>CM067298.1:21599837-22307087 GCA_034231615.1 Meghimatium bilineatum | reverse complement strand
ATATATATATATATATATATATATATATATATATATATATATATATATATATATATATATATATATATATATATAAAATCAACATTCCAGTTTTCCCCTCATTTTTTGCTTAATGTTTCATCTATTCCAGGCACTGTCAACTAATGATCCCCCCTTACCAATTACCCTCGCCACCCACAATCTCGACGTTGTCTATTGGTAGCGCAGTGCTACAAATTTTAGTACAATTTTAAAAATTTTTAAATGTTTTCATATTTTCTCTCTCTCCTCCTCAATTGCCATTCTCCTCCATCTCCCCATTATCAACATTGCTTATTTGCAGTCTCCAGTTCTGTTATTATCATATGTTGTTTTGCACATACACAATACTTAGTTTATGTGTGTGGTCGATGTTAAATTTGTTCAACTTTTACATTTGATTTGATTTGTTATCTATTAACTTTATTCTATGGGAATTTATATCTGTCAATCCTGAATAATCATCGTGAACGCACATACTTGAGCATCTATTAAACGAGCTTTGTTATTTGGCGCGTCTTGCTATAAGAAAAACATCTCTAAATAATCATATTCATATTTTGATATTTCGTGTTTCATATTTATTTGTTTCTCGAAAAAGGTCCCAGTTGGAGAGTAACGTAGAAAAATGTCCTTGTTATGTTGTTTATTGCTATTTATTTATGTTTTTACATGTTTAGTTAGGCTTTAACAGATACTTTAGTACTTTATCTATTTTTTATCGCTTATTTGCTTGGCACTATCCACTTTGTCTGAAGTCCTCTCCTGTTGAGAACGATGATATGGTCTAGTGTTGAGAACAATATGATCTACTTGTGAGAACAATATAATCTACTTGTGAGAACAATATGATCTACTTGTGAGAAAAATATGATCTACGCGTCAGAACAATATGATCTACTTGTGAGAACAATGTTATCTACTTGTGACAACAATATGATCTACTTGTTAGAACAATATGATCTAGTGTTGAGAACAATATGATCTATTTGTGAGAACAATATAATCTAATTGTCGAGAACAATATGATCTACTTGTGAGAACAATATGATCTACTTGTGAGAACAATGTTATCTACTTGTGAGAACAATATGATCTACTTGTGAGAACAATGTTATCTACTTGTGAGAACAATATCATCTACGTGTGAGAACAATATGATCTACTTGTGAGAAGAATTTGATCTACTGTTTAAAATGAGATATGTAATATCTACATTCCACAGTAGAAAGTCAGTAAAACAAATTGGGCAAAAATAGAGGTTTTGTAGTGACTCATGACCTCATATTCCAGTCGACATGACACTTGATTCTAAAGGGCACCCTTAGTGCTATTCTTGGGTACAATGCCATCTGATATCGTGGACATTTGCTGCCCCGACCAGTTGACTTATTCACTAAAACCTCATAAATCTGTGTCTGTTTTATGTTCGCTGTATAGTATCCAAGCGCAATAATGGAGGTCGTTTGGGGGGGGGGGGGTGAATACTGATCAATCACATCTATTTTGGATGTTTACACGGTGTAGAAATTAATGTCGAATTTGTTGACGGAAATCTGGCAGTTGGTTTCAAATTTAACTAGGTCTACACAGCAAATCCAGTTTCTGATAACTGTGGTTTTATTTGAAATTTTAACAAGACTCCCCATACAACTTTCTGTGGAAGTTTGCCTCTGTGGGCAGTGCTTAGTTCGCATCAAATTTAGTTGAAGTCTAACAACACAATGACACTTTTTATATCTGCTATGTGCCATCCTCTATACCGTTTTCCAGTTTTGACGTGTTGCCCTTTGTTACTACTTTACGATTCTTTGTTAACTACTATACGATTCTTTGTTACTGCTATATGGTTCACGTGTAATTTATCTTGCATAATCCATTTTAACATCAGATAACTAGTGCTCCGTCGAAATAACGAGCACAAGCCACATCGACATTCAGTCGAAATAACGAGCAGAATAGCACAAGCCAAATCGACATTCAATAAAAGAGAAACATTCTAGGCAATAGAGTATCATACTATCAATATATGTGCAGACTCGAGTACTATATTCTGATAAATAATTCATAAACATGGTTGGAATCGATTACCTCCGAAACTTTCCTGGTAGATCACAAAGATTGAAACAAAAATCCTGCAACTTTCGAATCTCAATTACTCAATTCAACTATAGATAGATAAAAACAACATGTTCTACATAGATCTATCAGCCTCATTCCACTGTAGATAGATAATAACAACATGTTCTACATAAATCTATCAGCCTCATTCAACTGTAGATAGATAATATAACAAGTTCTACGTAGATCTATCAGCCTCATTCAACTGTAGATAGATAACACAACATGTTCTACATAAATCTATCAGCCTCATTCAACTGTAGATAGATAATAACAACATGTTCTACATAAATCTATCAGCCTCATTCAACTGTAGATAGATAATATAACAAGTTCTACGTAGATCTATCAGCCTCATTCCACTGTAGATAGATAATAACAACATGTTCTACATAAATCTATCAGCCTCATTCAACTGTAGATAGATAATATAACAAGTTCTACGTAGATCTATCAGCCTCATTCAACTGTAGATAGATAACACAACATGTTCTACATAAATCTATCAGCCTCATTCAACTGTAGATAGATAATAACAACATGTTCTACATAAATCTATCAGCCTCATTCAACTATAGATAGATAATAACAACATGTTCTACATAGATATATCAGCCTCATTCAACTGTAGATAGATAACACACCATGTTCTACATAGAGTAAACAGCAGTCTTATTCTAGAAATAGATTTAAACATTGAAATGCGCCTATAAAATTACAATTCTTGAGTTTCATGTGCACGAGAATACGGCACAATAGACACAAGTTCACAACGCTTTTTGAAATGTGAGAAATTATCGTTTAACTCACAATTAACTTGAGATTTCAAGGCAAACTGACTGCCTATGTCACTTCAGTTCTCACGAATATTACCGTGATCTTCATTGGTCACCGTGGTGTGTTGTCAACGCAGTAATTAATGAACAACACGGACATATTCGGACAGACGAACAAGAGTAACTATGGATAAATTGTAACTAGAAAATAACTTACTATACATTCTACAATTTGACTACTTATTTTTAATGGTTGAAGAAATTGCTTGCAGCAATGTTTATGAATTCGTAAACGGACTGTTGGATGCTATATCGACTCGTTCTTTTCTATGTCGTTCTGTTCTATGTGTGTGATGCATGGACTATAAGGAGAGAATCTCAACTAAGCTGGAAGCAAATGAGATGCAGTTTTTGAGAAGAATGATAAAAATTTCATGTACAACCAAGTAAACAAAAATAGAGCTCTCAGAGATGCTGAAGTGAAAAAAGACGAATTATAGCAAAAATAGAAACTGACAGTCCAGATTTTTACGCCACGTGATGAGGACAACACATAAACATATAGTAACCACCGGAAAGATCAAGAGGAGAAGAGACAGGAAAATAAAGAGAGAAGTTACCAGATGAATTGCCACTGTGGTATGTAATATTATATTATCAACTGAACTTAAGCGATAGAGAGTTGTGGAAAAGCATGGTTCGTTTACGCCACGTGACATGACACTTGATTGATTGAAAATGGCTGGTATTGGTATAAGAAAATATTATTTTTGAAAGTTTCCAACGTCCAGCATTTTACGTATGCACAGACCTGGAAATGTTCTTATCTTCTAGAATGAAACAGAGCAAACAACTTATATATGGAGTGTTGAAGATCGATTATAATGTTGACACGTCGCATCTAATGTTGACACGTCGCATCTAATGTTGACACCTCAGATTTAATGTTTACACGTCGTATCTAATGTTGACACCTCACATTTAATGGTGACACGTCGCATCTAATGTTGACACCTCACATTTAATGTTGACACGTCGCATCTAATGTTGACACCTCAATCTAATGTTGACACGTCGCATCTAATGTTGACACCTCACATTTAATGGTGACATGTCACATCTAATGTTGACACCTCACATCTAATGTTGACACGTCGCATCTAATATTGACACGTCAAATCTAATGTTGACACGTCACATCCTCTGTTGATACGTCGCATCTAATGTTAACACTTCACATCTAATGTTGATATCTCACATCTAATGTGATTATAAATGACGGTGACGCAATATGGTAGCAGTCCCCTTTTAAATGAGGAGGTGACAAATGATGTGGGAGCATACTTTGATTGACGGAAGTTAAAATTATGAAAAGAATGACATACATTTGAGATATTTACATTTTTCTGCAGAGCATATATTTTGTATATATCGAGCTGACGTTGTGAACTCCATAAGAGAAATAGCACGCGAGAGTGAGACTAGTGTGGATGATGATTCCTTTTCAATGTCCAGGATTAAAGTTCAGGGTTTGATTTGAAATGTTGTGTTGCTAAAAGTGAACATTTTGGAGGGCGCATAAGAATGATGATCAACCAGCAGAGGACCGGTACTGTCAGCAGAAGTGTAATGGCGGATACACTCAGGGATAAATCGGAGCAACTATGGACTTGACCAGTTTGAAGTGATGATGATCCGACGACTAACTAACTAGTTGCCCGTACATAGCAGGAATACAAACGTAAACAATTCAGAGTGACACATGGAATGTAAGAATCATGTGTTCAGAATTTGACATTTTATTAATTCAAACAGATCCAATTCAAAATACATTCGGTAGACAGTAGGTATGGACAGATAACTTACTGGGATGCAGATATAACAATAGTTGCAAAAATGCGGCCGAAGACAGATATGCACGGAGCTCAGTATTGCACAAAGATGTAGAGACTTTTGGGAAAAAACTTTAAAGGACAAACTTCAACACAAACGTTACACAATTAAAGAAAATGTTTTTACAGCTTTACAGCATACTGTACCTAAACACGTGAACCTGCTAAATAAACCTTCTAGCGGACGAAAAGATGGGTATTGTAATTTTAATATTGAAGCATTGCCTAAGCCACACTAACATATTTTATGTTTATTTGTCAAATTGATAATTGGTACCAGAATATATAATCGTACTCAGCGCATATCTCATTCTGTCACAGGATCTCTTGTATGGAATGCGACCAGTGACACGGACTGAAATTAATATTTATATGGAATGTTAGAGAATAGTTACTTTGGGTCAGTACAATACAGACTCAGGTAGATGTCAACGCTCTGTCTCTGCTGGTAATAAGAGACTGATTTGCAAGTTTAGGACTTTGGAATCTGAAGCTCTGCAGATCAAGGTCACGGGATATGCATGCCATTTAGATACACTAACTTCTTTCGGGCAGACAGAAATGTCAAGTCGATCGTCGCTACCTGTGTGAGACGACCCTGGAATCTAATGACATGATCATCATTTATTTGATCATCGTTTTGGGTTAGATGTTATGGTATTCTTTCATCGCAAGCGGGGAAAGTCAGTGATAAACGTGGAATCCAATGTCGTGTTGACTAGAATCATGAATTGAAGAATTCTATTCACAGTGACGTTCTTTATAGAGGGTCATTAGTTCGCGACTGTAACAAGATACACTGGAATTTTGAGAATTATTTATTCACTACTTTTTGTATAGCTTCTTGTACATCAATAAGTTAGCAATACTTTCTCGCACTTCTTTCATCCGTCAGTCACTAGTGTTATCAATCTGTGAATAATATAAGATACTTTACACGAACATTTCGCGTTGCATACTATGATTTATCTTACTCTGGAGGTCATGGTGACGGATTTACCAGAACCGCAACCTGTACTATTATTTGACGACCGTAAAGCCCTAATATAAACAAATTAGACCAGCTAGAAAATCGTACCACACCGTAAGATTTACATTGTATTTAACTAAATTAAAGTTGAAACATTTAGTCAAGAACGAGTAATTTTTCAATAGAAATCAAGCAGAAACATGATTCATTACAGACACTTGGAAGCACAGTTTACATATATACTTAATTTTCTTTATTTTTTATCGATCTCAAACTCCCACTGGATCACTCAAAAGACAGCAGACAAACAACATACTTTACATAAAATCGCAAATAATATAAATCAAATTGAGCAACAAATTTTAAAAAAAAGGATCATAAGAGAGCAATATAAGTAGAAGATTTTTAGAAGATAGTTGTTCAAGGAGTACTACTCAAAGGATATTTTGTGTGTAAATCATTCGAGGACAAGTCTATAATGGCATCTCCTTGTTAAGTCACACAGGTAAAATCAACGCAAAAATAATAGAACAGAGAATGCGATACATTACAGAACCACTGTTGAGCCCCTCTCAGTTTGGCTTCAGAACGGGAGCAAGCTGTACAGACGCACTTCTCACACTGAGACAACTGAGCGAAAAAGCAATCGAATGTAATCAAGATTTAAACACCGTATTTGTAGACCCGGAAAGGCATTCGACAGAGTAGATAGAAACATTCTATGGGAAACCTTAGAAATCTATAACATCAGAGGACAACTGTTAGATAATATAAAAGCGATATATCAAAAATGCCAAAGCTCAGTAAGAACCACAGACTGATGGTTACCAAACTAGATAAAATAAGAAATGCAGAAATTAGGAAAAGAGTTGGTATAATATCATGTATCGAACATATTGAGAGACAGCAAGTAAAATGGTTCGATCACCTTATGAGAATGAAGCCAAACCAAATTCCAATAAGAGCATATAATACAAGAATATCCGGGAGTAAGGACAAAGGTAGGGCAAGAAAACGGTGGATAGAAAACATCTAGATAGCCTTGAACAAACATAGACTAAATGCGACCTCAGCGACACATCTGGCCTTGGAAGGACAGCTTAAGCTTCCACTCCTACGCTTAACGGCAAGTGTGAATGCGATCAACAATCCTGGGGAAATACAATAGACAATATGGTTGTTAAGGGGAGATAAGTGATGGTAAGGAGAGATTGTTATAATAAGGTGCACATATTTATTGTATATGTTTATATGAAAATTATAATTGATTTTATTTTAGTATCTTGTATGTATCATGACTCCATATGTTGACGACTGAATGTACATTAAATATATATTGTTGCAAGGCTGTTAAAGACCATGTTTGACATTGGTAGTAGAGTGTTTGTATAAAAATTGTAGATATTATCTGTTTTTGTGTGTGTTTCTTTCTTGATTTTTAGGTGAAGTAATGGTGAAAATTGATAGGTCATCGTGTATGCTTTCTGGCACCTTGTTTCTATTTCTCTGTCTAGTCTTATATTTTCGGAAAAAATTCTGCCTAGATATTTAAATTCTTTGGCTTGTTTCACTTTGGTGTTATCTATTGTTATACCCATTGTGGACTTGCTAATTTTCATAACTTCTGTTTTTTTGTACGTTAATTTTCATGCTGTACTTCTAACATGCTAATAACGATGCGTTATTGTGCTTTTGCAAATTTTTCTTATCTTTGTATATTAGACTTTGGTCGTCGGCAAATAGTAGTTCATTGATTTCATTATTAAGTTCCTCATCAGGTTTATTTGCATTTTTTTTTCTCTTTGTTGATGTGAGCTTCTTTTAGTATTCAGCCCATGTTAATGTTGAAAAGTTAGAGTGGAAAGCACGCATCCTTGTCTTACTCCAGATCTTGTTTCAAAATGTTCATTCATTCCATCTGTTGTTCTTACCCTATTCAATGGGGGATTTTAAACACTTCTTTATTTGAAAAAAAAAATATAGAAAAAAGATTAAATGTTGAGAATATGATGTGGTTGGCATTTAGAAAATCGTATTTAGATAATATTTAGGAGAATTACAATTTCAATTGTTTCATTAAATATGTTCTAAGTTAAAATTATATTAAATTATATTGGAACATCTATTGTCGATATGTTTTTAAAATAAGTATAAGTAAGTAGTGATTTTAAAATTATAATAAAATACTTTTTTATATGAGTAGCGGGCCACTTTACTTATATTCTTCTTCTACAGCGTTCATTCTCAAACTCCCGCTGGATCTCTCTTGTAGCAGGACCATGTTCTTTTAGATTTCCAGCAGGATGTAGTCCAGAGTATGGAAATGCGTTGTATAGCTGTTTTATCTGCGCCAAATGACCCGACACATCCGTCTTCGGTGGACTTTATTTATATAAAATGGAGTAGCGTGGTGATTTTACATTTCCTAAAATGGAGTCGTGGGTAATTTTTGCATCCCATAAAATGGAGTCGTGGGTCATTTTACATTCTATAAAATGGAGTCGTGGATCACTTTGCATTCCATAAAATGGAGTCGTGTATCACTTTGCATTCCTTAAAATGGAGTCTTGGATCACTTTGCATTAAATACAATGGAGTTATTGGTAATTTTCTATAAAATGGAGCCGCAACTCGAAAAAAAAATGAGAATCATTGGCCTAATGGTTGGCTTACATTGATGAATGGTTACAATTGAATTCAGGTGTAGGCTTAAAATTCTTTTGTTTGTTTATCTGTGTGCGTGTATGTGATAAAAGTCGTTCAGTTAAAAAGAAGAAAATAATTCAATAACAAAGCAGCGAAGCAATTACCTGCGAGATATATCGACTAATTCTGCTGTCTCAGCCAATTATTAAAGTAATTGTCAGTAGTTATTCATTCTTTGAGTCCGCTAGTATTCAATTCTACTTGAAGTTTTCGAATTCTTGATCAAATTATGCGTTTAAAACTGAAAAAAAGTGTACGTGTGCGCAGCCATTGCTGACTTTAATCAGAATAAAAGGTGTGATGAGAAATAAACATCTTTAAAAATAGCGAAACGAAAATTTTGATGAGAAACTAGCTAAAAATTGATGACAAGTTAGCTATCTTAATAATTATTGATTCATTTATCGATTTTCGAATTTTGAAGTGCTCGAATCTGTTCGTCAATCGATAATTATCGTGTTTTCAAGATTTCGATACTCGATTAGGAACCAGCATCACGGTATTGGGGGCATTCCCAACAATGTCCATCTTGTTGGTCCATGACCGATCCAAGCAGTGTCTAAGTTAGTCAATTGTTGTTTGAAAGTTCTTCAGATCTTTGCAGAGAGGATGTACTTTCTTGTCACCTCCCAGATCAGTTATATTTCTATCTCATTGTCTGAACATCCACATTGTCTTTTTTGTCCTCATCTTCATCACTTTGTAGTGCACTCACAATTGCCCTCATTTCTGTCTGTTCTATCATTGTACCATCAACTACGGCATTGCTCGCCAATGCATCAGCTCTTTCATTGCCTCTGACTCTTGTATGACATGGACAGCAGATCCGTTTTTATGAGCATTGTTGAGAAAAGTAGGTCTCTTTTTTCTTATCCTGCAGGGAATCTGATAGCAATACTGTGTGGGATAATGATATCCACATCAGCAAACTGATGACAACTGGCGTGCTTTATCTTTATACTTGATGTTGTTATGGGGTAGGCTGTATATCTCCCCGCAACTTTCCTACCATTTCAGTAGGCAATGCTACTGTATACACAAACGTTTATTTTATTTCAACCTTTATATTTTAACGGAACTATCTATTGTAGATTATTGTATCAATCAATCAATCAATAAAATCCATAACCATTCAGGGTCGTAGGGGTACCACATTGGAAGCTTCAGCACACAGATTCCTCCAGCGAATTCTATCCTCAGCGATGCGGATGAGTGTGGAAATATCTCTAGCCCTGTCCATTCCTTGATGTTGTCTGTCCATGTCTTTATTTGCCCTCCTCTGCTTCTTCCACCCTCGACAGTTCCCTGCAGTATTGTTTTTGACAAGGAATCGTGCCTGCATACATGTCCGAACCATGCTAGTTTTCGTCGTTTCACTATTGAAATCAATGGCTCCTGGACACCTGCAGACATCTCTACTTTATTTCTTACGTACACATTGGTCTTATGTTCCCTATAGGAAATTCGTAGAATTCTTCTGTAGCATTTATACTCGAAAGCCTGTAATCTTCTCTCCATGTCCGCAGTGAGTGTCCAACTCTCACAACCATACAACACAACGGAAAGCACCAGCAACCTATACAGTTTGATTTTCACTCCAACACTGATGTTGCTTTTCCAAATCACAGCCTTGACAAGGACGATAAAGCCATCTCCAGCCTTATTTTTAGTTCTGCTTTGCATTTACCATCGCTGCATATACTGGATCCGAGGTATTTGAAGGTATTCACCTCTTCAAGCTTATGTCCATTCATCATGATATTAGTCTGGTTTTCTGCGTCTCTACTGTTTACCAAGAATTTGCTCTTATCTGAATTGATTTCCATTCCGTAGATTTCATTTCCATTATTGTATCACGTTGTTTTGAATGCTGCTGTATGAGTTCTTGTGTCATTCCTCAGTTATGGTTTACATCCTATCACAACACTCTCTTCATAGATGTAGTTATATTTATATAACTATGTAGTTATATCATCTCTAGAAAGATGTCATTTTCACAACACTTTATCAAGTATTATTTTAGAGGAAGTGCTTTCGTTTGTTTTAAATTCACAAAAATTAACTATCTGCTATTTTTTATATGTGTAATATGTACGAGTGAAAGAATGCCTACGTATTAGCGATAATCGCTATAAACAAAGTAAATACTTTGAACTTTTGATACTTAACATCGCCTGTGTGTTGCCGGGGTCCGAAAGGGGAGCAAATAATAGCAACACTGTTTACCTTCCACGCATGTCGTAAAAGGCGACTAAGGAGGTTATGGGATGCAGTTGACTGTCCCATCCCATATAGGGTAAGAGACCCAAAGCCATGTTGAAGTCGGGTGTGTCAGGCCGAAAGGCGCAGATATCGCAGCAATGCTGTAAACCATGACACAGCGCATTCCGTTCTCCGGACTACATCCTGCTAATCTGCAGGAGTTTGAGAACGATCGCAGAAGAAGAAGAAGAAGAAGAAGAGGATACTTAACATGGGAGAGAAAATGGCAATTGGAGGGGGGGGGTAGGTGGTGATAATTTTAACATGAACTGTGTACCACTCTTACCAGTTGAGCACAGTCATGTTCAAGCTGGTGCTCAAGAGCACCTTGGTGACCTTGTTAGAACATGTAGTGCTCGCGTCATGCGGGTTAAAATGTACTCGCGGGCACAAACGATCACGCGTTCCTTTACGATTAAAACTTTGTTGTGAAAACGGAAAATTGTCACGTGACCGAACACTGGCTACGTTTTTTTGTAAATAATGTGTTATATTGCTATGTTCTGAACTAATCAACAGAGAAATGGAAAATGAAGAAATTCTAGTAGATGAAATAAAAGAGGCCATAGGAACATTGAAAGGAGGGAAGTCACCTGGTGTAGACAACATCCCAGCAGAACTTCTGAAATACGGGGACATTAATTTGGTAAATATTATGACAAAAAACTGCCAGAATATATAGAGTACAAAACAATGGCCCACTGATTGGACACAATCACTAATAATACCAATTCCCAAGAAAGGAAATTTGAAAGTGTGTACGAATTACAGAACTATTAGCCTTATAATGCACCTCAGTAAAGCGATACTCAAAATACTACTTAACAGAATAAAGCACAAGTCGAAAAAAATAATTGCAGAAGAACAAGCTGGCTTCAGAGCAAACAGAAGCACTGTTAAATATTTCACATCCGAACACTAATTGAAAAACATATTCAGCATCAACGTGATCTATACCACAATTTCATTGACTTTACAAAGGT
Organism: Meghimatium bilineatum; assembly: GCA_034231615.1. Lineage (NCBI taxonomy): Eukaryota > Metazoa > Mollusca > Gastropoda > Stylommatophora > Philomycidae > Meghimatium > Meghimatium bilineatum. The sequence continues at coordinate 22,295,359 of CM067298.1, read as the reverse complement.
CTTTGATCGTGTTTAGCATGATGGTCTGTGGCACATATTGAGGCAATTTGATTTTGACACCACAATCATATACATTATTGAAGCTCTGTGCAAAAATTCACATAGTGCTGTCTTGTCAAACAATACAATTGGAGAGTTCTTCAAAATAAATGTGGGAGTTCGGCAAAGATGCATAATGACTCCAGTACTTTTAAACATATACTTAGAGCACATCATACAAGAGACATTACATGATTACAACACGTCTACATCGATCGGAGGTCGCCCTATTTGCAATTTGCTTTTCGCTGACGATATTGATCTTATAGCTGAGTCAGAACAAGCATTGCAAGAGTTAAAAGCAAAGTTGGAAAAAGTTACCAGCAAGTACGGAATGGAAATCGATACAGATAAGAGCAAAATCTTGGTAAACAGCAGAGACACAGAAAACCAGACTAATATGTGAGAGTTGAATACTCACTTAGGACATGGAGAGAATATTGCAGGCTTTCGAGTACAAATGCTAGGGACGAATTCTACGAATTTCATATAAGACCAATGTGTACGTAAGAAATAAAGTAGAGATATGTGCAGGTGTTCAGGAACCATTGCTTTCAATAGTGAAACAACGAAAACTAACATGTTTGGACATGCATGCAGACATGATTCCTTGTGAAAAACAATACTGCAGGGAACTGTCGAAGGGGGAAGAAACAGAGGAGAGCAAATAAAGGCATGGACAGACAACATCAAGTAATGGACATGACAAAATACTTCCACACTCATCCACACCGCTGAGGATAGAATTCGCTGGAGGACTCTGTGTGCTGAAGCATCCAATGTGGTACCCCTACGACTCTGAAGGGTTACGGGTTTATTGATTGATTGATTGATTGCTATATAAGTAGAGTAAACTTAGTTTGTTATGGTATCTTTAAGAATCTTTATGATATATTTAATTTCTTCTAAATTATCAGAATAATGTATGTTACAATAATAAAATGCGATCAAGGCAGCAGATATGTCTCTAAAGTGATATATTCCTTGCTGCAAATCTAATTATTATAAAGCAAAACTTTATGTGACTGTTTTTAAATATCCCTCTGATATTGAACTTACAGAAAAGTGAATTAAATGCATCCAAAGAAAGGACTGGACAGCAACTAAATCAAGTGTGGTATGTAACAAGCATTTTCTGTTGACGACTGTTGAAATTATAGTTTCTGAGTATATACATATATTTGTGAATACTTCATACTGGCTTAAAATAAAGTATTTATTTACATGACCATGACAGCATATGCCAAATCAGCATTTTAGAAGATGTTACGCATTCTGTGCAATGGAGCAGCATTAATGCATACACAAGTTCGAATGCTAGGATGTTATATTGAACCAATTCATCTTTATGGATGCGAAGCATGGACGGTAAGCTAAAGAACTGAAGATGAGCTGGAGTGAACTGAGATGTGGTTGTTGAGAAGAATGATGAAAATTCCATGTACAACCAAGAAAACTAATGTTGAAGTTCCCAGAGATACTGGAGTAAGACAAACTATGGAAAAAATTAGAAGCAGAGAGTCAAGATTTTTAGGGCAAGTGGTGAGAAAGAAACAAAACTTTAAATTTTAGTAACCACCGGAAAGATCAAGGGGAGAAGAGACAGAGGAAGACAAAGAGATACATTTCTGGATGGGTTGTCACTGTGACACACACAAAATGTCACCAACTGAACTTAATAACAATACCAGAGACAGTTGTGGAGAAACATGATTGTCTACGCTACTCGGCATGGCACTTGATTAGGTGATATTTATATTTAGGTCTAAGTAGTTTTACAATGTATATGCGTGTATTGAGACCTATAGTTTCTGATTATATATAATATACTTGTGAATTATCCGTTTATTGCTTATAATAAACGACACAGTTACACGTTAGACTAAATAGTTATACACTGTGTAGACGTGTGTTGTGAACATAGTTTCTGACTATATAGAAAGCTATATATTTGTGAAGTCATTCATGGATAATTCATTGTGGTTTATAATAAAGTACACAGTTACGTGTAAGTAGTTTCTGCACTGTTACTGTATTTTATTAGTTTGCTGTATTTAATTATTATTATAAGAACTCCCGTTAGTCAGAGATATGAGTTCGCATGTACGCGATAACCTTCTTTTGTGTCCCTTACCGGAAATACACCCTGCGCACAGGACTCTATCACGAGACGATCACGGTTTTACTATCCACGATTATGGGGGAAAGGAATGTACGGTATAACGAAGATGCCAGGTATTATGGACTTCAGAAAAACTAACGTGGAGGTGTTGAAAGAGTCAAATGCGAGACGGAGCTTAATCAATAATATAAGAAAAAGGCAATCTTCATTTTTTTGGCCACGTTTTGAGATAAGAGCTTTGGAGAACATAGTCATAACAGGAAATATTGAAGGCAGCAGAGACAGAGGGCGACAACGTGAGAAAATATTAGACAGTTTGACAACCTGGCACGGCAGGGAAACAACAACGATCCTGATACATAATACTATAATACTGCAGATAGAAAGCTATAGAGAGTGATGATTGCCTACGCCAGCCGGCACGGCACTTGGTGATGATGATAAATGAAGAAGGTTATAATCTCCATAGGTTATAATATTTAGCCATATAGTGCCAGCAGTATAACTATGTATTTATTTCATATTATATGTTATGGTGCTTGCACTCACAGTATTACATTAGGGCGTTGCTAGCATATCAAATATTTACATGTAGGATTTTGCTAGCATATCAAGTATTACACGAGGTCGTTGCTAGCATATTAAGTATTACACGTGGATGGTGCTCGCATACTCAGTATTACTTGTGGGCGGTGCTCGCACACTCCGTATTACATGTGGGCGGTGCTCGCACACTCCGTATTACATGTGGGCGGTGCTCGCACACTCAGTATTACATGTGGGCGGTGCTCGCACATTCAGTATTACATGTGGGCGGTGCTCGCACACTCCGTATTACATGTGGGCGGTGCTCGCACACTCCGTATTACATGTGGGCGGTGCTCGCACACTCAGTATTACTTGTGGGCGGTGCTCGCACACTCCGTATTACATGTGGGCGGTGCTCGCACACTCAGTATTACATGTGGGCGGTGCTCGCACACTCAGTATTACATGTGGGCGGTGCTCGCACATTCAGTATTACATGTGGGCGGTGCTCGCACACTCCGTATTACATGTGGGCGGTGCTCGCACATTCAGTATTACATGTGGGCGGTGCTCGCACACTCAGTATTACATGTGGGCGGTGCTCGCACATTCAGTATTACATACGTGCAGGACTTTGCGATAGAATTTATCATTATAATGTAAGTCTTCGAAAAGCGCCCCTCCCCCTAAAAGGTTTTTTTCTTCGAAATTCCGCCGCTTAAATGTAATGTGATTAGTGTCAAGTAATACAGCAGCCTCTCTGCATCATAGCACGGCACAGCCCTGCATGCGAGCGATGTTCGACTTCTGAAACAGGTTAAAAACCCTTGGTTTAGCACATAATTTACAGCCAATATAAAACTATTAGGAAATATATGCATCGTTTCATCGTTTTGTGATAGTACAATCTGCTGAATAACAAAGACATTTATCAGTTTCATAGTCCTAATTCGTCTGTTCAAGGGCAACGACGTTCTTGCTACGTTTCGTAACATTGGCGTTATTGCTGATGTATAGTAATGATATTATATACCCCCGGGGACGTACGAGTTTGTCCTGCACCCTTACTTATAAATTTATCCAACACAATAATGTTAGGTTATCAGTGTTCTAAGATTGAATGCACATAAATCCATACAATACACGCAATAGTTTACACACACACAATATGCAAGACAGCACGAATTTCTGAATGAAATATACAAAAAGATATATCATTACAATCGAATTAACACATGAAACTAATAATTGCATCATTATATCAGAATTAATATATGAAACTAATAATTGCATCATTATATCAGAATTAATATATGAAACTAATAATTGCATCATTATATCAGAATTAATGTACCCTCTCTGAGTAGAATGTTCCTCCAGTAGGCATTGCACTAAGACGAAAGCCTGGGTATGAAAGAGATCTCAGAGAAACCTCCCCATTGCACATAGGAAGCAAGAGCTAATCGCTCGTAATTCCTGGGGCTCGAAAACAAAGAAACAAACAAGAGATTTAATACAGGAAACTAATAATTGCATCATTGTAAGAGATTGAACACATGAACCTAATATTTGCAACATTACAAAAATAAATGAAACTGAATCGAATAGTCCAGATTTAATCGCGTGCAGAGCTTTCTCTAGTTTTCTTGTAAGTTACTCGTGTCCATGAACATTGACACCGTCAATATCCCACCAGACGCAACCAGACGCTTGTGCATTGTCCTTTCAGTCTGGTCATTTGAAAAAGAAAATAGTTTTATAGAAAACACCCAACTCGGTCTGATGTTATTATCCTGATCTGATCTCATTTACTTGTCATATAGTCCTGAACATATCTAGTAAACTGTTGAATCCTGTAAGGGTTCTCTTCTATTATCTTACTACAGTATCTCTCTATAGAATTGAGGAATTCTATGCTTACTGGTACGGAAGGTAGGTCTGATTTTAAAGGCTTCGTGTGAATAAAGAGTTAACCCAGAGATTTCTATACTGCATGAAATGATAACATATAATGGCATGGCCGAGAGCTGAGAGCGTTAGTCTAATACCTGTGTGGTCCAGGCTTCATCTTCTGCGGTAAGGACTGAGGTTTTCTGTCGGAAGGTAAATTAAAAAATCTCACCTTGCACATAACGGGGCTTGTACATGATGCAGCCTTTATCACACAAGCCGCTTGCAACATCTTTGCAACATTCTAATGGGAAAAATGCAGTATTCACAGTCCTTGGGGGGGGGGGGCAGATTGCACACAATCATATTAAAAAAACTTTAACCCCCCCCCAATAATTCGCAAGGGATAGAAGAGCTATATTGATCGCAGTTTTAAACGGTCCAAACACACAGACACACACACATGATATAATTAATTTCAACCTGTTGCATATACTATTCACTACTACGACTCGACACCGAACTCTCTCATGTCATTGCTTCATTGTAAACTTATGAATAATATTCTCCTGATCCTAAAACTATTAGTCCAACAGGCTTGGTAATCTCCAATCGTTTCTTTAGCCTCCAAGCGGAACCGTGCTCAGGAAATATCCCCGCTGACATCTTGCCTTTGTACGATCTGTTCCAGGACTTAGGATTTGATTCTTGGTGAACTGAGCCATTAGCCATAGCAGCGTCTATTGCACACACAATAAAGTCGTTATATTGGCAGCGAACAGCGCGACCTCGCCAGATCTATGTTGAGTGTTTGTTATTAAAATAACAAGGTGAAAAGGCACACACAAAATTATAAAGAAATTAAAAACAAAAACATCCATTGATGCTTGGAGCTGTTGGTGATCGGTTCCTGGTCAAGTAAGAGCACGCACGCTCTGTTGTGAAGACCTGTCATTCTGTGGAGACGGTAAAAGACATGAATTTAATGAGTCAGATCTAGAACATTCGAATGCCATCATGGAGCCTCATGCTCTAATCCTGTTCTCTAATTAAAAGTGAGGAGAGTGTGATACGGTTTCTCTCACGAACCCCAAACACAAACCGCCGTCTGTCATTGATTTCCCGTCCCGCAGAGAAGATCATATTAAGTGTGAACACGTGACAGGGTTTTCTATTAGATTCTTCCCTGGCTGTAACTGAACACAAACAATAGCTGATATTTATCTTTCCTACATTCCTGTTTTATACTGATGACATTTTGTTACTTGTACTTCACGCTAAAGCTTTCCAAATTTCTTGTTTTAAATTGATGACAGACATATTTTTTCTTGTATTCTATACTTCTCTTTAACACAAACGCATGCGGTTGCGTCTGTGTGTCTCACCAATGGCACCCTAGACAAACCACTCATGCAACAAAAAACCGTAATAGATGACATGCCGTTATATTGATGCTCTCTTATGGAAGTTTTGTATCATGTCATCTATACAATTCTAGGCCCCCTCTGAGTAGAAGGCTCCTTCAATAGGCATTGCACTAAACCGAAAGTTAAGTCTCCTGGATATGAAAGAAAGCTCAGAAAAACCACCCCACTGCACATAGGAAATAAGAGCCAATCGCTCGCAATTTCTCGAGCTCTCAAACACACAAACAAACTCTTCAACACGCACCACAAAATCCTCGGTACTATGAAAATCAGACTCACACACTAACAAACCTTTAATATTCTAACTAACAAACACTAAAATATCTGTAATACTCTGCATGACACACTCGCACACTACAAGATATTTAACACACTTCAACACACACTCGCACACTACAAGATATTTAACACTCTTCAACACACACTCGCACACTACAAGATATTTAACACTCTTCAACACACACTCGCACACTACAAGATATTTAACATACTTCAACACACACTCGCACACTACAAGATATTTAACACACTTCAACACACACTCGCACACTACAAGATATTTAACATACTTTAACACACACTCGCACACTACAAGATATTTAACACTCTTCAACACACACTCATACACTACAAAATAATTTTTCTAAAGTAACAAATAAAGTACACACAAAAAAATGTCTTACCAATTGTAGAAATTACTCCTGATTTCTGAGTTTTTTTTCGTATCTCCCTCTTATAAACACTGACACAATATATTGACAATCGAATGCTTTCAAAATATCTTATCATTAACGCCAAAAATATACATACCTTTAATAATCACCGTAATGCCGCATTTAAGAAGCACATGAAAAATAATATTGTTTCTTCCACCGAATTCCTTCATTTTAGTTCATCGAACATAAGGAAACATGTTTTCTACCTGTTCCTAGTTTACTAAACTATTAGTTCTGATTTGTGTGTGATGTCACTAGGGGGGGGGGGGGGGCTATCAATGAAATACAGCAAAAGATTTCATCAATTTGTCACCCTGTTAACAACCATCAATAATTCAGGGACCACACTAATCAGTGATGGGTATCAGTCGGTTTGTAATATACATCTGGATATACTTTTACAAAATCCTCATCATTCAATGGAATATTTTACACAATTCTCATCATTCAATGGAATATTTTACACAATTCTCATCATTCAATGGAATATTTTACACAATTCTCATCATTCAATGGAATATTTTACACAATTCTCATCATTCAATGGAATATTTTACACAATTCTCATCACCCAGCGATACATTTGACCAAATTCTCGTGATTAAAGGATATATTTTACCCAATTCTTGCAACTTCACAAAGCACTGCATAGTGACGGAATTCTAAGAATATAAATAGTTTTTAGGCATATGTGTTTGAAAAGAAGTAAATAATTTGTCTGTAAGTTTACGAACACTAATTGATTGGTCTAGGAGTTTGAGAAGAAGTAATTGATTGGTCTATGAGGTTGAGATGAAGTAAATGACTGGTATATGAGTTTGAGAAAAAGTAAATGATTGACCACTTTGAACTCGGTTTTTCAGGTATGTCCTTCTTATCGACGCAGCACGCCAGCTGCCGAGAATGCCACATAATTCCATAGCTTCAAGCGATAACTCATAGAGCTGTAAATAATTTAATTTGTAAACAGAACAAGCCGGATACGAATCTGCAGCCTCTTGAACGTAAGGCGAACTTCTCAACAACTGTGCCGTGGCGATCTGAAACAAAGTAAAAAATTAAAACTACGGAACTGCAAGAAGTAGGGCTGGAAAAAAACCCCACTATTTTAATATATAGAACACGACATTATTTAGCAATATAGAACAAGACATTATTTAACATATATAGAACAAGACATTATTTAACAATATATAATAAGACATTATTTAACATATTTAGAAGAAGACATTATTTAACATATATAGAACAAGACATTATTTAACATAGGCCTATATGGAACAAGACATTATTTAACATATATAGAACAAGACATTATTTAATAATATAGAACAAGACATTATTTAATAATATAGACTAAGACCATGTACTGGCAACAAACAGCAGCAATAAGAGTAGGAAAGCAATTTGACCCTTTTCAACAAATAAAACAAGGAGTCAGACAGGGGTGCGTGCTTTCACCAGACCTGTTCTCTCTATACAGTGAAAACATATTGCGTGCAATAGTAGATATCCCAGGAATATCAGTGGGAGGACATAACATAAATAATTTGAGATATGCGGATGACACTGTTCTGATTGCAAAAAGTGAGGAAGACCTTCAAAATTTAATTAAAGTAGTAGTCACAGAATGCAAAGAGAAAGGCCTCTTCCTAAATATCAAGAAAACAGAAGTAATGGTTATTTCAAAGAAAGAAAATAACTCACCTTGCAAGATCAAAGTGAATGATATAGTATTAAAACAGGTCTACCAATTCAAATATCTAGGTACAATTATAACAGCAGATGGAAGAAGTTCAACAGAAATAAGATGCAGAATAGGATAGGCATAAACAACATTCAGAAAAATGAAAAATATACTGTGTAATATGACCTTGTCATTAGAGGTGAGAAAGAGAGTTCGGCAGTGCTATATAACCCCTATACTAACATATGGGTGCGAGTCTTGGACAATAAACAAACTGGAAAGTGGAAGATTGGAGGCAACAGAGATGTGGTTCTACAGAAGAATGCTGAGAATACCATGGACTGTCAGAAAAACGAATGTAGAGGTGTTAAAAGAGTTAAATGCGAAACGGACCTTAAACAACAATATAAGAAAAAGGCAATCTTCTTTTTTGGCCACGTCATGAGACAGTCAGGTTTAGAGAACATAATCACAACAGGCAAGATTGAAGGCACCATAGACAGAGGGCGACAACGTGAGAAAATATTAGACAGTTTGACAGCCTGGCACGGCAAGGAAACAACAACGACTTTGATACATAATACTGTGGACAGAGAACTGTGGAGAGCCATGACCGCCTACGCCACCCGGCATGGCACCTGATGGTGATGATGAGACTAAGACATTATTTAACAATATAGACTAAGAAATTATTTAATAATATAGACTAAGACATTATTTAACAATATAACTGACATGAAAACTAACAATCTGAGCGAATGGTTGCCTTGGCCACCCATCAGCTATCGTTTGGTTCATAAGAGCAGCGACTCATCCGCCATTACCCAGAACATGCTGAAAATTGATCGTCTCCCGATAAACACATATTAAGCGACCAGTTCAAAGACAAACGGTGAAATATAGCGCCATTTTCCTGTATTTGAGGAACCTATTGATGTTTAAGGGTGACAACCCAGTCTAGTCGGGAGTAATTAATCGCCGACCGGTAAGCACTGGAACCAGTTTCCTGCCTGCAAGAAGGGTTTTCATGTTCGTCGCTCGTCATAACATTGTCTGTTTTCAGTTTAAAAAGAAAATATTAATAAAGTTCACTGACAAACAAAAAATTAAAATAAATGAAATCAATGTAAAAAATCTTCTTTTTTTTTTACAGCCATGCCTTTATCTAGATTACGCGTCCTCGTTTTCTTCCTTCACGGCCATGACCTATTATAACTGATATTTTTACCATCTATTACATCATTTGAGGTTTCTTGTGATAAAATTATGTTGACTAAATATTTCCAGTGTAATAATATGAAAAAAAAAGAAAAGAAATTACAGGAAAATCTGTGTATCGATAATATGTAATCAATGTAGTAAAACGTGAACCCAACAGGCGAAACCTGCAACTTGGTAACGAAGTTTCGGTAATAACTAGAAACACACATGCTAACACAAACAAATCAACGTTTTGTACAAAAGTTCGTTAACACAATATGGCTATAGATCACACATCAATAGTTGATCACCGATATTGTCTATTATCTCCATAATTACTAAGGGCATGGGCTTCATATTTTGCAAGAGTGGATTATTTCATAACTCATTTAATGATTTATTATTATTTAGACTGAAAGGATTTATCGCAGCAGTAGCTACAAATATCGTTTTTAAGGTAGCAATACTTGATTGCTGATAGCCATTAAAGTAGATGGTTTACTGTATAAATTACCTTTATTCTGTTTTGTTTTACACAATCCTTCATATCGGTAAGAAACACGTGAAATATCACGAAGTAGCAGGAGTTATTTTTTGGTTTATTTGAAATCACTCCTCGTATTTGGCGTACAAATCATTGAGCAAATTATGTGGAACAAATATATGTTTTTGGGGTTATCTAGTGTCGCATACCATTACAAAATATTGAATCACCTATTGATAATTTGTTTATACTCTGACTTCAACATATCAAGTTGCTTTTTTTCCATTTATTTACGGCTTATCATAAAGCAGAATTTACCATCATATTATAACTATCTGTGAAATTACATTCGCTACACTGAAAGGTACAGCAATCAGATTGTAGAAATATTTTTCACAGGACGTGAGAAGCTGTATACTATTTCACAAGTATTTCAAAACCTTCAAAAAGAACACAACATACCATGAGTATTACAACATACCATGAGTATTAACTGATCACCACTATCAAGATGGATTCGAGAAAATAACCGTAATTTTACAGAAGCGAAAGAAACGAGAGGAAGAAAAATGTTGTAGATAACTCCGATGAAGAAATTATTAAAAGATAAATTCATAGACTTTTGGAATGCACAGAAACATTGACACTAAAGAAATTGAATACGTCTCTCGAAAAGAACGACATTCATATTTCGAAAATTAAATTATGGAAAACTGTCAAGGGTGCTGGATTTACATTTTGCAAGTATACATTTGGCAGAAGCGTTATTTGTGAGAAACCTCATTTAGTAAATTTCAGAAGTAAATATTTGCGACAAATTTTGGTAATAAGTAAATAAAATTATGATATTGTATATATAGATGAAACATGGATAAGCGCTCAACGCACTAATGAAAAGGTAAAGGCAATCTGTAGATAGACGTAGTAAGCGATATGTTCTGAGCAGTAAAGGTCAACAATTGATAATAGCACATGGCAGACACAATTGTCTTTTGGAGAATGTTGAACAAATTTTCATTTCCAAATCTACCGATAATCAAGACTAACATGCTGAGATGAATGGTCATGTCTTTAGAATTGGATAGAGGAAACGGTACTTCCATCATTATACAGACCCTCCTGTCTGGTTATGGACAACGCTTCCTACCATACTGTTGTAGCAAGTGAAGATAGGATCCATACATCCTCATTTACTAAAGAAGAGATAACAAAAATATGGCTTAAAAGAGAACATATTCCATTTACTGAAATGCACTTGAAACCGGAGTTACTTTTCCTGGTAAAGAACTCACACAGAGTAAAGACGTTCTACATCGATAAAATTATACAGGATAATGGACATCGATATCTACGATTACGACCGTACCATTCACAGTTAAATCCAATATAATTTGTTTGGGCTAAAAGTAAGGACGCATTGGCAAAGACAAATAAAACCTTAAAACTTAGTGATTTTCAGAAAATTGAATAAGGCATGGAATGCCAATATACATTCAGACCCATGTGAAAGGAATACTAAGCGAGGGCAAACAGAACAGTGTGCAGCGAAGGACAGTCACCCTCAGTTTCCTGGATGAGGAATATCCACAAGATATATGGGTCAGAGTATACACAGATGGGTCAGCACAGAATGCAGTGAGGAATGGAGGTGCAGGTGTATATATAGAATATCCACACAAGCCTAGAGATACAATCAGAACACCAACAGGAAAATTCTGCAATAATTATGATGCTGAAATCCAGGCAATTAGTGTGGCAGCTAAAAAACTGCTGAACTCCAACTCTGACCTACAGCCTGTGGTATTCCTGACAGATGCAAGGTCAGTGCTTCAAGCTCTCCAGTCTGGAAAACTAATAGACTTGAAAATTTAGCGAATTGTCTTACCAGTATAGGGTAACCATGCAGTGGATACCCTCTCACTGTGGAATACCAGGAAATGAAAAAGGAGACCAACTGGCTAAGGAAGGTGCTGCCGAAGATCAACCAGATATACCAATCACGTACCATCAGAAAAAACAGATGATCAAGTCAATAAGAAAGCCACACATGTGTACATGTGGACAGGCAGCACAGAGTGCCAAACATATACTTCAAGAGTGTTCTGAGCATGAAACGCTGAGGTGGACATATTGGCCAGAGGAAACAACACTGGAATCAAAACTCTATGGGACACTGTATGAACTACAAAAGACAGTGAGTTTGATTAAGGAGACAGAATTACAGATATAGACATGTTTCAAGTGAACGAAAGAAGAAGAAGAAGAAGAAGAAAATTGAATATACTATGCTCTCCGTCATTGACAAAGTATTCTGGATAAAATGTGAAACTATATATTGAAAAGAAAGAAAAATATTGGCAGAAAGATGGATTCAACCAGCTACAATTATGGCTCTTTACGATTCATCGGATTGTGAATAGAGAATTATGAAGAATTATAAACAACGCCAGGGGAAGACAAGAAGAAGAAGGATTTAGATAGCATCAAGATAAACGTGAACAAATCTAAAAACAGCACAGCCGAGGTAACACATCTTTCATTGTAAAGATATGTGAGATATGTAATATATAACCTTGCTGGACAACAAGACCATTTTGACAATGGACATGAATGTCTCTATAAAACAATCATGTAGAGCAAAGTAGAAAGTGTAAGGAGAAAAGGTAGCGAACATAACGTTTTGACTGGTAATATTAAAAGATGGACATTTGTGAATTTCTTTACACTGTAACATGAACTCAGAAAATGTTTTGTTTTAAGATCCTAGGATGGCACCACTAGTACTTAGAATGTTTATATTCGGACGAAGGTTATGATGACTATGATAAGTACAATAGTACAATGTATGTTTACGGTTATTTTAAATTAATATGAATGTAAATAATGCTACAATTTCATAAACGTTTAACTGTTAACTTTATATATCGATGCATATAATCTCAAACACAACGAAACAAAAATATTATATTTTAAATACTTCATTTTGACACATGTAACAACAAATGTACTCTATACCAAAAATTACTGTACAATTTCATTTTCACATAAAATAAAAGTAAAGGTAAAGGTATGTTCCATGGCAGCAACGTGCCATCGGGGATGAAGATAACTCTTCATGTACTAAGCCGCAGCAACTATTAGGTGGTGCGGCCATTTCCCTTCCTTGCTGTCTTTACCTTCCTTAACCCATGCGTCAGGTACTCATTTACAGCTGAGTCGACTGGAGGGGTGGTCGTGTCAAGCGAGAAATCACAACAAGAATTTTTTTTCGAACCTGGCACGCTGTAACCCATGTTAATAGAAAGCAAGCTCACTATCAACTAGGCTAACACACTCCCCAAAATAAAAGTATTGCTATCTTAAAAACGGCATTCGTAGCGACTGCTGGAATAAATCAGTTCATTCTAGATAATAAGTATTTATAAATCATTAACATGGTTATGAAATAATCCACTCATGCACAATACGAAGCCCATCTCAGTCATTACGGAGATAATAGACAATAAAGGTGTTCAACTATTGGTGTAAGATCTAAAGTAATAACAACACTATTGAAGCTCACATTCACATGACAGAGCTAAATATAGATACAACCAGGAAGAGTTAAAACTTGAAAGTAAAAAAACTCAAACAGAAAATGGACAAAACCAACCGAAATATCGATGAAACAAGACAAACAGTAAATAAAACAAGAAAATATCACATTAATAAAAGGAATAAGTTCCGTGAGAAAACATGTCAAATTTAAGTAAAAGCAAAGAATGAAATTATTATCTCATGAAGATGGACTTAACATGCCAACTAGAACAATTTACAGTAGGAACATTTTAAAACGAAGTGACGCATGCAGGAAAAGGTGAATAGATGGAGTGACTGACACCTTCAGACTGCGCAATAGTATTGCCCACCAGACAACCCAACCTGTTCCTTCAAGATCGTTAGTAATCAATGAAAGCTACGAATCTTCAAAAACTACGGATACTGACTGTATCCTTCTTCCTACTTCTTTCCGTCTCTCACATCACTTTTTTCTATGATACGTTCTATATTTCTCCTCCTTTCTTTCTGTTCTTTTATCTATCTTAGTCGCGTTGTGGTTGGTATGTTGGATCATTGCGCCTTGTGACTCTATCCGTCTTTATCCGAAACCCCCCCTCCATTTGTGTGACTTTAACCCCCCCCCTCCTCCTGTAGATCCGCTCTGCCCCACCCCTTGCCCCTAAGCCTTTTTTCCCATTTATTATCAAAGATCTGTATTGCGGTAGTTTTTCTTTATTGCTTTTGCCAGACTGAGGCGCGGGTACTTTTATGTCCAATCTTCGGTCCTCGCATTTTGTCCACCTTCTGATCTTTCTGGACACTCCAAACTTGGTAAAGTTAGTGTGTGAACAGGCTACTTCACTGTCATTGGTCACAGATCTACAGTCTACATTACGTCATATAACTTGGCCGTTGGACCACTGCATTCTTCTTTCACTACAGGCCTTCAGCACAACACTAAGCTAAGTACTATTGACGTTTATTTAATTTTCATTATATCTGTTCCTCCACTGTACATGCTATCGTTTTCATTCCATCTGTTCTTTAACATTTCCCATGTACTTTACCCTTCTTATTTTACCACTGTTGTCTTCCTCGCACACCAATTCCTTTCCCATATCCATCTACTTATGCTTCCCCCGTCTGCTCCTCACTTCTCTTCTTTCTGTCACCGTTATATCATATGTGTATATCTATGTAAACTTTATTTTCTGTATCTTTTTGTCTGTCCAGATGAAGGCTGTGTAGTTGAAACGTCTGTCACTGTGTTTCGTTACTAGTTTGTTTTATTGACTTATATTAGTAACACACTCCTATTTCTGCTCATTTTGGTATTTGCCGTGTGTTACCACAGCCCCCATATCCAGTTTCGGGTTGTTTCCCGACACAGGAACATTATCTCCAGCACACAAGTAACAATGCACACAAGTAAAATGCAAGTAACATCTGTTACGTTCTCTAATCTGTCAGAACTTTATACAAATTATCACATTTTTGTTACGCAGAGATAATCTAGTTGTTATACATCCATGAACGTTTATGACTAGAAGCGACCGTGAGAAAACAATAAAGTCCAATTGTTCTTTGCCACACAGATGACATTCAGTGGCTGCCATAACTTTCTCCAATGACTTTAAACTGATTTAATTAGATATAAATTTAGGAAGTAGAATTGCCAGTACGATTATTTTTGTGGAAAGCTTGGCTGGAAAAAAAAAGATAAGGATTGGGGGGGGGGGTGTTGGAGATAGATCCTCCATAACGTTTCAATTATTTAATTATATTTAGCAGCTTTCGATATGTTCTAATTCCTTAACGTCTGTTAACTACCTTCGATAGATTTTAATCGTTAATTTCTGCTAACTACCTTCGATAAGTTTAATTCGTTAACTTCTGCTGGCAACCTTCGATAAGTTCTAATTCATTAACTTCTGTTAACAACTGCCGATAGGTTTTAATCGTTAACTTCTGTTAACAACTGTCGATAGGTTTTAATCGTTAACTTCTGTTAACAACTGTCGATAGGTTTTAATCGTCAACTTCTGTTAACAACTGTCGATAGGTTTTAATCGTTAACTTCTGTTAACAACTGTCGATAGGTTTTAATCGTCAACTTCTGTTAACAACTGTCGATAGGTTTTAATCGTTAACTTCAGTTAACAACTGTCGATAGGTTTTAATCGTTAACTTCAGTTAACAACTGTCGATAGGTTTTAATCGTTAACTTCTGTTAGCAACCTTCGATAGGTTTTAATTCACCAATTTCTGCTGGCAACATTCGATATGTTCTAACTCGTAAACTTCTGTAAAAACATCTGGTACTTACAGCGAAGTATATATTGCCGTCTGATGTCTGACATTAGTTAGCAGTACTTCAGAAGCCATTAGTAATAAAAAAACATATGTTTGTGGCAGTGGCGTAGCGAGAGGGGGGCGGAGTTGCGGACCGCCCCGGGCGGCATCATCGGGAGGGCGGCAAATTTATTTTCTTCCAAGCTTTCACAATCACTGCCATATTTTTTTAATGTCACAAGGGCGGAAAATTATGATTCCGCCCCGGGCGCCATTGACCCACGCTACGCCACTGGTTTGTGGTCATCTGTGGACACGTTGAAACAGCAATTAAAACAGCAGTAAGATTGTTAAGTATGCTTGAATGCCGTTAGCTTTGAGCATAGTGAGCAGTGTGTGGGTGTCCAGAACCAATTCTCTCGTAAGGCTGGCCTGCTTCTAGTGATATTGCTACATGTGTCCAGTGGAAGTAGCAAGAAACACTGAGCGTGTTAGTTACCAACACCGAAGTCAGATGTTTCGGACTATTGTTGCAAATATAACATCGATACAAAACAATTCCGTTCTCTGGACTACGTCCTGCTAGACATCTAGTAGAAACATCCTGCTACAAGATAGGTCCGATGTGAATTTGAGAATCAACGCCAGAAAATATGTTTCTATTATACCAAATCTTCTACCTGTCATGTAAACATAAAACACTAACTCATCATGCAAGTATAGGCACTATCTCGGAGACATCAGCAAACAGTTCTCCGAGGTTTCTATCTTCAACGATGCTGTGGAACCTGTGAACAAAGTTGAACGATACAGGCTTTGAAGATGATCTATATATGGTTATCATTGTCCTCCTCAGCTTATTCCACGGTCGACATTTCCTTGCAGCATCGTTCTTGACATGGAATCATATCGGATTATATATCCAAACAATGCAAGTATTAGTTGTTTCGCACTGAAAGTATCGATTCCTGTGTACGTGTATGCACCGTTACGACATTTCTTACGTTTACATTTATATTATGCTCTCTATATATAATGTGTAGAATGATTATCTGTGTGTGTATATATATATATATCTTCAAGTGGAGAGCACGGTTTGATCGCCGTTCTCAGGCCCTTGTGGTCCAGGGTTCAATTAACGTCTGGGACAGAAATTTTTCTATCGGAGGTACAATCAAAATCCTTCTTGTATATATCAATTAGACCTACGTAAAACACAGGTTTCTATTTCGTGTCAATGGGACACGACAGACTATATCTAAAACTAGTGGGTAATGATGGGCAATGATGAGCACACAAGAAATCATAAAAATTACAATACACAAATCACATTCAACGTTTCAACCAAAATGTCTTTATCAAGACACAAACAAAACATTAAAAGACGACGAATAGAAAAATTATCACAACGTCCAACGGAAATATGGAAATGATATGCCGGAAGGTCAGAAAGTACATATAAACGTAAATATATGTGGAAACGAAACGAACAAAAAGATGAGTAAATGACGGAACAAAAAGAATAAAGACAAAGACCACACCAACCCGGTACTAGACATAAGACTGGTCGGAATTGAGTCCAAAAGGCATGAGTGTACTTGTATATATCGCGGCGTCTATTAGGCAAAGCGGCCTTTATTTCCACATTCTCCCTGCACTCCTTCACAGAAAAATAATGCAGTAACGAAATTTATATAAATATATATATATATTTAACTGATCAATCTTGACTGGTGAAACAGGTGGGAATTACTTTCTGAAGGAATACTTGATTCCTTTAGCACCACAGTAACAGGTCGTTGCTGCTAGTGTACGTGTGTGGCGTAGTGTGTTAAGTGGGGGTATATTATGTGCGGAAACATAACACCAAGACGACGGTAAAAAAAAAAATGGTCGGGTTGAATTAACACCCTCACAAATCAATCAATGGTGCCAGTAAATTACCTGGTACGCTTTAAAAAAAAAAAAAGATAATCGCAAGTGGTGGTAAATGACGATCTCAGGTGTAATTTTTCACCCCTTTCATCTTCCCTACCTCACTCATTCTTTCTCCGTCTCGCTCTCTGAGACAGAAACACGTATTGAATGGAAACAATCGACCCTCCATTCAAGAGAGAGCATAGACAACTTTGTTTCGTAAACCATTACTCTGTAGCTGTAGGGGAGTGATAATTAGATCATTAAAATTCGAGATTGAAACAATCGTTAAACGAATCCGACTGCCTGAAAGTGTCACATGTAGACAAACAAGTACCGAGATAGCAATGTCCCAACATAAAGTCACATAATCTTGTACTAATAGAAGATCAGACTTTCAGAAGAGAAACTGGTCTTTGTTTTTGTCGTTTAAACAAGCGTGCACACGCTTGTGTTTCCCTGGCGTGCATGTACACACTCGTGTTTCTATATATCATTTACTAACCCCTCCTCCCTCCAGTAGAAGGCTCCTTCAATAGGCATTGCGACAAACCGAAAGGTGAAGTCTTCTGGGTATGAAAGAAAGCTCAGAAATTTCCCCATTGCACATAGGAAGTAAAAGCTAATCGTTCGTAATTTATGGGGTTCTCAAACAAACGACAAACATATATATCATTTGCAATATTCTCGTACTACTTCGTTCGCTTTCAGACTTCAACATTTCTGGAAACCGAAAAACATAATAGTGAACCTCAGCAAGAATACTTCTGTAAATAATTAATTAGGACTTGACTCATGACGTTTTTGAATATTATCGTGTTTTGCGTTGGTCACTATTTATATACTTGGAGTCGCATTCCAAAAAAAAATCCACGGCAGACTCCATGTATATAAATAGTGACCAACAAAAATCACGACAATAATTAAAAACGTAACGAATGAAGTCCTAATTAATTATGTACAGAGGTCTTGTCAATGCGAAGGTCACGCTTGCAGTGGCGTAGAATTTTTCTTGAGAAGACACAGGCTATCGCCAAGTGTTTATTCGTTGTCTACACCATGATAATGTGCAGAAGTTTCAGAATGATGAATGAAGAAGACATACTAGCTGTGTCATCAGATTTTCTTTCCTTCTCTCACATCACTTTATCTTTGATACTTTCTATCTTCGTCCTCCTTCCTTTCTGTTCTGCTATCTATCTTAGTCTCGTTATGTAGACTTCGTCTGTCATATATCACGGAATGCATGTATAGACATAGCCTATGCTCCAGAGTATGCCATTCAAGCCATCATATTATATTGAGCAGTGGTTAGTGCACTGGCTTCGCATATGACTGGTCCTGGGTTCATTCGCCAGTTGAGGCGGAAATGTTTTCAGATCGCAACGGCTCCCAGGTCGACCCAGCCTTAAATGGGTACCGGATTAATCCGGGAAGTAAAGACTGCGAGGGAGAGGAGATGGCTACCGCCCTCATTTGCAGAGCCTGTGAAATGTGAGATCGCTAACAACTCACACCCCTACGGCATTAATAAATACTATGGGTTACTTTATTTTACTTATTATATCAAGAGGTCGAACGCTGACTCAAGAGGCAAGAGGTCGCACTAAAGAACAAAACTCTGGGACACAGAACATCATATCTGGCGGATAATAATGAGTATTGAAACAACATCACTATTAGCATCTTCTTCTTCATCGTTCATTCTCAAACCCCAGCTGGATCTCTCCTGTAGCAGTACTACTAGATCTCCAGCAGGATGCAGTCCAGAGAATGGAAATGCGTTGTGTCGCCGTTTTATTTGCGCCAATGGCCCGACACATCCGTCTTCGGCGGAACTATTAGCTCAAACAGCAAGTATTTGCAAGGCACCAGTAGTTAATCTAAATGACATCTGATCTGAGTAAGCATATTCTCTGCAGCATGCTTCTTTGTTCTTGGTTATAAACAGCATTGTAGCACACGAGACATTCCAGTGAGTTTTCCGATCTCCTTCCCAGCAGCCATCCAGAAGTATGCAAGCTCAGTCCCAGACATATGCTGATTATGTATCTTCTAATCTTTCCAGAGAAGACACACGTTCTTCTTCCATTCCTGGCCATCCCCATTAGTGTCATTCTTTGTCATGTCATGTGACGTATTCTTTCCAAAACGTTGTCTTTCTAATGAACTTCATGAACCCCTCTCTGACTTGGGCGATGCGGTTGCATTTTCCAACGACGTATTCATGTTATCTTTAATGTTGTCAGTCTATCGTATTCTTGGTCCGCCTTTCTTCCTCCACCCAGGTGCTCTGCCCTCCATTATTTGTCTTTCTAAACAGTTGTGTCTCTTTATATGACCAAACAGGTGTAGTTTTCTTTTTACTACTGTGTTTAGTAACCAACACTCTGGAATCTTCTATGTGTTTATAATATCTAAGTTTCTCGTATTTCCTTCCATGATATTCTAAGTATCTTTCTGTAGTATTTCATCTCAAAGTGTTTATATGTACACATTATCATCTCCAGTGTCATCTTCTTCTTCGCTCTGTAGTCATCAATGGGTGTCTTCGTTAGGTTGACCCTAACGAACAAAACAAAGAAATGATCAGCCCTATTTCTCTATCCTTTAGCATATCGGAACTTGACTTATAGTACTACGAACTTAGCCAAAAAAAACCCCCCAAAAAAACAACAACAAACAAACAGAGGGCATAAAGCCAACCCCATCCCTAGCGATTTTAACAAATAGGTCATCAAAATTTTCCATCAAAAGGAGTATCTGACATGCCAGAAAACGCACTAGTGACCGTTTTTCATTTATTAACCCACCCTACCCCCTTTTCCATCCACGTACGGAGATAGTATCTACGGCGCTTCAATGATCTGTTGATTGTAAATTCTCTCCATGTATTTTTATGGTTAGCGTTTGTTCTTCTGTGAGTTTGCTGATTATCAGTGTTTTTGTTTTGTGGATGCTTATATGTAGTCTATATTATTTACTTGATTTATTTATCGACTATTAGTCTTTGCAGTTCCTGCAGAATACTATTAAGAGGACAGTGTCATCTGTATATCTCAGCTTGTTTATTATTTTCCCGCTGATCTTGAGTCCTGGCATTCACTCTTTATGTTTAAAAATATTATCTGTGT
Source organism: Meghimatium bilineatum (assembly GCA_034231615.1). NCBI lineage: Eukaryota > Metazoa > Mollusca > Gastropoda > Stylommatophora > Philomycidae > Meghimatium > Meghimatium bilineatum. The sequence continues at coordinate 22,274,383 of CM067298.1, read as the reverse complement.
CGATATTAAATAGACTGGGTGATAACATACATCCTTGTCTTACATCTCTTTATATGAATAGTGAGAAGGTGTTTTCACACCCTATTGATGGAGTTTTTTTTCCCTAATATATATTTCTCCTCAGTCTGATGTCTTTCCCATGTCTATTTCTTGAAGACATTCAATTATTATTTCATGTTACACTCTGTCTGAGGCCTTGGTATAGTATATAAAGCAAGTATATATACTGTTTTGGACGTGTATATATTTATCTATTAATAGTCCGATTTCAAATATGGCTTTTCTGGTTGCTTTGTTTTTCCTAAAACTAAACTGTTGTTCACCGACACCACTATGTCCATCTTGTATTTAATTCGTTCATGTATTATCTTGAGTAGTATTTTGGTTGCGTGGCTCGCATCACACTTATTGTTTTGTGTTATGTGCAATCAATCCTCAGCCCTGGGCTTCTTAGGTAGCGCTATGAATACTTACTGTGTTAGCTCTTTAGGTATGTAGTCTGTTTCATATATGTCATTGCAAAGTTCTGTAACAGTGGCCACACCAAATTCATATAGAGTTTTCATTAGGACTGCCGTTATGTTGTCAGCGCCTGCAGCCTTTCAGCATTTTATTGTTGTTATTGCGTTTTCAACTTCTGTCAGTATTGTTGATCTGTCAATATTTTGAATTGTAGGTTTATATTGTTCCGTTGGTCATCAAAGAGATCTGTCACATATTCTGCACATCCTGTCAGTATTTCTGTCTTATCAAATATAATTTTTCCACTTTTATCTTTAATGTAGTCACCTCCATTTACATAACTTTTCTTATTTGTGATGTCTTATTTACTTGTACATTGCTTGAGTCTTCTATTGTAGTGATATCTCATCTATTTCCTTGCATTGTTCTTTCGCTGTTTTGCTCATGTTACTTATCTCTTTGTCTAGAATTATATATTTTGGAGTATTTTTAACTCTTTTTGACATTTTATCTAGTATTTCATCTGTCACCCATATTTGTTTATTCTTGACTTTTCTAATTAGTAATTTTTTAACTTGTTGTTTGAATGCCTTTTCTTAGGCTATCCCATTTGTTGCCTATTTTCTCTTCCAATTTTTCCCTTTTGTATTGTTCCGTGCACGCTACCATTAGATATTCATATCTGTTCTTTACTTCTACATTGTACTTTTGCTGCATAGCTGGTTGCTTTACTGCTGATGTGTCTAGCTACACATTGTGCTTTCTTCTAAGTATGTTTAAGTTTTACATGAATTGTACACAACACTGGATTGTGGTCAGAGTTGATATCAACTTCTGGGTATGTTTTAGTATTGATTACACTACTACTACTATTTCTAAATCTGTTGTTGATCGTAATACAATCTATCTACTTCTTCTTTCTGTCTCCATGACATTTCCCTGTATATAATCTTCTGTTTTCATGCTCAAGAATTGTATTGTATATTATCATGTTATTCTCCTCACAGAACTGTTTAAATATTTCTCCTCTGTCGTTTCCTACCCCTGACTCAAATTGTCCTAAAATGTTCTTGTTTTTTTCTTTTCCCTATTTTGCATTTATGTCTCCTGTCAAAATTATAATGGTTGTTGATTTTACTGACTTGAGTAGGCGATGTAGATCTTCGTAGTAGTTTTCTATATCTTCTCCAGTGTGGTCTATAGTTGGTACATATATTTGCATAATGGCTAGATGAAACATTTATTTACGTTGATCTTTAGCTTCATCATTCTATCATTGTATGTACAGTACCCGCAATTTTTTTTCTACACAAAACATATCAATAAGAAAAGGAATGATTTCATTTATACAAATGAAGTATTTGGTATGTGCAACTAATAACAGACTATTTTCTCACATGTACCTAGTGGGTAAATTTTACCACAATACAAATTGATATTAGCTCGCGACATTTGTCACTGTTGCTCCGGGGTTTTATTCTGTACAATGACCTACCACATATGTCAGATTATTCAGTAGTTATTCTGTGAAAGCGAGGCTGAAGTGTAGTATTAAAGTAAACAATAGTAAATAGATTGTAAAAGAATAGAATCCAAGACACATGTTATGTACACAGATTTGCCGATGAAAGAATATATAAGTTGCTCCAGGTATCTTATTGACTAGATGTGCCATCAGGTGAGGGTGTCACGTCGCCAAAACGTCTTCGATTCGAATCACAAGACTTAATTTTTAAGTAATATAGGTCGCTCATTGATTGGATTAGATGTAACAAGAAATATTTTGATCCGAGAACAAGCAGAAAAACATTGTTCACACTTGACGGGTGTCGGTCAGAAGGCTCTTTTTCTGTGACATAAAATCCAGCGTCAGGCAATAAACGTGGAACTGGGAATTCACTGGCAGGGATCATCAGCATGTGATATATTGTTTCCAGAACGTGGTCTTCCTTATATATTCTCTGAACATACCGCGATTCTGGACGCGTTAATCTGTCGCAACTAGAGACATGTTTAAGTAATCTTATATATCTTTGTATCATCGTCGTATTAGGCGCCCTCTTCCCCTGTTGCCGTTAACCCTGCCTTCAGCTATTAATCTTTCCATGCAGTTATATTTCTTTATATGACCACAAAAACTCAGCTTTCTTGTTATGATGTTAAGGAGCCAGCTCTCTTCGTTGTGCATCGATCTTAACACTTCACGATTTGTCATTTTAGCTGTCCATGGTATACGTAAAATACTTCTGTAGCATCTCATTTCGAAAGCAACGATTCTCTTTGCTACTGTTTTACTTAATTTCCATGCCTCATAACTGTATATTGCCACTGGGAATACACATGTTCTGGTTATACATAGTTTGGCTATGCTGCTGGTACCTTGCCAAAGTTATTTATGTTTGTGCCAAGGGCTGGGGTAACATAAGGGAAATGTAAAAATAAATGGAAATATGTGCATGTGTTACAAATATTTATAAACAAAACATACTAAATACGAGACAGCAGCGGAAGCTGTTGCGACTAAAAAGCTTTCATCAGGACGAAAAAAAACAGACATACAAGCAATACACTTAACATAAGAAAGCACATATGGTCTCACAATGGTAGGAGGAAGAGATTACGGCATGGTATGGAAAAAAAACATATCATAAAACAGAGAAAGATCAACGCTGGAAGGTTCAAATAAGATAAGAGGAGGGAGACATACATATCATGATGAGCGGACAGGGTGGACAAGAGATCGGTGTTGGTGAGATTGATTTAGTAAGGGATGAGATAATAAAATGGGAAAAAATACAAAACAGGTTACTTATCCACGTACAGTAGAACTCTGATTATCCGAATTCCAATTAACTCAATTCTCAATTATCCGAATGGAATTTGGGTGAAATAATTTTAGAGCGAGAGCGTTAGTGGACGCGGTAGAGAGGTCCCGGAACACTGCGCACGTGCCGTTGCTGTGTAGTTTATTTGCAAAACATAGTTGCTTACACATTACTCTACTTTTATCAATAGAATTTCGTTCATTTCAATGTATGATTGTATGTATGTACACTGTTTTGCTTCGTTCCTGAGCTATATCCAATTATACGAATTTTTGGACTATCCGAATCCCAATTAATTCGGATAATAGGATTTCTACTGTATAAGTTGCATTCCGGCTTTGAGGCCGCGCTTTAATCCCGTTTTCTTTGGTCGATCTAAAACTCGTACTCGTTAGAAGGAAGCAGTTCAGAGAATGTGATCTCAAACTTGTACTCGCTAGAAGGATGTAGTTCAGAGAATGTGATCTCAAACTTGTACTCGCTAGGAGGATGTAGTTCAGAGAATGTGATCTCAAACTTGTACTCGCTAGAAAGATACAATTCAGAGAATGAAATGTGTTGTATAATAGTCTACGGAGTGGCTGTGTTATCAACGCCTTCGACACAACACATACATTTGTATTCATTCTTAAATTATATTTCTTTTTCCTCTGCGTCCATTCTCAAACTCCTGCAGATTAGCAGGACGTAGTGCTGATAAAGGAATGCTTTGTGTCATTGTTTACAGATTTGCTGCGACTCATGCGCCTTCCGTTCTGACAAATCCTACTTCAACAGAGATTCTGAGTCATTTTGACCCTCTATGGAATGGGACAGTCAACTCCATCCACAATACCTTATTAGTCGTCTCTTTCGATGTTCATGGCAGGTAACAGTGTCGCTAGTCTTCTCTCCCCTATTTAATGTCACCGTAATTAATATTCTAAAATAAAATATTTATTCTTTATGTCATTTCAGATTACTTATGATTTCAGTATGTTATTTGAAAAATGGTCTCTCACTCCCAAACTGTTCACGGTAGACACATAACAAGACAGCATAACTAATAGTAAACAACTTTAATTAAATGAACAAAATGTATTATTCATACCTGGAGGCGCATGAAATATTTAGTAAACATGTTTTATCATAAGACACACCTTACAGTATATTCAGGATTATATTCACATTGAGGATTATATTCATATTGATGATTATATTGACATTGATGATTATATTGACATTGAAGATTATATTGACATTGAAGATTATATTGACATTGATGTTTGTATTGCTATTGATGATTATATTGCTATTCCCCATCAAGGCCAGCACCGTGCAGTGGTGATGGGGCTTAGTTCAGCCATCAGGGGCTGGAAACTAAGACTGGTCGGGCAGTCCCATTCGAGCAGGACCATAGTCCTGCCCAAGTAAGCAGAGTGCTGAAGACGGATGCATCCAGCCAAAAGGCGCACAGATAATCAGGAAGCCACGCACAAAACACAATGGAAACATGTCTGTATCTATAAAAAGTTATGGTGCCTGCCCTGTGGCGGACGTTCAGGCAGGGACGGTGCCAGGCCCTATACCTCGAAAGGGCCCAACCTCAGTTACTGAAAGTCCTTCTCAATTGCCTCGAGGAGCCAGGAGGCAAGGGTATAGAGCTACTGGCCAAACAAACTTTACATATTGGCCAGAGGAAACAACACTGGAATCAAAACTCTATGGGACACTGTATGAACTACAAAAGACAGTGAGTTTTATTAAGGAGACAGAATTACAGATACAGACATGTTTCAAGTGAACGAAAGAAGAAGAAGAAGAAGAATATTGCTATTGATGATTATATTGACATTGATGATTATATTGACATTGATGATTATATTGCTATTGATGATTATATTGCTATTGATGATTATATTGCTATTGATGTTTATATTGCTATTGATGTTTATATTGCTATTGATGTTTATATTGCTATTGATGTTTATATTGCTATTGATGTTTATATTGCTATTGATGTTTATATTGCTATTGATGTTTATATTGCTATTGATGATTATATTGATATTGATAATTATATTGCTATTGATGATTATATTGATATTGGTGATTATATTGATATTGAGGATTATATTCACATTGAGGATTATATTGACATTGAGGATTATATTCACATTGAGGATTATGTTGACAGTGAGGATTATATTCACATTGAGGATTATGTTGACATTGAGGATTATATTCACATTGAGGATTATATTCACATTGATGATTATATTGACATTGCGGATTATATTCACATTTAGGACTTCACAGCACTTTCTGGAATTCTGCGTTTTCAAACTCTTGTAGACTAGAAGAATGTATTGTAAGAATGAAAGGCGTTGTTTCATTATTTACAACTAAGCTGCCCTATCTGCGTCCTTCGTCCAGACCCATTCGACTTCACCATTGTTTCTGGGATTTCTTTGACCCTCTATATGACAGAACAGCCATCAAAACATCAATAATCGCTTCTTACGATATAAAAAAGGTAAAGGTAGGTCCCATGGCATCTGCCGTCGGGGATGAAGATAACACTTCATGTACTAAGCCGCAGCAACTATTAGGTGGGGTGGCCAGTTCCCTTCCTTGCTGTTTTTTTTTTTTTTTACCTTCCCTAACTCATGCGTCAGGTACTCATTTACAGCTGAGTCGACTGGAGGAGTGGTCGTGTCAAGTGAGAAATCACAACCCGGATTTTTTTTTAATGTCCGGACGTGGTTTCGAACCTGGCACGCTGTAACCAGATGATAGCAAGCAAGCTCACTATCCACTAGGCTACCGCGCTCCTCTTACGATATACATGGCAGATTAAATTTAGCCGTTACTTTGTCTCAATTTTGAGTCTTGGAAATACAACGGTTCTGAAACTAATTATCACGTAGTGATAATTAGTTCACAAGAATGTTCAAGAAGTGCCAACCATACCGGGTGAGAACCTTCCGCGGGACGTAGGAGAACACCAGAATAAAAACTATATAAAATAGCATCGAAAGATGCTGATGTATTGCCAGAGTTCGAAAGATGATGATGTATTGCCAGAGTTCGAAAGATGATGATGTATTGCCAGAGTTCGAAAGATGATGATGTATTGCCAGAGTTCGAAAGATGCTGATGTATTGCCAGAGTTCGAAAGATGATGATGTATTGCTGTGATAGTATCTGGTTGCAGAACCCTTCAAAGGCAGGGGGTTTCACAGTAAGAAGTGAGAACCCTTCACATATAGCAAAAGATGGACGGCGTGAAATGCAACACATTGAATGTTTTGCTCTTGTGTAAATGTTGTCACTATGGATGCTAGTGGCACACCATGCAAAGGTGTGTTTATCTAAGAACGTGTCAAGCGGCGATAAAACACAAACGTGTGTTTTTATAGGAACGTGTCAAGCTATGATCAAGTGCAACGTTTGTTTACCTAAGAACATGTCAGATAATAGACAGACGGGCATCATACCAGGTAGAAGCTTCCTGGTTGGTCTGAGGCAACGTGGGTTTATTGTAACCAGAAGGATCAATTTCGGATTGGCCAGAGCTTTTCCTCTGGGGAAATGAAAGCTTTTGATTGGTTGGAAGTTTCTGGAAGTTTGGAGAAACTTAGGAGTGGAGGAGGAAGAACCATTGCATTATCGACTGCCGAGCAGGGCGGTCGCATTTCACTCAAGAATCAGTCGACAGGATCACACAGAGTCCCCGGGACGGGTGTGGAGTTAGTACTTGTCTCACAGGAGACAAGTCCCTTGTTGACTTCAACAACTGGAAACAAAGTTAGTTGACCAAAAAAGTGAGATTAGTAGTAGATTAATGAGATGGACTAGAATCTCATTAAGCTTATACCACGACGTGCGCCTAATTCCTGGATGTGCTAGGATAGTTGTGAAACCTTAGCATTTCGTATTGGTGAAATATCTTAGAGATAAATAGTAGAATAATGAGATTGTCTATAATCTCATTAAGCTCATGTTATAACGTGTGCCTTTAACGGAAGTGCTAGAGCAGTTTATGAATATCTCGACATTGTACATTTTATATTGATGATATATTATACGTCTCGGATACATCAATTACTCTAGAGTTTAATATTGGTTTGTGTCATTGGTTTGAAATTATATTAAACGACATTCTGATTATGTAATAAGAAGTGCCTCTGTGTTCATTGGTAAGCACTTATTAAAACCAAGAAGAGATCTACGTTAGCAGTCATTGTTGATCAAACATAGAACCCAGGGTTCGGAACGCAAAACAAATAATAAACATCTTCATTCAAAAGTAATATACTGTAACTCCTCGTCACAAGAATATACTGTTACACTGAGGCCTAGGACCAGTACGTTCCCGGCCAACACGAAGTGCTACCCTATACCTTATCATCACGAAGGCCAATTATACTGAAACACAGAAGTTTCAAAGAGAAAATCGGTGTGTTAAATTTATATTGTTCAAAGTTACGACACGAGCTGTCGTGAATTTCAGTTACCTGTTCGTTTAAGTAATCAGTGCGTGTGCAATTAGTAAAATTTCAAGGAACAGACGGACATGGATGTGAGTATGTCTTGCTAACTAATTATCACAGAACAGAGAGAAGTGAACAATTGTTATATAATTTACGAACAATCTATTACTATGTGGAGACTATAGTTAAATTCATAAATTCCCCGACAGGACCAGGACGACTGAGAGAAATGAACATTTGTTTTGGTGTTGAACATTAATAGTGAAGTTAACAATTAATTAGATATTGAATTTATAAATACCATCCCACAAAAATTCATATAATGTCATTCCACAGAGATATATTGAGTTTATAAATGTCATTCCACAGAGATATATTGAGTTTATAAATGTCATTCCACAGAGATATATTGAGTTTATAAATGTCATTCCACAGAGGAGATAAGTAGCTACTTGACGTATTGGTTTCATGCATTTATATATATATGTCAATTTGATAATATAACTCAAGTAGGATTGTTGTTCACACCTATATTAGCGGTAGGCAGATTAAGGCTATCCAGGGTTAATAGTAGAGTTGAGAGAACGTCACAGAGCTAGTAACGAGAAACTCTCAAAAGAGGTGTCGGTAGAAAATGGAACAAAAGGCCTTAGCCCCAGTAGCCGACAATGAAGAAGTAGAGAAGTCGGAGCTGCGCGAGTTAATACAAGCATTAAGATGGCAAAGCTCGGCTACCGGTATTACGCCGTTCTCAGGGAACGAAGCGCACTTCAAGAGCTGGATAGCAGATATAGAAAAGTGCGCGTTGTTGACAAGAGCCAGCGACTATAACAAGAAATTGTTAGCTCTGCAATCTAGCAACGGTCTAGTAGCAGAGACGATTAGGCTCAGGATAGAGAGAGTACCAGCAGAATCCTGGAAGGACTTCCAAGCGGGATTAGAACGGAGATATGGTGGACTCTCCGGAGCCGAATATGCGCTGGTAATGCTAACAAAGGTTAGACAAAACGTAGCTGAAACAGTGGAAGCTTTCGGAGACAGACTGTCGCGTCTGGCAGAAGAAGCTTTCCCCCAGGAAATGAAGGAAAGAGGTGTAGGGAGAATACTCCTGCACTATTTTGTAGAAGGGTTGCTGCCAGGAGCGATTAAACGTCACCTCATTGAAACTGATCCCAGCACGCTAGACGATGCTCTTCGTTTAGCAAAGACAAAGGAGCACACTATTAAGTGGATTGAATTCAGGTTGGGCACGGAGCCCCAAGAAAGGGAACCGGATATAGTAGAAAGGACGCTCCCACTAAACCAGGGGGGATTTGACAGATTCCGGGAAAGAAAACAGGAGTTTCCAGAGAGACGAGGCACGAGAACAGAGAGAGACCGAAGATGCTATGGTTGTGGGCAGGTCGGTCACCTCATGGCAGACTGCAGAAGGGGAGGACGGTACAGGCACGAATTTCCGCTAGATCGAAAATGTCGAGAAGAGACGAGATTCACCCAGCGATTCCTGGACGTCAGGAAACGACCGTTCCGATCAGAGATAGGGGCCTACCAGAGAGTAGCCCAAGACACAGTACCCACAAGAAGAGGACAGGAGGTTGAACGGATAAGAGCGGTGGTCAGGAGGGACCATAGGAGTCAGGTTATGACCATACAGAAGAAGTTAATTGTAGCCAGGAACGGGCACACGGGAGGAACCAGGATGAACGGCATACCCAGTCGGTCGTTTGCGAAACAGAACAGGGGCGACAGTAAGGTTAATATCTTCTACTCGAGGCGGCGAGAGATAGATAGAGGAAACTGGCGAGTAAATGCCTTACGAGTCCGCCCGAGCAATAAAGGGAAACCGGATCGCACAGAGCGACATATAGAAATCTTGAAGGAGTTAGAAGCCTGCAAGACAGACACACGGAAGCCTGACAATGAGATACAGACAGCAGAGAGGCTAACGGCAGTGCTTCAGTCAGAGTTGAGGTCTCTGAGTGAGGTAGCGAGAGAACATTCTGAAGAGGTTCGGGAGCCCAGACCAGAGTCCAGGGTTCCAGACGAGCCAGTCATTGAAGACCACCTAGAAGAGGTGACGTCGGAAAGGCTCGAAGAGAACGAGGAAGACAGCGCATCAGACCACGACACTGATGACGACGAAATCGCAGCGGATAACTACACTGATACAATCGAGTGCGAGTCACACGATAGCACTGAGACGGAACTGAGGACTCACAGTGAGACAGTTGAAGTGGTGGCACCACCTCAGCCTGCGGCAGACAGCACGGAGGACGCACCTTTCCGGAACACTCAGGCCGAGAGTAGACAATGGAACGACGTTGCAGACACCGTTAATACCCAACCTACGATACAGGCGGTAAGGAGAAAACCGAGGAATGAGGCAGCGTTCAGATTAGCTCACCAAATCTTTCTAGGTATAGATCATATGAAACAGAACTAAGATCGGAGACAGATCTCCGAACTAACCGGAAAGATGGCGAAAGTGGTTTTTTTTTAGGTAGTTTGTATATAACGTACCATTAAATGTACATAGTTGATACAAAGTTGTAGCTTGATAAAAGACAGAATGGTTGGAGGGGTCACTGTTTTTTCAATTATTATATCCGGAAAAATTTATGCTTGGCCTTCCGCCTCAGCAGAATTAAGTATAGACTTAGATTCGCCTCGACACAAAGCCGCATAAAGTTTTTTTGTGACAAGGGAGCGAGTGTGATAGTATCTGGTTGCAGAACCCTTCAAAGGCAGGGGGTTTCACAGTAAGAAGTGAGAACCCTTCACATATAGCAAAAGATGGACGGCGTGAAATGCAACACATTGAATGTTTTGCTCTTGTGTAAATGTTGTCACTATGGATGCTAGTGGCACACCATGCAAAGGTGTGTTTATCTAAGAACGTGTCAAGCGGCGATAAAACACAAACGTGTGTTTTTATAGGAACGTGTCAAGCTATGATCAAGTGCAACGTTTGTTTACCTAAGAACATGTCAGATAATAGACAGACGGGCATCATACCAGGTAGAAGCTTCCTGGTTGGTCTGAGGCAACGTGGGTTTATTGTAACCAGAAGGATCAATTTCGGATTGGCCAGAGCTTTTCCTCTGGGGAAATGAAAGCTTTTGATTGGTTGGAAGTTTCTGGAAGTTTGGAGAAACTTAGGAGTGGAGGAGGAAGAACCATTGCATTATCGACTGCCGAGCAGGGCGGTCGCATTTCACTCAAGAATCAGTCGACAGGATCACACAGAGTCCCCGGGACGGGTGTGGAGTTAGTACTTGTCTCACAGGAGACAAGTCCCTTGTTGACTTCAACAACTGGAAACAAAGTTAGTTGACCAAAAAAGTGAGATTAGTAGTAGATTAATGAGATGGTCTAGAATCTCATTAAGCTTATACCACGACGTGCGCCAAATTCCTGGATGTGCTAGGATAGTTGTGAAACCTTAGCATTTCGTATTGGTGAAATATCTTAGAGATAAATAGTAGAATAATGAGATTGTCTATAATCTCATTAAGCTCATGTTATAACGTGTGCCTTTAACGGAAGTGCTAGAGCAGTTTATGAATATATCGACATTGTACATTTTATATTGATGATATATTATACGTCTCGGATACATCAATTACTCTAGAGTTTAATATTGGTTTGTGTCATTGGTTTGAAATTATATTAAACGACATTCTGATTATGTAATAAGAAGTGCCTCTGTGTTCATTGGTAAGCACTTATTAAAACCAAGAAGAGATCTACGTTAGCAGTCATTGTTGATCAAACATAGAACCCAGGGTTCGGAACGCAAAACAAATAATAAACATCTTCATTCAAAAGTAATATACTGTAACTCCTCTTCAAAAGAATATACTGTTACATTGCCAGAGTTCAAAAGATGCTGATGTATTGCCAGAGTTCGAAAGAAGAGCAAACTGTTACCATCCATGCATGTCGTCTGAGGCGAGTAAAGAGGTTATAGGATGTAGTTGGCTGTCCCATTCCGTATATGGTCAAAGTGATCCTGAAGCCATGCTGATATTGGATGCACCAAGACAAAAGGCACATATATTTTTATAAACAACTACCAATACATTTCTCTCGTTAGGGAGTTGCAGAAATGTTTCGAGTGGAGTGTGTGATAACGGTCGCATGCCCCTGCTGTCATGTTCAGGATAAGTTTCTTTTCAAAATTGTATATTCAGATATAGGTTCAAAGTTGTAAAATATAACTAACACATTCCATTCTCTGGACGACATCCTGCTAATATGCAGACATTTGAGAACAAACGTAGAAGAAGAAGGACATGTACCGTGTAATGGTGACAGGTAGCTGAGGAATTATTGCTAACATCATAAGACAGCACACGAGATTTGATAACCCTGCCTCCAACTGGCGACACAGCTTCTCAAATGCAAAGATATTAGTTCAGTAACGACATCTCTGTGGCGAAGTGGTACAGAGCGCGTCTGTGACGGCAAAGGTACCGAGTTCGATCCTCACCACAGGCAATTGTGCATCCGGACCGTTCAGAAAGCAATGGCAACCTACTGAACGTATTTATATTGCCTAGAAAATCACCACAGCCAACAAATGCTGGGTTGATAGCTACGTCCTGGATAGGATATGCTACCAATTTAGAAAAAAATGACATCATTGGACAATTTAATTTTGCATATGCAAGAACATATGTTTATGTTGACTATTTATCTAACTCATGCTCTATAACTTGCCCGCCTGCCTTTCCTACAAGGTGAGTAATCTCTCTATTTTATCTGCCCTGCAAGATGAACACGCTCTATCTTATCTGCCTGTCTGCCCTGCACGATAAACATGCTATATCTATCTTATCTGCATGCTTGCCTTACAAGGTGAGCACGCTCTATCTTATCTGTCTGTCTGCCTTGCACGATAAACATGCTATATCTATCTTATCTTCCTGCCTGCCTTACAAGATGAGCATGCTCTAATTTATCTGTATGTCTACACTATAAAATGACAATACTCTATCGTGTCTGCATGTCTGCCCTACAAGATAAACTAACTAACCTACTTAATATATACGTATTTATAAAGATTCGCGCATACGCTGCAGTTACAAATCTTTTTGTACATAATTGTTATCTTACAAAAACAAGTACAGTTATGTACACATTTGTTATCATATAAACGTCACATCAGTTATATACACATTTGTTATCATATAAACGACACATCAGTTATGTACACATTTGTTATCATATAAACGACACATCAGTTATGTACACATGTGTTTGAATGTGGATGACTATGACAGCTGCGTACAGATTTGTCTACAGCTGTCTGAACAACAATATGAACTAAATTCTCCAGATCTTGTCTTCTGTGTACATCTCATTCATCTTACATAAAATTCAAAAGTCCCAATTAAAACATCTCTAGGAAGTTCTAGGTCAAAAGCAGCTCCACCTAACCACATCTGGCACGAGAAGAAAAACACCCCGAGCACTTCTGCAAACAAGATTTTCGCTTTCAACACAAATCAGGCAACTCCTTCCACAACCTCTCTGTTTTGTTCCACGTCTGCGGGTGACGATGTTTCCTGGAAGAAAACTAGAAAATCATCTTGACACATAAGATTGTCAATGAGTCTCATACGTTGCGAAATAGTGCGCGCCACTTGGTGACAATCTAAGGAGCTACTTCGTAAAAAAGTTACATTCTAAAGCTTGTTACCAAGTTAGTTAAAACTGTTTCATACCATTCACAGATATCGTCTTTTTTACAATACCACAGATTCACACTTCCGGTTAGAGGTTCATTTTTCTCAACCACTTTTTTCTGAATCTCGTTGATGGCTCATTTGTCCCGAGACCAGCAAGAGTCTCTGTCGGTCACGTGACGAGTTACAGATGTTCTAATCATGATCTGTTTATAGTATCCCGTCCACTGTTGCGGCTTTGTTTGCTCCCGTCAATTCTGCCTCTTTTGAATTTAGCCAATTAGCCAGAACGATCCAAATAAAATTGACTAAACCTCTACTGTTAGAACAGGAGAAATGCCCTCAGGACAGTAGTAGGCGAACGAATCAAACATCACAGTGCGTCTACTTCAAATTTCAAATTATCACGAAAATAATGTCATGATTGACGGCTCCCACATTACAGGCTACGGGTGTCTAACCTCGAGTTAACACAAACACGTTCCTTGAATCTGCCCGCTCGAGAACAACATGAAACTGATGAAAAATCAACATGAACAAGTATGACTATCTCCAGTTTGGTTGAAGTCAACCAAAGACTTGATAACAAGTTTAGTGGGAGAGATCTATTTATGCCATATCAGATTCATCTTCTATTCATGTTTGAGCAGCCGGTGAGCTACGTGGGCCGTCTCTGGTCGCACAAGTAAGGTGAAGAGATACATTAACATAAGTTATATGCAGAGATACATCAATATAAGTTGTATGGAGAGATACATCAATATAAGTTGTATGGAGAGATACATCAATATATGTTTTATGGAGAGATACATCAATATAAGTTGTATGGAGAAAATACCATCACGAGATGACAAGGCTGCACAATTGGATTTCGTTAAATGACTGGTAAAGATGTACGGAAATGAGAGTTTGAGGCTTCACAAAATATTGCTGCTGAGAGTTTAAGACTTCACAAAATATTGCTGCTGAGAGTTTGAGACTTGAAGAAGTATTGCAAACCGCTGAGATTTATAAACTTTAAAAAGTATTGCTGCTGAGAGTTTGAGGCTTCACAAAATATTGTTGCTGAGAGTTTGAGATTTGACGAAGTATTGCTGCTGAGTGTTTGAGACTTGACGAGGTATTGATGCTGAAAGTTTGAGACTTCACAAAGTATTGCTGCTGAGAGTTTGAGGCTTCACAAAGTATTGCTGCCGAGAGTTTGAGACTTCACGAAATATTGCTGCTGAGAGTTTGAGACTTCATAAAGTATTGCTGCTGAGAGTTTAAGACGTCACAAAGTATTGCTGCTGAGAGTTTGAGATATCCCACAAGAAGGTTTTGTGACTGTAAACTATAGTCTCCTAAAAGTTTATAACTGATATTACCAAGCAAGTAAATAAAGATTGGGGGGGGGGGGCTATAAAATTTGTGTTTGTAAATCAAAAATGATTTTCACTGATAAGAATACGAATTAATCCCAAAAAGTGGGTTTTAGCGATTCCCCAACATCTTTATCAATTACCTTCGGTGTGCATTAGTTATTCCTCTAGGGTCAAAGACATAGGACGAATGTCATAGATTTCCATGTTTTTCGTTTCATTGCAATGTGCTTTAGATTTTAATTGTTTCCGATACCGCTGGTGAAACGTTCTTTTGTAATAGTTCTACGTAAAGTATCTTTTGGTCTTCCTTGTTTCCTCTTGCACTTTGGTGACCACATCAAAGCTTGACAGGAAAGTCTTTCAGTATCCATTCGCAGCGCTTGTCCGATGTAATTCCAGCGACGTTTTCTAATATAGCTGGATATGGTTGTTTTTCTTTCTGTATGCATGGTTGGTTGTTATGTTTCCTTCCTCTTTCATACATTTTAACGCACCTGTTATATATATGTTTAAATAGCAAATCACAAAATGTGTTCTTCGACAATGATTAAACGTTCAATCACATACATTGGAGGTTGTTCAACCAATCACATACATTGGAGGTTGTTCAACCAATCACATACATTGGAGGTTGTTCAACCAATCACATACATTGGAGGTTGTTCAACCAATCACATACATTGGAGGTTGTTCAACCAATCACATACATTGGAGGTTGTTCACCCAATCACATACATTGGAGGTTGTTCAACCAATCACACACATTGGACGTTGTTCAACCAATCACATACATTGGAGGTTGTTCAACCAATCACATACATTGGAGGTTGTTCAACCAATCACATACATTGGAGGTTGTTCATCCAATCACATACATTGGAGGTTGTTCAACCAATCACATACATTGGAGGTTGTTCAACCAATCACATACATTGGAGGTTGTTCACCCAATCACATACATTGGAGGTTGTTCAACCAATCACATACATTGGAGGTTGTTCAACCAATCACATACATTGGATGTTGTTCAACCAATCACATACATTGGAGGTTGTTCAACCAATCACATACATTGGAGGTTGTTCAACCAATCACATACATTGGAGGTTGTTCACCCAATCACATACATTGGAGGTTGTTCAACCAATCACATACATTGGAGGTTGTTCAACCAATCACATACATTGGAGGTTGTTCAACCAATCACATACATTGGAGGTTGTTCAACCAATCACATACATTGGAGGTTGTTCACCCAATCACATACATTGGAGGTTGTTCAACCAATCACATACATTGGAGGTTGTTCAACCAATCACATACATTGGAGGTTGTTCAACCAATCACATACATTGGAGGTTGTTCATCCAATCACATACATTGGAGGTTGTTCAACCAATCACATACATTGGAGGTTGTTCAACCAATCACATACATTGGAGGTTGTTCACCCAATCACATACATTGGAGGTTGTTCAACCAATCACATACTTAGGAGGTTGTTCAACCAATCACATACATTGGATGTTGTTCAACCAATCACATACAGTGGAGGTTGTTCAACCAATCACATACATTGGAGGTTGTTCAACCAATCACATACATTGGAGGTTGTTCACCCAATCACATACAATGGAGGTTGTTCAACCAATCACATACATTGGAGGTTGTTCAACCAATCACATACATTGGAGGTTGTTCAACCAATCACATACATTGGAGGTTGTTCAACCAATCACATACATTGGAGGTTGTTCACCCAATCACATACATTGGAGGTTGTTCAACCAATCACATACATTGGAGGATGTTCAACCAATCACATACATTGGAGGTTGTTCAACCAATCACATACATTGGAGGTTGTTCAACCAATCACAGTCTCAAACACTTTTTTTCATTGGTTAAAACATTCTGATATAATCAAACTGGACTAATATCCACGGTTGAAAGGAGCGTACGTGATTATAAGAGATAGATTTTGCTTAATCAAAATAACAGAATATGCAACATAATCTCCACGTGTAACAAATGTCAGGTATAGAGACAAGTCCAGAAATTAAGGAAAGGGCGTCCGGCTCAAACCTCCTCCCTTAGAAAATATAGTGTGAGATTTAGTAGAAGAAACGAATAAATTACCTACCTTATATCGCTTCAAAAAAAAATTCATGAAAAAAACTCCAATTAAACCCTAAATGAACTTACTTATTTTGAATAGGTAAAAACAGCCCCTTACCAAAGTGGTTTATACCGCCTTCTATTAGGAGCAGACGTGTTAAAACGTTAACCTATGTCTTGTTTACTGCCTCAATAATAGGTCGCGGATTCTGCTAATTTCTAAAGTGTGAGTATAAATGTAATTATGTATCTAATCCGATTTGAGATGTTTGAAGACTTAAATAAGATCGTGAAAACTCACTCGGTGTCATTTCTATGACCCATGATGTGAAACATTCTCCGAATGTTGCCAGACACATAATTCGATGACACACTATAGTTAGCTATACAAATTAAACTAACAAATGAATTCGACCCCCGAGGCATGGGAGTCAATAGATATTACTGCAGTAGATTGTAGACCACCTAGGAACCTATAAATTTAAATTTAAATAACATCAAACCGTGTTTACAGTGCAGATTATAGATTATCCTTTTTTGTACGCTAGAAACACGTCTTTAAATTCATAGTAAATGTATTACTATAAAATAATGCTGAGAGAAAGAGGCAGATTTAGTGGTAGAATTAGAGAAAAAGGAGGTAGATAGGGGGAGAAATATTTAAATAAATAGAGAGAGGTAGATAAATACAGGGAGAGAAAGATTGAGACAAAGAGAGAGGTAGAATATATACAGGGAGAGAAAGGTTGAGATAAAGAGAGCGGAAGGTATATACAGGGAGAGAAAGATTGAGATAAAGAAAATTATAGATAAATACAGGGAGAGAAAGATTGAGATAAAGAGAGAGGTAGATATATACAGGGAGAGAAAGATTGAGATTTTGAGGGGGGGAGGAATATAGTTGGTCAAGTACGGAAACCTGTTTACTTGCAAGAACATTCAGTGCCGCTAGAATGAACCTGGTTCAATTTCTTCCTTTAAGATTGCTTTTAGCTTGTAGCTATTAACAACATGCCAGAATCATGTCTGGAGGGCATTTTGTTTCCTACTGTTGCCTTTCAGTCACCATCAGGAAATGGAAAGGCTATGGTAGACACCGATGACCAAAAAAAAAAAAAAAACACCAGAAACTGAAGAAATCCACTATACAGACCTCCGATGTTTTGCAGGTAGTGCCCGGCTGCTCAAGAACATGGTTAGGGAGACTTCCATAACTTCCCTCACCGAAGACGGAACATGAACAAGCATGAACAACCGCTAGGAACAGGCGTGGGTATCTAGCAATGGAAATGGGACATGTACGCACCACACAGTTAATGAATATGCTCAGATTTGTTACACGAAGTGGAAATGTGCCTGTGGTTCATCGCCAGGCAGAAGGAGCTCCGGAACCCAGCCTCGAATGGGTCCACCAAAATATAGTGATGATGAATCTGCTGTATAGTGTATTAAACAGTGTAGAGCAATCAGCCAAATCAACAAGGTAAGAAACACAACCAAAAGTAATCTAGTGGAAGAGTGAGGGTACAGGTAAGAAAAGTAAAGTATGTAGTGGAAGAGTGAGGTTGTAGGTGAGAAAAGTAATGTATGTAGTGGAAGAGTGAGGTTGTAGGTGAGAAATGTAAAGTTTGTAGTGGAAGAGTGAGGTTGCAGGTGAGAAAAGTAAAGTTTGTAGTGGAAGAGTGAGGTTGTAGGTGAGAAAAGTAAAGTATGTAGTGGAAGAGTGAGGTTGTAGGTGAGAAAAGTAAAGTTTGTAGTGGAAGAGTGAGGGTGTAGGTGAGAAAAGTAAAGTTTGTAGTGGAAGAGTGAGGTTGTAGGTGAGAAAAGTAAAGTTTGTAGTGGAAGAGTGAGGGTGTAGGTGAGAAAAGTAAAGTTTGTAGTGGAAGAGTGAGGTTGTAGGTGAGAAAAGTAAAGTATGTAGTGGAAGAGTGAGGTTGTAGGTGAGAAAAGTAAAGTATGTAGTGGAAGAGTGAGGTTGTAGTTGAGAAAAGTAAAGTATGTAGTGGAAGAGTGAGGTTGTAGGTGAGAAAAGTAAAGTTTGTAGTGGAAGAGTGAGGGTGTAGGTGAGAAAAGTAAAGTTTGTAGTGGAAGAGTGAGGGTGTAGGTGAGAAAAGTAAAGTTTGTAGTGGAAGAGTGAGGGTGTAGGTGAGAATAGTAAAGTATGTAGTGGAAGAGTGAGGTTGTAGGTGAGAAAAGTAAAGTTTGTAGTGGAAGAGTGAGGGTGTAGGTGAGAAAAGTAAGGTTTGTAGTGGAAGAGTGAGGGTGTAGGTGAGAAAAGTAAAGTATGTAGTGGAAGAGTGAGGGTGTAGGTGAGAAAAGTAAAGTATGTAGTGGAAAAGTGAGGTTGTAGGTGAGAAAAGTAAAGTTTGTAGTGGAAGAGTGAGGTTGTAGGTGAGAAAAGTAAAGTTTGTAGTGGAAGAGTGAGGGTGTAGGTGAGAAAAGTAAAGTTTGTAGTGGAAGAATGCTGGTAGAGGTAAAAATTAATTAAAGCTAAATAACTCTCTCCAAAGAAAAAAAAATTGATGTTTTTTGCATCCTTGAGACACACCTTAATGGCAGTAAGAGATTCTCCATCAGAGACTTTGCTTCAGACAAGGCAGACTATGTCACAAAGGAGGAATCATAACTATGGTTTGAAACAACATACCCTATACAGAAATTTCACGGAACCCAGAGAACTCAGAACATCACACCTTCAAATTTCACACAAATCTAGAGCATCTGATAGTGACAAATGTCTCCCGCCCATTCAACAAGAACTTCAAATGATTTCACGTTTGAAGCAGAGGCCCGAGAAGCTGGATGGTGACATCGCAGTTCGACGTTCAGCTCTGCGAGGCCTTCGTAATGTGCACTATGAATCCTAAATCAGTTACTTGATATTATCATATTCCACGACTTGATTTTCATTTCTAATCCATCAACTGCTTCACTTCATCTTGCAGTTTGTCAAATTATCGTGACCATATTTCCTCGACTACGTCACAACACCCTAGAGCGGCACATACAAACTCCATACTCTGTCAAGAAGATTACGCATGAACTCAGTAAAGAACAACAAATTCTTGCTCAATCGATAACATCAAGTTCGCACTAAAAAAGAACAGTAAGTCAGCACTGAGTAAAGAACATTAAGTCTATACTCAATAGAGAACATTAAGTCTATACTCAATAAAGAACATTAATTTCGCACTCAATAAAGAACATTAATTTCGCACTCAGTAAATAATATTAAGTACGTATTGATGTTCTTTATTAAGAACATCAAGTCCGTACTAAATTGAAAACACTAGGTTCGCACTCAGTACACCAATACTCAATCGAAAAGATGATGCCCGTACAGAGATTCAAGAACATTAAGACAATACTTAATCAAGAGCATTAAGTCGATACTCAAACAAGAACATTAAGTCTCCACTCAGTCTAGAACATTCAGTCTACAATCAGCCTAGAACATTCAGTCTGTACTCAGTCAAGAGCATTAAATAACTCTGTAAATTGGCAATTGATAAACCTTGTACTTTGGATAAAGTGTATGTACGATGTGTATGTATGTACAAAGTATGTACGTGTATGTACAAAGACACAGAAGAACAGGAGGTAAACATAAACATACAGGGAGAGAAACTACAACAAGTAAAACAGTATCAATATCTTGGACACATAGTCACAAATGATGGTAGATGTGAAACAGAAGTTAAAAGGAGAATAGGAATGGCTAAAAGTACCTTCAATGACATGAGGAAATTATTAATATCTAAACAAATTACAAACAAGTTAAAAATGAGAATTATAAAATGCTACATCTATTCTATATTAATGTATGGCTCAGAAACATGAACACTAAATAAACAATTAGAAGACAAAATTGATGCCTTTGAGATGTGGGTATATAGGAGAATAGGGAGAACATCATGGAAAGAGAAGAGAAATAAAGAGATACTAAAAACACTTAATATGAAGAAAGAACTACTAAGAGAAATAAAGATCGGGCAAATAAAATACTTTGGACACCTTCTTGAAGACCTTACTTGTGGGTAAAGTCAAAGGGAAGCGAGCAAGAGGTAGGCAGATATACAAGTGGAAGAGTAACATCACGCGATGGACAGGTTAAAATCTAGCAGAGTGCACCACCAAGACAAGAGACAGGAGATGTTGGAGATACGTTACAGCCAACTTTCGTTGCGGAGACGACACTTAATGAAGATGATGTACGATACTACATTTGATATCATATTGCTGTGCTGCAATCATACTGCGCTGCAGCAATTATTCTCACATAATTTCTTGGTGTATGATGCAGCAGTTTGCAAGTAAATCATTTGCATCAAGACTGAAACAAGTCAGTTCTTACATGGCAAATACAGTTAACCCTTTTTATGAGCCAACCCTGACTGTTGCTCCATCTGTGTAAAAGTCATATCATTTTCCCAATGTTTGTCCACGTTTTCATGCATAAAACGGGTCCTCGAATCATGTAGTACGGTGTATGACTTCCAGTGAAAGCGGCTTCTCTTGCGTATCCACCTGATATCAAACGATGAAAACAATCATTTGGGCAGTATTTGTAATGTAAATTGTCTCAAAAAAGTAAGAAAGGAAATTTCTAAATCTCCTACAGCCTGCAGAATCATTCGACGTTTTTCGTGTTTTAATACCGTGTGTACCACAGCAGACATCCTATCTGAGATTGTTCTCAGAAAATTACCACTTGTAAACAATTTCACTTTGTCTGGTACCACCAGAAAGTCTGTGTAGTTTCCATCATCTGTTATATATACTAGCACCACGTTTTAGTGTCTTCGCAAATAGCTTGCTCAGTGCGCAACACATCTGAATAATGTCTGTCACATTTGAATAATGTTGTCTGAGAGGCTTAGTGCAAGCGGTTTCTTGTGACTCCAAACTTCACAGAAAAGAATTGATTTTATCCAGATGCATTTGACCTCACAATTCATCGCCCGCAGCATATATTACTACACTTTTTTTTCTATTATTGCTAACTCATTGCCACAAAGTTTACCCTTTACACAACAAAAATGAATACAGCGTTCATTTTTATTAAAAGAATCGAAACTCTGCCAGAATGTTTCTTTTCCTTGAAGTCGCCATTTTGTCACGTGATCCAGACTGTGCTTTGGGTCATTACCGGATCGCCTTTATTTCGCATTATTATGATTCACATACAATAAATAAACATATATTTGGTATGCAAAAAGGTTTCAGCCTTATTGAATTTCGCGATCAGCCTCCAACTTGCTTCGGTAGGGTCAGACCAAATATTTATGTGGGCTTTGTAGGCCCATCTGGCCGGACTTTATGAACATCAGCTGTACAACTATATGTCATGCAACCAAAACTTTACGGGGATACTTGGTATAATTTCATGAAGAAATGTTATATAGTTGTCTATTTACACGGAGAGATGGCGTGAGATTGTCTATTTCTTGTACCCATAAAGATTACATTTAATTATGCATTTACATGAAAGTGTATATAAAAAAATCAATCCGGGTTGTGATTTCTCACTTGACACGACCACTCCTCCAGTCGACTCAGCTGTAAATGAGTACCTGGCGCATGAGTTAGGGAAGGTAAAAAACAGCAAGGAAGGGAACTGGCCACCACACCAAATAGTTGCTGCGGCTTAGTACATAAAGAGTTATCTTCATCCCCGACCTCAGATGCCATGGGACCTACCTTTAATTTACCATTTACATGAAAGTTTACTGTGTACTTGTATACTGTTAACTGAATCCTAAACAGATTTAATATCTGTCGGTACTCAATAACATAAATCCAGATGGAGAAATAGATTGATATAGCGACATAGGCACATTTGGTGATGCACTTCTCATGGTGATGCATACAACTTTCAACCGAATTATCTATATCAGAGCTTTTAACCATCAAAATAGTGGAGGTCGTGGTTCTTATAATCCAGTTACCAGGGCCTCCGAAGTATATTAAAGTTTTTAACATAGATACGGGCATGGCTACTATGGTAGGCAGGGAGAATGCACATATATAATTAGAGTTGAAGAGATATATCCAGTTATTGCAATAGATATCGAGTGTAAATTTCCTTGTTGACATCTTTGTATGCCATGATGTTAGGCTGCTCAGCGTGTTCTCGCCTAATGTTCTCGTCTCATGTTCTCGTTCTACTGTTCCCGTCTTACGTTCATTTGTAAAGTCATGAAATATTCCTTACAATCGTCAATGTACATGAAAGCTGTGATTATCCCTACCTACCTGCTGTCGGCAATGGTCAACCCTCGTGTATAATCCGGTCATAATAGGTTCTCACACTTACAGACGACTATTACAGACTACACATATTTTTGGTAGCATATCCTTTACAGGACTTAGCTATCAACTCAGCATTTGTTGGCTGTTATGATTTTTTAGCCAATATAAACATGTTCAGTAGTTTACCATTGCTTTCTGAACGGTCCGGATGCACAATTGCCTGTGGCGGGGATTGAACTCGGTACTTGGTCGTCACAGACGCGCTATGTACCACTTCGCCACATAGCTGGACACAGATTTAAATAAACTTAATGACAGATAGAAACTGACTATGCTAGTATTTCTAATACTACCTCGCCGTCATGATCTTGCCCAAATTAGAGCAGGGTTTAAGGTAAGTTTTCAGCAAAGAGAGGGCTGCTGCGGGGGGGGGGGGGGGCGGGGGCATTTAGATAATTCGTTTTTATGCGGAAATTGCGCTTTTTGCTAATAAGTTTGATGACCGTTATGTGAAAAATCTATATTTGATGAGATGTACCCGCTTCTGTAACAGATTCCTAGTGCTAAACGTCATATTCTGATGTGCTGGAGGGGGGGGGGCTTAACCTCATGACAATCCCCTATCTGACCCTTACCAAAGGGTTTGAACTAGAGATATAAATTTATTAACTTTCAAAAAACTTGTATCACGGCATAACGTTACAGCACGGCAAATGAGATTTTAAATGACGTCAACAATTCGTCTTGATTCTTGATTAGAAACTGGCCTCACAGCACGAATTTTTCCATCGTTTCACCCCCCCCCCCATCCCGTTGTCAACAACTGCCAATGTTAGAGTCCCCATCCCCTCACCCCTGTTTAGTTATGTCAAAAGTTATCCCCAATTTAAAAAAAAGTAAGCAGATTAAGAAGGAAAAAACCTGCATGATTTATTTCACATTTTACGAAAGATGCTTCAAATACAAAAAAAATTAATTGGTGTATAATATAAAGAAAAAGAATATTATTGACATTATTTTTTTCTCACACTTTTTTGTCATCAATTTCTCCCCTTGTTTCAGCTTCCTCCCACTGCCGGCCCACAACATGTTGAAGTCACACCCCCCCCCCCCAAGATGCAGAGAGAAAATAGAGAGATAGAGATAGAGAGAGAGAGGAGATGTATATAGTGAAAGGGAAAAATACTAAACACAACAAAGGTCATGAGTTCTATACGAAAGGAAAACTAGTTACAAATATAATTACTAACGAAAACTAGTTAATATAATTAAATGTTTCAGTAACACGATAATTACGGTTATCACCATCTTCTTTAAGCAACCCACTCTGTTCTGTTGCCATTGAATCGAGTCTTGGAATTCGACAAAAGATCACAAGAAAAGTCTGATATAATTGATATGATCTTATTTTTCATAACAAAACCTGTGTTTTCGTCTGTAGAAACAACTCACTATATGGCTACAGACTAATTGTCTGTAATTGCTTCATTGGTTTTCTATATTTCTTTGTGACTCTAAGAAAATATGTTACACTACTGGAATTTTAAAGTTCTAGTAGGATGTGAGTAGATCGTTAAGAGTTTAATTCTAAGTTGAAAGTCAGTCTTACTAGCTGGATTGTGAACTCAAAGTAAGACTTACTTTAAAAATTATGAGCTCAAAGTATTCTTACTAGTAAAATAGAGAGCTCGCAGTACTAACGGGTATTAACGTTTAAAAAAAAAGGTTTAAACCCCGTAGAAGATTGACTTCACTGTACTCGGTTTCCCTCATAGCACGTAACTCCGTAGCTTCAAGTGATAATCCACAGGGATCTCCGAAAAAAATCCACCTTATAAACAAGACGATACGAGCCAGATTCGAACCCGGGATTCGGACCTCTTCAATACACGGCGAACAGCTTAACCACTACGCCAGGGAGATCCCCGTGTAATAACGTATCTCGCAGCAGTTAGGGTAGTAGGTGTGCTCTGGGAGATGCATCAATTAGGTTAGTAGATGTGCTCTGGGAAATGCATCAATTAGGTTAGTAGGTGTGCTCTGGGAGATGTATCAATTAGGGTGGTAGATGTGCTGTGGGAGATTCATCAATTAGGGTGGTAGATGTGCTGTGGGAGATGTATCAATTAGGGTGGTAGATGTGCTGTGGGAGATGCATCAATTAGGTTAGTAGATGTGCTGTGGGAGATGCATCAATTAGGGTGGTAGATGTGCTCTGGGAGATGCATCAATTAGGTTAGTAGGTGTGCTGTGGGAGATGCATCAATTAGGGTGGTAGATGTGATGTGGGAGATGCATCAATTAGGTTAGTAGGTGTGCTCTGGGAGATGCATCAATTAGGTTAGTAGGTGTGCTGTGGGAGATGCATCAATTAGGGTGGTAGATGTGCTGTGGGAGATGCATAAACAATCAGAGACATTCATTTCCTCCTTCCTTCTGCGATGCAGACGAGTCTGTAGAATTGAATCCTTGCTTTGATGTTGTCATCTCGTAATTTTCGGTACAATGGTCGCAGTTAAACCCCATTTTTTTGTGGGAATAAAATTGAGAGAATCTTTAACGAACCACTGAGCACCTGGAAACGCACCTTCAATGAACACGACAGTGCATCGACTAACGGCACCATGGCTAACTATACAACCACTGTTAACAAGAAGAGTTCATATGGCGCTCCAGATTGCCAGCACAATCTAATGTTTTTGACGTTATTCTAGGAGACATTGCCATGTACTGATCTCCAGGGACAACTCTGTACCTAACAGAGATGACCTGCAATAGTCGATTATTGACAAATTTGATACCGTCTTCCATATAATATTCATTTCAGATTACACTATGACATATTCTGCTATGACGTCATCATTTTTGGGTGAAATTTGACATGAGATTTGGACATGAAAACAAACAAACCCTGAAAAACTTGTTTGTCTTGGTGCGCAGCCGGAGTTGAATTACAGCAATTGTACATGGTTTTTTTTCTGTCCCCATTGCTTCATATCTTGCACTCCATGCAAGATTGCTTTAGCAAGTGATCATCACTTGAATTGGGCATTATGGAGCCCTGGCAAACTTTAGATCCTGTTTTACATACACTAAATGTATTTTGCTTGTGGTATATTTGGGGGAATCACCAGACTGTTAAAATGTCACATGTTCCGAAATCGGATGTGCTTGATCGAAAATAAAATGTAGCTCCGCTGTGAACTTGGAGCACTGTATATTTCCGCCCTCCTGTTCAAATCACACGAAAACTCGTATTGAATATTTGACATCGCACACAGAAATTTAGTGGCGTAGCGTCAATAGACACCAAAACGCTCGATAATTAAATAACGTAAATAGCGCACATACAGTTGTAGTTATTTACTATAAACATTAGTAAATATGAAACTGTAAAAAATATATTACGCCGATTTCAAACAAAAATGTAATAAGAAATGACGCTGCAATGTATACATGGATATAAAACGAAAAGAAAGAAGAACAGAAATACTATAATCCTTACAGAAAGACAATATCATGTTTATTTTTTTTAAAAGATATCTGTCATTGACAGCATATGTTTCAATTCACAGATACAATTTTAACTGGCTGCACAAGAAATTTCATCTTTTAATAGCAATTTATGTTTGTTCTTTCAGACGCTGGCTTCAGACCAATCATACATTTAGAGATAATCTATGAGGACATGTATTTCTCAGAACTGCAAACGGAAATCCCCTGTTACAATATTTTATCTTTGCATAAACTATTTGTTTTGGGTGTGTCTGTCTCTGTCTGTGTGTGTAATTCTATCTATATATTGTCATTTTCACTTGCGCTGTTAAGCGCCATGAATGGAATTCGGAGTTTTTTTGTCTTTGGCCATTTGAGTTGCATTGGCCATGGTAAGCCAATGTCCATTTGATGTTTCTTTGATTGTCTCTGCCCACCTAGTTTTTGATCTTCCTCGTGTCTTGTAGCCTGGTCTTCAGCTGATGTATGCACGAAGGGCTGGTTAAGCAGGTTCCATTCTCATGGTGTGACCAAACCATCTGATTTTCTGCCAGCTGTCCTTCCAGAGTGGAACATTTGAGCGAGTATTTATGTTTGCTGCCATATTACAAGTCAGTGTGCCATATTATCGCTAGATCGCCACAACGATGCACTATTAAAATTCACGTAAACATATATGTATGTTGCTGCCGTCAAAAACTCATAGTTTATTAAGTATCGAATCGCCGGTGTGCTGCCGGACCCGAAAGGGGAGCCTAGAATAGTGACAATGTGACATACCATTTACGTCGTTAGAGGCGGATAATGTTCCAAAGGGGGCTTTGAATGCGGAGTTGACTGCCCATATGGTCCAGTGACCAAGAAATAATGCTGAAGTCGGATATGTCAGGACGAAATTAGCATATATCACAGTCAAGCTGTAAACCATAACTCGACTTATTCCTTCTCGGGACTACATCCTGCATATTTTCAGGAGTTTGAGAATGAACCTATATAAACGAAAATACTATAGAGTGTCGTCTTCGGTTAATTTAGCAGGTCAGAGCAAATGCCCACGGGTCGGATATTCACATACTTGGCACAGACTGTTGAACATTACAAACACACTCTCTCTTTCTCTCTCTCTCTCTCTCTCTTTATATATATATATATATATATATATGTATGTATGTATGTATGTATTTATATACAATACATATAATACAAAGATCAGGCATCTACGAACTCACAAACCAAATTAGACAATCACAAATGTTTTGTTGTATTTCTGCATTTTAATCACATTTATTGTTTTTCATGCCATGCTCATTTTCGTTTGCGAAGGAAGAACATTATATATATATATATATATATATATATATATATATATATATATATATATTTATATATATTTATATATATATATACATTCCGGCGTTTGGGAATTAAATTTGCTTGAAATTAAACCGATTCCTGCCATAACAATCTATGAACTGCTGAGTACCATATCCTGGCCAGGTAAGACGCAGGTGTACTGTACATCAGGAGAAGGCATGTGGAAGATCAAGGTTAGCTCTCATGCTCATGCTCCCCAATTAGCATGGACTGCAAATTTGAGAATAATTACAGCATGATTAGCACTGTTTCTTCAAGTCGTGCAATTATATTGTATGGTAATCAATGAGACGTTCAAATCAGTAAACTTGTACAGTCCAGGCCCTTATATTATGTAATAGTATAATCAATACCACGCTATTGCCACGCGACAGGGCCGTTGATAGCTACAATGGTCGGGACGCGTACCGAGAGAAGTAGACTTTCAAAGTCGAGATGCTTCGTTCTTCGATGCAGTAAAAGATTGAAGTTAGAGGAGGTAACGTTGTAGAAAATTATACTTATGTTAGACCATAAAATAGTTAATGACCCGTGACTCTAGAACGTTCTAGCCATTTTCGCGAGCGTGTCACTCCTGGAGATGTCATTGTTTCCGAGAATTGTTTTTCGGTTAGAGATTGCAAATAATATTGAACAAATTTGCTAAAATTGTGATAAATTAGCGTCAAGTTTTGTGGCGTTTTTGTTTTGAGTGAACTTGACATGCTAACCGTTAGCTTGCTCATTCTAAGCAAGATGGAGACATCCTTTGTGGCCACGCACTTGGTGCACGCTTCAGATAATTTCTAAACCATTCGACATCACTGCTGGTGCTGTACACAAATTATGTCTGCTGCTGATAGTTCGGACAAATTATGTCTGCTGCTGATAGTTCGGACAAATTCACGTGAAAAAAATATATGTCTTTCATGTACTTCTCCCCCTCCCTTTCATATCCAGCTGTGAATGTGATGTGTAATATTTGTGTAATTTAATGGCTAAATATCTGAAGAAGGCAGAAATTACTCTCTGGCCAAAACGTCTCATTATTTATGGATTATTTTTCCAAGTTTGGATGCTATACTTTCAATATGACAGGAAGTGAGTTCCAGGGTTGTGGATTTCCCTACTTCTTCTGCGCTCTCAAAGTCATGCTTATTAACATGATGCAGTTCAGAGAATGCATTGCGTAATGCCATAGTTCATTTTGCATACAATATCGTTGCCTTTCGACCTGATACCCGGCTTCAACAGTGCTTACGAGTGATTTCGACCCCCTATAGGATGGGGCAACTAACTACAATTAAAAAATATTTCATAAATCACAATTGTCACGTATCTACATTAGGTACACAAATCACCGTTGTTACTTATATATATTAAATAATTGTATTACTTCTGTCATGTATCTAAATTTGGTACATAAATTACTGCTGTCACATATCTATATAAGATACATATACCGCTACTGTCACGTATCTACATTAGGTACACAAACCACTGCTTCATCGAAATTATCTACGACAATTTTTCTACCTCTCGTTTCTTTTGTGTTTTTGGCATTATGGTTGTCTTCGCTTAATCACCTTAAAAGTATTTTGTAGGTTATACCCACCATGGTATGTTGTGTTCTTTTTGAGGGCTTAGATCAACTATGAAATAAAGTACCGTGTCTAGCTTCTTGTGAACAATTTTGTACAATTTCAGTTATATTTTTGTGTGTAACGAATTTAACTTTTAACGACATACTTATAATATACTTGTAAACGCTGCTTTATGATACGCTGTAATTATTTATAAAACACGCTATGTTGAAGATATCACAATATTAAAACGTTGAATTTGAGATACACCTATGAGGGAAATGACAATTTACTATTATTTACAGATATTCAACTATGAAATCACTAAAAAAAAAACTCTTACTTAATGTAGCACATATTAAAATTTTAATTTCTGTTATAAAATTGTGCTAAATCGTGTATGATATGGCTTTCATAAGCAACTTGTCTTGTTAAAACAATACCAAAACACGAGAAAATGCATAATATAAATTTCACGGAAATAATATGCAATCAATGATAACGTCTTTGTATTTTATCGTGCTTTTAATTGGCTAGCGAATTCACAATTTGCAAAATAGCCAATAAATAATTGGATGGGAAAAAAACAACAATAAACAAATAAGACTCATTGCCAAAAAATATGGTAATTGGTACCGTAGACCCGTCTACTTTTAGGACTCGCAATTGAAAAAAAAGCTATCTTAAAAACGACATTCGTAGCGACTGCTTGCCATAAATCCGTTCAATCTAGATAATAATTAATCATAAATCTGTAACGTGGATATGAAATGATGCACTAATGCAAAATATGAAGTCTATACGCTCAGTAATTACGGATAATATAGTCACTATCAGTGGACAACTATTTATGAACATACTATAATAGCATTATCAGAAGAGCAATTATAAAGATAAATAAACATATTACGTCATACATGCCAAACCTTTAGCATGAAGAAGATAAATATAGAAAGACCACAGTAATGAAGATAGGAAGAACAGAAAGAGACAATATATATATATTGGAAACAACAGACTTAAACAAGACAAGTGACAGAATTCACCTACCTAGGAAGAAATAAAACAACAGACGGAAAAAGCAGCAAAGAAAGACAATAGATGTAGTAAAGCATACCAAGCCTTAGGGCAAATGACACCATTCTTGAGAAACAAAAAGGTAGATTTATACACCAAAATAACACTATTCAAACGATTATTATGCCAACGCTGTGCTACCAATGTCAACATGGATAACGACAGCACAAGACAAACGTTAACTTGTGACAGCTGAAATGGCACGCTTACGAAGAATCCTAGGAATGTCGCTAAGAGAAAGAATGAGGAATGAGGACATTAGACAAAGAACCGGCCCTACCCCAATCTTGGGATATATTAAGAGTCAACAAATCAAATGTTTTGCACACATCGGCAGACTACCACCAGACAGCATACCACAGCAAGATATGCTACACATATACAATGAAGGCAGAGCTAGATGCCGACCACGAAAACGATGGACCACCGAAATAAAAGAGGCGACAAATCTCACAATATACTCAGCACACACGAGGGCCATCTTCAGAACACTATTCTACCCCTGACGCTGAATAGCAACAAAGAGTTTAGCGAATAGATAGACCAATGCTCGCACGTATCTACATTAGGTACACAAACCGCTGCTGTCACGTATCTACAATAGGTATCAAACCAAATTAGACAATTACCAATTTATTATTATTATTTATTTTTCCATCGCATTTATTGTTTTTCACGCCATGCTCATCTTCGCTTGCGAGGGAGGAACATCATCATCATCACAATAGGTATACCCATCACTGCCTTCACGTATCTAATTAGGTGCACACATCACTGCCTTCACGTATCTAAATTAGGCACATATCAATGCCTATCACTACTACACATACACCGTTATACATCCACCCATACATCAAGTATATTCACCATCGTAGTCACATCCCTAGCGTAGTGTTGTATCTCTACATCATGTACTCAGAGCTCACAAGTTCGAATCTTCTTGTTTACACAGTGGATTTTTTCGATGATCTCCGGGGAATTATCGCTTGAAGCTACGGAGTTACGTGCTATGAGTTGTACTCTCGGCGGCAGCATGTTGTTTCATTGAGAGGGACGGAGTACATGTGGGGAAATCCGCATACAAAAAGTCAATCCTCTTCATTTTTTTAGCCCCCGTTGTAGTCAGATGCTACACATATGCACAGACAGCGCAGTGCTGTATATTTCAACACATCTGTTACGGAATCCACACAGCGGTACCACATATAGAGATTAATCGTGCCGGTTGAGATACCAAACACGACGGAATCAGACGCAACAACAGCTTTGCTCTTTAAGAATAAACCTGTAATTAAACCGTGAAAGCGAAGCACACCTGTATAAACATCGCAGACGATGGACTTTTTCAGGTGTATTTATACATTGAAACTCCTGGAGAAACTTAATTTTTAATCCCAGGTATAATATTGTATGTACATTTCCCAGTACTAAAGATCTTTCACATATATTTTTAAAAACCCAGCGTTTACACAAACTTTGGCCAGGAAGTACTAATAGCTAAACAAACAGGGTCGATTTCTACGAGGTTTAGAGGAAATAGCTGTGTGTCTATTTGGCACGGAATGTCAACAAGGTCCCTGATTGGGAGGAATAGTCCGTGGTGCACATGCTAATCTCGGTTCCAATTTCAAAGGTAATACTAAGCGAAATTCATGCCAAGACTAGATTACAGAACGAAACAGAATACAGAATAATATGAAAGACGTTACCTAAAAGGCTGATGGTTGAGTTATGATATTTGATTGCGGATATCATTTAATAGCTGTCAAGTGTGTGTGCGCTCGTTCAAGAGACAGGTGACATTCTAATAGACATGGATTCAAGACCGTCGAAAAGCAAGGTGGAGGTGTTGGAGGCTAACACGCCTGCGGCTTGTTGATTGAAAAAAAGAGGGATGCAGTTATTTTGGTTCATAATCAATAATCGAACTCCTGTTAGGAAATTAGTGTTGAGAGTGCAGGTATTGAAATGTGACAGAGCCCGGATGTATTGAGAGTGCAAGTATGGTACTGTGACGGAACCAGATGTATTGAGAGTGCAGGTATGGTACTGTGACGGAACCAGATGTATTCAGAGTGCAAGTATTGTACTGTGACAGAACCAGATGTATTGAGAGTGCAGATATTGAGCTGTGACAGAACTAGATTTGTTGAGAGCGCAGGTGCTGAACTATGACAGACCCAAATTTGCAGTCAGCACCGTAGGTGCATCTTCAGTATTGGAGGATTGGGGGGGGGGGTGATCTTTGCATGATTTCTAATACCGAGTCTTGCTTAAATTTTGCAAAGGTCGAGACTGCTTAAATCTCCCATCCTTTACCTAGGGACTTGTTTGGAGGGTTTCAGTTCTTTTTTTTTAATACGTCGATGCTCCAGTCTCTGAGCTGAAAGTTAGTACCATTCTTTCTGAGCTGGGGAAATTAGAAATGATGAGCACGTTTTTGTTGAGTGCTCTGATGGTGAGACTTTCGTCTAGTCCAAAGTGTTCTTTTTTTTCTTTCGTTGTTCCTCAGTTTAAGAGAGCTATAGCTCTCTTTGAAAAGCACCTAATTACTCCATGTCACAGCGACTGATGCTGCTCCAACTTATGAGAGCTCCCGGGAACTTCACTTCACAACGGCTGGGGCTGCTCCGACATCGGTGGACTTCTTATTCTTTGGTTGGCTCATTCCTAAAAGTTTGTAATGTTATTGGATCGTGTCTGCAATAATTTAAAAGTTAATACCCGCTTTTCTATCAGACATTTATGACTAGCACAGAATGAGAATAAAGTAAGAATTACAAATGTACATCTTATGGCGAGGCTCACTACTTTCAACCGCGAACTTCATTTCAATTTAGTTAATCAGAGCTGTAACCATAAAAAATAATGAACATCAGGTAATCACACCATCACGAGTTTAGCAGCTTGTACTATGACTAAATATACACTTTATTTCTGCAGTAAAACCAGTAGCACACCTGGTATTGTGCTATGACTAGTAACACACCTGGTATATAGTATGACTACTAACACACCTGGCATATGTAGTATGACTACTAACACACCTGGTATATGCAGTATGACTAGTAACACACCTGGCATATGTAGTATGACTACTAACACACCTGGCATATGTAGTATGACTACTAACACACCTGGCATATGTAGTATGACTAGTAACACACCTGGTATATGCAGTATGACTAGTAACACACCTGATATATGCAGTATGACTAGTAACACACCTGCTATATGCAGTTTGACTAGGAACACACCTGATATATGCAGTTTGACTAGGAACACACCTGATATATGCAGTTTGACTAGGAACACACCTGGTATATGCAGTATGACTAGTAACACACCTGGTATATGCAGTTTGACTAGGAACACACCTGATATATGCAGTTTGACTAGGAACACACCTACTATTGGTTGAGACTACACAAATATTGATGAATAATAAACGTAAGAAAAAATGAAAGAAAACAATATTGAAGAAAAATAAAAACTTATGACCACCAGATGATACGCCCGTCCAATGAAAACGGGGACAATTACCTCTTTAAAAATACAATGACACTTTGTTGATTGAAGTTATATCAACCAGATATGAAAACAGACGAGAGGACAGGTTCCGGAATAGAAAACAGACTATACAAATGTTAACAACACAGTGCACAGCATAACGGACGATTTTCTTGCTAATGAACTTCTTTTAAAAACATGGAATGTTTAGATTGATGGTCTGTATGACACTTTAGGCTGATGAAGAAGGAGATGTGAAGGTAACAGTTGTTTCAATGAAATCGTTAAAAGAAATGGATTGGTTTGAAGAGTATGGAGGAGAAAATAGTAGTTAAACTCGTGTTACTAAACACTTGGATAGTGGAGGTCAGTGGTTCCCACCGTTTCTAGATTCGTGAGTCGCGACTCAATTTAAAGAAACCAAGTGACTTGCAACTGTTTTTTTTAAATAAAAGCAAAGTGACCCGCGACCATGATACATTTTTAAAAAGGCGTTTAATTAGATAAAATAAAAAGATGATTCAGTATAATATAATTCAATATATTTTCATCTTTTGGCATATTTTGCAAGGAACAGTCGAAGGTAAAAGGAGACTAGGAGAAAAAAAAAGAAAATCCTGGACTGATAACATCAATGAATTTTTCCACACGTCCAGCTCTTACCAAGCCCGTTGATAAGCGGGGAGTGAGTATGATTCCTCCACCCCCCCCCCCCCAGAATCCCTTACGGACTGAGAA
Organism: Meghimatium bilineatum; assembly: GCA_034231615.1. Lineage (NCBI taxonomy): Eukaryota > Metazoa > Mollusca > Gastropoda > Stylommatophora > Philomycidae > Meghimatium > Meghimatium bilineatum. The sequence continues at coordinate 22,239,441 of CM067298.1, read as the reverse complement.
AACGACATTTAATACCAGGAAGAAAATCACAATATTGGGTAACCTCTCCATCACTCCCACATCTCTGTTAAATGAATTTCCTAAAATTTCACCCAAAATACCGCGACGCCGAAAAATGTGCGTTTTTAAAGTTAAACTTTTCCCTTTTTTAGCAAATAAATGTCTGCAGCCCTGCGTTTGCTAATACAGCACCCCTCCCCTACGCCATTAACGGAAGACGTATTTGAAACCCTGGGTCTTGCAATACGCATTTGCAGGCTCATAAATATCTCTTTGGAGAAGATTTTTTCAAAGAAAAATCAAAGCATTCACTCTCATTCGGAGAGCTATTTTTTTGGCAAATCAATAGTTGTTCATATTTCTGATATCGTGTGGGAAGGTGAGGTATTTCCTCATATTTCTGATATCGTGTGGGAAGGTGAGGTATTTCCTCATATTTCTGATATCGTGTGGGAAGGTGAGGGTTTTCCTCATATTTATTCTCTATTCACGGTTGCGGTAAGGATAATGTTCGAATTTCCACAGTGGTGGTGGGGGTGGGGGGGGGGTGCTTGTGAATATCAATTCCACCCCCCCCCCTTCCGTCTCTTCTACCTCTTCGCATTTACGAGCTTGAACACTTGGTAAGAAGGCATTATAATCTGCTGGGAACTTCATGGCGAAGTAGTAAAACTATTTGCCTTGTGTTCAATAACATGCGAGTTTGAAATCAGGCAGCGACTTCTTGATTACAAGTGAATTATTTCAGACATCCATGTGAATATCTGCAGTAGCTACTATGTCAAGTGCTATCAGTGATTCTATCGTCATGCAGAATGCCACCCTTTTGAAAAGAAAGGATTGTCTACGGGTAAACCCAAGTAAATTGAAGTCAATCTGTGCTTTCGATGTTTTCAATTTGATGTGGCTAGTCAGGACGAGAAACAACACGGCACATTTTTTTGGTCGAGCTTTTCCTCAATACTGAAACAATATTATCATATATAAAAAAATGAATAATATAATTAAGAAGCACGAGGAATTATAGAAAAAAATCAGAAGGTATTTGAACCAGAACCTTTCAGCATGCACCTATTCGCCTTACAATTTGAGTCAACACGTTTGCCTAATTCGGTCAATCAGCAACTTTTAAATTTAAAAATATGTGATTTTAGTTCAGTCTTCCAACGTGTATATTCTCAAGTTATTTTGAATATAGACATGCCAATCGACACACAAATAACAATACATGTAACTACATAGGTATGTCAATTCCTCGAGGACCACAAAGATTTAACACTGAAGACGTTTCTACAGCCTTTCTAGTGTCACGTCTAAAGTAGACAATATATTTTCTAATATACCAAGTCTATATTGTGTCGTGATTACAGCTTGGCTGCAATATATGTACATTCATCCTGACAAAATCGAGTTCAGCGTGATCTTTTTAGGTCACTAACGTTTTAATTGGATTGGGAAAAAAATCTCATGATCCTTTTCTTTTTTACTTAGTAGTGTCTTAAGATATGCATGTACGATCACACAGTGTTACCATTCATTGTTTCTATTACAGACCCAGGCAACATGTAGGTGATATAATACAGTAAAAATTGTCATATTTCTTGCTATGACTAAAATGCATTATAACATGTGTTCAACATTTGCATGACGGATCACTTTTATTGCAGTCGTAACTATTATAAATTCAATAAGAATGTTGCCTGCATATTCTTAAAGCATATTCACATTGATTTGTCACTTCAGCTTAGTCCTGTAGCCAGAAATCTGTCACGTAGAGATTATCTCCGTGAAGTATACACAAAAATATATACATTCTGTCCTGAATTAAAATTGTACCAGAATATATTTATATGTTAGAACTAGAAGGGAAAAAACATTGAACAAATGCACATGACGTGGTCGTATGGTTAAAACGGATGTCTCATACTCCCGACGGCTAGGGTTCATATCGCTGCAAGAATGGGATTGTTATATTCTGAAGATTGTTAATGCATTCTTATGATTTAATTTAAGAAAATAAAGTTGTACCTGTTGTAAAGGTGCAGAATGGAAAACAGACTAACAGTTATTCGTGTAATCAGTTCAGTATGATCAGAAAAATGCAAATATGTTACATTCGAGAACAATGGCATGAGACAGTTGAGAGTTCGAAGGAGGAATGTGTCAAATTCACTTTCGTGCTTGGTTTTTTGGGTGTTCAAGAGAACGAGAGAGTGGATCGGCTGGCTTGCACTACTACTACTGTGTCTGGCAGTAGAGTAATGAAACGTGCGACATTTTTAACTTCTTGCGAAGAAATAACACGGAAAAACTCAAATTAATGAGGTTGAAGATTCTTTTTTTATGTCTAGAATAAAGGAACAGGGCTTGAAATGTGGCGTTATCAGAAATGAGAGCTACTGTGGGCTTACAAGAATGTTGGTCATCAAAGAACTCAATCATTGTAAACCAGTAAAAAAAAAGTAAAGTAACCCATAGCATTTATTAATGCCGTAGGGGTGTGAGATGTTAGCGATCTCACATTTCAGAAGCTCTGCAAATGAGGGTGGTAGCCATCTCCTCTCCCTCGCAGTGATTAATCCGGTACCCATTTAAGGCTGAGTCAACCCGGGAGCCGTTGCGATCTGAAAAACATTTCCGCTTCAACTGGGAATGAACCCAGGATCACTCATATGCGAAGCCAATGCGCTAACCACTGCTCTAACGCGGCTCTCAAACCAGTCAACCAGTGAATAAACTCAAAGGAGATCACAACATCCATGGACATGTTCAGAGTGCAATATTATATATTCCTCGACTGATTGACAATTCTTACGTGTGTGTACTTGTTACTGTTATTGTTGTTGTTCTACTCATATTCCCTCTGTATTCTGGTCACCATATATTGTGTAATACGGCCTTGTCATTAGAGGTGAGAAAGATAGTTCTGCCATGCTATATAACTCCTATACTAACATATGGGTGCGAGTCTTGGACAATAAACAAACTGGAAAGTGGGAAATTAGAGGCAATAGAGATGTGGTTCTATAGAAGAATTTTGAGAATACTATGGACTGCCAGAAAATCTAATGTAGAGGTGTTGAAAGAGTTAAATTCGAAACGGACCTTAATTAATAATATAAGTAAAAGACAATCTTCATTTTTTTTGCCACTTCATGAGACAGGCAGGTTTGGAGAACATAGCCACAAAAGGCAAAATTGAAGGCAACAGAGACAGGCCGACGACGTGAGAAAATATTAGACAGTTTGACAACCTGGCACGGCAGGGAAACAACAACGATCTTGATACATATTACTGTGGACAGAGAGCTGTGGAGAGCCATGACCGCCTACGCCAGCCGGCATGGCACCTGATGATGAAGATGACTCTGGTTACCGAGTTTTTGTTGGAATAAATATTTATTCTTTTTCCCAGTTACTGAATTGTTGCTAGACTACGCATTTCGTATGTGTTATAGTTACTGAATTGGTGCTAGACTACGCATTTCGTATGTGTTATAGTTACTGAATTGGTGCTAGACTACGCATTTCGTATGTGATATAGTTACTGAATTGGTGCTAGACTAAACATTTATTCTGTGCTCTAGTTACTGAGTTGTTAGACTAAACATTTATTCTATACTATAGCTACTGAGTTGTTAGACTAATCATACCTTCGGTGTTCTTGTTGTTTTTTCTTGTTTCGTTCACTTGAAACATGTCTATATCTATAATTTGTCTCTTTAATAAAACTCACTGTCTTTTGTAGTTCATACAGTGTCCCATAGAGCTTTGATTCCAGTGTTGTTTCCTTTGGTCAATATGTCTGCCTCAGCGTTTCATGCTCAAAACACTCTTGAAGTATATGTTTGGCACTCTGTGCTGCCTGTCCACATGTACACATGGCAGTGTTGCCAATCTTGAACTTTGTATACATGTGAGTCGGTTGTGTCCTGTTCTGAGACGTAAAATTATAACTAGTTCTGATCTGTTCATAATCTGTTCATCTTGTGTTGGTGTTTGTGGCTTTCTTATTGACTTGATCAACTGTTTTCTCTGATGGTAGGTGATTGGTATATCTGGTTGGTCTTCGGCAGCACCTTCCTTAGCCAGTTGATCTGCTTTTTCATTTCCTGGTATTCCACAGTGAGAGGGTATCCACTGCATGGTTACCCTATACTGGTAAGACAATTCGCTAAGTAGTTTTTTCAAGTCTGTTAGTTTTCCAGACTGGAGAGCTTAAAGCACTGACCTTGCATCTGGCAGGAATACCACAGGCTGTAGGCCAGAGTTGGAGTTCAGCAGTTTTTTTTAGCTGCCACACTAATCGCCTGGATTTCTGCATCATAATTATTGCAGAATTTTCCTGTCGATATTCTGATTGTATCTCTAGGCTCGTGTGGATATTCTATATATACACCTGCACCTCCATTTCTCACAGCATTCTGTGCTGACCCATCTGTGTATACTCTGACCCATATATCTTGTGGATATTCCTCATCCAGGAAACTGAGGGTGACTGTGCTTCGCTGCACACTGTTCTGTTCGTTCTCGCCTAGTATTCCTTTCACATGGGTCTGAACTTCGATGTTCTAACTACTGAGTAGTTGCTAGACTAAAAATTTATTCTGTGCTCTATTTACTGAGTTGTTGGTAGACTAAACATTCCTTCTGTGCTGTAGTTACTGAGTTGTTAAACTAAACAGTTCCTCTGTACTCTAGATACTGAGTTGCTGTTAGACTAAACATTTCTTCTGTGCTATAGTTACTGGGTTGTTTTTAGACTAAACATTTCTTCTGTGCTATAGTTACTGAGTTGTTGCTAGACTGAACATTTCTTCTGTGCTGTAGTTACTGAGTTGTTAAACTAAACAGTTCCTCTGTACTCTAGATACTGAGTTGCTGTTAGACTAAACATTTCTTCTGTGCTATAGTTACTGAGTTGTTTTTAGACTAAACATTTCTTCTGTGCTATAGTTACTGAGTTGTTGTTAGACTAAACATTTCTTCTGTGCTATAGTTACTGAGTTGTTGTTAGACGAAACATTTCTTCTGTGCTATAGTTACTGAGTTGTTGTTAGACTAAACATTTCTTCTGTGCTATAGTTACTGAGTTGTTGTTAGACTAAACATTTCTTCTGTGCTATAGTTACTGAGTTGTTGTTAGACTAAACATTTCTTCTGTGCTATAGTTTGTGAGTTGTTGTTAGACTAAACATTTCTTCTGTGCTATAGTTACTGAGTTGCTGTTAGACTAAACATTTATTCTGTGCTGTAGTTACTGGGTTGTCGCTAAACACACGAGTAATCATCTCAAACAACTGCTCAATCCATCCAATTATTATTTTCATATAGCCCAAAGTTCATGAACTTGTACAAAACGGGCGTGAAGAAATTATGTATATTTTCAAAAGTATATTAGGAAAAAAAATCTTGACATCAGGTGGGGGTGGCTCAGGTAGCTCATTGTTTCATTCGGCCGCCGTGCACAGAATAAAATCAACAAAATAAACCTGAATATTTCCCGAGGCCAGGCAAACATCCCAAGTTTCACCACTTCTCCACAACCATCAATAATTACATATCATGCACTTTACAATTCCAACCCAAGTTCCAAAACACTGCTTTCGATGAGCATCAGCCAGTGGGTGCCTACAATTACATCAATTAAATGCCTTTAACTAGTGAATAGAGAGACAGGAAGGTTGATTTGTCTTTCACAGACAACAGACAACTGTTTTTACAAGACGTTTTTCTGCCTAATATAAACGGGCACGGCGTGAATGCAGATAATAATCATCTGTGAATGGACACGAGCTACCTATTAACTCGTTTACTCGTATGTTAGCGTGCCGAGCCAGCTTTTGAGGACTCTTTTAGTTTTCATTGTTTGAGACCTCGTAGGTGTTAGTGTAGGAAAGTTCTGGAAAGTCTGGAGAAAAAGACAGGTCGACTTTTTAGTGGATAGAGTAATTGAGTGTTGATGTGTCCTCGGGCGGCTGTTGGTTTTGCTGGTTTGGGAGCAGATATTCAGCTGCGGTCGGCACTTATTAGCTAGACTGTCCCGTAGAAAATTACTCGTGCAGCACCGCTTTGGAGGTTGAGATGTGCACAGCATAATACAACACTGCAAGAGCGGGTAAACATTTCACACAGAAGTTGACTATTACTGCGTCAGTGAGTTTGACGGTTTGTCCGCACGCCACCCACAAGTAAAACAACACACTCGTTCACATAATCCTAGTATAAACTCAGTCGTGACCAATCACCAAGTTCAGTGTCAGTTGTGTTGATTGTGGGCATGACCGTAGATATGTCATTGGTAAGGGAGGGGTTTCCTAAAAACATAATAAGAATGTAGTTTCATGCATCTTGTGGGCAATTCGTACATTTCGTGAGATTTCTATGTTTTTTATTTTCTTTGGGGAGTTTGAATCCCCAAACCGCCGTATCTACGGTCTTGATTACGGGTTCTTCGGATTTTTCCACAAAAGAGGCTCTTTTCTGATTACTCCTTTTCTATCATTCTCCGATAATCTCCTTATATCTTTCAATCTCCTCTTCGTTATTTTGTAATATATTCATGACTGTCATAATATATTTAGTTATATCGCTTCTTATAAATGTGCCACCAACAAGAGTTGTACCCATAATACATCAGCTCTTTAGTCGCATGACCAGAACAGTAGATCCAGGAAATCATGTGCATGCTGTTGAGAAGAGTGACCAAAACCTTTCCTCTCATACATTTTTATCCTAAATTACAAGTTAATTACTCTAAACACAAAATAGTTCAGTTTTACACAGCACAAACAGACTGACTAATGGAACTCAAAAATATAGATAATAGTATAAACGAAAAATCAACGTTTCAAACGCCAGGCCTTTATCTAGAGAATTACAGTACGAGAAGAAAACAAACAATTCAAATAATAGTAACATCACGTTTGGAATAATTCGCAAACATTTAACAAATTACAAATATAATGTAATAATGGTATACATACACATATAACTCACGTATTAGAGATACATGCCAAAAACATGGAAAATAAGAACGCAATAAAATAACTAGAAGTTAAAACAAACGGAATAACAAAATAACCGAAATGACTACAAAGAAACTACTAACCAAATTAAGGAATGTGTATTAATGGCAAAATGGATTAAGGGTATCATACTGTAATATTGGGGAGAGTGGTAGCCTGGTTGAATGTGAGCTTGCTTACTATAGTCGAGTTACAACGTGTCAGGTTCGAAACCATGTCTGGACAAAAAATCCGGGACTTGATTTCTCACCTGACACAACCGCCCCTCCATTCAATCCAGCTGTAAATGGGTACCTTGACGCTTGAATTAGGGAAGGTAAAAACAGCAAGAAAAGGGCACTACACCTAATTGTGACCTAACTTTACCTTACTGTAATATATATATATAATTATTTTAAAGGGCTTTCCTGGAGCTATCTTCACTGAAACAAGATTTACTGAAATTGTCTGAAAGTAGCGGACACCAAGATAATCAGCGCCAATAAAATGCGTAGCAAAAGGAGTCAAATGTATATGGTTTATGGCATGACGATTCTGACAGAAAGGGCCACTTAGTCTCTTGCCAGTTTAGTCTCTATATTGCATAATATTCATCATCATCATCATCACGTGACATATTCTTTCCAGAACGTTGTCTTTGTAATTGATGTCCTGAATCCGATTTTATTATGTGCCACTATGCCCGCCTACTCCAATGATATCTTCATACAGCCGTTGATGTCATATGTCCATCTCTTTCTAGGTCTACCTCTTCATCTACTTCCCAGAATTCTGTCCTCTAATATGCATCATTACATGCCATTGTGTCTGTTTATATGTCCGAAATATACTTGTATTCACCAGCCATCCTTCCTCAATATTCAGCATATTCAAAACCTCACTATTCCTTATGTTTTCTGTCCAGGAAATTCTTTAAAATGTCCTATAACACTTCAGTTCGAAAGCCAATATTCTTTTTGCCGTTGTTCTATTTATTATCCAAGTCTCGCTGCTGTAAGTTGCAACTGGAAACATGTATGATCTAAGAAGTGTAACTGTGTCTCTTTATAACAGTTTTTCCATACATTTTTCATGTCTTTTAATTTCATTATCGCCAATATGGCTAATCTTTTTCTAATTACCGCTGTACAATTACCTAAGTTGTTTATATTTGCACGCAGATAATCAAACTTCTCGACGTTTCTCAGTTCCATGTTATCTATTTTAATTCTTGGTGTTATTTTGGTTTTATCTGTTGTCATGATCTTGGTTTTATGTATGTTTAATTGAAGGTTTTGTTCTTCGCTGTATGCTTTTGTTTTAATTAGAATCATTTCTAGCCTATCTATGTGTGTAGTTAGAAGTACCATATCTTCTGCGTATCTTATCTCTGGTATTTCACATCCTCCTATATTTAGGGGATGGAATTTTTTTTGTTCCTTGTCGTTCCTTACTGTCCTCATGATGTTTTCCGCATATATATTCAAGTATGGTGGTAGGGTGCATCCCTGTCTTACTCCGCTATCTAACAAAAACCATTCTGAGATATCACTTAAACTCTCACAGCTGTTTATCCTTTGCAAATATCTAGGCACACTATTTCCGTAGGTTGCCGGTTCTATCGGGAATGAAATCCGATTAGTTGAGCACCGCAGAATACATCCATTCTTGACGGCCATTTTGATGAAGTCCTCATGGTATTACGTTTACAAATTATGACGTAAATAACGTTACGGGACTTCCATACAAAGTCATTGCTGATTTAGATTTAGCAGCAGATAAGTAGCATCTATCTACACACTATTTTGCATAGCACGGCCTAAGTAACATTTAGCTACGCACTATCTTGTACTGCATGACCTAAGAGTGCGGTATTCTCACTGTTAATGCCGGTAATAACGTCATCAGCCAAGTCAGAGCCGTTATCAACGTCTCTATTTCTATTCTCATACTGTATGTTTAGATAGGATAAGCAGTAGATCTCTGCACCAGTTACTTGTCATTTTTGTAGACAATGAAACCCCAGGGGTACATTTTAATTGTTCATATTATTAAGCCATCTTTATAATGAAAAAATAGTGTGGTTTTGAGTACTATTGAACTGGTTACTATACTATTTCCTCTGCCCTGGTGACAGCTCAATCATGACACCATCGTCCTAGCTGTATAACATTTTGTAATATCTTAATCGTTTTGTTTACTTCCACGCATTCACAGCATGTCCTTACTTCTTATATTCTGAGCAAGGTGTCTTCTGTTTCCTTCATTCAAGACCATTCTTGTTAGATAGCCTTCCTTTTCGGCTGTGTAGCTATTCTCATTGATTTTTTTTTTACCATGGCCCCCTTTTCGGCACATATACATAAAACGTATATTATATATATATATATATATATATATATATATATATATATATATATATATATATATATATATATATATATATATATATATATATATATATATATAATTAGTGTGCATAAATTTATTGCCAATGAATTTAAAATTAGCTAAGAAAATGTCATCTGAAATTTTCATTGAAGTTTAAGCTGATATAATGGAACACGGAGGAAAGAAAGTATATCTTTGCGCTAAATCAACAACAGCAAACCCTAAGATAGACAGCGGTGGTTTAAGAAGTCGTCGTACTGGGGAAATAACTTTGATGGTACCTGGTCTTAATAATAATTAGTAATGTGACATCTTAATGCGCTGTATAAACCAAATCTTAGGTAATGAAATCTGATGATGACAACAGTGAAATTAATAATGCGGGAACTTTAATATGTGCAAACCATAAAATTTTCAATGTTGTGCCCGTAACCAGTGTTGCATGTGAGTTAACCGGCTGGACACTAACTGACAATATGTCGCGGACGATATTTAACAATCCGCGAATACGATTTTGAAATGCGAAAGTTTATGCTCATCCAAATACCTAATACACATGGTTGGACATTTATTTGCTAGCTGCATTATCCATATGTATTTCAGGGTATGGTAGTCAAAACATGTAAGAGACAATGGTCTACATAATGAACAGAATGACAGTAGATGTTTTCATCGATGCATGTCAGATTTTGTTTTTCGTTTGGTCTCAAACTCCCACCGGATCTCTCTTGTAGTAGGACAATAGTCCGACTATATTTTCAGTAAGATGGAGTCCAGAGTACGGAAAATGTCTTGTGTCTTGGTATTATTTATTCGAGTCAATGGCCCGACACATTCTTCGATCTGTGTCATGAGTAATAAGTTCAGTGTTTTTACAGCTTCCGCTTAACGGTGAGCGTACGAAACCATATCGCTAGTATAGTAATCCAGCTGTACGAGAGAAATGGGTCTCGTGTTGTTGTTCACTAGTATAGTAATCCAACCGTACGAGAGACTTTTCGTGTTGCCGTTCGTCCATCACAAGCGATAATGACTATTTGTTTTATAAAATGAGCTTTATAAAATTTTGATTTGTGTACTTAACTTGCTGATAATCAAGCTGAAAGCTAACCATGGTCGTGCATGCTTGATCTTTTTGTCGCTGGTTGGCTTAACTATCAACATAATCCACGCAAACTCACTAGGATTATTTAAATGTACACATCTCAACTCGGATTTTTCTTATTCATTTGTACTGTTTTCATTTCGAGGTCATTGGCAAACCAGTAGATAAGAGAAAGGAGGTGGGGAGGGGGGGGGGGTCAAATTCCTTGTCACTTTGGAAGTCAGACAATGCATTGATTACTATAAAGTAATCCACAAAGGGAATAACCCCCCCCCCCCCCCACCATTTTCTTTTTTAATTACTGGTTCCCCCGCCCAGAAAAGGTCATTAACAATTTCCCACAGTGATACCAATGTGTCTTTTTTTAAAATTTAAGTAATCCACCCCTCTCCTTTTTCTACAGAAAACGTATCTAAGTCCCTGGTCCTTCACATAATAATTCATGGATATTTGAACTAACTTCAATTCTCGTTTCACTATTGTTACGTCCTTCTGACAGGGAGGTCGGTGTGACGTTGTTAAAAGGGTTGGGGGGGGGGATAAATTTCTGCTGAATGTTCTAGCCCTGCTCGAGAACCATTTGCGCTAGTGTCCCAGCCTATATATGTGGGGGGTAATCATATATATATATAAGTGAGATAACACAATATATATATGTGAAGTGACCAATTTATATAAATGAGGGTAACGTCGAAAGGGTGAGGAGTGGTGTGTTTATGAACATTGTTATTACTTTACCTTACATTTTACTATATACTCTATTTACCAAAGGAAAGATGGTTTGATCCCTGTAACTCTATCTCCACTGCCTATGAGCCATGTATTATGTATTATTGACTAGTGCGCTCTCACAAAACACTTGGGGGTGGTCTTATGTTACATTGTGTGTGCAGATTTGATTTGGTTTGCTGTTTTCGCGAAGATTTTGCTTAATCTAGACTGTTTGTCCACGTGCTGAGTCCAGATATCCCACACATAATGGTAATCGTCGTCCCCCAAAGAAATTAGAAAGTGGATCTCTCAATTATGGAATAATATCAGTTCCAAATATGCGGAAACTAAGAAAAATATTGTCAATATCGAAAGAAAAATACACCAAATTTCATTTCATATCCAGAGACCTAGAAAGCAATATAACGCCACCTAACAATAGCCTGGTGGGCCTACATTGAGAAGTGAAATTAGCGTCTAACTAGGAGGGTCTTGTTCTGTATCTCTATCGTTCATGCGTTCCCCGAGTCCACTGTAAGATGGGAAATAATCTAACACCTTTTTTGTTATCGAGCTGGCCCGTATTCCCATGCCAAAAGAGCTGCATTGTGTTCCAACCCAAGTCGATCTTCGTCCCTATTCAGAAAGCTTTAATACGATAATCTGTGTTTCACAAATGCGCATTATGTATACATTGGTGCCAGCGGGACAAAACCCCGATCATCTTCACCACTTGACACACCAACCTGTTGATTGTCTCCCCTAGTATAAAAATAAGTTCAGCCTACATTGGAACATCGACTACTTTGTTCCGTGAGAAGAAACTGAAAGGTGAGGACATTGGGTGAAATCCACTAGACAACGCACAGCTGTATCCACATAGTATGAATGTTCTATTACCACATAATTGATATGTATTGTAGATGGAAACTAGTAAAATATAATTGAATGCTCCATGTGGAGCATCAGAAGTGATATGTGTAGCATATCTCATTGTGTGTATGTATGAGTGTGTTGTGTGTGCGATGTACCCCATTAGTATGCAAACCCCACGGCATCTGTTAGGGAAAACTGGGCACCTATATGTGATATGAATGATCCGAGTGTGATATGAAACATTGCCTAAACAGTGATACCCAAGGCTATCATTAACTCATTAACTGGTTCTTGCATCACCAATCGGTGAATTGGCTTCTGCAACAGCATCCGTTAACTGGTTCCTGCATAACCACATCCTTAACCGGGTCCAGCAACACGAATTCATAAACATGTTTTCGCATCAGCAATCTTGTTCACTGGTTCCTGCATCACTAATTATTTTACTGGTTCGTGCAGTACCAATTAGTTCACTGGTTCTTGCATTACCAATTATTTCACTGGTTCCTGCTTCACCAATTAGTTCACTGGTTCCTGCGTTACCAATTATTTCACTGGTTCCTGCATTACCAATTAGTCCACTGGTTCCTGCGTTACCAATTAGTCCACTGGTTCCTGCACACCAATCAGTTCACTGGTTCCTGCGTTACCAATTATTCCACTGGTTCCTGCACACCAATCAGTTCACTAGTTCCTGCATCAGCAATCAGTTCAGTAGTTCATGCATCAGCAATCAGTTCACTGGCTCCTAAATCAGCAATCAGTTCACTAGTGCCTACATCAGCAATCAGTTCACTAGTTCCTGCATTATCAATCAGTTCACTAGTTCCTGCATCAGCAATCAGTTCACTATATATAAATTTGCAGTTTTCTATTTTTAATTCTCTTCATTCTAGATATCTTCATTATACTTATCTATATGTTCGCCCAAGATGAGTTTCTATATATTTTCATTATATCTATCTACATGTTTGTCTATGATGAGTTTCTATATGTCTTAATTATTGTATCTATATGTTCCCCTATGATGAATTTTTAGATATCTTTAATACATTTATCTATATGTTACCTATGCTAAGTTTCTAGATATCTTTAATACATTTATCTATATGTTCCCCTATGCTAAGTTTCTAGATATCTTTAATACATTTATCTATATGTTACCTATGGTACGTTTCTAGATACATTCATATTATCCATTTCTTGCCTGTGATGAGTTTCTAGATATATTAATTATATTTATCTATATGTTCGCCTATGATAGATTTCTAGATATGTTCATTTTATTTATCTGCATTCTCGCATATGAGTCATAGCTACAGGATCTGTGCTCTCCGGACTAGTCTATATGTGCTCATATCATATATACAGGTAGTTTTACAAAAATGTTTGTTGATGCACCATATAACTATAGGAAGACGATTATTAAAAAATGTTTAAATGTCAATAGCTGTTTTAAATAGAACAATACACAAAATCAACGCTTCGGCCAAATGTCTTTTTCAAGATAGAGACAAAGAAGCACAGTTTTACTGTATTCTCTCTCCCCCCCCCCCCGTTCAATTGTTGACATTCATCGTGAAAGCTCACGATTAGTCAACGATATCGCTGACATTTTGGCATATAGCACAATTATACCCGCTAGTTTTATATATTTGACTTATTTCGGGCCTTCCACAGTTATTCGGACACTCCAGTCCAGCACTCCTTTGGGGGTCTTTATTACTTTACTGACAGCTGGCAGTAGCAGACTTCATTTTGTACATATGATTTTCTTCTAGGTTCAGCAACCTGAAACTTCAATAGGAAAGTTCATGAAGTTGACATCTAATAGATACAATACATAAATCATGTACACATCTCCAAGATAAAGAGACTAGCCGTATTGTCCGAAATATTTCCCAACTTTGCCTAAAAGGACAAGTAAATGAACCAAACAAAGAAGTAAATTGACTTAATTTCCAACTAAGATTTCATATTGATGTGCTACCAATGGAAGCAGTCTATTATTTACCAATTCTGGCCTAAGGCAGGCCTGCCAGTCACAAAAGGCCATCGTGTAGAAAAATGTCCAGATTCGGCGATCCGATTCTTGCGGTGTTGATATGCTCCAGGCCAAATTCTACAATGTTCCCAGCGCGCTAGAAAGTATTTCATGTTCACTACAAAGATATAAAGACGCGTACGAATAATTTTGCAGGTAATTATTTCCGACAACCCGTTCTCCAAGTGGGCTGCCTATATTTAAATTATTTTTTTTTTTATCAAAGTGCGTGAAGAAATACATTTTAAGTTAACTGAGAGCCAACACTGCCAAAACATTGCCTTTTGTATCCATTCATAAGAAACGCCTTTGATGTGTTTGCTAGCAGATTTGTCATTGAAATGTAAGCAAACAATTCTCGCGTCTGCAAACTGGCTCCTTTTGTTCGTGACGTGAATTTGTACATGAACGTTGGGGCCCTCTCATAGAGCTCGTTCTTGATACGATTAGACTAATCATTTAATCTTTTCCTCCCAAAATTAAATCCTTTCACGAGTTCACAATAACAACAACTAAATGTCGTTTGGAATTTTAATACCCATAATCCTCGTTCACGAGTAACTCACACGCTCTTGTTGAACACTTGCCCTCACTTAAGAGATGTCATTAATATTACCATTGGCTTCCAAGATGGTCTGACAAGAACCCAGTAATTGAATGTCAGCCGCAATCACTGGTCTCCCGGAGCGTGAAGGACAAGATCAGGACGCACACACCACGCCTCATACAACAGCAGCATACACTAAATATATATATACATTGCATGCATTAACACAGGCGCGCAAATATTGCCAAGTTTTTGTTCCTTCTGGTCTCCAAGTACAAACTGTTTTTTTTCTTCATCTCTCGTTTAGTTACATTTTTAAGGAAGGTTCCATCTAAGCTGAGCGGCTGCCGTTCAGCACAGGTCTTTACAAAGTGCCGCGCATGACTTGTTTAAACATGTGTATAAAAATGTGAAACAAATTATGCTGTTTTTTTTTTACTGTTCCTGTATACATCTTTGTTGGTTGGGGGGGGGGGGGGGGGGTTGGGGGGGGGGGGGGGGGTGGGGGGGGAGGAGGAATATTTTCGTACAGAGACCTGTAGAGTTTTTTCCTTTCACTGTTGTTTCTCTGGGCCAGTGTTTGTGTATTGGCATTTCATTTTCAGGACATTCGGGAAGAATATGTTGAAGAGGTGTCTGTCCCCATGGCTGTGTTGCTAATCTTGTACTTTGTACTGTACATATGTCTGCGGAGTCTGTTGTGCCCTGTTCTGAGGCGCAGAATGACAACTTGGTTTGGTCTGTTCTTCTTCTTTGGCGATCATGGGTCTGGTCTATAATTTGTTAGTCAAATTTTGTTGGAATAGGCCTTCTAATTGCTTTGATCCTCCGTTATTTTAAAGGTACGTTATTGGCACATCTGGTTGATCAGCAGCAGCTGCCTCCTTAGCCAGGCATTCCACAATGCAACGGTATCTACTACTATACGTTGGACACATTAAGGAATGTGTCGGAGCTAATATCCAGCAAAATTCACTCCATCTTTTTCCCTTGGCTAATTAAAAGCTAACATTGTCTCATCTAGTCTTTTTAGCCGAAACGTCGTCCGTAGCTGTCTCGTTGTTAGCATATTTTTAAAAAAAATATTGGTAACACTTGTACAGACTGTTTCCGTTCATTTTTACATTTGCCCTATGATACCCCAGCTCTCGCATTTTCAGTATTGGGTTGTTTCTCGACACTGGTGTTGTATCCCTCAGCTACAGTTTGCTTCAAGAATTCGAAGTTATTAGGTGATCCGAAGTCGATATGTGCTTTCTGTCAAACCTTGACGTTTATTTATTCATGTCATTCCACCATGGAGGTTGTATTTATTGACTGCGCCGAGGCTGTTTGTTTAACTCGTCTATTTTGCTGATATTGTCGAGGCCAGAGGTGTCATAGTATAAGGATTTCGTAATTCTGCTGCGTTTCCCCACCAGGATTTAGTAACTGCCATAATGTTCTAATGCGTTTCGCCTACATACAGGGGTCATGGCGGTAGAAACCAATGCCAGGTCGATGGTGCCCGAATATAAAAGGCAGGAAGATTCATTGTGTTGTCAGGATAACACTTAATAGTACTTGGGGTCTTTGTTATCTCTAACATTTTATGGTAGTTTGTCCTGATATAACCTAATTGGACTATGTTGTCTGCTGGTTTAAAGAGCCACGTCTCTCAAAAAGAGAGGCAAACTCATTAACTACCTACCTGTGTTGTCAGGTAGAGTAATTATGTCGCCAAGTAGTAATTGTGTCAGGTGACTGTTGTAAGGTAGTGTCATTGTATTGTTAAATATAGTCATTGTGTTGTCTTGTAGAGCAATAGTGTTGTGTGGTGGAGACACTGTGCTGGAATGTATCGATGTTGTAGGTGTTGTCTTGTAGAGCAATAGTGTTGTGTGGTGGAGACACTGTGCTGGAATGTATTGATGTTGTAGGTGTTGTCTTGTAGAGCAATAGTGTTGTGTGGTGGAGACACTGTGCTGGAATGTATCGATGTTGTAGGTGTTGTCTTGTAGAGCAATAGTGTTGTGTGGTGGAGACACTGTGCTGGAATGTATCGATGTTGTAGGTGTTGTCTTGTAGAGCAATAGTGTTGTGTGGTGGAGACACTGTGCTGGAATGTATCGATGTTGTAGGTGTTGTCTTGTAGAGCAATAGTGTTGTGTGGTGGAGACACTGTGCTGGAATGTATCGATGTTGTAGTAAGATATTCTATGTTGTCATCCATAGGGTAAACAGTTATAACCACCTGTTTCTGTCAGGTAGAGTCACTGTGTTGTGAGGTTAAATCACTGTTAGACAAAACCACTGTTCGGTCAGGTAGTCACTGTGTTCACAGGTAGAATCACGGAGTTGTCAGGTAGAGTCATGATGTTGTCATGTAGTCACTGTAAGTAAAAAGTAAATTTACCCATAGCATTTATTAATACCGCCAGGAGTGTGAGAAGTTAGCTATCTCACATTTCAGTGGCTCTGCTATATGAAGGCAGTAGCCATCATAGTCACTGTATATTTGTTACCAAAACAATAGTCATTGTTTTGTTAAATGAATCACTGTGATGTCAGGTAGAGTAAATATGTTATCGGGTAGTGTCACTGTGTTATCAGGTAAAGTGACTATTGGACATAACTAGTTCCGAGTGCCGAGTCAACTATAAGAAACTATGCGTTGTAATAACAACGATATAAGATAGATTACACGAGAAAACTGAACAGAAATAAACAAATAACATGGATAAACAACAAAGAAATGTTACACAAAGCGCTGCTATATTCAAAAAACATCTTCAAACGATCTTTTGTTGCGTGAGACTTTTTCCCCCTTCACTATGGAGAAAAGGCACGCCTAGTTCTTTCATTATATGCCTCCATTCAACCCGAACGTGCCCAATTTAGAACTTATAATTACCGGTTTGAGGATCTGGAGGACGCAAAGTTAAGAGCGGACTGTAATAAAACCGAAAAAAATGTCTCAAAAACGGATGTGCTAGAAAAGGCATCTTATCGCTTCTTCGGAATGCCTCACCCTCGGGCAGCTACGGTAGTACAGTGTACACAACTGAATGGTTGCCAGTGTTTCTATGTTTAGTTCGTGTGACGGACCCTTCCCTCATCCCATCTGTCACTGAAAGTTGTTTCACCTTTACTGTGTTAACCCTTAAAATTATATCATACATATCTCTCTGATAAGATATCACATTTCATTCACATTTGATACGCTAGTACTCACCATTCACCTTCGTTTGATAAGATATCACTCATTTTTGATAACCTAGTACTCAACATCCAACTCTCTTTGATGATCTAGCATTGATCTTCATAATTGATAAGCTAGCACTCATCGCTCACCTGTCTATGATAAGTAAATATTGCAAATAAGTAATTGTTACACAAGCCTACTACTAATAATTAAAAAATAATAGAAACAATTATAATAAAAAGAAATAGACAGAAATGATTATCGTTTACGACCACCGCCTGGCTCCACTAGGAACAAACACAGTATAATATGAAAACAAATGTTTAAGATACAGAAAGGGCAAGTAAAGGATAGATGGATACGCTTTGACACCTATTGTTCATCTTTCATTGACAAGCTAGCACCCATTGTTCATCTTTCTTTGACAAGCTAGCACTCATTGTTCATCTTTCTTTGACAATCTAGCACCCATCAATAATCTTTCTTTGATAAGCTAACACACATCGTTCAACTTTCTTTTACAAGCTAGTACCAATCAGTCATCTTTCTTTGATAAGCTACCACCCATCGTTCATCTTTCTTTGATAAGCTAGCACACATCGTTCATCTTTCTTTGATAAGCTCACACCCATCATTATTTTTTTTGGATTACCTAGCCCCCATCATTCACCACCTTTGTGATAACTTAGGACCTTATTCATCTATGATTGGATAGCACCCATCAGTAATCATTCCTTGATACATTAGCAAAACATCAGTAATCATTCCTTGATACATTAGCAAAACACCAGTAATCATTCTTTGATACATTAGCAAAACATCAGTAATCATTCCTTGATACATTAGCAAAACATCAGACATCATTCCTTGATACATTAGCAAAACATCAGTAATCATTCCTTGATACATTAGCAAAACATCAGTAATAATGTCGTGGCAAGCTAGTATACCAGTAATCATTCTTTGAGAAGCTGATATACTAGTAATCATTGCTTGACAAGTTGGCATACCAGTAATCATTCCTTGGCAAGCTGGTATACCAGTAATTATTCCTGCAGAAGATAATGCTGAACAGTACTCATTCCTTGACAAAGCTATCACCATCATTCACCTCAACTTTGGCCAACTAGCCTCCAGCTTCCCATTTGTAAGCTCACATCATCTATAAGCTGGAGGATGGAGGTTAGTTGGCCAAGGTTAAAGTGAATGATGGTGATATTTTTATAAAAGAATGAATACTATATATATATATATATATATATATATATATATATATATATATATATATATATATATATATATATATATATATATATATATATATATATATTGTAACTTTGGTTTTCATACTTGCATCTACATTGAATATTTCAAATGTTGTACTTCAACTACTTTGAACATCTCAACTGATTACATGCATCATAACAGAGCCACAAAATATGGATTTATCTGAAGGCAAAAAAAGCATCTGCTTGCATGTTAGTGACACCCAAGTAACAGATGCAAACGAATGAAGATGGTAGGTTAGTTACTTGTCAGAACCATGTGATCATGCCCATTGACCCAAAGTGAAGGTAAAACAGATAATTTACACACAAAAAAAGAAAAACAATACATGAATTTTTTTAACACAAATTATATTTATACATATTTTTATTAAAAAAAGCATAAGGCATAAAACAGGTAGGAAGAACAATTGGATATAATGTTGGCTGGTAAGGGAATACATTGTCATAAGATATGGCTGTACCTGTGCATTTATGAATGAGCATAATAATGAATGCATGTACTTGAAGGTAAAGTTGTGGGGAGGCAAGCAAGAGGGAAGTAGAGATACAAGTAGGAGAGTAACATCACGAGATGGACAATGTCTGATACATTATCTCTGAAATAGAGGTGGCCAAACTTATTTCAGTTAGCACCCAGATTGAGTTTTTGTATGCAGGAAGGAGCATGTAATGGAAGGTCCATTGCAAATACAGGCTGTCAATACAGTGACTTGGATATTTATTGTTTTATTTAATCATGTTCAGATCAACATAAAAATGGTTCCGATTCATTTGTCCTCGTATAATATGTCCACGTTACTTCTGGCATGATTTTGATATTAATTTTGTAAGTTATTGATAAGTTATGAACATGTATGTCATGTCACACCATTTCTCCTTATATTTTCTATGTATATTTTTGAGCACACTTATATTTTGTGAAAAGTATATCTATTTTATTTACCTTAGTCGCATTAATTATTGAAATTCAGCCAAGCAATTACTGACATCATAACTAAGCCTCGTATTGCATATTTCACATAATCACTTAATGATAGCAGATGTGAAACAGAAGTTTAAAGGAGAATAGGAATGGCTAAAGGTACTTTCAGTGACATGAGGATAATGTTAACATCTAAACATACTTTCAGTGACATGAGGATAATGTTAACATCTAAACAAACTACAAAAAAAAAGGTTAAACTGAGAATTATAAAATGCTACATCTATTCTACATTAATGTATGGCTCAGAAACATGGACAATAAACAAACAATTAGAAGACAGAATTGATGCCTATGAGATGTGGATTTATAGAAGAATTGTGAGGACTTCATAGAAAGAGAAAACCAACAAAGAGGTTTTAAAAACACTTCATATGAAAATAAAGGAAATAAAGATCAGAGAAATAAAATATTTTGGACATATTAAAAGATATAACATCTTGTTGAAGACTTACTTGAGGGTAAAGTCGAGGAAAGACAAGCAAGAAGATTGCAGAGATACAAATAGGAGAATAACATCGTGAGATGGACAGGTTACAGTCTAACAAAGTGCACCACCAAGATAAGAGATAGGAATATTCGAGGTCTGTTGCAGCCAACCTTCCTTGCGGAAGTGGCGTTTGATGATGACTGCAGATTTATTCCATTTGGTAAGAAAAAAGTGTCAAAATATCAATCAAAGTTGTAGATTTACCTTGACATCGAAATGAGAACCAGCTTCGATTTTCTATGGAACAAAAATAATTGAAGTACTATGCCTCTATGATATAAATTTTTTGTTTATAATTGGATTATTTACAAAACAGATACAGTTTGAGTGGAAATTATTGATTCAGAAGTCTGGTAAGTTCACATTTCATGTCAGAAATTATTTATACATTACATTTAATTTTTAAAATGAATTTTTAAATAATAACAGTAATTTTTTTTCAAAATAAACTAGTGATACCCACATTCTCTGTCCATTTGTGTTTCAAAATATACATATTAAATTATAATTTAAATATATTTCGAAGTACTATTTCTTGATCCCATGGTGAATGTGCAAACAAGAAAAATATTTTAAAAATTAATTCCGTTCAAATGCTAAAAATATCCCATAGTGAATGATAAATTACAAATATTAGAAATAAAGACCATCACCAAAAAAGAAATTCCATCCCAGACCCTTGCAGATGCAACAGTGTTTATGCGCTGTAGCTGAAATCTTCTTCAGCAAGAAAGATACATGCAGCCTACTTGTCACCTAGTGCAGATTTTATTTTCTGTAGGCCTATTCTGTGCAGATAATATTTTGTTGCCATTGAAACTGTCCGTACTGATCTTCAGTACTTACCTTTTGTGAAGTAAGCCTACACTTTATATAGAATATGGACATAATTTTGGATAAAAATGTAGAATTTTAGGGATATTTTGGATAATTATCCTTCCAGAAGTTGACAAGTATGAAGATCACAAATATGGTGATTGTGAGAATATCAGAGCAATAGGTAGTATGACTATCTCAAGGAGGGGGTTTTATCTAAATTTAAAAGATGACACTCATCCTTTTTTTGTGTGTGTAAATATCATTATTTGATGGCATATTTGAAGAAGTTGTTGTGGAAAATCTTTAAAGAAGGGATTTTTACCGACCTTTTTGGTTAAGTTCCTAGTAGACTAAAAGTCATGCCCAGATTAGCAAAGGAAGGGGGTTTTACCACCCAAAACCATCCCCTTCTTAATGGGTCTGAATTGCATACAAATAGAAATGAAAAATTTTAATTTCAATTTGCAGTTAACAAATTGGAATTTATATTGAGCAAACGTGTATTTCAAGAATTTTATGAATATTGAAAAATGTGATATTATGTTTAAACAAGCAATCTGAACATTGTATATTATGATAACAGAAGCAATCTGAAAATTGGATTTTACATTTAAACATGCCTAAAACCAGGTATAATTGTGAGAAAGGTTAGGTAATAGGTATAACTGAGAAGCATTAGGTGAGAAACATTATGTATAACTGAGAGAAACATTAGGCATACCTGTGAGAAACATTAGGTATACATGTGAGAAACAAAAAAGAACAACTGTGAGAAATATTAGGTATAGCCTAACTAAGAGAATTATTATGTTAATTGAGAAAACATATGTAGGCCTATAACAGAAAAATATTTGACATACCTCAGAGAAGCATTAGGTAGGTCCTATAACTGAGAGAAACATTAGGTATAGGCCCAGGCCCTAACTTAACTGTGAAAATATTAACTATAACTAGAAGAAACATTAGGTATAGCCTAACTGAAGAAAACAATAAGTTTAACTGTGAAATAATTGACAGACACATTAGAATAACTGAGAAACAATTGAAAAACATGCAGTGTTACGGAGATATAATTTTAAATATTTGGTTCAACTGAAACAATAGGTTAAACTGAAAGAAACATTGGGCATAACTGAAAGAAGCATTTTGGTAAATGAGTAAAACAGTTTATGTGATCAAGAGAAACAAAAAGTACAATCGAGAATAATATTTTTTGTACAAAAGAGAATAACATTTGGTATAACTGAAATATTTAGTATAACTGAGTAACAATTGGTGAACTGTGAGAGGAATAGGCCTATGGCATAATTAAGAGAAGAATGGGTAAAACCAAGAGAAAACATTAGGTATATAAGACATTGGGATAAATGTACTTTAATTAAAAATATATAATAACAGACAAATATATGGCATAATCAAGGAAAACATGACCTATAACTTAGTGAAACATTTGGTATACCGGTAACTGAAATTAACAATTTGTATAAGAGAGTAACCTTTGAGAATAACATTTGGTAAAACAGTATAAGAATATTATTTTTCACTGAATTAAACATAAGATTTAACTGGAGAATTTGGTATAACTAAGAGATAAAAAAAACTGTGAAAATCAATGCAAATATGTAGAATATTCATACTGACTGCCTCAAAATTGACAGTCAAATAAGGATAGGTTCAGAGTTTTTAACAAAAAATATGTGTAAAAATACCATAATGTAAACACACAGACAATACAGTATGTGTGGGTACACCCCCACAATGGGAAGAGATCATCGACACTAGATCAACAGAAACAGTATGTCTATTGTACAGCCCCTGTAGGTATAACTCCATTATCTATACTTGCCATTAAACAGAAGAGTGGGAACTTCAGCTTGTGCTCCATTGACAGATGTGACACAATTTTGGTCTATGTGCTTAGGGAAACCAGTCTATTTATCCAGTGATTTAAAAAATGTTCACTTAAATCTATAGTCACACCTGTAATTTGATGGGGGCAAAAAAATGGCAGCACTGTTTACTTTCCATGTATGTCATAAGAGGGAACTAAGGAGGTTATGGGTTGGCTGTCCCATCTTGTATAGGGTAACATGACCAAGAAGCCATGTTGATGTGTCAGGTCAAAAAGCACAGATATGCATATCGCAGAAAAGCTATAAAGCATAGTACAATTCTTCTCTCCAGACTAAATCCTGCTATTCTCCAGGAGCTTGAAAACTAATGCAAAAAAAATCTATAGCCAAAGAAGATTTTCTAATATGCTTTTATAGGTATCCTGGATGTGATTTGTTCTCATAGGAAATCCAAATCATTGCACCCAATGGTTCTGGTTTGGAACCTGTGTCCCCCTATTTAATTATTTCCCTTGGCTATGTTTATTAGTTTATGTTTATCATTTATTAATTTAAGTATAAATTTATTTAAGGTTATGATTTGTTATGTAAACCCTATCCCCTAACCCTAACCCTACAAAAAATCAATATTTAAATGAATTATTAATATAATATTTAGATTAAATAATCCTAAAATGAGAAAGGAGACAGGGGATCCAAACCAGAACCCACTTGTTACTTCTGTTGTAGGTACAGAGTCATTACAATGGTATTAATTGTATTGTTCAGAGCCTAGCAACATCTTAATCTTCTGCACTCACTCAGGTACAATAATTTGTATTTCTCTTTAAATAAAACCAGACATACAGAAATATCAAGCAGCTAATTTATTTGTTTATAACAAAGCAAGATCTGACTTGACTAGTTTCATTATTTAACATAACAAGATCTGACTTGTCTAGTTTCATTATTTAACATAGCAAGATCTGACTTGTCTAGTTTCATTATTTAACATAACAAGATCTGACTTGTCTAGTTTCATTATTTAACATAGCAAGATCTGACTTGTCTAGTTTCATTATTTAACATAGCAAGATCTGACTTGTCTAGTTTCATTATTTAACATAGCAAGATCTGACTTGTCTAGTTTCATTATTTAACAAAAACAAGATCTGACTTGTCTTACTATCAGAGCAACTATCACTCCATTTTGCAGTGATGATGATCTGACGATTAAATAACTATTTATAGAAAACAAGATCTGATTTGGGGCTTGTCCATAAATTATGTCAACAATTGTCTCTCAAATTCGTTTAGTAATATCTGTATAGTAGAACTATGAATATGAGCTTATGGTATGTAAAGAATCATGAATTGTAACTGCCCTGTAAACAGAATCATGTGCAGCGATGTGTCCTTACATACACAGATATTGGTCTCTAATCTTATGTCCTCTTCTCTACAGAGCTCCCTTCTAGTCATAACCATATGCTCTCTATAATCCCTTGTTGTAGTACAAAACATCTTCCGATGTCTCTTTCTGTATGTCAGACTCCAGTTTACTTCGCTGAATCTGTAATAAACAGATATTGAACAAGATATTATTTGTTATAAGAGCTCAGTATAATTTCTTATTATTTATTTTAGAGCTTAATATAATTTCTGATTAGGCTTGGCCTATTTGTTATGGAGTTTAATCAGCCTAGATAAGTGAGGCTTTTTAGCATCTGGGCAAAGGACTACTCTGGAGAGGAACTTGCATAAAACTACGTTCTTAATCCTGTCTGGTTACTTGTTACTTCCTGTATTCTGACAACTGAACCTTCATCAGCTACCTTCTGCACTCTTACACATATACACTCACCTGACACCTTATGTACCCTCACACCTGTACACTTTCCTGACACCTATGTACCCTCACACCTGTACACTTTCCTGACACCTTATGTACCCTCACACCTGTACACTTTCCTGACACTTTATGTACCCTCACACCTGTACACTTTCCTGACACCTTATGTACCCTCACACCTGTATACTTTCCTGACACCTGTACTCTCACACCTGAACACTTTCATGACACCTGCACTTTCATACCTATACACTTCCCTGGCAGGTTCTGTACAATCAAACTGACACTCCACTGACACCTTCTGTACCTCATGCTCCACCACTGTAACTTCATGTACTTGCTCACATCATGTCCTACCACAAGAACGTCATGTACTTGCTCACATCATGTCCTACTACAATAACTTCATGTACTGTCTCACGTCATGTCCTACCACAATAACTTCATGTACTGTCTCACGTCATGTCCTACCACAAGAACGTCATGTACTTGCTCACATCATGTCCTACTACAATAACTTCATGTACTGTCTCACGTCATGTCCTACCACAATAACTTCATGTACTGTCTCACGTCATGTCCTACCACAATAACCTTGCGCATTGTCTCACATCATGTCCTACCACAAGAACGTCATGTACTTGCTCACAGCATGTCCTACCACAATAACTTCATGTACTGTCTCACGTCATGTCCTACCACAATAACCTTGCGCATTGTCTCACATCATGTCCTACCACAAGAACGTCATGTACTTAATCACATCATGTCCTACCACAATAACTTCATGCACTGTCTCACGTCATGTCCTACCACAATAACTCCATGTACTGTCTCACGTCATGTCCTACCACAATAACTTTATGTACTGTCTCACGTCATGTCCTACCACAATAACTCCATGCACTGTCTCACGTCATGTCCTACCACAATAACTCCATGCACTGTCTCACGTCATGTCCTACCACAATAACTCCATGCACTGTCTCACGTCATGTCCTACCACAATAACTCCATGCACTGTCTCACGTCATGTCCTACCACAATAACTCCATGCACTGTCTCAAGTCATGTCATACCACAATAACTCCATGTACTGTCTCACGTCATGTCCTACCACAATAACTCCACGTACTGTCTCACGTCATGTCCTACCACAATAACTCCATGCACTGTCTCACGTCATGTCCTACCATAATAACTCCACGCATTGTCTCACATCATGTCCTACCACAATAACTCCATGCACTGTCTCACATCATGTACAGTCATGCCTACCAGAATAATTTCATGCACTGGCTGACATCGTGAATACTCATCCCATATCTTACTTGAACTGAGACAATTTTTGGAAACCCCTCCCATAAACCGTACTATACCTCCACTATAAGATATTCTCCTGCCACACATCTCCATCACAGACCAACATGTCTAATAAAATCATACTCTAACATACCTTCGTATGTATGTTTCTATATTCTTAGAACCAGGCACTGGAATCTGCATTAAGTACCACTAACACTACAAATGAGATCTCACTTAATATACTTGGAGCAGTCGAGAAAGATTTGTTAGGCTACTTAACATGACATAGCACACATTTTTACATAGCTTCCAAACAACGGAAACAATAATCAAAGAATACTTCTAAAGAGTGCTCGCAGACGAGGTAATATATAGGCTATGTAAAAGGGTGAGCGCTGAGACAAATCTCCCGCTTTTAGCGAAAGAAGTCTGGTGAGAGCTGTGAGCTAAGGAATGCTGATGATACGAGACAAAGCAAGGAATAAATATGGAGAATAAACATGGTTAAAGGTAGTTGTAGTGCGGGTAAACAAATCAGACGGGTTACACTCAATAGTGGCATTGCAAAATTGCCAATGCATTCCAGAATAAATACATTTTGTCCTCTCGTCACTCTGGTGGTCTGTGCTGTCTGTGGCTCGGGCTTCTGTATCAGTTCGATTTCCTTAGTCATTAATTAGTATGCTCTGAACCTGTCACAATAACTTCATGCTTCACATCATTTATACAGCTCATCTGTCATCTTTCTTAAGTCACGCTATTTGACAGTGAATATCATTGGCTGTCGACACGAAACATGCACAAAGTGATCAATAAACATCACAGAAAAAGCCACATAACGTTATTTATTTATTTTAAAGATGATTGCGACGAGTCCACACAAATTTATATTATTGACGAGACTAATAACTGTTGGCACCGTGATCATTTTAATGCAGTCATATTTGACTAGTCTTGGCGAAGCATATGCCATAAGTCCCAAAAACATAACTTTCTAATTAAACATAGGGCCTATACCACAGACTTGAGATAATTGCAGTCACACGCTAACTAACATACGTAGGCCTAAATATAATTACATGTACTGAAATGGAGCTAATGACGTCACACATACAACACGCATTGAATGTGTGCGATGTGTTTCAGATCGCGCAAATGTCTATTGTCTATCCCGAGGTGAATGATTGTTGATCGCATTCACACTTGCCGTTAAGCGTAGGGGTGGTAACTTAAACTGTCGTTTCACGGCCAGATGTGTCGCCCTGGTTGCATTTAGTCCATGTTTGTTCAAGGTTATCTTGATGTTTTCTATCCACAATTTTTTGGGTCTACCTTTGGCTTTACGCCCGCGCAAATGTGTGTAGTGAAAATTATTAATTGCAATTAATAATTGTGCAACACTGCTGGTTCATTATAAGGCACACATTAGTCAGAGGAACTTAGGGAATTACAATTAAATCATGAAAACAGTCATAGACATGTGCAATAAGCAAGTTATAGAAAGCGATAATGCAATTACTCTTAAAGATATTACAGCCGTACTGAAAAGATCAAGAAACACAGCGTCAGGTATGGCATTAGATACGACGATCTCAGAGACAGGTCAGACGAGTACCTTACGGAGCTGGCAATGCTGTTTAATAAGAGCCTAGCGACTGGCACAGTATAAGAAGACTGGTTGCGTAGTTATTTAATCACACTACCCAAGCCTGTCAAGAGTCATGCGATGATAGAGGGTTTCAGACTCATAACCCATGCATAATATGATTGGCAAGTTGTTTGAAAAGATTGTTGCATGGAAATTGTCCCTACATCTAGAGAGGAATAACAGGCTTCCCTCAACTTTGGGAGCCTATCGGTCAGGTAAACAGACTTGGCACAACGTCGCCGATTCGCGAAGGAAGTGTTCGAAAGTTTTCACGAACAAATGGAGACACATGCGCGGCTGCTATAGACCTGGAAGATGCTTATAACAGAGTTCCCTTGGATTTCTTGATGACCATAATGCTGCAACTCCAAGTTAGTCCTTTCATTGTCAGGTGGATTATCTCAGCACTTTTTCAGAGACAGGTTGTTCTTAAGTGTTTGAGTTGGTATTCGGCACCAACAGTCATACGCCCGAGACTACCACAAGGGTCACCTCTGTCTCCAGTATTATTTAATGTGTTTACAGTTTAAATTACAAGCTGTCAGATTGCAGGTCCGGGAGAACTATGTCCTATGCTGATGACATTTTGGTATATAGGCAGGGCAGAGATAGAAAAACGATCGCTAGGAATTTGCAAAGGGAGCTTGATCGTATAGGGGATTGGTGCCCATGTGCTAATTCACAATCAAACTTTTTTCTGACACACCAGGCTGACCTAAAAGTGTACCCATTACAACAATATAGCCCGGACCGACAAACTAATTATGTAATGACCGGATTAGAATTTCACTACATACAGTATAAACACTAAATAAAATAATACGAGGAATTTGAAAAGTGTTGTCAAATAGAAAAATGTGTTATAAACATATGCACCAAAAGAGGATTTCACTTTATAGGATATGTACAGGTCCCTGAGATCACATGCGAGAAAAACTAGATCCGTCCGGGGATTCTAAAAAAAAAGGTTGTTTACCTCTGATCTGGTAAAAAATTACAAGAGCGGGATCGAAAGTTACAACTACAATGTATAACTCTATCTTAATCGGAACAGCAGCCCAAATTGCTCGCTAAAATGACCAAGCAAATTGAATTAAACAGGTTACTAAAACACTTACCTTGCCTATTAATAAAAATATATAAAAAAGTATATATAAAAAACATACAATAAAACTAAACAGGACAATTCTCCACGTATCGGCTCAAATTGAACCTTTTTCAAGAGACAAACAACAGAAATCAACACAATGAAAAAACAAAATAGATGACTAGATTTCTAAAATAGATAGATAAAATGACTACAATAAAAGGCGAACTAAAAGTATCTAGTTGGCTATTTTGAGTACAGCTAAATCAGGTGAGATGCCACATACACGTGGTCAAGGTTGGGTATCAGATGTTAGATGTGGGAAACGATATCACTATGTACACCAACTGAAATCTTGTTTAGGTCAGTTGCAGTCTCCGCATCAAATATTGACTACAAACGATCTCTAAAAGTCTCTCTTGACCTGATGAGGATATGCTCTGATAGACTATATTACATCTCTCTTGGTGGTTCCTTCCAGCTTGTAGCTTTGTTTTTCTCTTTATTGTCTTTTTCATCATACCCAACTAGTAAAATTAATAGAAATAGGTGTAGGTCTACGTGCTACCAAAATAAGACGTCACAATCAAATTTCTAAATGGTCCATTGTTTGGTTTTATATTTATATTGATAACAACCTTCAGCAAGCTCAAAGGATTTTGTATAGTAGGCTTATGCTATATTGTCTTAAATCCCCAACCGATATTGTATGCACATTCTCTAAATAGCAATTAAGATGTGACAGTAGTATACTTAATGACTGTCTGCGCCCAAGAAAGTGGCAATGGGACAATCAATCACAATGTTCTATCTAGTCCAGGGGTTGGCAACACGTCGATCGTGTTTTACCAGTAGGTCGCGAGAATATATTTAGTAGATCGCCAGCATTATTTAGAGAGATATTTTTAAAAAAAACACAAAAAACTTATATTAGTCATATCCATGACATCAAAAGATCTAGGAAAAGGAAATGGCGACCTTACTTTCTTTTAGACAAACGTCCCCTCCTACCTTTCTGAAGACGTATCTACAGCCTTGTATATTGCCTTAATTATGTATTTTACAGTTGTAAGAAGTACACATATGGTTATTGTGGTTATTCCAAATAAAGAGTAGATCGTGTCATAATGTGAGGATTTCGGAGTAGATCACAAAAGCTACCAGTTGCAGACATCTGTTCTAGCTCAACAGACTAGCAATGACACAATCAATCACCCTTAGTCCAACAGACTGTCAATGGATCGGACAATCAATCACCATGTTTTAGCCCAACAGACTGTCAATGGATCGTACAATCAATCACCATGTTTTAGCCCAACAGACTGTCAATGGATCGGACAATCAATCACCATGTTTTAGCCCAACAGACTGTCAATGAGACAATATCTTTGTCCTCATCAATAGACCTTCGGTAGAACAACCAATTACCAACCATGTCCTCACCCAGTAGACTGTCAGTGGCACAACATGATGACATACCAACAGTTTCAAGAAACAATAGATGCAGCGTCTGCAGGTGACTTTGTTGGACTTCAAGTCCGTAGATACAGAATCCAGTGGGTGGTGGAATTTTTAGTGTTCAGAGACCCCTCCCCCCATCCTCTCTAGAAAAAGGGAATATGACTTTTAGTATATGAGAATCAAATAAAATGGAGACCCCCCCCCTTAACAGTTAAAATAGTTAATAAACACTACATGAGTTGATTATTTTTAATTGATTCCTTTCCTCTCCCCCCCCCTTTAAAAATCTCTTGGCAGTTAAATCCAATTTTTAAAATAGTATTCTTCTGTATTTGACTTAGGGATTCATATAATTAAATTAATGACTTAGTGATTCATATAGTAAGAAGCTGTCTCTACAAGTTTTGTTCTGGCAGCTGAGAGGAAAGGACACCGTAAAGAAGTATTTTGCTATTTCGTTGAGGTGAGAGCAGTGTCTACATATGGGTATGTGCTGGTGTTAGTGTAATTTAGATGATTATTGACTGTCTGGTCATGGTCAAATACGAGTTTTTAAAAATGATTCAAATTGTGTAGAATATATAGTAAAGAGGCCGTCGGAGAAATAAAGATATCAGGAAAAATGTAGAGACTATCTCAAGTCAAAACTACATTGAGAGGCAGCAAACCACATTGTTTGGTTACGTCATGAGAATGGAATCTGTGCATACATAGCAGAAGACCGGGCTACAAGGCACGAGGAAGACCAAGAACTAGATGAGCAGAGACAATCAAAGAAACATTAAATAGACATGAGCTTAACATTATTAAAAAGGTAAAGGTAGGTCCCATGGCATCTGCCGTCGGGGATGAAGATAACTCTTCATGTACTAAGCCACAGCAACTATTAGGTGGGGTGGCCAGTTCCCTTCCTTGCTGTTTTTTACCTTCCCTAACTCATGCGTCAGGTACTCATTTACAGCTGAGTCGACTGGAGTCGACTTATTAATGCAACTCAAATGGCCAAACAAATAACTTTGAATTACCCTCACAATGCTTAAGGGCGCAGGTGGAAATGGTAATAGATAGTCATAGTAAAACAAACTTGATTCAATGAAATTAAATTCAATTAAAATTCAAGTGTTCAATAAATTAACAACATCTGGCTGGAAGATTTACTAGTAAGTTGCATTTGTTTCATTTGTATATTTTCACAGCAGTTGCTAGAGAAACAATTCTACCAACAACATTCTTAGTCTAACTAGACTTCAAACATATTTTAATTAATTTAAAGTGCAAAATTTATTAAAAATGTTAATTTTTTCAAATTAGTAAAAATACAAAATTTACAAAAAGCAAAATTATATGGCTTATGATATTTAAAAATGACCATATTTGTAAAATGTGACTACGAAACTGGTAGTCAACATGGCAACCCTGCTCTGGCCTGTCCTGTACAAGTCTAGAAGATACGTACTGATTTCTCCTGCAGTCTTTTAATTGTCTTTTTGTCAGGTTATTTCACTAAATATATTTCAACCAGTCAGCCCATCTGTTCTGTCAAATTTCTCTTGAATTGCTCTCAGAGGCCAAGGTAGGCATATCTTGTTCAGATTCAATCACATGCATTTGTGAATCCAGACCATTCAGACAACAATGAAAAAATACTTTAGGCATAAATATTGCCTAGAAAATAACTAAAACCACAACATTGTTTTCACTCAAAGCTTTTGTTCTAGGATATTCTACCAATATTTTTTCTGATCATTTGTCTGTTTTAAAATGGCAGCGTCTTTACTTATATAATGCCTATAATGTTTTGATGATCCGCTTTGTTGTGCAAGTCTGCTGTCTCATTCTGATGTAGATCACAATCTCTAAGGATGCATTGCATGATAACACTAATTATTGGAACATGCAGTGACAAGGCTATGCTTAACTCATTCTGTAAATTGTACATGTGTGGCAACCAGGGCATTGAGTTCTAGTTCAGGGTGCAAAGAAAAGGGCCACCATCATCTTTTTTGGCATGTTGTAGGAGGCAAATAAGAAAGTTGAGGAATAGGCTGACAACCTGTAACCTGTGATAAAATCATCATTGTCACTGCATGTCATGTCTCAAATTATTTTAACTGCTGTCAAATGATACCCATAGAAGATGAAGAGATGCAGGCCAACTGACATTGCACCTTTGTACTCTTGTGGTAGACTCTAAGATGGTGGGAAATGCTAGATGTGCCATTGCAGTGCATGGTTCAAGAGATGTGACTAAGAATCATGAACTAATTGGTCCAGAAGTGTGTGCAGGACATGATGATCCTGGGATACTACCCCACTGGAATGCTTCTCTTTTGGGACTAAACATGTATCCATGTCCCCCCCCCTCTCTCTCTCTCTTCTCTCTCTCAAATATATTAATGAGACAACTTTTTACAAGTCCGGGATATCACTTCAGTTACTCAACTGAAGAGGATCTGTACTTTTGTCAGGAAGGCTATGGACTGTCAAGAGCTACTTGCTCAGAGCTAAAGGGATAATTTCATCATGATCATCATCATCTTTAAAGAAGATGTTCATATGAAGTCTGCTTAAACTCTTCCAAAATAAATATGGAGTTACAGGAAAATAGCAATATCAGATGGTTTGTGTTCCATGAGATAAAACTGGTGGTGTACTAATTCAATGACTCTTGATATTTTTTTGGATATTTAGTTGATAAAGTTATTCCAAGGGGGCAGTCCATTTTACTTTCTAATTCTATTTCTTGTGGTAGAAAATATTTATCATTCTCGTCTTTGGTTCTATTCAAGAGAGACAGTACTTTTAGACCTTCTTTATATGATGTTATACTATACACATACCTAAATTGACAGGGACAGGTCACCATACTTCACCTGGGGACAGGACACAACAGACTGAGCAAACACACACAGAGGATGTGACAGTGTGCCACTAGTGACAAGTAGTAAATTTTTTTATGTTACTTATTTCCCATCTCTTGTTATGATTGTAAGGATAATGACATAATCCCAAGGGAGTACAAGTTTTGACATTCTTGTTTCATATTATAAGTGATGGACTTTTGAGCTCAACTCCAGAATGATTTTGTTTCTAGTATTCTTTTTGATGGGGAAATATTTAAATATTGCAAAATATGACTGTTCTACACAATTTAGCTATAGGATGCAGTGTCATGAGCTGGATGTCCTCTACTTGGAGGGGACTTTGCCATGACTTCCTTGCAATCTCATGCTGTAGATAAAAGAGTTGATTCCCTACAAGTGGTCCAGGCATGAGTCATCATAGGCTTCAACTATCCGTACAATTTATAGTACATATTATTGAGTGGATTTCTGCAGTTCTTGTCCTTTTTTTTGGTAGTATTATCTTAAATTTAGTGGCAACTCTGTTTTTTTTCCTTTTTATTTATTTTTTTGCAACACTGATTTTTGAGGTTTTTGTATTTTAGTTGCAACTGATTTTAGGGGGGTTTTTATGAGTTCGTTCTCAAACTCCCATTGGATATCACTTGTAAGCAGAATGTTCCTACTCGATTTCCAGCAGGATATAGTCCAAAGAACAGAAATTCATTGTGTTGCCGTTTTATTTGTGCCAATGGCCTGACACATCTGACTTTGGCATTTGTAACTAATACATTCAGTATTTTACCACTTCCACTAAATGGTTGATGTCTGTAATCATATCTCTAGAAGTAGACCAGCCATATGAGAGAACTGGTACGCTCTTACACACTGGTCACCATGCTCAAAGTTAACCACGGTCAAGCATGCTGTTTGTATCTATATCAATGTTTTGACAGATGCCCACAGTTTAAAAACATGTATCAACATGTATTACATACATGTTTATAAAAACATGTAAAAACATGTATATCTATGTGTGTGTATACATAGTGTATTTTGTAAGTTTTTTGTGTGCGTCGTAGTGTAAAGTTAAAAATAATAAAACATTTAGACGTGGGTTCTAGACATTGTGTCTTACATCGCTAATACCTGTTCAACATCTACACAGAAAATATAATGAGGATTGTCAGAGAAGACATCAATCAATCAATAAACCCATAACCCTTCAGGGTCGTAGGGGTACCACATTGGATGCTTCAGCACACAGAGTCCTCCAGTGAATTCTATCGTCAGCGATGCGGATGAGTGTGGAAATATCTAGCCCTGTCCATTCCTTGATGTTGTCTGTCCATGTCTTTATTTGTCCTCCTCTGCTTCTTCCACCCTCGACAGTTCCCTGCAGTATTGTTTTTGACAATGAATCGTGCCTGCATACATGTCCGAACCATGCTAGTTTTCGTCGTTTCACTATTGAAAGCAATGGCTCCTGGACACCTGCACACATCTCTACTTTATTTCTTACGTACACATTGGTCTTATGTTCCCTATAGGAAATTCGTAGAATTCTTCTGTAGCATTTATACTCGAAAGCCTGTAATCTTCTCTCCATGTCCGCAGTGAGTGTCCAACTCTCACAACCATACAACACAACAGAAAGCACCAGCGACCTATACAGTTTGATTTTCACTCCAACACTGATGTTGCTTTTCCAAATCACAGTTAGCCTTGACAATGACGCTAAAGCCATCTCCAGCCTTATCTTTAGTTCTGCTTTGCATTTACCATCGCTGCATATACTGGATCCGAGGTATTTAAAGGTATTCACCTCTTCAAGCTTGTGTCCATTCATCATGATATTAGTCTGGTTTTCTGTGTCTCTGCTGTTTACCAAAATTTTGCTCTTATCTGAATTGATTTCCATTCCGTACTTGCTGGTAACTTTTTCTAACTTTGATGTTAATTCTTGCAATGATTGTTCTGACCCAGCTATAAGATCAATATCATCAGCGAATCGCAAGTTGCAAATAGGGCGACCTCCGATCGATATAGACGTGTTGTAGTCATGTAATGTCTCTTGTATGATGTGCTCTAAGTATATGTTAAAAAGTACTGGGGACATTATGCATCCCTGTCGAACTCCCACAGTTGTTTTGAAGAACTCTCCAATTGTATTGTGTGACAAGACAGCACTATTTGCATTTTTGTACAGAGCTTCAATAATGTCTATAATTGTGGTGTCAAAATTAAATTTCCTTAGTATGTGCCACAGACCATCATGCCAAACACGATCAAAGGCCTTTGTAAAGTCAATGAAGTTGTGGTATAAATCACGTTGGTGTTGAATATGTTTTTCTATTAGTGTTCGGATGTTAAATATTTGTTCAACGGTGCTTCTGTTTGCTCTGAAGCCAGCTTGTTCTTCTGCAATTATTTCTTCCGACTTGTGTTTTATTCTGTTAAGTAGTATTTTGAGCATCACTTTACTGGGGTGTGTTATAAGGCTAATTGTTCTGTAATTTGTACACACTTTCAAATTTCCTTTCTTGGGAATTGGTATTATTAGTGATTGTGTCCACTCAGTGGGCCATTGTTTTGTGTTCCATATATTTTGGCATATTTTGGTCATAATATTTACCACATTAATGCCCCCGTATTTCAACAATTCTGCTGGAATGTTGTCTATACCAGGTGACTTCCCTCCTTTCAATGTTCGTATGGCCTCTTTTATTTCATCTACTAGAATTTCTGCATTTCCTATTTCTCTGTTGTTTAGTTCAGAATTCTGTAATATCGTGTAGTCAGGATTACACTTGCAGTTATACAGCTCCTTGCAATACTCTGTCCATCTTTTCACTATATCTGTTGTTTCATTGAGTATCTTTCCGTGTTTGTCTTGTATTGTAGATATCGTTGGTCTATTTGGCTGTGTTATCTTTCTTAGAGTGTCGTATGCTACCTTACTGTTTCCGCGCTTAATACCTTCATTGATGGTTTCGCATTTTTCCTCTAGCCACACTTCTTGTGCTTGTTTCATTTTCCTTCTGATGTTTTTGTTTATTTTGCTATATTGCCCTGACATTTCAGGGGCCTCTTTCTTAATCTTTTTCATTTCTCTCCGTTCGTCACACAATTTTAGGATGTCATCTGTTACCCAAGGTTTGTGTGTTATTCTTCTTGTCCCTAGTATTTCTGTTGCTGATTCTAATAAAGTTCCTTTCATGGTTTCTGTGAGAGAGTTAACATCTTCATTTACAAGGTTTAGAGCTGCAAATTTTCCTCCCACTGTTGCCTCAAATATATCTGCTATTTCAGGATCTTTCAATTTTTCTAAATTAAATCTTAATCGTGTGCATTTGTTTTGCATATGATTTTTTTTCAGCTTAATTTTGATCGTCAATAGAACCATATCATGGTCACTACCGATGTCTGCTCCTGGAAAAGTTCTTGTTTGTGCTTTGTTTATGCTGGACTTGAATTCTCTCGGTGTAAGAATGAAATCAATTTGATTATGTATGTCTGCTTTTGGAGCATGCCACGTTGTTCTTCTGGAAAGCTTGTGTGGGAATAATGTATTTGCAAGAGTAAATTTAAATTTATTGGCAAAATCCAATAGTCTTAGTCCTCGTTCATTCGTTTCTCCTGTTCCAAATTTCCCTACTGTACCGGCCCATTGATCATAAGCATCAGGTCCTACTTTTGCGTTCCAATCGCCTAGTACTATTAATAGATCTTTTTTGGGGATCTCCTTTATTGTGTCTTCTAGTGTTTCGTAAAATGCGTCTATTTCCTCTTCGTCATAATCGGCAGTTGGGGCATAAACTTGAATTATCGTGATATTTTTGGGTTTAGCTGCTACACGTATTGTTATAAGTCTGCTGTTTATAGGGGTGCAACTAATGATAGATTTAACTTTCTCTTTGTTTACAATAAACCCCACTCCATGTTGGTGTTTTGTTTCATCTCCGCTATACCATATTTTGTGTCCGTCATCCGTTGTTGTTTCACCAAATCCCGTCCACCTTACCTCTGCCATGCCCATTATGTCCCATGTATACTTGTTTAATTCGTGTGTAAGTTCGCTGACCTTTCCGCATGCGTATAGCGTGCGCACATTCCATGTGCCGATAACACAGTTTTCGGTGAGTTTAAGAGCTTTGTTCTGTATTCTCTGTGTGTGATTATCCATTGTAGTATTTCAGTGGGCAAAAGGTTTAGCTAGTGGTGCCCATCTCCTCTCCAGCTGTCCTTCTAATGTGGTTATATGGATGTGTTTTCTTTCTCCATCTCCATTGCACTTTTCTGATGTTGACGCTACATCACATTTGAACTTCGCGCTGAGCGAATCGCTACCATTTCACTAGGTCACAACCTTACTTCGTACGCATCCACATTAATACTTCTAAACTTGATAATACCTTCACTATGTTGTTATCTTTTAATCCATTAACAAGTAACCTTCAAGATATTATCCCGAACTGACATATTTTCCACTGCACACTAATTCAATGAATATAATACATATCCCTGCTTCACAGAATGAAAACACAACGCCATATTGTCGTGATGACGTCACTATTGTTGTGTAGAGAAGACATACACAACACTGACTACCATGCTTTAAACATCAGTGGTTTTGAAATCCCTGAACTATGCAGGCAACACTGTGTTTCTTTCAAATGATATAAATGGATTGGAACAACTAATCAAGAACACAAAGAAATACAGAGAATCACAAAATGAATATTTAACTGCACAAAAAACAAAAATCATGTCAACAGACATAACAACAAAAACTCAGAATAAACAAGACTGAGATGGAGTGTGTGGAAAATTCAAATATCTAGGAGCAGATATCAACAGTTCAGGAGAATGAATGGCAAAGATAAAGAAGAGACTGGCAATGGCATATTGTAAAATAATAATATATTCTTTAAACAAACATTATATGACCAAACAGGTGTTTTCTATTGTCTTTAGTAACCAACACTCTGGCATCTTCAATGTGTTTATAATATCTGAGTTTCTCTTTTTTCCTTCCATGATATTCTATCTTTCTGTAGCATTTCATCTTAAAGGTGTTGATCTTCTTTGCCACTGTTCTATTTGAATCCATGTTTTACACCCATATGTTGCAACCAGAAAAATAAAAGCTCTTAACATTAGTAGTTTTGTTTCCAAAATATTGTTTTTCACATTTGAAAAACATATGGAAAAACAACAAAATAGAAATGAAACTGCTAATGCTAAGAACCTTTATTTTTTCTATATATTTATAACAATTACGTAATAATGGGGCATGTGTTGCATAAAATACACAACAAACTAATGATACAGTATGGAAAATATATTTTCAACATGAAAAATGTATATGGCTGACATGTCAATTAATCTGTTTCAATTATTGTCGTATGCATTCCATTTATTGATTGTGCAGAACCTAGATAACTTTATTTGCTGTGCAAGTCATAGCAGATAAGATGGTGAGAGGGGAGGTGCAAAACTTCACCCGTCCTCTATTTTAGGAAATTAGAACATGCTATTAAGTACTTTGATACACATCCCAATAGCTAAATCGAAACTGATTTCTAAAAATATTTTTTCAATTGTACATCAACTAATAATCTATTCTTGCAGATGTGTAAGTTCTTGTATGCTACATAGAAGGTTTTACAGCTCATGTATATTTTTGTTTTATACAGGTTTATGTTTCAACACGTTGACGCCTATGCTACATCATAGTGGAGATTATGGTGTGGGGTAGCAAACCTATGATCAACCTCCTTAGATGCCTTTTATGACATGCATGGCAGGTGGTAGTATTACTATCCTTTGTATTCTTTTCAGACACTAATAACACACAATGATTTTAAGAATAGAATTCAGTGAACAATCTCAACGAGATTTGAATACCAGTACAAGAACACTAGCACAACTGTCAGAATGATGGTTAAATCATACAAAAATCACTAGGACACAATCATTAAGATACAAACATTAAAACACAACCATATTACCTGTGAGTATTGTGGAAATAGAGCTATAGCCACAGGTAAGGCACAGCCAAATGCCAACGTACAGACGACAGCATTAATTGGCAGGTGAAGCCGTGGATAACGAATTAGAAAACGGCGTCTGAGAAAATAAATATATGCAAAATTAATTAGCAGTTCAGATAGTTTGTATGAAGAATTTCATCATGTTTGTCATCAAAGTAACATACATGTCATAATTGATACTTTGTAAGAAGAATGTCATATTGTATGAAATATGTCATATTGTATGAAATATGTCATATTGTATGAAATATGTCATATTGCATGAAGAATGTTGTATGATAAATTTTATTTTATATTAAGAATTTTATATTGTAAGAAGAATTTTATATTTCATGAAGAATGTCATATTGCATGAAAAATGTCATATTGCTTAATGTTGTATGATAAATTTTATTTTATATTAAGAATTTTATATTGAATGAAGAATATAATCATGTTTACACAGCTAACCAAAGTCTTCATAAATATGCATTTGTGTATAGTTGGCTGACAAAATAACACACACATGCATATGAAACAGATTATAGAAAATTATATGAATGAGGTGGCAATGGGTATATCAAACACTGCAAAAGTCAGTGAACTGTCTTGCCAGGCAAACACTGTCATGAATTCTCTTCCCATTAAGGTAAGATTCTTGCTGCGGATATAGGGCAGAGGCTGAAAACTAAGACTGGCAAAGCCCTCCAAAAATTGATCATGACCACAATCTGCCCTAGCATGTACAGGTGCTGAAGATGGAGGAAACCACCAGCCAACAGGTCCACCACAGCAATCAGGATGCCACGCACCAACCCATGCAATAGGAATATGTTTATATCTGATATATGTTACAGTGCTTTACAGCCCTATGATGGACAGCCAGACAGAAGCATTGCCAGACTCCATACCTCGAAAGGGTTAGACCCCAGCTATTGGAAGTGCTACTCAATTGCCCAATCGGAACCAGGAGGCATGAGAACAGAGCAACTGGCCAAAAAAACGAAAAACAAGACCACTGAAAATAATGCTGAAGGTGTCAACAACAAAGAAGTGAAACTCGAAAATACCCTGAATGAAAAGCAAGTAAATGTATGTTGTTTGCAAGAAACTCATCTCAACAAGAATATCACTTAAAAAATAAGAGGCTTCTAATGCTATCAATAAGATTGCATAGGTGTCAACTAGCACAGATTTTCCATATTGATAACAGATTTCGGGTCCAAAAAATCCACACACAAATTATGTTAAGTTTTTTTTTTAAAAATAAAGGTCATTTGGTGTTACATCTTCAGTAATTACAAATAATGCAGACGTTTTGCACATATTGAATGTATTGATGGGCACAACAAATAATTTTGTATGGTAGGGGAGGGGGGGGGTTTGGGTGTTAAATACAGACATTTTTTTATTGAAATAAGGAAATAAATGTTAAAAATATGGATTTATAGAAAAATAAGTTTTAAAACTATGTATTGAAAAGGCAGGTGGAAAGGTGGAACACTTACCGTTTCTAAGAAAAATATCAGTGAAAACCAGTTAGAAACATACATTGAGGGACAGAAATTTAAATAACAGATACTCCACCTCAGGACAGAATGTACAGAATTCCACCTCCTTTACTACTGCTGTCGGAATGACCATCCATTAGTACTAGACACAATATCAGTGAAAGATACACTGATTGTGTGCAGAGACGTCAATATGTCTAAGCAGAATTTGGACTATGATCACATAGACAGGAGAGGTGAGGAACTAGAAAACTGGCAAAATGAATATGGTCTATGAATATGGTCTATGAATATGGTCTATGAATATGGTCTATGAATATGGACTATGAAGCAGCGACCACTGGCATGTCTTTCTGACTGTAGAAAATGAATATATTAAAGAAAACAACACTCTCATAGACGGAGCTACATGTACTAGCCAGAGACCTACCTACAGACAAAGATATCAATAAGTTATTCAATGAATTCTATAGATGTATATTACAGGCTGCTCATAAAACCATCCATAGACAGGCTCATAAAACCATCCATAGACAGGCCCATAAACACTACAAACCTTATTGGAGTAGTGAACTAGAGGTACTGCAAATGAAGTGGAAACATCTCAACAGCAGTCAAGAGACAAAATCATGTCAAGAGCATCATAATAAATGTCAACAAGTTAAGGCTAAATTTCAGAGAGCCATGCTACATGTCAGAGGAGCAGCTGGAAAGAGAAAACAGAATCGTTGAATCTTGAGAAGATATGGAGAATGGTTGGAGGTTGGTAAAACAACTAAATGATGGGGATACTAGGAGAAATCAAAAGAACAAATTACAAAAAGATGGAAACATCCTCATGGGAAAACAAGCAGCTAACAACTTTGCATACTCATTTGCTGAAAACAACAACATCAAAATTAGTCCAGAAAAACAACAGGAGATTTGTAGGAAGTGAAAAAACATTTAACAAGATGGAACCATATCTGAAGTTATGGTACCACCAATCACACTCAGAGAACTGAACATGCAATATAGTTAGTTAATTAGTTGCCAAACCTGGACAATGACAGCACAAGACAAAAGAAAAATAGTGACAACAGAAATGACATGTCTACAAAGAATACTCGGAGTGTCATTAAGAGATATAATTAGAAACGATAACATCAGAAAGATAACCAAAACAATACTAGTATTGGAACACATCAAAAGACAACAGATCAGGTGGTTTTCATACGCTTCCAGACTACCGACATATAGTATGCCACAAATGGCCATGACACATAGACATAACGGTTATAAAGCCAGAGGCAGACCATGTAAAAGATGGATCATAGAAATCAAAGAAGCTACAGGAACAAGCTTACAAGCAGCGCACAAGAAAGCCATCTCCAGAGAACTCTTCCACCCCTGACACTGCAAGGCAAACAAGGGACACAGCGTATAGATAGATAGAACTAGTTGTCAGATTATCATCATGGCATTCCAGACCAGTCAATAGATGTTACAATCTCAAATTCAGTATGTCCTTCAGCATTTAAGATCTGATTGTTTCAGTTCTGTGCTGGTTGATAACTCTTCCTTTTATTCTTATATATGTCTTTTATTTCTTTTTATAACACAGCGCTTCACACCCAGGTTCTGCATTCTAGTAATCAATACGGAAGAAGAAATATGCTTCACATCTTCCAACTGGTCTAACTCCATGATTACATTCAAAATATTGGCACGGTACATTGAACTGTCACTAGTTACTGTGGTCACACTGGCAAGTCATCAGCTCTTTCATTTCCTTCTACACCAACATATCCAAGTACAAAATTGAAGATATCTCTCTTCAGTACAGTACCTCTCTTCAGTAGCAAGCATGTAGCAATTAAAGTGAACAAATACAGTGTCCCAGAACAACAACTGTGAAAGAAAAACTCTATGGATTTCTGTACAAGCTACAAAAACAGTTCAGTTTATAGAAGAACAAAAACTTCAGATAGAAGCATATTCCAGGTGAACAAAAGTAGATATTATATCTCTAGGGAGAAAATGGTCAGGAAGCCAGGTACAGAAACAGATATGTGACATCTAAAAAGATGTTTTGGGTATCATATCTTATACAGAGTGTAGCTATCAATACACAATTTTTTGGCTGTAATTTTCTTTGCAGAATTTACATTCAGTAGTTTGTCAAT
The DNA here is from genome assembly GCA_034231615.1 of Meghimatium bilineatum. Classification (NCBI taxonomy): domain Eukaryota; kingdom Metazoa; phylum Mollusca; class Gastropoda; order Stylommatophora; family Philomycidae; genus Meghimatium; species Meghimatium bilineatum. The sequence goes on along the minus strand of CM067298.1, from coordinate 22,196,257 downwards.
ATTTTCTGAATGATCCAGATGCACAATTGTCTGTAGCAGAACGTAAATCCTTAATTTGACTGCTGCAGACACACTCTGCACCTTTTTTGTCACAGAACTAAACCACAGAAGATGGCCTGAAAGAAAAGCGAAAGATAAAAGACTATTTAGAGAAGATTGGCTGATGGCATATGCAACCCTCAGTGATAATAGCAGAAGTAAAGGCGGTATACACTGAGAATAACTAAGAAACTAGTAATGCTGTGACAGTCAGTTGGACTGTGCACCATCATACACTGTTCAATATCTGATATACAGATCAAATCACATTCCAGAGGTGACCCAATAGAATAAATGAAGAAATCTGTCAGTCAGTCAGTTCTTCTTTTGCCAAGTTTGGCACATAGGGCGGATATCATAGTTCTCCATGCCTGTTTGTCAGTTGCCAAGGATTGCAGGTCTTGTGCATTTATGCCTGTTGATTTTAATTCATTCATAAATGTTCTTCTGAGTGTTGTTTTTGGTCTTCCCTGTTTTCTAATGAAGAAATGGGGATACAGTAAAGGAGACAAATGTAGTATGAATGGAAATAAATTAGTGACAGGATACTAAGAACTCACTTAAAAAACCTCAAAAAAGCATGAGAATAGATGTTATAACAATTGGCTGAGAACAGCAATAGATGTCCAAATTAAAACAACAGAAAAAACTGTGGCATAGGGCAAACACAGGAACTAAGGTACGTTTGTTACGTACATGTTTGTTCTCAGTGGCGACCTACGGCTGTGAAGCATGGACAATAAATAAAACTACATTAAAAAGAATAGAGGCTTTTGAAATGAAGTACTACAGAAGAGTCCTAAGAGTACCATAGACAGTAAGAAATACCAACCAATACGTTCTAAGAAAAATCAACGTTACAAAAGGCTGACTTTTAAATACCATATTAAGAAGGAAGTTGGGTTTTTTCTACCATGTGAAGAGACATAAAGGCATAGAAAGTGTGTTGTTGGAGTGGGCCATAGAAGGAAGTAGAGGCAGAGGCCGACCACAACGTCATTGGACAAGAAATATTCAGGAATGCAGGCACATGTTGCTTGAAGAAGCGGGACAACTTGCCAGAGACAGTGTTGGGGATTTCAGGAGATTCATAAGGAAGACTATGTTCTGCAAAGAATACATCATATGACAACAATTGGTTTCTCCATATGTTAGGTGGAACACAACTCCAGCAAGAAATGTTACAAGCTCTAGTCAAGGGGATACAAATATAGATAAAATGAAGTATATGGGAGACAACTTAGACAGAAAACCAACTGACCTACCACCACAAGATAGTGTTGGCAGCTAAAAATAAAAACTGCTGTTATTGCACTTTTTCATGTTAAGTGGTGGGTGCAGAGGGGTTTTAATAAGGTCACTTTATCCAAACAGTTACCATAATGTGAATATTTAATTCTTGTTATTTAACAATCAGCAGTGAGATAAAACTGGGCACTGATAACCTAAATATAGATAAAGACATGATTCATAGGTACTATAATCTTGGTTCTTCGTTACCTCTAATATTTTATGGTAGTGCATCCTGATATAACATAATTGGACTTTGTTGTCCGCTGGTTGAAAAGAGCACGCCTCTCCAAAAGAGAGGTAAACTCATTAACTACCTACCTACCTTCATAGGTACGTATAACTTGGGGTCTTTATTACCTCTAATATTTTATGGAAGTGCATCCTGATATAACCTAATTAAACTTTGCTGTACCCTGATTGAAAGAGACGCACCTCTCCAAAAGAGAGGTAAACTTATTAACTACCTATTTCCTCATAGGTACTTTATTTCTCAGATTCAACTTAAGGGGCTTTGTGACCTATAATACCTTTAGGTTGTTTGTCCTGATATAGCCTACTTGGACTTTGTCCACTGGTTGAAAAGGACACTCTTCTCCAAGGGAGAGGTTTACCTACCTACCCTCATAGGTACTTTGGGTTTTTGTTACCTCTAATATTAATGGCAGTACCTCCTGATATAACCTAATTAGACTTTACTGTCCGATGGCTAAAAGGAGTGTACCTCTCCAAAAGAGAGGTTGGAGGCATAGGTTCATAGGGAAGGCAGCTACTCTACATCTCAAAATGAAAAGATCATCAATGAATGAGGATCTAAAAGGTATGAGATGAAACTTCAACACAGGATCAGAAAAAGCAGCAAGAGCAGATGACCCATGCTGAGCAACCACAAGGAACTCTTCCAATAGATGACAGCACATAGCAACAAGCTCCACGGCAACACCCAGAAGACCACTTCAAACCTTACCCGAAAAGTCATTCTAGGATGCTACCCAAACCAAGCTACACCATGGTCCCTCACAGAATTATGAACAAACCACAATATAGTCCTCTTAAGGACTTCAGTTAGAAGACTCAGCTGCAATCTAACTGAGCAGAAAGATTCTAGCATCAACCAGGCAACCTCACACAAGATACACAGGCCCAAAGATGATCTGGTATAACCAAAAAGGAACTGTCTCTCAGGTTGAAAGATGCATGACTTGGCCTAATGAGGCAAACCCACAAGTAAACAAACAAACAAAGATTCATATGTAATTAAAAAATTTTTCTTACCTGTAATATTTTATTGTAGTGCGTCATGATAACCAAATTTGAGTGTGTTGTCTGCCGGTTGAAAGGGCAGTGTCGCTCCAAAAGAGAAATAAACTCATAACTACTTAGCTTCCAATTTATAGGGTGTAAGTCGGGTATTTAAGTGGTTACTATCTGGAGACTGTTCTGATGATAAACTGAATGAGACCATGATCAATGATCTCAATACAGAACAAGATGTGTTATTTATTGTGATCACCTGATAGCTAGTGTTATGTGAATGTAGTAGTATTTACTGTGAGGACTTGATAGGCGATGTTGTTATGTAGTGTTGCTTACTGTAATGACCTAATGGTAAAGGGTTTTGCTTCCTCAGGCACAAGGGGGCAATAGACTGCCTAATTGCATGAGATGTGTTAAATGGGGGAATCATGTTGTATCTGTGGTATTGTTTACTGTGATGACCAGAGCTAGATATGTTACAGACACTACCACCAAGTGGTATATAATGTATCACTTGTGTCTCATCTCATACATCAAACAATGAGTCCATGTTAGTCATTTCATCAGCATATTTAAGTCAGTGTATCAGTCAAAGCTAGGCCACAGCAAAAATATCAGATAAGTGTAACAAGGTCACTCACTTTTCAAGAAAAGACATGATTACTGGAGGAATGAGCAAGATTGGAGCTGGCAAAAACATTCTGGTTAGTGCTGTCTCAGCTAGAGCCTATGGAGTAAATATACAACACATTATTTGAGTAATAATTGTAAATACAAGAGAAATAGGTCTGTCACTTACTTGACTACAAGAACAATATGTCTGATATAAGCCAAGCTGTGCTTATAAGAAAAAATTGTTTTATGAAACTTCAATTTTATTTATTATCAAATTATAAACAAACTACTGACCTTCTTAGCTGCTACTTTTGAGGTTCCCACAACTTTATTACTCTTGTCTACCACATCAATGCCTTCGTACAACTCACTGTTCCTCATTAACAGAACATTACAGGTACTGGCTGTGGCTGAAATATTCAAATAGCAAACCTATTTTAATGTAGCAAGAAATAAAATAAACAATAACAATTGAAGCAAACCATATATATGGTTTTTTTCCTAGTACGCGGGTGCCAGTAATTTAATGAAACTGTGTGAACTTTTATGAAATATGTAGTGAAATATAAGTCAAGTATACAATTGTACCGGAAATTAGTTATAGCAGACGGTGAACAGTAGCAGACAATGATTATGACTACTAGCTGTGGAATGCGAGTAAATGATTACGAGTTAGGAGGGAGGTGAGAAGGGGGTAGAGTTTGTTTCAGAGTGCGTGTTGAGTTTGGCAATTAGGTGAGAAGTGGTAGAGTTTCAGAGTGTATGTTTCATTCTGTTGGGGGGGGGGGGGGGGGGTGTAAGTGTTTCATTCGTTTGAGAAGATGGAAGAGAGGGGGAGTTGGGGAGTAAAGTAAATGTTTTGTTATGCAGGGGGCCAGTAGCTCTTTATATCCTCAAGGACTGTTTTAAATGGATACTTTCCAGCGGGTAAATTGTGTTTTGCTGCTGAACGTCCTGTGACAAAATCAGTTGTAAGTTTCTGATACCATAAACTATACATTTCTAGCAATCAATGTTATTGCTATTTTAAATGTTCATTCAAGGGTAGTTAATTTGAGTGTTCGCGGAAATTTGATCTAGATATTATGACACGGCACAGTATCATGACCAATATTCTGACAGGACACAGTATTACTGCTTATCAAATGACGAAACTAAAATATGCTGCGCTGCTATTAAAATGCAGTATTTCAACTATGTATTTCAGAAGCATTTTATTTAATAGTCGGTGCATCAATCAGTCATTAAAAACAAAACAAGTTTGAATAATCAGTTTGGTAATGTTTACATTTTGCCACGCTCGCGACATAGGCCTAATGTTTTGCTGCACTCAGGACATAGGCCCAATGTTATGTTGCATTCACGACACAGGCATAATGTTTACATTTTACTACAGATAACTTAACCAGTTTGGTCATGTTTAAATTTTGCTGACATTAAATTTCGCAACATAGGCCTAATGTTTTGCCACATGCAAATTTTTTCATACAGTTAGGGTCAAAACCTGTCTCAATTAGGCAGTAAAACTGCTGAACTGGCAACAGGTTGCCGCAACTGGAGCTAGAAACCAGAATATATTATTAAAACGCGAAGTCGGTATATTGAAAAGTATGACATCCGGCACCTGCGTACTAAGAAAAAACCATATATATAAAACATCCCTTATCAATTATTGTTTTATTTTTTTATACTATTTACTCATTTCATCACTGTTTATTCTGAACTCCTAATTAACCAGCACAATTTCTCATGTATTTGGTCTGGAATGCATGAATGTGTTGTGCTAAATTAAGTTGTGCCATATGGTTTGGTTCGATTGCTATCTCTAGTAGTTGTGAGAAATTAGCTCTTACTTCCTATGTGCATTGGGGTGATTTCTCAGAGCTTTTTTTCATATCCAGGAGACTTCAGTTTTTGGCTTAGTGCAATGCCTACTGAAGAAGCATTCTACTCAGAGGGGGTATATGTCACAAGACGAGCTGATAGTTTTACTGGGTCACCAATTGAGCATCTTTTCTCTGACTAGGCACTTCGTAGACAGTGAACTCTTCCTCACATAGGAAGACCATTCCATTACCGCCCTTCATTTCCCTAGATCCCAGACATAATTTCATTTGTATGAGCCATGTTGGGCAATGACAACAGTCAAATTACTCATGGATGATACACCTTCCTACGTGAGGTGCTGCGTTGCCACACATATCAGGGGTCTGAGATTTGACCTGCGCATTTCTCACACACTTGCTTCCTCTGATTATGAGGCCTTCTGATCCATCGCCAGGTGTGGCCTGTGTTGTGACTCTTCACCATTGTGTTTATCACCAAAAGAAGTACCAGTAGGTAGATTGCACCTATCTCTGACAAAGAGCTTCGCAGTTGGCAAGTAAATCTCATGCAAGAAAGACAGCATTCTGATCTGTGCCCTTGGGTACTGAACCCAATTCTCTTTGTGTAAGCAGTGTTGGGCAATGGCGACAGTCAAGTTAGACTAGGTTTGCTATGTCTTCAAAGACAAGGACTTGCTAGTTTACTAGTCTCCTCTAGTTACCTGCATAATGCTCTTGTTTAGCCATGCCCCTCTTGAAATGGTAATCTTGTAGCCTCTCGGATTGCAGATACAATTTGAGCTGTGAAATGCACATTCAAGTTTACTGCCACAACTTAATTAGGTGCCTTATATGACATGCATGGCAGCTGTTTTGCTATTATTTGCCCCCCCCCCCCCCCCCCCCCCCCACAACAAGCTCCGGTAACACACATAGTTAGTCTATAGATATTTCAGTTAAGATCAACATTCAGTGATTGTCAATTTACTATTTACTCACCAACTGCTGGAAATGGAACAAATCTCTGTATTAAAACTTTGGTTGTGGGACCAAACCGACTAGCTCTTTTTATCACAGCACTTAGACCCACCTGAAACAATGAGAGTATGAAATGTCATTGATGCACCAGATCCTATATAGAACAATGAGATTGTTGCTTGAGATTATGACATGTATGCACTCAATTCTAACTAGAACAATGAGATTGTTGCTTGAGATTATGACATGTATGCACTCAATTCTAACTAGAACAATGAGATTGTTGCTTGAGATTATGACATGTATGCACTCAATTCTAACTAGAACAATGAGATTGTTGCTTGAGATTATGACATGTATGCACTCAATTCTAACTAGAACAATGAGATTGTTGCTTGAGATTATGACATGTATGCACTCAATTCTAACTAGAACAATGAGATTGTTGCTTGAGATTATGACATGTATGCACTCAATTCTAACTAGAACAATGAGATTGTTGCTTGAGATTATGACATGTATGCACTCAATTCTAACTAGAACAATGAGATTGTTGCTTGAGATTATGACATGTATGCACTCAATTCTAACTAGAACAATGAGATTGTTGCTTGAGATTATGACATGTATGCACTCAATTCTAACTAGAACAATGAGATTGTTGCTTGAGATTATGACATGTATGCACTCAATTCTAACTAGAACAATGAGATTGTTGCTTGAGATTATGACATGTATGCACTCAATTCTAACTAGAACAATGAGATTGTTGCTTGAGATTATGACATGTATGCACTCAATTCTAACTAGAACAATGAGATTGTTGCTTGAGATTATGACATGTATGCACTCAATTCTAACTAGAACAATGAGATTGTTGCTTGAGATTATGACATGTATGCACTCAATTCTAACTAGAACAATGAGATTGTTGCTTGAGATTATGACATGTATGCACTCAATTCTAACTAGAACAATGAGATTGTTGCTTGAGATTATGACATGTATGCACTCAATTCTAACTAGAACAATGAGATTGTTGCTTGAGATTATGACATGTATGCACTCAATTCTAACTAGAACAATGAGATTGTTGCTTGAGATTATGACATGTATGCACTCAATTCTAACTAGAACAATGAGATTGTTGCTTGAGATTATGACATGTATGCACTCAATTCTAACTAGAACAATGAGATTGTTGCTTGAGATTATGACATGTATGCACTCAATTCTAACTAGAACAATGAGATTGTTGCTTGAGATTATGACATGTATGCACTCAATTCTAACTAGAACAATGAGATTGTTGCTTGAGATTATGACATGTATGCACTCAATTCTAACTAGAACAATGAGATTGTTGCTTGAGATTATGACATGTATGCACTCAATTCTAACTAGAACAATGAGATTGTTGCTTGAGATTATGACATGTATGCACTCAATTCTAACTAGAACAATGAGCACATGACATTTAATGAATCATATTTTACCTAGAACACAGAAGGTATTAGATGTCACTGAAAAATGCATTTATTTGCTTAGAACAAAGATTAAAGAAGGTTTCTGTTCACCAGGAATAAAGATACAACTTTAGTATAGATTGCAGGGGAAGGATTTAACCTAGAACAAAAAGCTAATCACCAATAATTTATTTTTGGTAGGGGGGGGGGGGGGAGAAAGCAATTTTTATTATTTGTTTTTAGAAAAATCAGTAGTTGGGGAGGAAAGGGTGAAAGATAAATTTGCCCTCTTATTAGCATGTTTCTTGTTACAAAATGTAATGCTCTCCCTTGACTTTTCTGTGGGAGGAGATTGCTCCCTAAAACCCCTCTCCTACTTATGTATGGTCTTGCTGTTCAATATTATTAAACTTCTGTGTCTTACACACTTCAACAAACAACTACAGGTACTATCTTTTCTGGCACTTTTTCTTTCACATCGTTTCAGATTATTTGCTGTTTCAGATTATTTGCTCAAACATTTGATGTTTCAGATGGTTTTTTCAAACATTTGCTGTTTCAGATTATTTGCTCAAACATTTGCTGTTTCAGATGATTTGGTCTCAGCCAAAGACGGATGTGCCAGGTCATTGGCACAAATAAAACAGCAACACAACACATTTCCATTCTCTGGACTATATCCTGCTTGAAATCTAATAGGACTATGGTCCTGCTACAAGAGAGATCCAGCGGGAGTTTGAGAATGAATGCTGAAGAAGATGATTTAGTCATTTACTTGATGTTGTATTGCTCAGTGTTTGGATGAAATGTTATAGATTCAACTTTGTATTGGATGATATGGCCTACTTCCAGGGCTATAGATACGGTGGTGTTGGGAATTTGAGTTCAATAACTCCCACCCCTCTAACTGGGTAAATAGAACATAAAAAGGGGATGTTTTTAAACATCCCTCACCAAACGTGCAAACATGCCTATGACAGTATTACTAAATAAACTTATATACATAGGGAAGCCATGAATTATGAATTATTTTAGAAGTTTTCTACCCTTCATGAATTTGTGCCTTTGGCTGTACTCATTTCTAAGTTACTCTACACAAAATGCATGACTGGATATTCCTATTATTCTTTGTTTTTGTTTTTTGGAACTAGAAACTTGAAGGAAGAGATGTTACTGTTACATTTATTATGTAAACTTCTTTAGACTTTCCAAGTACCGAGTAGTATCATCTAAGTTCAGGATCCAGTACTTATAATAGTTTTTAGTCAGTCTGGTGGGATAGTAAAAATTATTTGGCAGGCTGAATTTGACCTGTGTGCAGTATATTGCATACTACTGTTGCAGTAAAGGTAAAGGTATATCCCATGGCAGCAACCTGCCATCAGAGATAAAGAAAACTCTTCATGTATTAAGCCACAGCAATGCGTCAAGTACTCATTTACAGCTGAGTAGACTGGAGGAGTGGTCATGTCAAGCGAGAAATCACAATCCTGATTTTTTGGGTCTAGATGTGGATTCGAACCTGGCAGGCTGTAACCTGGTGATACCGAGCAAACTCACTATTAACTAGGCTACAGAGCTCCCCTATTGCAGATAAAATATATAGAAAAGGATAGATTGATTGAATTAGTAAAATCTTAAAGTGAAATGATTACCATGTTAACATATTCCAAACAAGAGTAGCACTTTCATCTTCACGCCACATTGGAAGCTGCATCAGTGCAGCGCCTAAGTCATTCACCAGCCAACTAGGCAACCCAGGTTTCAAGTTCACACATTACTTGTAATTTGCAAAAAAATAATTCCTGTGGTCCACCCAGAATGAATGAAGATCTAAAGCAAATTGCAATGAAATGAGAGACATGGAAATCTTTGACATCCACCCTATGTGACGTCTTTGGCCCTAGAGAAATAACTAACTAACCCAGCCACCACAGAATAGATACCAGGTTTGTGCTCTGAGAAGGTTGAGAAATATTGTCACCACTGCTGAGTAAGCATTGAAGATGGCACTAGTCAGATAGTTTCTAATCAATTGTTGTCTAGGAAGCTGACTATGTAGGCCTATAGTAAAAAACATGTTCTATAACACTTAGGTCTATCCATAACTGAATTACATTTACCTTTAAACCAAACATAGTGGCAAAGGTAAACTGAATAATCTGACATTTTAAAATTTGTGGTTGTTAGTTTCATGTTTAACCATGTTTCAGAACATTCAAAATTTCAGATTATTTCATTCACTCAGCTAGACATTGTTGGAGTTCTTATATAAAACAAATAAATCACACATACCGCTATGGAAACAGCTGCTGTCACTGCCCCAAGATAGCCCAATACAAATCTTTTGACAGGCGTAGGCTGTGGATAAGAGTTGTTTTCTGGTTCACATAGGCTTAATGGCTATTACTGTATACAAAAAGCAAACTTTATTGTACTAACTGTATATGTTTTGAGGGAAAAAAAACCTGTTCATGAACAATAGAATGCTGAAAGCTTATTATGGCTAAAATTTTGTATGTGAAAATGAAGCATGCAATTGATATTTTTATGTGCTTTTTTTTGTTTCAATCCTCAGGAATTACAAGCTATAGAGTTAATGTTTCCTTTCGTACAAAGGGTAATTTCTCCATTGACATTTCTAAAAAAAAACAAAGAACAATAATAGTAGGCCTATACAAACTAATATCAACATCAAATGCTTGGTCAACTAGCATAGGCAATCATGGATCACCATGTTATCTCATGTGCCAGAGATACACCTATCATTGCAATGGAGTTTCTTTTAGACCTACCAAGTATATAGGCCACAAAGGTTCTATAACACAGCTTCTGAACCAACTTATTGGCAGACAATGCAGCGATTGACAACACAATGCAGAGAAGAGATAAACAGACTTGATCAAGGCAGTAATAAATTAATTTCAAGATGAAGATAATGTCAATGAGGCGAAGAATGTAAACATGTACACACACAGAGAATGTCAGAAATGGGAGTATCTAGAGGCAATGGAAAGAAAAGTAAATTCTTTGGAAAGTCCAAAAGATCACGCATTTAACACCTGACCAGGACTCTGAGTCTATATACACTGTGATGGCTGGAACGGAGGGCGGAGCACTTATGGGAATGTCCCACATGCTGTGAAGCCAGTTTCTAATCAAGAATAGATCACAAAACCAGAAGATATAACATTTGCAGACATATCCAGTAATAAGAAAAACGAACAGGCGTGAATGTAGTTTCATCTGCGACCAAAACAGCAAAAATATGAAGAGATCTACTATTTATCCCATAACAACTTCAAGTTCAATGTAGAGGCATCCAAGACATCTATAAATGAAAGATTTAAATTGGATTATGAGAAGAGGGGTTTATGCTCAAACTGCTTTGCAACCATCCTTAGAAGATATGCTAAAGCTGCTTGGCAACTCCTGCACTGCAATTGAAACCCAATGTGACGTGAATAAGACTTGTTACCTCCAGGGCAACAGGCGTGTGATTACCAAGTGAGAACTATCAGCATACATACAATGAACATCAATTGGTGGACATTTGAGTATCTAATAGTCAATGTGGAGTGCAATAGTCATCATCAAATGTCTTTAGTCTGGTGTAGGTGATCATGGATCTTCCCAACTCTCTATCTCTAGTATTGTTTTTCAGAGTAGTTGTTGACTTTTTGCTATGCCATGATGACTATATATTTTCGCACACTATTGTAATGTCTCTCTTCTTAAATCTTGTTCATTGTAACTATCTGCAATGATATCAATATATAAATCAAGATACATGAAACTGTCTCATTGTAGTATCTCACTATATCTTTGGTTACTACATTTTTGATGTCTCCTTCACTTTGCTGATTACATAAGTTAAGCCTATGCTTTCACTACATTAATGTCCAATCAATCAATCCTTAAAAAGTTTTGTTTAATTGTTCCACACATGATTAAATGATAGCTAGAACTCAATTCTACACATGATTAAATGATAGCTAGAACTCAATTCTACACATGATTAAATGATAACTAGAACTCAATTCTAAACATGATTAAATGATAACTAGAATTCTAAACATGACTAAATGATAACTAGAATTCTAAACATGATTAAATGATAACTAGAATTCTAAACATGACCACATGATTAAATGATATCTAGAATTCTAAACATGATCACATGATAGCTGGAACTCTACACATGATCACATAATAACTAGAATTTTAAAAAATTATTCCATGATTTAATCATAACTAGAATTAAATACATATTCATGTGATTAAATTATAACTAGAATTGAACACATGCTCATGTGATTAAAAATATAGTTATAGAGTAGATGGAGACAAAGAACCATGTAGGGTAAAGATCCGCAGCAGGTTCATTTGTAATCTTAAGTTTTCTCAAAACCACATGTGAATAGGTTAGATACCAACATTCCAATCTTTGACATAACAATGTTTGATAGGCCAAGGATGAGACAATTTTTAACAATGAGGAAAAATATTTTCTGCATGTTTTATCAATTTAAAACAAAAATTCTTAATAACTTTGCTTATTTATATCATTAAATATCATTAATATCGTAATTTTCTTATATAATTAATTTGAAATATATATTGTGTTTTTAAGTTCTTAATCACATTATCTTGTCAGGATACTTTTTTTTTCATCTGAATTTATGACAGTTGCTAACAATATGATTTGGGACAAATAGCCGCATGCTATTAGGGCAAAAGTGGGCATTCATATTGTATGAAGAAAAGGCTGGTGTCATGAGGAAGTCGCAGATGCTGATCTAAAGCTGGGAGAGTGATATATATGACTATAATGATCATCCAACCTCACAAAGACATTATTAGTTTTAAAACTGAATATACCAACTTCAATTTTATTCAACATTTTTTTTTCAGATTAAAGTTACGAAACTATACATATCTATTCTTAACACATATTTATACACTTCTGGTTTGCTAGACCTGTCACTGTGATGATCTCCCTCAATTTTATAATGGTTTGTATCACTGTTTTGCCTATGGATCTTTATGGAGCAAAGATCCGCATTTAACTAAGTTCATAAACTCTTACTTATTGTCTACATGTAATATTTATGTTTACAATACCCTCAGTAATGTAAGATGGATAAATAAGCCATACACTGAATACAGGGTATTTGTCCAAATTGTCTGTTGTCCCGTAGCTAGGTCAAGGTGTTAGAATATCCTAAAATGTAAAAAAGTTAGGATCTTTGTCCCTTCCTACCCTAATTGAACACATTATCACATGATAAAATCACAACTAGAATTCAAAATTCTATCACATGATTATATTATAAATAGACTTCAAAACACTATCACATGATTAAAATCACAACTAAATTCAACACATCATCACATGTGTTCTTACTTTTGTGGCATTTCTATTGGCGTAATTAACACAAGCGTTATGACTCTGATTCAACCACTGAAAAAAGACAATCTGTTTGATGGTGGGACTAGGCAACAAGAGTCCAACAACCTGAAAATATACATGACTCATTAACTAGATTTGGAGTTTTGTGTTTATAAGAAATTAATGTTGTAAATATTTAGTGAGAATAATCAGTGCTGGGTAACAGTGGTTGGCGCACTGGCTTCGCATATGACAGGTCTTGGGCTCATTCCCCAGTTGAAGCGGAAATGTTTTCCAGATCGCACTGGCTCCTGGGTCGACCCAGTCTGAATTGGGTATCTGATCAATTTGGGATGTAAAAACTGCAAGGGAGAGGAGATTGCTACCGCCCTCATATAGCAGAGTTACTGAAACATGAGAACGCTAACATCTCACACCCCTATGGCAGTTAAATGCTATGGTTTAACTTTACTGATTTTTAGTAATAGTAATCAAATGGTAATGATGATGCTGTTGGTGCAGAGTTTCTAGATAGTTGGAATTGTTTATAGTAAAATGATGTGTAAAAATGGACCTAAAATTGGCCAAATGCCTAATTCAGTAATATAGAAACTACTGAAAAGAAAATTATCTTCAGTGTGATATAATTGAAATTTTTAGTTCTTTACTGCATCTAGGGAGAAGGAAATAAAGCTTGGAGACTTGCATAATCTCAAGGGAAAATATACAAAGATCAATCCAATACCCTTAGTAGATGGTTGTGGCAATGAAATAACAGCACCTATCAAGAAAACAGATGCATTCAACAATTTCTATGCAAATGTTAACAAGTCACAGCAAAGAAAGAAATTTGACAAAGTACTTTAAAAAAAGTGCAACACCTAACAAAGACTACAACAATATTGCTGCATTCAATGACCTATTCAGCACATAAAAGAACTGAATATGGCAATAAAAAAACTTGCTAGAAACAAAGTTCCAGGACCAGAAATGATATGTAAGCTAAGACCAAAGGCAAAAAAAATACTCCTATGGTTTATTAATAGAATGTGGAAGGAGGGACAATTGCCATTGCATGGCTCACAGCAACCATTAACCCCATTCTTAAGAAAGGAAAACTGGCAGGAACATCAGGAAGTTATAGGCCCATATCCCTGACCTCATGCACAGGCTTGAGAGAATAGTTAACAACAGACTAGACTGGTGGCTGGAAGACCATGATAGTCTAGATAATAACCAGGCAGGCTTCAGGCACAAATGTCGTACAGATGACCCTCTCTTCAGATTCACACAAAATGGATGGTTTCCAAAAAGAAAGAAAACCACATCAGCAGTGTTCATTGACTTTGAGCAAGCCTATGGCAAAGTCTGGAGAAGAGACTCTTGCTGAAAATGAATAGAATGTGAATAGGTGGGAAGATGTTTAAATTGATACAAACCTTCCTGACAAACATAGTCACCAGCTATGCCGGTACACTATCCCAGAAAAGAATACTGGAATGCCTCAAGGCTCCTCTCTAAGCTGCACACTCTTCCTTATTTTCATTGATGATCTAGCAAAACATCTCAATATGTCAAAAGCATTGTTTGCCAATGACCTTGTCATGGTTGGTTGCTGATCCAGCGGTCCATGGGCTCATGCCCTTTGACCCAATGCCATTGTGTGATATATGCATGTGTTTATGAGCTGTTGTTTTGTTCCATATAATGTGTTCCATTTATCTGGCCCTGGAGGGAGGAGCATTTTCCTGATGTCATCCAGCGCTGGACATTCAAAAAGGTGGTGGTCATCAGTTTCATATGGATGAGTGCACAGCCGGCACCCTGGAGTGTGTTGTGGTTGTATTGTGTTCAGGTGATTGTTAAGCTGTATATGTTGTGTGTGCAGTCGGAATATGATACTCTGGTCTTTTCTTTCCAGGAGGTTGATATTGTCTTTAGGATTTGGCTGGTCATATATTTATAGATTTCTCTCCCAGTGTTTCCCATAGCCCATCTGTTCATCCAATTTTCTTTGTTCACAGATTTCAGAATCATTTTAACTGTGTGCATTGTTGTTTCTGTATAAGGCTATTCTTGTTGTGCTCCCCATCTTTGCTAGTTTGTCCGCCTTGTCATTGTCATGTGTGTTTGAGTGGCCAGGAATCCATTGCATAACAATGCTGACTTCATAAGATGTAAGCAGCTGGTTGGCATGGTGATATATTTCAACTAGCTCAGGTTTACAATGTCCATCACATTCCAGAGCTTGAAGAGCGGACAAAGAGTCTGTAAAAATAACGTTTTGGATTTTGATGGGAAGGCATCAAATATGGTCTTCAGGTAGTACAAGGCAAATTCTAGTGCTGTTATTTCAGCTTCATAGTTAGAACATATCTCCCCACAGGCATCAAACAACTCATCAGATATTTTGTCTGGATGACCTTGCCATCTGAACCCCTGATAAATATCCCATATACTTACCCGGGCAAAAGCAAAGATCAACAGAGCTCTCCACACAATCTCAGTATATTGTGAATTGTAGAAACTAAAAATCAATACACAGAAAACTGCTTACCGGTACACTATTTTCTCATGAAGTCACAAAACAGCTAAAAGATTTATAAACATTAAAATGAGTTCATAGGAAGAAATCCCTACATATCTTGGAGTAAAACTAGACAGACAACTAACACTAAAAGACCACATAGAAAATCTCAGAGGAAAAGCAAGTAAGCGCTTAAACCTCATTAAGAGACTAGCTAGTATAAGCTGGGGGGGGACAGACGAACACTCTCCACCAACTGTATCTTTGCTTTGTGAGACTAGTAATGGATTTAGCCTTCCTTTTCAGACCATTGAGAGCAATACTACTATCTCATACCTGAATAGGGTGCAGAACCAACCTCTGAGACTAATCTGTAGAGGGCTACGATAAACACCCTGAGTGGGCATCATTACAATCCCTGAGTGGGTCATAAATTTGTGGTCGGATATTCAGTCCAAAATGATCATATGCTCTTTCAAAAGGCGGTCTATCATCAATGAAATGGTTGGAAGTGAGGGGATGATGCTATCTTTGAGGACAATATCAACAATATACCGGTAGACAGTGGGGCGGAGACTGATGATATATGCGACAGAGGATGAAATTTGTAAATTGTTTCAGAATTCAGCGTTTCGAAGTATTGAATGACTTTTCGTACCAGTAAGTCTTTTTCCTGCTACCGGTAAGCTTATTTGACTGTATTCTGCGTTATGGTTTTTGTGATTCTACTATCAGTAATATTTACAAAGAAATTGTGTTGTACGTTATTTTTTGTTGTGTGCAGAGTTCACGCTATCTATTTGTGTTTACTGATACATCACAATGTGGATGAAGCTACAATGAAGTTCCTTTTCTAGATAGGCCTAGATAGTGTTTCATACAACAAGGAGTAAAATTTGCGATAGACCTACTAATTGTGGCGTCATGAATTTCACTTAACAGTTGTAGTTATTCCAGCAGAATTACAACTTCGAAGGATTTGAATGACTGTTTATACTGATAATGGTAAGTTTTTTCCCTGTTACTGGTATTTGGTGTTATTCTGCTTTTATTTCATCTAAATTAAAAAAAAAATTGGTTTGTACAATATAAGCCAGTCCCCTTATATCGTTATCGGAAATAAATACATACATTCTCAGCTTATACATGGAAATATATGGTAAGTAATGATTGCGGTTTACATGATCACTTAAGTTATGTTTGTAATGGTAGTGGTATAGCAAGAGAAATATTTATAGAGAATATACTTTAAATATCTATTATAACTATGATGAAAATTAACAATGTGGACTATGCACCTTAGTCACAGTACTCTAATTTATTTCTTATTGTATAAAAATGATCTATGACTGATTTTACATTTTCAGCTTAAAATTCTTGAGCCTTCTGTTTTTCTTATTTAATGTATATTCAAAGTCTTCAGAGAAAGGAAAACATACTCACAATAAATGATCCAAAAGGCACAAAACCTGAATAGAAAAAGTGACATTACATACATTGTTTTGAAAACAAATGCTATCCAGGTATTCAGTACATAATCTTCTCTATCTCCTTTCAAACAAATACTATGCAGGTATTCAGTACACAATCTTCACTACTTTCAAACAAATACTATGCAGGTACACAAACTTCACTATCTGCTTATGCTGTCTACATCTCTGCATTCGTTTTAAAATAATCATCATGAATTTTCATGTGATTTAAGCCAGAGAACATGACGTAAGTTGTGCGGCTAGTTTTATAGCAGAGCTGCATTATTTGTGTGTTTCGGCCTATCCGATTTCGGCAAGCCTGCTGAAATTCAGGTGAGTTTCTTTAGCCTGTGACAGACTTCCCATCTGTTGCCAAGCAACGAGTGTATCTATTCTTAATCAAGGTGTTTATCATCCACCCACTGAGCCCTTGGACTTTACAGGCCAAAAACATTTCCTTGGGTGACAGATTCCAAGGAAGCTGTAAGCAGGAATTTAAATTTAGGTCTGTCTTATATGAGGTTTTCCGCTGCAAGTAAACTTCTCTTGCATAATTAGATGGTCCATTGCTCCCTGCAAGCTCGGGTACTGAACCTTTTCTCATGTGTGAGCATGGTTCCAGTATAGGAAACACTCTACAGCAGAGTTGGACTAGATTTCTTAGCTGAGGTTTCATTCATTAACATTGTGAACACCTCATCCAAGTCTGGACATCTACACCCATTTAAGAGCACCCAGAGATGTTTGATTTTTCATATGACATGCTTCCGGAAGATAAATAGAAGCTTATTCTTCAGCTGAACACTGCTTTAGGTGACAATAGTTAGGAGCACACTGCTTTAGGTATAATTTCCATATATCATTTTCTCCATTTTATGTGAAATGACAATGCTCTCTAGTACTGTGCTGCCTTCACAAAACACTCTTATTAGATTTACCAGGTACTTCTATGGAGATTTGCTCAATATTCTCATTGTTTGTGAGCTTGGGAAATGACAGTCTAATAGTCCAGGTCAGATCCTGTCTTCCACTGCTGCCACCGTGTTTTGACTGCGGAGACAGAGAGGTGTTATTCGTTATTCAGAGATCTTATTTTTTTTCTGTGAAATAAATTATCATTCCCTCTTGATCTAATGCCTGGATATGATCCATAGAGCATTAGCCAGACTGCATCACACAAGCTTCGAAGCAGTTTTGTTTCCAGGGTACACCACGAGGAGGTGTTTTTAGGATCTTGGTTATCTGCTAATTCTGGGTTTCACCTGTAGAGTAATGCAGAACTATTTTCACTCACTTATTCTATCATTAGATTAATTAGACTTTCAGTACATAGTTAATCTATCTCATCTCTCATATCTCATCTGTCTGTCTCATCTGTCAGTCAGTCTGTCTGTCTGTCTGCCTGCCTGTCTTTCTGCTTGTCTATCTATCATCTTTTCTCTGCAAATGATGTGAGGCGTCGTATGATTGTATGACTATTGCACATCTGATCGCTTGACTGTAATACTGTGCCTTGCCAGAATGTTCGCAATTCCTTCAATCCACCTTCTTCTTGGTCTTCCTCTGAAATCTTGCTGTTTCCATTTTCATGTTGTAAAGATGAAGCACTACATGACTTCCACAAGAGGAAACTCTAACTATATATATGCATGCCATCTACTAGAAGTTTGATGTCATATGGTGGTTAGTCTGCTGGATGCCTAGTGAGAGCTTCAGATCTTCTGTGTGATGCCCAGAAACTATCAGTACAAATAACCTTCAACATTTGCTGGAGAAGTCTGAGCACCTACCAGTCTATCAGAAGTTCTACACAGTGAGTCAATAACAAGTACCAGAAGGAATAAAATCAAACCACACCTGACATCCTGAATGGCATGAAGATTTTCTCTCCAGTGTCTGGATGTATGATAGCCTGAAATAGTACATGACAGTAGACATATTCAACATTCAGTTCAATTAACCAACAACACTAGTCAACGACATTTCAAACATTTTTTGTACCAGACTTTAAATACATCATTTCTGATTGATTTTGGCATGCTGATTTCAAATATAATAATGAAATTCCCTAATTGGCTCTTGTTTTTTGTTTTAATGATGAATTTAAATTTCAGCAATACTAATTTCATGTATACTTGTTTAATCTCTTTGGTGAACAGTTATTCTTTACACTTTAGCATTATAAGAATTGTTATTATAAATTCAATTAAGGGATATTCCACCATAAAATGTTAGAGCACATAAAAAACACTATTTAAAGCTCACATATGTTTCTAAAAGGTACATTTTCCCCCATAGAATCACAGTGTCATTTGAAATGTAAAACTGTATAGAAAAGTTGTGTTGCTTTGAACAAGTTTAACAAAATATTAAAATAAGTTTAACAGTAATCATGTTGTGTTGAAGCAAATTGCAGAAACAAGTAGACTAAACATGGTCCTTAACAACAAAACATAAGAGACAACTGGTTACAACAGAGATGAGATGTCTGAGAAAAGCCACATGAGTGACCAGAAGACACAGAATTAGAAACAATGTCATAAGAGAAAGAGTGGGTACATATCAATTCTACAATACATACAAAACGAACACATATAATGGTTTGGTCATCTGGAAAGAATGCTGTGTGATTCATTAGTTTATAAATCATATATGAAGAGAGGAGAAGCAGAAAGAAGAGCCAAGGGTAGACCTAGAGTGCACTGGATTGACAACATCAAAGAGACATTACACGAACACCAAAAAACATTATCTGAAGCTGCCAGAAAAGTGAGAACAAGAACATTGTATCTCCCTCGTCACCCGTAAAGGGTAAAAGAGGAAGGAAAGAAGAAAGAAGAAGTAGACTAATTATTATCTTGGACACCCCCCCCCCCCCACCTAGTCTTTATCATTGTGGCATCAACAGCCTCAGCCATTAAAAAAACATGCTAGTGATCATGGATAATTAATTTATTTGTTTAAATAATGCTCATTTCTGAAAAATAAAATGCAAGCATTTGTATTTTTGATTAATGCGTTTATTGATTATAATGTGTAAACAGAATTCTTAGCTGTGTAAAGTTTCTATGCATGTAAGGTGTTTTTTATTTTGTGTGATACAGTTTCTTAGCTCAACAGTTTGACACTGATGAAAATGTTAAACAAAATCCTAACAAACTTGTTCACTATTATTAAAACAGTTGTAAATAAAACAGATCACAGTCATGCTTCTACCTTCTGCTTACAAGGTCAATTTCATTCTTAGGAAAAGTAATTTCCTCTTAGTTCTAATCTGCTCTATTGTTTAACTCAATCATTTATTTACTTATATTCTCATTATATCTCATTCTGATGTTCCAAACATTACTAATATTTTCAACTGACTTGTTTGATTTTCTGAGCTTTCCACAGCTGCTGATCTGTGACTCCAGAAGAAAGGCTGCCATTTTTATAGTCATCCAATAACTTGATTGCTCTTTCTAGATCATTCTGTTGTTTGAAATTATAAAACATGTTCAGCACAATTGTAAAAACTTTAAATGACATAGACTAAGATATAATGAAGTATGAATTAGGTATACTCCAAGATTTGATGAAGTTATAAAACAGGAAGACTCTAAGCAGGCCCGTAGATAAGGGATGACCAGATCTATACAGAGTTTCATTCTCTTAACGTCGGAGGACAGTTAATTTCCTAGAAATTATATATGCAGATATGACATGGTTGTTTTAATAACTAGTGAGAAAAGGTCTGAAACAACTGATGTTATTAACAGAAAAACACAGTGAAACCCAGAACTTCTACTTAAGACATTAAATAAAAATCATGACACCAGATAAAGTCAAAACCTAACCAAAAGCCACAATTGATAATCAAGAGCTAGCAGATGTCATTAATCTTGAATATTTGGATGCAAACATAAACAGTTTTTTTGGGATTGCGCAGCAGAAAAAAAGAGAAGAATTGCAACAGTGACTTGAAAATTAGCGTAAATCAAAAATCTTTGGCAAGGTACCACCTGTAAAGCAAAACTACACCTGATTTATGAAGCATATTTCCGGTAACATACCTACCTCATACATACATACATACATACATATATATATATATATATATATATATATATATATATATATATATATATATATATATATATATATATATATATATATATACGGAACCCAATTCTTTTTGTATGAGTCGTGTTGGATAACGGCAACAGTCGAGTTAGACTAGGTTTGCTGCATCCTCAAAGACAAGACTTTCTCCCAGTCTAAATTGACCACAGTGTCCTGAGTCTGAGACTCAACACTGCTTCGATCAGAAATTTAACAAAATGCTCCACACATTTTTTCCGACGCTTTTCCTTTCTGTATTGAGGAAATGTAATAACAAATTTTTTCCATATCCAGAAGTATGAGAGACCACCAAAGAAAGAGACAGAGAATGTTGTAAGTTCTTTGCAGCCAACCTTCATTGCAAAGATGGCACTTGATGATGATTTCTAGTAGCAATTTATGACCATGAAAAATAGACACATAATAAATCACTTGTTGTCATTATTCCCAGGAATTGTAAGCAATTTGTACTTGCTTCCTATGTTCAGTCAGATGGTTTTTCAGAGCTTTCTTTCATACTCAGGATAATTCAGCTTTCAGTTTAATGTTTAGCTCGAGAAGCCTAATGTTTAGCCTATTGAATAAGTCTTCTATTTAGATTGCTCTATGTTGCAAGGCAAGCTGGTATTTTTCATGGGTCACCCATTGTGCATCTTTCCTTCAATGAGGCACTTCACACCTGGCAAATATTTCCTTGTGTAGGAAGACCATGCTATTACCACCCTTCATGTCCCTAGGTCATAGACTTAATTTCTTCTGTATGAGCCGCATTGTGCAACGAAAACAATAAAATTAGACTAGGGTTGATACACATTCTTAGGCGAGGTGCTGCTTTGTCAAACACACCAGTAGTCTGGGATTTGATCTGTGCATTTCTCATGCACTAGCTTTATGCACTTGTGATGGTCTTCCAATTGATTGTCAAGTACATTCCGTGTTTTGACTCTTTGCAATTTCATTTATCATCTACAGACATAGGAAGATTGTGCCTATCTCAGATAAGGAGCTTCACAGTCTGCAAACAAATCTCATGTCAGAAAGATATAATTCTTTCTTGTGCCTTTGGGTATGGAACCCAATTCTATTTGTATGAGCCGTGTTGGACAACGGCAACAGTCAAGTTAGACTAGGTATGCTGCATCCTCAAAGACAAGACTTGCTCCCAGTCTAAATTATCCAGTGTCCTGAGTCTGAGACTCAACACTGCTTTGATCAGAAATTTAACAAAATGCTCCCCAACATTTTTTCTACGCTTTTCCTTTCTGTATTGAGGAACAGTAATCAAAACTTTTTTCCATATCCAGGAGTGCATGTCCAGGTTGGCGTATCCAATACCTGGTCATGGCTCCTACTTTGAATGAGTTCAATTATGGTGAGACATTTGTGCTTCTGTGTGTTCTTGTCCATAAACAACACTTTGCTGACTGATCTTGTGCTAGACTATTGTAACTTCATTGCCACTCTATCATTTTCCATACACAATGCATCCTTCCATCATATATTGCCTTCTTCAGAGGCATTCAATGTGTTCTCTGGGCACCACTATATTGTAGTGACGTATACCCATTTTAGGACTCTGTCACACCTACACACCTACAATGCGTCCACATTCTGGCTGCCCAAGCTAGAATGCCTTGCATCACTGTGTGTCGACATTGCTGCTGGCTGCATCAGTGTAGAAATGTAGGAGATATTTCTTGTTTTTTGCAGGTGATACTTATTCCATCTACAGCCTCCACATCCATGGACACAATTACTAAAATTATTGACCAGGAACACAGCACTATTCTTTGCTCCCTTTAATGCTCCAGCAACACATGAAAGTAAATGACTTTGAATGAACTCACTGATGATGTCAATAGCGTTCTTGGATCAATAACATCCATAAAATGCCGCAGTCTTCCAATGAATGTGCTCTGTTGATTATAAAAAATATAAGTTCAGTACATTTATAAAATGTCTCACAATGACATACTGAACATTAATGCAAATCAATCAAGTTTAAAAACAATAATAAAATATAATTTCTAAAAACTGCATCTAAAATAATTCTTTTAGCCTTACCTCTAGTAGTGGCTCTCAACCATTATTTTGGCAGTAATCCACTTTTGGGGGAAATTACTTCCATGACCCACCAAGCTATTCAGCTGTGAGGAATTTTACTATTAGGTCTAGTCTTATCATATATATTGTAAAATAATTGTTTTTAGTTACCCATTACATTTCTTGTTGTCCCCTTAAATGGGTTTATTTATCCTCCCCTACAATTGTCAATTTTTTCTTCGTGGCAGTCAAGAAAAATGCTGCATCCATATGGTATTATGAGTGCTCTAGGGAGCCCCATTTTGTACGGTTCCATGGATCCATCTAGATGTAACAGTAAGATAACTATTGTAAAAATATTTATTAAGATAATACTTAATAAATTTAACAAATTGAAATTTTCTTCTGTGATCACTCTTATAACCACAATGAATAAATCGTGTTATTTCTGCTGGGGAGCACGAAGTATGTTGCACTGCCAGTTCCACAGTTGAATTGGTGTTATTTGCATCTCAGTTGGATCACTCTGTGGCTGGGACATCCAAGGCCCTGCACATCCATTTTCATCATGCCTTTAATTTGGGTAGTGGGCTTCTCAAACCTGTGACAGCCTGTTTATCTGTTGACAGGGGCACGGGTGTTCAATGACTCTTTGCTGAAACGATTGTTGTTCACATCTATCTCGCACAAGGTGTTCCACAGTCAGTTAGCTTGTCTCGTGTAATTAGATGTTCTGTGTCTGTGCCCATCGGGTACTGAATCTTTTCTCATCCACGAGCCTGGTTCCAGTTAAGGAAGAACTTGACAGAAGAGTTGGACCCAGGCCTTTCACCAATATTGTGAACCCCTTGTTCAAGTCTGAGTCTCACCATGAATTTGGAAGCAAAGTGTGTTCTCGAGCTAAATGACTGTATCCCATTTTTGCCCATTAAGTAATGAACCCTTTCACTCTGTGAGCATGTTTCTGGTATAAGAAGGCTTGACAGTAGAGTTTGGTCAGGGCTGCCTTCATTGTCTCATTTGTGCCTGAGTCCATTGGGTACAGAACCCTTTCTCTCTGCTAGCATGTTTCCGGTATAGCAAAGCTCGACAGTAGAGTTGGGCCCAAGGCTGCTGTCTTTGTCAGGTGCCCTCTCATCAATCATGGGCTGCACTTCCGCTTCCACCACCAAGGAGTTCTGTAGTTGATATGCTCTCTCAAGCCATAACTGCAATATCTTAACATACCTTTATATCAATAATCACATGTCATAGCTCAAAAACTGATCATCATCCAGACCTGGCATCCCTAACAGCAACAACTGATATAAAGACAAAAGAAGAACTTATAGGTAAACATTGTTGCCCTGGGGGACTGACTTGTGAAACTTATTTAGAGATCCTTATAAGATACCTGATGTCTGTGATACTGGACCAGAAGCCACATGCCTTACCACAGAATCTTTTTAAATGATTCCCATAAATATACAGATATATAAAGATGTATATCAAATAAATATACATATAGTACTTGCCCTGTAGAACTCCACCAGGCAAATGAGGCAACCCCTATCTATCTATCCATATCCCACCAGGGTCGTATGGGTACTACATTGGATGTGTCAACACAGTCCTACAGCTATTTCTATCCTCAGCTGATGCTTATGAGTGTGGAAAAATCTTACCTGTCCAGTCTTTGCTATTTTTATCTGCCAATGATTTTCTTTTTCTTCCTCTGCTTCTTTACCCTCAACTGTACCCTGTAATATCTTTTTTTTGACAGGGTATCATGTTGGCATACATATGCAAAACATGCAAGTTTCATCAATTTACTATTAAAAGTAGAAATTGATGTGAACTTGCAAGATATTAATTTGACATATAGGATGCTTATCCTTTGTAATATTTCTGTGGGCTTACAGTCTATTTGGTGGCACTCAACTCCTCTCCAATCTCTGTTAACATCTCTACATATCATCTGCCTACAACTCATCCAAAATGTTTGTTGTTTGATGGTGTAGATATCAAGCAATGACAAAATAGAGAAAGAAAGATCCCTATCTTAGTATTGAAATTGATGTCTTGTAACTTCCACATATGGTAGTTAACACATTTCTTGCCTTATGTCTTCTAATTTTGATACTCTTATCAGTTTTTATGTCCTTATCTATGCACTGTCAAAAACGAACTCACATGAGCTGGGATTGTGTGACTTAATATAATGCCTAAATCTAGATTATTTACAAGTTGTGTTATGAGAACCGCTTAGATAATTATGTGACAACAAAGATAATTGTTCATCTGAAATAAACTTATTGGTATTGAGCTGATCTCAGAGTCATGGGTAGACTCATAGGTGATCAGTCTTCTCCAGCTTATGTTAAAGGTTTTGCTATTGGCATTTATTGTTAACTGGTAAAGCACACTAGTTATGGTACCCAGTTGTATGTACACAGAGATAATGCTTTAAGAGCTGTGTGCCATGGATTTAATGAATCGGATGTACTGGCATAATTTCCTACTATCTATCCAGAAAAGACTTCTGTTAAAAATTAAAATTAATGTGCATCCCTAGCGCTGATCAAGTAACAGCTTTACTCCTGAAAGCAATGGCAAACTGCAGCATTGTGTCTAGAAATTCTAAATGGATCAAGAAGTGATAAAAACTCTAAATATTGAAGAGTGTTGGCTCTTAAACAAAATTACAGTAAGAAAGATGACATTTTTTGGTCAGATAAAAAGACGTAATGGAATGGAAAATTAATAATGGAAGGTCTTGTTGCTGGTATCAGGTGTATGGGCAGATTGAGATGATGATGATGGATAAGAGATATCTCAGATGGAACTCCTCCAGAATAGTGAGGAATTCAGAAGATCCATAAAAAAGAAGACTATGTTCTGGAAAGAATATGTCATCTGACATGTTTTATATATATATATATCCGGAATAAGAAGCATCACAATTCTTAGCATATTGGAAAAATGTATGCAAAGATTCTACAAATTGAAAAAAAAATTATTAGTTGGAACATTACTCAGCTCAACTTAGATATAGTTAGTAGTTATGAACTGACATCATTAGACTCCAGAAAAACCTATAGGTGCTCAGTCTTGTTCAGTAGAAAGAGTTTGTATACTGATGATTCAAGCTGCACAATCATTAAACACACTTCTAATTCTGCAGCACATGTTTTTAGTTTTACTTGTGCCAGTTAATTCTGATTTCACTCAAATATCATCTAGATGTATCATCTATCACAATGTCCACATTCAGTATGAACTAGCAAAGTGACTTCAGAATGTCACCCTTATCAAGCTTCCATTTACAGATAATAAATAGATGCATCAGATAGTCTACCTGCTTTCACATTATAAATCAGAAGGCAGTAGACAGGTTTTTATCAGATCTGTTCAGCTAGTACCTATTTGCCTCAAAACTTGAAAAAACGCATTTTTCAATAATGATCAATCCACATTGATCATAAGAGAAAACTTACATGTGAGATTAAATACCTGAGAAAAGCCGCAAGAGTGACCAAACTAGACAAAATGATGAAATCAGGAGCAGAATCAGTATAAGACCATGTACAGAATACATTGATAAACAACAAATAAAATGGTTTGGACACCTTATGAGAATGAGCCATAACCAACTACACACTAAAAACCATTCAACATAAGAAGATCTTGATACAGGGCCAGAGGAAGACCTAGAACAAGATGGATAGATAACATCAAGACAACAATGAACAAATATGGATTCAACACAGCCAAGGTGACATATCTGGCCTTAGATAGACAACTAAAGCTCCCAGTCACCACCCCTACACCTAATGGCAATTTAGGATATTCTGACCATCATCCACCGTGGGCTAGACAATAGATAGATCCATCCACATTAAAAAAAGATAATTTTAGTAAAGACTTTCAACGTGTATATTTTCAAGGTATAATGCTATATACTGGTCAAAAGAGATATTAACAACTAACACACTGACAGTGTATTGGAAACAAATGGCTGCGATGAGAGTTAACAGCACTATAGGAAGATTTCAAAAGATAAAAATTGGGTGTCAGGCAAGGTTGTGTAATGTCACCAGATCTTTTCTGCCTGTATACAGAATACAACTTGCAAGACAAGATTTGCTTAATGGCATGATTGAATAACAAACCACCTGGGGAAAGACAATAGATAATACAGAATACATTATGCGAAATATAGATGATATGCCAGGAATAACAGTGGCAAGATACAATATAAATAACTTGAGATTTACTGACGACACAGTATGGATCGCAGAAAGCGAACAAGAACTACAAGTCCTGTTGGATAAAGTAGTGAAAGAAAGTGAAAACAAAAGCCTCAGTTTAAATAAGAAGAAAACTGAAATAATTATTGTCTCAAAGAGACATACACCACCAAGATGCAACATAATGATTAATGACACAAAATTAACACAAGTTGAAAAAGTGAAATATTTTGGTACCCATGGCTTAAACATCAGAAGGTAAATGCTGAAGTGAGATAAATAGCTGAACAGCACAAGCTAAATTTTGTGCAATGGAACACTATCAATAAAGACCTGAATCTGAGTGCTGAGATGCTATATCATACCAACTCTTTTTTATGTAGCATGGACTGTAAACAAAAAAATCCAAAATGAACTGGAGGCTGCAAAGATGTAGTTTCTGAGAAGAATGATGAAAATACCATGGACAGCTAAAAAAAAATGCAGATGTTCTCATTGATGCTGGCATAAAAAGATCAATCATATCACACAGGGGCAAACAGTCAAGGTTTCTAGGGCATGTTCTGAGAAGAACACAGCTTGAACACTTAATAACCACTGGAAACATCATGGAGAGAAGAGACAGGGGATAACAAAGAGAGAAGTTTCTAGATGGTCTAGTATTATGGCACGAGAGAAGTTCACCAACCGAGCTTATTGACAACACAAGAGACAGAGAGTCATTGAGAAACATGATCGCTTACACCGTTCGGCATGACACTTTATTAATTGAATACACACCAGTCTACCATTATGTTTTCCCTCCATGCCCCTAAAATATATCTGCACTACTTAGGTTTACATTCTATCATCTTAAGACATGTTTTTTCCTCAATTGTTCTGCCCAATATGGACGTCAGCATAGCACCAGCATTTTTATGTGTCTAAATTATTTTTAGCCTTCTCTTTTCATTATACATTTTTTTTCCAATTGTTTACATTTATTCCCATTACAAGGTTCTCAAAGGGTTCAAAAGGTAGGTTATAGAGGCAGGGCAGGATTTACGTATAAGCTATACAAGCTATAGTTTAGGGCCCCCACTAGGTATCCAAAAATTATATTTGGCACTTGACATATACGAGGCGCGTTCAAATGAAAACGGGACTTGTTACACCACGCGTGATAGAGCGCACTGATATTGATGACATTTTGCACTAGTAATGAGTATCCAATAATTTACATACGGTCACGTGTTCATCTTCCCAGCATGCATATGTGCTGCAGGAGACTGTTAACAATATGGCGGGTGTGATTCCGAACCCGTCCAAAGTGAATCAGCGTGCTGTGATCCAGTTTCTTTCATTTGAAGGATGTCAAGCAGTAGACATTCATCGGAGAATGAAGGCAGCATATGGTGACAAATGTTTGTCGAGGACCAGAGTGATGGAGTGGGTGCGTATGTTTAAAGACGGACGTGAGTTAACGGCAGATCTTGCACGGCCAGGTCCATATTGTTGCAACAGAAGAAGCCATAGCCGTGCTTGATAAAGCAGTACTGACTGACCGTCGTCGGAGCATTCGTTCGCTTGCAGAAGAATTCCATATGTCAATTGGGACAGCCCACATGGTTGTTCGGAAGAAATTGAACTATCGGAAGGTGTGTTCACAGTGGGTCCCACGGATGTTGACTGACCACCATAAGGAAGAACGGATGGGGTGGAGTTGGAACCACCTGATGTGTTACAGGGCAGAGGGTGATGCATTTCTGTTGAGCATTGTGGCAGGTGATGAATCGTGGTGCCACCACTATGAACCGAGCAGCAAAATTGACAGCATGCAATGGAAACATCCAGGTTCACCAAAACCCAAAAAATTCAAGACACAGGTTTCTGCTGGGAAGGTTATGGTGACTGCATTTTTTGACCATGAAGGGCTTTTGTTGACTGATTTTAAGGAACCTGGTGTCAACATCAATGCCGCCCATTATAAAGACACTTTAGACAAGCTGCATAAGGCCATCAAGGCTAAGCGACCAGGCAGACTTTCTCAAGGTGTGATTCTTCTCCACGACAACGCTCGTCCACACGTCGCAAAAATTGTGCAGGAAACATTGGCAAAGAAGAATTGGGAAGTTCTTCATCACCCAGCCTATAGTCCCGATTTATCCCCGTGTGATTTCCATTTGTTCGGACCGTTGAAGAAAGCACTAAAGGGACAGCGATTCAACAGCGACGCAGACGTGAAGACAGCGGTGACCACATGGTTCAGAGAACAGCCACGCAACTTTTTCTCGGACGGCATTCGACGTCTACCTAAACAGTGGGATGCTTGCCTAAATGCATACGGAGATTTTTTCTGATGAACCCAGGTGCATTCTTATTCACAAGTGGTTGCTTTGTTCAATTCCGTTGAAAATATTAAATTGCGTATGATACTTTTTAAATAAATCCACAAGTCCCGTTTTCATTTGAACACGCCTCGTAATATGGACTTAAAAAGGGCCCCATATCTCAAATAGCTTAGGGCCTTATCAAGTCTAAATCCAGCCTTGTATAGAGGATTGATATTATTGTACTTGTGTTACCCCATATGCATTGCATACCCCCTAAACAAAGCGGCATAGTATCACTCATAGCACGTAACTTCATAGGTTCAAGTGATAATTGCCAAGGATATCCAAAACATACACGTTATAAACAAAACATTGCGAGAATGCTTCAAACTTGCATGCTCCTGTGCACAAAGCAAATGGCTTAACCACTACCCCAAGAAGAGAGAAAGAGAGAGAGAGTATGAGATATCAAGTAAACACCATGCACATAAATATGACAATTTCTTCATGAATACAGCTGACACATAAATTTGAATTGTATGAAATTTTTATGTCATATTTATTATAAGTGTAGAAAAAAAACACATTTTCTGAATATATTTGCCATTAGGTAATCAATTTGCTTGTGTGTTACCCTGGTCCAAAAAGAGAGTAAATAATACTAACACTACCATGCATGTTATAGGAGTCAACAAAGAAGGCTGGGCACTGGGGGTGGTTACTATTCCCAACCATCAATGTGCTGAAGACATGCTTAACAAATGAGAGACTGTCATCCCCATTATCTTCAGCATGACTTGAGATTGCCGGCTTGATAGCAGAGTTGATAGTGAGCTTTCCTAACACATCCAACTCATTGAATTATTTTGTGGTCCGAACGCCGGCCATTCACAATGTACTGACAATATGCTTGGATGTATTAGTGGTGTCTCAAAATTCAACAGATAAATAGCAATGTTCTGTACAAGATATGTTTCAAAATACCTCGATATTGCAAGGAAAAAAAGTCTCTCCCAGAGTAGATGCTTGTGGCAGTGTGGTAACAACCACATTGAATCAGTGATCTAAAACTTGCAAGAGTTTAAGAAAATGACCAATCAAAAAAAGTATGCACCACATAGTATCTGGAGCTGAGAGTAAAATTCTAATACCTGGCATGAGGAAACCGAGTGATAAACCTGTACTCCCTTCTAGAGTTCTATTGGGTAGCCATTCTTAGTATAGTGGAATTCGACTATGTGGAATTCCACTATACCACATTATTTTATAACAAATGTTTCTATATAACACGTTTCAAACTCTCCAATTATATTTATTCTCTATGGCCTATTGTTTATACTGTATATAGCGAATTTCTGTTACTATATACATATTGGTCCGGACCATGTTGTTATGTCAAGATTCCACTGTACTTTCATTTCAATTAATTTTTAGTTTGCATTATCATTATTAATCGACTAGAGAAAAATAGACTGAACACTTCAAGTCTTTTGAATGAGCTTCGTTAGTAAATTTCTCGTAGTTCTTGACATGTTTATTAATATTTTTCGTGCGTTGTTTACTTGTCCAGATATAAAATATGTAAACGGATTCCAGCATATTGCTTAAATAATGAGAGAACATGGAATAAGTATTCTGACTGCCTAACTTGTATGAAAAACAGAAGCAAGAACGAACACAATTGAACTTTGTTACCTGGTCGAAACGCGACTTGTTGAGCGTAAACGGAGGGTAGGTTTGAACATCCATAGCTATATTAATAATTTTAATATAGGTCTATATCAATAATAAAAGGCTGCCTTTGAATAAGCGGTTTTTGTTTGTAGTGCTTGTGCTAGCACTACTATTCAAATTTAAAATGCTTAGGAAGATTGCAAGTCAGGTCTGCTAGACTCGTGAAATGAAAAGGTCGAGGCCATTTAAGGTCAAAAGTCACGAGTACACTATAAAATACAAGGGAAGCAATCCATATAAACATTTAAATTGGTCTCGTCTTGTCCTATCCATGTGTGCCGCTAAGCGAAATGGGGAGCCGAATTCTTCTTTCTTTAGCTAACTGTGATGCTGCTGCCATAGTGCAGCCATGGTGTTCTAGTATTTCTCTGATGCCATCTATCCATCTTCGTCTGGGTCTTGCCCTGTTTCTCTTTTCAGATGATCTTTTATTGAAGGCTATCGATGAAATGTGATCTGGTTCCATTCTGATTAGATGGTCGAACCATTTGCTCTTTTGTGTGTCTATGTATTCTTTGCACGATATTGTTTTCATAAGATTTCTTATAGTGTCATTGTTTATTCTATCTATTTTTGTTACCCCCAGTCATGTTCTCAGGCACTTCATTTCCCATACAGAGTTGTTGTTCTAGTTTCTCTGTCAGGGTCCAAGTTTGACATTGGTAACACAGTATCGGCATGAAAACTTGTTCTTATGGATCATGTCGATGTTGTTGTTTTTTTCAGCATTGATGCCAATTGATATAAAACTGCGTATGCTTTTTGACATCTTGTCTCTATTTCTTTATCTCTCCCGTCTTCGGAGAACACGCTGCCTATATACATTTCTTTACTTGGCTGAGTTTTGTGCCGTCTATGTATATTTCTAGTGGGAATTGATTTCTGCATATTTTCAATATTTATCATTTTGGTTTGCTGATTCTCATGTTGTTTGATTTAATTTGATTATATCAAACAACATTAATTTGATAGCGTATCCTATTAAGAACGTAGTCATCAACCAATAATTTTTTGGCTGTAGTATTTTCTAGATAATATAAATACGTTCATTAGTTTCCATTGTTTTCTGAATGGTCCGGATACACAATTGCCTATGTAAGAGATGTACTACTCCGCCATAGAACCGGACAGATAAACATAGGAATCTTATTAAGTGTTGTGTTATATAATTTTTTCTTTAGTTCTTTCAAACCAAGAAGAAATAAACATAGAATAAAATGTGCGACAGAGATTCTGATGAACTTATCATTGTCAGTACGGTTGCTAAGAAAAACTGCTGAATAATTGAATATCCTGAGCTTATATCATGGTTCAATCGACAGCATAACCAGAGAAAGTTGTGTCGAACAACATAACCAGAGATAGATATGTCAAACAACATAACCAGAGATATGTGTAGATGGGACACTCGGAAAAATTAAGGTTTTGTTGGTTAAGTAAAATACATCTCTTAAGGTGAGGCAAGCTCTTTCCAACCGTGATCTTAGTACAATTGGGTTATATCAGAGCTTTAAAATTTTTAAAAAAATTAGTTGAGGTCGCGGTTCTAGTAATTCGGTCACCACAACCTCCAGAAAATACAGGTGAGTAGCACGGGCTGGTGAACTGTGTGCTGCTGCTATATTACAATCGAGTTTTGATGTCTTATGTTCTCTGCAGCTGCTAAAAAACGAGCTAGAAGAAAGGCAAGAACTGCTCACTATCCCACAGACTTTTCCCACACATGCCCAGAGTGTGGTAGACCATTCCAAGCACGTATATGACTCATTATTCAAGGTCGGACACACCGCAGACATTATTATCTTCATCAGCATTCCAGTTGAGCTGGATGCATTTTTATTGTTCTATAAATTGGTATTGTTTTATATACTTTTTTGTTATTTTATAAACTTTTATTGTTTTCCCGCTTCGTCCTGGACCGTTTGGACCACTAAACGCCACGACTGGAAATAATGTTACTATGGAGTTTAAAGATAAAAATTTACTAGCGAAATGTTCGCATAGGAACAATTTTATTATCAATTTAGTTTTGTAGCTAAGGGATGTAACCTATGGAAATACAACAGCGAACTAAAATTTATCAGTAACACTCCTTTCGTTATTTTCGGCCTTATATTTAGGAAATTTAAAAAAATACATCCAAATCAAGCCAAGCACATAGTCGACATAGAATTGATTTCAGAAATAATGATAAGAATACAGACAATAAAACAACCACGACAATACGCCCCGTGTAATGATCATAAAGAAGAAGATAGAGCAGAATTCTTCAATAAACTATCCAACACTATAAATAAAGTCGGGGACACAAAAGATCTGTATGTTATAAGAGACTTCAATGGACGAGTGGGAAAGAGAAAGACCGAACAAGAAAAATGCCTCGAGAGTTTCAGCGATCTAGTAACTGAGCGAAATGAAAACGGAGAAGAAATTATGAATCTGTGCATCGAACACCGACTGCTAATAACAAATACGTTTTTTTTTCAACACAGAAAAAGCCAAACCAAAACATGGTATAAATGGGATGACCTAATCATAGGCATCACAGATAGATTATATACTAGTCAGAAACAAACAAAAAAGGAACATTACAGATGCTACAGCAAATAGCAAATATCGACACAGACCAGTTATACTAACAGACTAACAAGACAAGAACAACCAGTGGAAAAAAACACAACATAGACAAACACAAGATATAAGAATAAAATACCAATAGCTACAAGATGATTCAATCAAAGAGAAACTACATCAAGAAATTACTAAAGCTTATGAATCACGGCTCATCACAAATGGAATAATTGAAAATGGAAATTTTTCCATAATACAATGATAAATAACCTGTATAATTTTTGTGGAAAGAAAAACACAGCGAAAGTAAGCACACACAAAACAAAAACTGGTTGGTGGAACGAGAAAACAAAACAAGCAATACACACACAAAAAGAAACAAGCATTTAAACTATGCTTTAAAACAGGAAAAAAGATGATTACAACCTATACAAGACAATGAGTCGGAATATCAAAAGCATAATGAAACAATCGAAAGAAAATGCATGGCAAAATTAGGAGAACATCTTTCAGACATGCACTAAAAAATCACAAGAATTCTATAAGTACGTTACATTAGCAAGAAAGGGACGAAACATGTAACTCAATGACAATTGTAAACAACAAAAATGGCACCCCAATATTCAGTGAAAGCGAAAGAAAAACAAAATGGTTAGAATATTTCCAAGAACTATATAACTTACCACACAATAACAAAAGGTCACCATTCATACCAAAAACACACAGAAATCCATGAGCCAGAAATGCTAGAACAAGAAATAGAAAAATACATAAATATCAGCCCAAGATATACATCACAAGTCCTAGATGACATAACAACTGAATCAATCTAGATATGTAATCGAAATGGAGTAAGATGGCTAAAAATAATATTCAGTATAGCATGGGCACAAAAATCAAGTACCTGAAGACTGGCAGAAAGCAATAATTATCCCAAAATGGAAAAATAAAGAAAAAAGAGAGAGTGTGAAACATACAGAGGAATATCTCTACTTAGCCACACTGGAAATATATATGCAAAAAATCATAGAACAATGAATTAGATCAATAATAGAGCCACAGCTAAGCAAGACACAGTTTGGATTCAGAAAAGGGGTAGGGTGCACAGACGCCATCTTTGTACTGAGACAATTAAGTGAAAAGGCAATTAAATATGACTGACAGCTAAGGAACACATTGTAGACCAAGAGAAGACCTTTGACAGAGTTGACAAGGATAAATTGTGGCATATACTAGACGACCACGGAATTTCTAGGACAACTACTAGAAAACATAAGAACACTTCATAAAAATTGACAGAAGTATAATAGGAACAAATGAAGGACTCACAGAACCATTCGAAAC
Organism: Meghimatium bilineatum; assembly: GCA_034231615.1. NCBI lineage: Eukaryota > Metazoa > Mollusca > Gastropoda > Stylommatophora > Philomycidae > Meghimatium > Meghimatium bilineatum. The sequence goes on along the minus strand of CM067298.1, from coordinate 22,161,061 downwards.
AACAACGGGAGTAAGACAGGGATATGTACTATCACCTCTGCTGTTTGTTTCATAAATGGACAGGATTGTGAAAGAGACAGAAGGAAGAAGCGAACAAATCTCGGAAACATCAAAAGACCTATGTAACTTTCTGCACAATCAAGACATCAGAAAGAAAGACCATATCATGCACGTAATATATAGAAATACAGCAGATCAACTGATTCGGACACCTCATGAGAATGGAACCATCACAACCACCCATCCGTGCGTAAAGCAGCAGAAAGAACGGCTACAAGGCAAGAGGAAGAGCAAGATGAAGATTCAAAGAGATTGTTAAGAACTACGGCCTGACCATGGCAAGCGCAACAAAGATGGCCAAAGAAAGAAAACGTCAATTCCCCACTAACGGCATATGTGGAAAAGACAATAGATAGACAGATTGTTTGTTTCACAAGTCCAGGAGTTGTTGGCGATTAGCTTTTATTTCCTATGTGCAGTGGGATGATTTTTCTGAGCTTTCTTTTGTACCCAGGATATTTCAGTTTTCGGCTTAGTACAATGCCTTTTGAAGGAGCCTTCTACTCACATGGGTCTATAATTGTATAGATGACATGCTACAATACTTCCATAAGAGATACTCAATATAGCGGCATATCATCTACTAAGGTTTTTGTTCCATGAAGGGTTGTCTAGTGCGCCATTGGTGAGACCCACAAACGCAATCGCATGCATCTCAATAAGTATATTACCAGCAGAAGGAATGACTGGGTACTTCTTCTCAAAAGTTAAGTTCTACACATATATGTCTTGTTGGAGCTTTAGCTGACACACTCTCTATTGGAGACATATGAGTTGGTGTTTTTTTTTAGATCATAATAAATAACAACAGCAGAATCAACAATTCCAGAATTTGACTTTTATATCATCACCGTCCCACTCACTATGCAACAACACAAGTCTGAGACTGACACCATCACCGCCTGTAATGTACATCTATTATACATAAAAAGAAAAATGATCATGTTACAGTATTGTAATTGACAACAATCTGAATGAAATCACGGAAAATATAATAATTAAAACATACATTGAGAGCTATAACTGTACCGACACGACAACAACTAACAAGGTATATATTGACATTGCATTCTCTTGTGATGTTCAAAGCCAAAATTTGCCAAGAGAAAACTGTTAGACGGTGTCAAGTACTACTGTGACTTCTTGTTTTCTTCATTGCGTTCGACATTTTTTGCAAGGCCTTCATTGATGTTGGCAAATTTTAAGCGATTTATTTTGTATTATGTCATGAATACATTTTGTGTGTGTGTGTGGGTGTGTGTGTGTGTGTGTGTGTGTGTGCGTAAGAAACAAAATCCTGCATCGTCCAAGATAAGAGTCAATGACTCAATAATCTTATAGCCCCACAGTTCTAATATCTTCTTCTTCTTCTGCGTTTGTTCTCAAACTCCTGCAGATTTGCAGGATGTAGTCCAGAGAACGGAATGCGTTGTATCATGGTTTACAGCATTGCTGTGATATCTGCGCCTTTCGGCTGACACATCCGACTTCAGCATGGCTTTGGGTCACTGGCCCTATATAGGATGGGACAGCCAACTCCATCCCATAACCTCCTTAGTCGCCTTTTACGACATGCGTAGAACGTAAACAGTGTTGCTATTCTTTGCTCCCCTTTCGGGCCCCAGCACCACACGGGCGCAGTTCTAATATGATATCGAACAACGATGACATCTAATGAGGAGAGTTCAACAGAATAGGACAGGCAAAGTTATAATTCTTTAAAATGAAGAATATACTGTGTAAATATGTTCCTGGCTATAGATGTAAGAGAGTTCTTCGGTGTTAAATAACACCGATTTAAACATATGAATTCGGATTGAAAAGAGTTTCGCATTGCTCTTGTGTTATTCCCAGGTTTAGCAAAAAACCAAGATCCTTAAAATACATCCTTAAAATATCTCATACGTTCAAGTAAGCTCTATGATTTTGAAAACATGAATATAACGCTTTCCCATTTCTCATACGTTCAAGTAGGATCTATGATTTCGAAAACATGAATATAACGCTTTCCCATATCTCATACGTTCAAGTAGGATCTATGATTTAGAAAACATGAATATAACGCTTTCCCATTTATCATACGTTCAAGTAGGATCTATGATTTCGAAAACAAGACGAAATACATTATTTACATTATTTAATCTCTGTGCGTACATCATATTATATGTTGTGATTAGTGAAGAATAGAGAGAATTTAATGGGGGAAAGAAGACGAACAAGGTGGTTCTAACAACATTACATATGGAAAAAGAACTATTTAGGGAAACATAAATAAAACAAATACAATATTTTGGACCTATTAAAACATGTCACTGTGTTGAGGATCTTATTTGAAGGAGTTGAGTGGCGACGAGTAAGAAGTAGATAAGAGATACAAGTGGGAGAGAACATTCGATGGATAGGATGCGGTTTAGCAGAGTAAACCCCCAAGACAAGAGACAGAACATGTACGCTCGCTGGAGCCAACCGTCGGTGCGGAGACGGCAGCAGGTGATGATGAATGAAGGTATCGTACAGCATCGAGCAATTACCGGGTGGATTGCTGGTACCATAATACCATTTGATCGTAATAAAAATAATTCGTATATCTGAGTAAGATAATTTCTAATTCCATTTGTTTCCAGTTTTAGTTTTTTGGGGGGTTTTTGCTAATTCCTTCACTTTTTAATCTGCATTTCTACCACACGACGATATCTCTTCCATTTTAGGCTAGCAGACACAGAGGGAGGTTTGGAGTGTTCAACACCCCCCCCCCTCCCATCCAGCAAATCGGAACATAACGTTTAGTACTAGGAATTTGGCCAAAAGTAAAAACAGTTTGTTCACTGTTATCTTGGTGCTTTCTATCCACCGTTGTCTTCTTAGTCTACCTTTTGCTTTATGTACGGATATTTTTTTTGTTATAAGATTCTATTGGTATTATTTTGGGTTCATTCTCATAAAGTAAACGAATCATTTTACTTATCAAAAATGTGTCTTAAAATATTATTAGATATGCCAAAGCTTCACCTGTGTGGCCACCGTAGCCTTGTCTTCTGGTTCAGGGTTTAAATAATATGATCACTGCCTTCTTTCCAGGTATGTCTTAGGAGGCGAGTAAGGAAAGTTTAGGATATGCTGACAACCTGTCACCTGGAAAAACATCACTGTCACATTGTGTCTCATTTCTTACTAGTTTCTTCTATGAAATCATTCCAATGGTTGACGAAGAGATACATGCTAGATGACATTGCACCATGTCCTTTTGTGGCAGACTCCTGTGTGACTGGGAATACTAAATGTATGACTGCTGTTGGGTCAAGAAATCGGACAGAAGAATGTTGAGATATTTGCCCAGAAGTGTGTGATGTGTTCCTGGCAGGACATACTAGTTCTGCGATACAGCCGCACTGGAATGTCTCCTTACGGGGACTATTCATGCATTCATAAACTCTCCTTACATACCCATGCCTTTGAAACCTTATATCCATTGGCACAAATAAAATAACGACACAACGAATTTTCATTCTCTGTGCTACATTCTGCAGAGAATCTAGTAGAATGATTGTACTTCTACAGCAGAGATCCAGTGAAAGTTTGAGAATGAACGCTGAAGAAGAAGAAGAGACCTTATTTGAATCTGGATGTCACCCGTGTGTTGCCGGGGAGGGGGCAAAGAGGGAAGCACAGAATAGCAACACTGTTTACCTTCCATGCATGTCGTAAGAGACGAAGAAAGAGTTTATTTAGTGGAGTTGACTGTCCCTTCCCATATATGGTCAAAGTGACCCAAATCCATGCTGAAGTCGGATATGTCAGGTCGAAACGCGCATGATGTCATATCAGTTACACAATTGAGAAGAACATGTGCTTTTGTTAGAAAGACTAAAGGCAGTCAAGAACAGCCCGCACACTGCTAAAGGCACTCAAGAACAACCCACACACTGCTAAAAGCATTCAAGAACAACCCGCACACTGCTAAAGGCAGTCAAGAACAACCCACACACTGCTAAAGGCAGTCAAGAACAACCCACACACTGCTAAAAGCATTCAAGAACAACCCACACACTGCTAAAGGCAGTCAAGAACAACCCACACACTGCTAAAGGCAATCAAAAACAACCCACACACTGCTAAAGGCAGCCAAGAACAACCCACACACTGCTAAAGGCAGTCAAGAACAACCCACACACTGCTAAAGGCAGCCAAGAACAACCCACACACTGCTAAAGGCAGTCAAGAACAACCCACACACTGCTAAAGGCAGTCAAGAACAACCCACACACTGCTAAAGGCAGTCAAGAACAACCCACACACTGCTAAAGGCAGTCAAGAACAACCCACACACTGCTAAAGGCATTATGTTATCAGTATCATCATCATCATGTCGAAGTTGTGTTTACATTTTTCTGTATGTCTTGAAACTGAATGAATTCTTGATTAGCGTTGCAGGACTGTACTTACTAATGGTGATCATGTATGAGCCATCCTGTTTGACATATTAGCTATAGATAAGAGAGTTATTCATACGATTCTGTCTATCTTGAGTGCCGAAAAAACATCTCAGCTTTGGGCGTGGCTTAAGATTTGATCACAAAACAACATTATCTGGTAGCAGAGATTTACAGAAATAACTGGATACAGAAATACACGTAGTTAGCATGTTATATTGCGGATGTATTAAGATTTCCAATTAATATATGCTACTTGACATATCGTTTATAGATTTAATCATTTTTGTACTGTATAAAGTGAACAGATCAGACGACAGAATACAATGCTACAATGCCTCATTTTTTTATGTGTTAAAAGAGTATGTGAATTAAAAGAAATAGGAAAAGGCAGTGAATGAGTGAAGTAGACATTGAGAAAACAACTCACTGTACCGGTAATAATACAACTAGATAAACTGTGTCGAAAATGGACTGGTGTCGGGTCCAGGCTACAGTGCATGAACGCGCCCAGCTATACTTGAAACCACAAGACATAATTATATACACAGATGGCTCAGTTAACAGAAATACAAATTAAAACGATTGGGTTTTGTTACATACAGAAACGGCGTAAGTTGGTTGAGAAATCTTCTATGTACTACACTTTCACATCGAGCACGAGGATGAAGATAGAGGGAGTTACAGCAGAACTTTATTGATAGATAACTCATACATCAACACACTCGGTAATACTCACAGACTCTCGAAGTATGATGCGCAAGACAGAAAAGCCCATGCTGAGATAGGAATGGTGGGATTTATTGAATAACTCAATTGTCCAGATATTACAGGGATTTACTGCCCTGGTCATGCTAGGGTCAGAGGAAACGAAAGAGCCAACTTATTGGTATGCAATACGACGATATATGGTACAATCCTGAGAAGAGATCAAGCAGACTTGATCAAAATAGTAATAAATACATTTCAAGATGAAGATGATGTCAATGAGGCCGAGAAAGTACACATACAGAGAATGTCAGAAATGGGAGCGTCTAGAGGGAAGGAAGGAAAAGTAATTTTTTTTCAAAAGTCCTGAAGATCACACAGTCAACACCTGACGACCAGGAGTCTACATACACTGGGATGGCTACTGGAATGGAGAGCAGAACACTTATGGGAGTGTCCCAATTGCTGTGATGCTAGTTTCTAATCAAGAATGATGTGTTGAAAAGTTCTCGTTTGGTGTTGGCTTCTCATTTTATGCCAATATAAATAAATTCCAGCACAAGACAAAAGAAAAATGACAGCACAAGACAAAAGAAAAATAGTGACAACAGAAATGACATGTCTACGAAGAATACTCGGAGTGTCATTAAGAGATAGAATTAGAAACGATAACATCAGACAGATAACCAAAACAATACCAGTATTGGAACACATCAAAAGACAGCAGATCAAGTGGTTTTCATATTCACGTGCTACTCACATATAGCATGCCACAAATGGCCATGACACATAGACATAACGGTTATAAAGCCAGAGGCAGACCATGTAAAAGATGGATCACAGAAATCAAAGAAGCCACAGGAACAAGCTTACAAACAGCGCACAAGACGGCCATCTCCAGAGAACTCTTCCACCCCTGACGCTGCAAGGCACACAAGGGACACAGCGTATAGATAGATAGATAGATAGATAGATAGATAGATAGATAGATAGATAGATAGATAGATAGATAGATAGATAGATAGATAGATAGATAGATAGATAGATAGATAGATAGATAGATAGATAGATAGATAGATAGATAGATAGATAGATAGATAGATAGATAGATAGATAGATAGATAGATAGATAGATAGATAGATAGATAGATAGATAGATAGATAGATAGATAGATAGATAGATAGATAGATAGATAGATAGATAGATAGATAGATAGATAGATAGATAGATAGATAGATAGATAGATAGATAGATAGATAGATAGATAGATAGATAGATAGATAGATAGATAGATAGATAGATAGATAGATAGATAGATAGATAGATAGATAGATAGATAGATAGATAGATAGATAGATAGATAGATAGATAGATAGATAGATAGATAGATAGATAGATAGATAGATAGATAGATAGATAGATAGATAGATAGATAGATAGATAGATAGATAGATAGATAGATAGATAGATAGATAGATAGATAGATAGATAGATAGATAGATAGATAGATAGATAGATAGATAGATAGATAGATAGATAGATAGATAGATAGATAGATAGATAGATAGATAGATAGATAGATAGATAGATAGATAGATAGATAGATAGATAGATAGATAGATAGATAGATAGATAGATAGATAGATAGATAGATAGATAGATAGATAGATAGATAGATAGATAGATAGATAGATAGATAGATAGATAGATAGATAGATAGATAGATAGATAGATAGATAGATAGATAGATAGATAGATAGATAGATAGATAGATAGATAGATAGATAGATAGATAGATAGATAGATAGATAGATAGATAGATAGATAGATAGATAGATAGATAGATAGATAGATAGATAGATAGATAGATAGATAGATAGATAGATAGATAGATAGATAGATAGATAGATAGATAGATAGATAGATAGATAGATAGATAGATAGATAGATAGATAGATAGATAGATAGATAGATAGATAGATAGATAGATAGATAGATAGATAGATAGATAGATAGATAGATAGATAGATAGATAGATAGATAGATAGATAGATAGATAGATAGATAGATAGATAGATAGATAGATAGATAGATAGATAGATAGATAGATAGATAGATAGATAGATAGATAGATAGATAGATAGATAGATAGATAGATAGATAGATAGATAGATAGATAGATAGATAGATAGATAGATAGATAGATAGATAGATAGATAGATAGATAGATAGATAGATAGATAGATAGATAGATAGATAGATAGATAGATAGATAGATAGATAGATAGATAGATAGATAGATAGATAGATAGATAGATAGATAGATAGATAGATAGATAGATAGATAGATAGATAGATAGATAGATAGATAGATAGATAGATAGATAGATAGATAGATAGATAGATAGATAGATAGATAGATAGATAGATAGATAGATAAATTCCTTATTTTATTTCAGATCTTTACAGTCAAGGTTTGAATTCTTCAACATTATCATTATTTATTCATGTTTCACATTCCTTAGTGCAGTAAATAATGTCACAGTGAAATTATTTAATTAAATACCAAATTGATGCCTGAAAAAAAGAGTTTAAATACAATATATTAATAATTTAGGCTTTGTATGTGTGAGAAATAGGGGCATTTTCTACGTCAAATCGGTGTAGTACTGTAGATGTGAATTGTTAGATGGCGACACTTGTAAAGAAAAACGAGGAACACCATGTCTTATATAACGACAGTCCTTGAGTTCTTCCCATTCCTCGTCAGTAATTGGTCCTCTGATTTTTGTTGGGGTCAAGAAGTCCCTGCTTTTCAGAGGTCGAGGGGCTACGGTGTACATTCTAGGTAGAAGAATTGGTGGAAGCCTAAGTTGTCGTTTCCTTGTTGGTTTAATAACAGATACGTCTTCGTCCCCTTGAATAGAGGTATGATACGACAAGCTTGATGTCCTGGTCATCGTGTCAGTGACAGATGCTAATTGACGGACGTCATCCATGACTGACTGTGACAACATATATGCATTATTATCGGATGAATCGAAGACTGGTGAAGCAATTGATGGTCTGGTTTGTTTGTGAAGGTGAACTGATTGATCAGTCTTGTTGAGAGCTGGTAAGAGGTTCTGGCTTCTGTTACTATTGTGTGAACCCGTTGGCTCCTCAGAACTATCACATACAACCTGGTTGAAAGTGATAATATCACAATTAGTACATATAAAAGAAATGACGTTATGTATAAAATGAAATAGTTATCTCTACGAAGACACGCAAATTATAAGCGTGACATGTTAGCTGAAACCCTAAACAGATATCTTAACTCCACGTGAATGTGACATTTTAACGTAAACAACATGTATGTACGGAATTATTAAGTCTCAACACATTGATTAGTTAAACGTCATAATATAAGAATATAAGGTTCAATACGGGGAGGGGTACTTACATTCCAACATTTTATCGAAACTTGTTGTCACAATGGTTAATTTAATCGGAGATTAAAAAGTCGCTAGGGACTGCTTCCAGGTGCATCGATCTACGCTATTCACTGAGATTATGACCCTGGGGGGAGGGCTCCAAGTGCGTACCACGCAGATCGATACAATTGGAAGCAAATCGATGAATTTAGTGACTGAAAATGCATTTTTATCGATATTTCGTTTAGTTAAATAATTAAGTGATTTGTTTCGTTAAAATGTAGGTACCTCTCCGTATTGTACCGAATATGAAATAGTTTCCTAAGCATTTTATGTTTTAATGAACTTCACAACTAAAATTTGACACAATGAATGTGTTACATATGTAACAGGACCATAGATATGTTCTCCTCAACATTGGTTAGGGGACGGGTTTCCAAAAATATAGCATTCCAGTGTTTGCGTGAGTCAGATTTTAAAATGGAATATTTTATGACCTTTTTGTGAAAAATTAATAGGGGGAGGGGGTTTCGCGGTTTATCCAGCTTTTGACCAAGTTCCTAGTGCTGAAAGTTATGTTTGGATTTGCTAAACAGGAGGGGAGAAATTGAATACATCCTCTTCTATCGACGGGCCTGATCTGTAAGTGAACCACTGGATTATTGTTAAGCCCGTATTATAGAGATGAATGTGAAGGGTTCATACACATTTCAATTCCTTAGCGAAATAGAGCATGGCATCTAGAACTAGAAAAAAGTAAAGTAAAAGGAAATAATTCTCTGTTCTCCCCTCCCCCCAAATATCATCAAAGCTCCTACAAAATTAAGTAAACAGCCAGGGACGCAAATGTGATATCGGTTTAAAAAAGGGGGAAGAGATGAAAAAAAAATCATAGCTGATTACACCTCAGAATACACCACCAATCTTGTGCATGGATACCTACAGGCAGAAGAGCAAGGGGTAGATCAAAAGAAACACTCAGAAGAACAATGCTTAGAGAAAGTAAAATAACCAATATTCATACTATTCAAGAACTGCACAGAATAGCTTTAAACAAACAGAATTGGAGAGATCTGACCTCTGCCCTATGCGCTAACTTCAGCGCAAAAGGAAAATGAATGAATATATATATATATATATATATATATATATATATATATATATATATATATATATATATATATATATATATATATATATATATATATATATATATATATATATATATTAGTGTTTTTTTTTCTAGACAAAAACGTTGGTATGCCGTGTTTACAGATGAGGAAAGTCTGTTTTTAGCATGAACCGCCACCCCTTCCCTCCCATTTGGCTGTATACGTTGCAAATAAGTAGTTTTCAATAGAAAACTAAGCTTATTTACTTATTTTGTTATGAAGAAGTTTTAGAAATCAATAGTTTTCGTAGTTCCATTTGTAATAGTATCGGGGGTGGCAGACGGTTTGTTTGTACTAATACTGGAGGGCAGACGGTTTGTTGTACTAATACTAGCGTGGCAGACGGATTGTTTGTAATAACACCAGACGATATGGCTACAAGCAAAGAAGTATAGTTTGCACAGAAAGATCTGACACAAGCTAGTACGCTTTAGGTAAGGCAAATATTAGTAGCACAAGTCTGCATCTCCCTCGCTCAAATAAAAAGGAAGAGGACACAAAGTCTACATTGACAAAGCAGTCAAAAGAATATTGATCGCCACCGATGAATACATCCAGGCCTGCATGTGTTATTGACACGTCGATTACGCAATACCCGAGTGGTCAGAAGGAATGAAATGATGAAAAGATTTGTTGACACTGTTTTTCTGTGGGAACGAAATATGGTTAGCATAAACGCGCAAGGAATAAGTAGGAAGGCGGAGTTTGTATACGACAGAAGTAGGGACGTATTGCCCACGAAGAGAATGGACAACGTGTGTTGTTGTATGACCAGAGGGATCAATTCCTCATTGGTTAGAGGTTTTCCTCCAGGGAAAACGGAAGAGGATAGGCGGAGACAGAAAACCATAAGTTCTGATTGGCGGAAGTTTTTTAGGAGAGCGAGATAAGTTAGAAAGACTTAGCTTGGAGAGAGTAGTCCACGGAGTCAGGCTCCGCACGGTCAGTCTCCAGCAGTGCTTGTCTCGGACAGTCAGTGCTTGTCTCCCAGGAGAGACAAGTCCTAGTTTAGTCTCGCAGCTGAGACAGTCAGTATTCGGTCTCCCAGGAGAGACGAAGAGTCAGAGCCAGATAGTCAGTCGGTGTATAATCTCTAAGACTTAGCTTATAACCCGAGTGAAACAATTACTGGATGTGCTAGCGTAATTTGTAATCGGCGATTATTATATTATTGCCCAGTTGCAGACAATTTAGGATTAGTCTGCAGAGTTGAGGACGTACTAGAATAAGACTATATTGGGACTTGTAACTAGTGTTTATTTGCCTCTCTTATGAGTATGATGCTATTAATTTATGTATATCAACTTGTGTAAATAAACCTCATATTCTTGTGAAGGAGTGCTTTGGTTAACTGATTGATGTCGAGCAGTATTACACAGATTTAGACCTGGTCACAGCACCAGTATTCCAGTAAGTCCTAAAGGTATTTCCTTCCGTCGCAAATTATTATTATGACGCTGCAGATCTTCTTTCTGTCACACTAGTCTGTCCAGGACAGACAGTCAACTATATGTTTTCGGGTACAAGTTGTTTCTGTCACACTAAGTGCAGAGCTTGTTACTGTTACACATTGTCATATAACAACGGGTGGTGGTATGGTTTTCTGTCTTACTTGTGTGTGTGCATTCCCCGTAACGTTAATTATGAAGCCACGTTATCTAAAAAAAGGGGGTAGGGTGAACCTTTTTGTGTGTTAACAGTGCTAAAAATAGTAACACTGGCCTGTCATGCATGTCATAAGAGAATACTAATGGGTTCAAGATGAGTATCTTATGTCACAATAACCAAAAAGAACATGTTAAAATAGGATGTGTCAATCAATGGAAATGTGCAGATATCGCAGATAAGCTGTAAGTCATGAGACATCGCATTAAACTCTTTGTACCACATCTGCAAACCAGAGTAAGTTTGAGATCCAGAATGAGTTTGAACTAGAGTGAGTTTGATAACCAGAGTGAGTTTCAGAATGAACACAAAAATAACCACTAAAACTATGTCATATATATATATATATATATATATATATACATGGACCTCACCTACTCCATCCATCTCGATATACAATAATACATATTTAAACCAGTTTTACAGTAAAGGTTTTATAATAAAGTCTATACTATCCATGCCTTCAGAAGGATCAATGTGTCGGTTTCTTTCCTTACTTTTTCATTCTGTTGCTGCGTAGTTCCCAAAAATCAGATGGATTCAATACATTTTGTAGAATCGAATTGACATAGAGGAGGGTGCGTGTGTGGGTGTCTTGTGCAATTTTACTTATTTATGCAGAAATCACTATGCCAGTGTAGAGACAAAATATAAGCGTAATAATTTGAGCAGAGTATTTGTCACACCACAAACAATGCTTATTTGTCACACCACAAACAATGCCTATGTGTCACACCACAAGCAATGCCTATTTGTCACACCACAAACAATCCATATTTGTCACACCACAAACAATGCCTATTTGTCACACCACAAACAATGCCTATTTGTCACGAAATAAATCACCTAACACAAATTCTTTCACACGAAACACTCAGAACTAAATGCAGTTATTTTGTGCACAAGGGGATTTCAATTGAATAATGAACATTTCCCCCAAATTTTCTACTGTTCTAAGTTAACTATATTTTTAGTTTTGGATGTAGAGAGAAGGCCGAGGCGTGATTTTCACGAAGAGAAAACCTTCGTACAGATTCAGAACAGACCTTCATACGAGACAATTTCATTATTACCGTGGTCAAGGCAATATTTTCGTTGATAATTTTATATCTGTCAACGCCGATCAACGAAATTCACAGAAATAGCCAAAATTATAAAGTAAAATGCTTGTTTTGATACTGTTCTCATACCTTTTATTGTCAAGAACCTCGGTTCATGCAGTGTTTTATTGTCCAGTTTCCATCTAAGGTGAAATAAAATATTTCTAAACGGCAAAACAGCTTTTGTGCGAAATTTTACACTCTTGGGAAAAATGGGAGGGGTCCAGATCCTGGGTTATAAATCCAGATCCAGATATTTTTTATAACAGGGATATTTTGATATTTCCTTGATCGTTTACCATTCTGACAAAAAAATAAATAAATGAGATTACCTTTTGAGTGTTTCACGTGTGCATTTTTGTTTTCATTGACATGCATGAACGTTTCTTTATGTTGAACCAAAGTAAGAAACAACAACAGATGGGGATACGGTGTATCCTTGTGTGCCCCCCCCAAAGAAGCATATATATATGGGCCATGGACACAGGTTTACAATGAAGATGATTTAGTAACTTATATATGTATTTTGTCAAAAGGTAAATCTTACACTCACTGAAGGGAGATTTGAAGTGTATATTTATATGACATGCTACCTTTTGTGTTCCCCAAAGTACAATAACTTTTCATAATTTGAACACCCATAACCAGCCAAAGTCGTAGGAGAAATGCATTAGATGCATCAATATACAAAGTCCTCATGAGATATCTATCTAACAATAAGGAGTGTAGAAGAATCGTGACCTGACCAATATTTGATGTTTTTTGTCAATAATTGTCTTTGTCCTATTCGGCTCTTTGACCTTCTAACGTGCAGGGCCAGTTTTGAATCATGTCGACTTGCATGTTCAAATATGCCAATTTTCATCGTTGTGTTATTGATTGCAATGATTTTTGTAAGCCTGTATACATCTCGATTGTATTTCTCGCGTACATATTTATCTTATGTTGGTTTAAGAAACGTGTAGAATTCGTCTAAAACACTATCTGTTTTGCAGTTTACTTAAAGGAGAATGGGGGTAACCCCCTCAATCTACGACCATGAACATATTATATGCAATTAATGCACTTCTATAATGCGTTCATAAATAGTTGTCCATCGATAATCTATTTTTGTTAATATTTATAATAGAAATATGATGTAACGTAGCGTATAAACAAAATAATGTGCAGTGTGGAACCATGGCCGCCGATGTACTCAACTCTTCTCCCTTCAAGACCACATAAATGGGACGCTATATACACGGAGCAAAACAACAGCTCACAAACACATGCATCTATCACACAAAGTCATTGGGCATGAACCCATGGACCCCTGGATCAGCAACAAACCAACCATTCAAACAACCAACTAACTAACCAACCATTCACAAACAACTAACCATCCAACCAACCAACCATCTACTCGACTTATCTCACTACGAAGATATCTCATAAAACATACCTGGTGGTGTAGCCACCTGGAAAGTAAGTCTGGCACAACCGTCCCTGTAGTTTGATCTGGTTTGTCGTTCTTGTGTATTGGACTTTCTCTATCCTTTTTACGTTTCACTCTCTCTATTCTTCTACGTTCATGAAATTGCTCGATAGCCAACAATTTCTGAACGAAAGTCCATTTACTTACGTCGACGAATCTCCCGTGATCTTCTGAACTAAATCGTTCTGTGTCCGACTGATAGGCTGTGTTACCAAGCACGTTATATATGCCACGATAGACAGAACTCTCTTCTATAGACAAGCCTGCAGGGTTAGCCATATTGTTAAGTAAAGTGTCAACTACTTGGTTTTCTTTCTTGTATATTCAATAAAAAATTTCACATCCAAATAGGATCAGAGGTGAGATATGACCAACGGTATATTCCAGTTGTTTCCTGAATAGATTTAGAAAAAAAACCCGCTGTAACAAGTAAATACATTTTTCATTAAACAGGAATATATATGTTACACTGTAAATAAATTTACATATCAATAACCATCATAGTATAATCATTTTATGAATTTCAACAGCCGTGGAATATAGTCATTAATTATTTAGGCTATAGCTTGTGTCGACTAGGAAAATTATATGAGGAGCAATACTGTCGTGGAGTCTTTAATGTCAGACATCAAACGAATGCTGTTGGCGAGCAACCATGTTTTCAACTAGTAATATTAATAGTAGTGGTATGATTTTACAATTTTCTCTTTATCACTGTTTAGCCAGGCGTTTTACAATTTGGATCAAATAATTTGTGATGTGATAGTTCCTGAGCTTAAGATGTCCATACATATAGTAATTTTAAATCAGCATGGCGGACCTGAAGGAATTGACTTGGCAGGCTGAATTTGGCCGGTATGTCGTATTTTGTCCACCTCTTCCTATAAACCTATAAGCACATTTTTAGCCGAAACGTAGCAGTCTCTATCTTAACACATTCGTGACCAAGTAACTTCCCTCTCAAGTGGTTGGAAGAGCAACTGTGTCACTAATGGAAGACTTTCCATTGACTTACCGCTGACAGTATGCACTATGACAAATGAACAACGTTAAGTCAAGAGTGATGATGACAACTTCAAAAACCACGTATTTTAGGTTACATGTATACATTCAGTACGCTTAAATTGTTTGTAAATCAAACATAAACAAAGTTTGTTGTATACCTGCTTTATTTAAATATATTTTACAGACCAGTTTATAAATCCTACACCTAAGACAAAATTTAAAAAAGAAAATATACATATGGCCATATATAAATATATCAGGCAAGTGGTTGAGATATAGTGAGTATTTTGAGAAATATTTACTATTTCTCGGACGGGCAAGGTACCTGGTTCGATTTTATCTGCAGGAAATTGGGCATCCAGACATTTCATAAAGCATTAACAAATTCCAGAACGTGTCTATAACATCAATAATTTTTAAAAGCAAATTATGTGCTACGCCACATCCTGTAAGGTTATGCTACAAATAATACTTGACCCATGAATTACTCCTGTATCCTATAGCTATAACCTTTGATTCGATTTCACCTTTTTTTTAAAAAAAAACCTTGTGCTTATAATATTGACTAATTATTGAATATTGTATTTTTGTGTAGGAGAAATATGTTGCTAGTAAATAAATAATTGTTACGACAATGCGTATCTCAACTATTACCACCTACCACACGTAAACATAAACAAAATTTCCTTACCAGTGAACGCAATAACCAAAGTCACTCAAACTGGAGTAGTGTCTGACGTTATCGCAGCCATATGGCAAGGAGAGCTGGTATTTATATGCCTTTCAAGTGGGAGGGCCAGAATATCGATAAGGCAAGTCAGCCCAATCCGTGATCTCAAAAGGAACAACATGGGTATGTGTTACCAAAATAAGTCATAAAACAACCTATCAACGAGACAGTGACAGACGACGTTTCGACTAAAAAGCCTTCATCAGGACAAACAAAGGACAACAGTAAACAAATCTTACACAGAGACACACATGGTGGTGATAGGAAGAAAAAAAGAGGGAGAGGGACAGTAGTGAGATGGCGACGGAGGAAGAAAAGATAGGAAAGCATGACAGGGAAAAAGAGAGTGTGAGAGGAAGATAAAAGTGGTAGGTGTACAGAAAAATTGTAAATATATAAGATATAATGCAAATAAAATTAAACTGATAATGATAATAAAAATGACTTAGCTCGACAGTAGTTTGCGGCGAAAAGAGAGTAGGAGCTGGAGACAACAAGTTAAACATCAAATTGTGGCCTGTTATCACACTTTCAAGGACGCAGAGATATTGGAGGCAATAAAACTTCAGTGGATTAAGGCCCGATGAATCACAAACAGGGATCATAGAGAAAACGCGGCAAACCATAACATAAGCGTAAGGCAGGGCCGTAGTCGCCAAAAGATGCAGGTATCCGTAGGAAGGTATCAAAAAGAAGAAGGCTGGTGGTTTCTTGACCGTCGCACTCACCATTCCATGCTATCTCTACTCTGGTTCGCCTAGTTAAACTTGTCCTTACCTAGAGCTCCTTTGAATTCGATGGCACCTTCTTTGACCAGATCAGCGGTGTAGCGATGGTTTCTGGTATTAAAAGTCATGTTCGTAATTCATGACAGAGGCATATGTATGATAGTCTATACTTATAATTATAGTTACAATTTAGTTACAAATTATAGTTATAATTACAATTATAGTTGTAATAATTATATTATATTGAAATGTGTGTTATATACTTTTAAAAAATTTAATGGATATATAAAAATAAGATTGTTGACCTCCTTTTGACGAACTTCACCATTCCTCTTCTCAACAAATGTCAAACCTTTTCAAGCCTCACCCGTTTCTCATAATTATTGCCGTAATATATGAAAGCCCCTTATTCTTGAAAGTGAAGATTTGTCATATTTATTGCCGTAATATATGAAAGCCCCTTATTCTTGAAAGTGAAGATTTGTCATATTTATTGCCGTAATATATGAAAGCCCCTTATTCTTGAAAGTGAAGATTTGTCATATTTATTGCCGTAATATATGAAAGCCCTTTATTCTTGAAAGTGAAGATTTGTCATATTTATTGCCGTAATATATGAAAGCCCCTTATTCTTGAAAGTGAAGATTTGTCATATTTATTGCCGTAATATATGAAAGCCCTTTATTCTTGAAAGTGAAGATTTGTCATATTTATTGCCGTAATATATGAAAGCCCCTTATTCTAAGAAGTGGACGTTTCTCCTAATTATTGTCGTAATCTATGGACAGCCCCCCCCCCTCATGCTGGGAAGTGGAGTTTTATTTTCTGTTCCAGATTGATGTTTCATTTGTATTTTTTTCGATCAAAGAGTTTTTTCAGAGCTTGTACAAGTGTGATGTTTTTTTTATAAATTATTCTCTTCATCTTGTAAATTGAAGTCCCTGTAGTGATGGTCCACTTCAGCTTGGAACTTAATGCTCGTCCATCACATGCATGATGACAGTTTCAGACCTGTGCTGTTGCTTCTCTCTGGTGCGCACAAATATGACTGTAAAGTACAATTATGGCATACAATCTTCTACCACATTTGGGACATTTATGTTCATAGTTGTATTTGTTCTGTCCTTTCGTGCAACACATTTTCTCTGTGTCTTTGTATCTCTGGGCGCTTCTCAAATGCGAGGACCATTAGGTGATGGGCCATATTGATCGATTTTGAGGAACGGAAATCCATGATGGTATATTGATGTTGAAACTAGTTAGAGACAGTTTGACAGTCATTGAAGCATATCTTCTGTCCACCTGCCAGTGGTTTTCCCATAGGGAACTCACCATAGAGCAGCTGTTTAGAGATGTGTTTGTCAGGCACGAGTACAATATATGCAGCAATCTCAGATGCGCCTTCTTCAGCATTGTATAAATACTTGGAACACTGAGAAAATAGTGGCACTATTGAGGACTTCAGTATTGTATGAATACTGAGAATACTGGGAAAATAGTGGCACTATTGAGGACTTCAGTATTGTATGAATACTGGGAATACTGGGAAAATAGTGGCACTATTGAGGACTAGCATTAGGTGCTTTATTTTGTCACTTTATTCTTAGAAGCATGTGGATACAGCATGTGTGAAAGTGAATTCACATTTTCACTGGATGTAAAGTACCTGAACCGTAGTTCATGCTGTATTTAGTTGTATGGGTTAATGTAAGAAAATATTGCAACTTACGTACGTTTTAAATCATGTAATGGTGGTCATTTCCACCTAAAAAATTACATATTTGTAATGTACTGTAGTGATGGTCATCTCTAACAACTTACGTACATATGATGTACTGTAGTGATGGACATTTCAATATACTAACTTAGATCTGATGTCCAACAGTGATGTTCATGTCCATCTAGCATCATTTATGCATACTCTTCATCTCAATGTGACTTAACTTGCCAGCGAGAACGAGAGGCATAAAGAAATTGCAAAATTTCTGTCTGTATGCCGCGACTTCCCACAATTCCAAATTATACTAGGACTATGAGAATAATTATTATTAAAATGATTACTCAAGACATAAGTTAAATGGAAATATCATGGTATTTCGTCTAGAAGATAAGAAAATCTCATAGAAAAATCATGATATTTCGTCTAAAACTAAAAGATAAGAAAATCTCCAATGCCACGTTTCATTGTAACAAAGCGTATTAATGTGTCCACTCCGTCAGGGACATTCACCCCTATTTATTGACCGTTGTTCTGTTTTCGAGCACCATAAATTTGTCAACATTCATGCTAGCTACTATTATTACTTTATTATCATTTAACGATTGCAGTTAGAAATATGGTGTGTTCTTATTAGAACTTGTAATTTAACTGTTGGTAATTCGCTGCATGACTAACTATGACATCGACATTTCAACAGCAGACATTTACTATTAGTCCTACAATTAATAATATCCATTAGCATATATTCAGCCAATACGTATTGTGCTTATAATATAGGGCCAGAATCCATACATAAGAACTTCAGAAATAAGGAGTCTCAAAATGTGCAGAGGATTGACTTCACTGCACTCAGGTTTTCCGCAATGTATCCCGTTCCTGTTAACATAATAGCACGTTGCTCATCTAGCATGTATTTGTATCACATAGCGCTATAAGAAAAGTCCCGAGTTAGCCCGTAGATAGCAGTATGGGAGATATCGGGAGATTCAACACAAGGCTCCCTCTCCTGGAAAACAGAGCATGAAAATTAGTACTAAGAAGCTAATCAAAAGCCGTCACACACCCAATTATTTTTCCAGCAAAAAAAGTCATGAAAGATGGTGCACAAGGCCAGATATGACTTCTGAGTCGTACTGAGTCCCTATTTATGGAGGGTGATCGTGATATTATGGATCCATATTTTTCTCGGTCTTCCCTTGGCTCTGTATCCAGATGATCGTTTGTTATAAGCTCTCAGTGGTATTTGGGAGGGGACAGGATTGCTATGACGTAATTTCTGAATAATTAATTTTTTTATTATTTTTAAATGTCATCAACTGTATAAAAATCACCTGTTGTCGCGGAGTAATATATGGATGTGTTTTGACCCACTTCAATCTTAGAATGATCAGGGTATGACCAGAGAAGACAATACATACACATCTATATCGACACAATTAAGACATGAAATTAATTTCACATACTGGAAAACATCCACAGATGGAAAAATCAAATTATGAATTTCAACAATGATGCATAAAGCAAACCAGATATAATACAAAACTAACCAATTTGAAAATGTAAGCATGTCTCTGTACACTTTTCATCCCAACATTGTGATATGAATGTCATCCCAACATTGTGATATGAATGTCATCCTAACACTGTGATATGAATGTCATCCTAACACTGTGATATGAATGTCATCCTAACACTGTGATATGAATGTCATCCTAACACTGTGATATGAATGTCATCCTAACACTGTGATATGAATGTCATCCTAACACTGTGATATGAATGTCATCCTAACACTGTGATATGAATGTCATCCTAACACTGTGATATGAATGTCATCCTAACACTGTGATATGAATGTCATCCTAACACTGTGATATGAATGTCATCCTAACACTGTGATATGAATGTCATCCTAACACTGTGATATGAATGTCATCCTAACACTGTGATATGAATGTCATCCTAACACTGTGATATGAATGTCATCCTAACACTGTGATATGAATGTCATCCTAACACTGTGATATGAATGTCATCCTAACACTGTGATATGAATGTCATCCTAACACTGTGATATGAATGTCATCCTAACACTGTGATATGAATGTCATCCTAACACTGTGATATGAATGTCATCCTAACATTGTGATATGAATGTCATCCTAACATTGTGATATGAATGTCATCCCAACATTGTGATATGAATGTCATCCTAACACTGTGGTATCAATGTCAAAATTTCAACCATAAAGTAGAACACATAGCAGATATTGGTGGTCAATTTTTTTCTATCGGCTGACCGGATTAAGCTTTAATTTTATGGCCAATTCATGTGTAGTTCAAAGTAATTTCCGAATCTCAGGAGTTAACCCCCAGTATATACAGTACTCAGGAGTTAGCTGTCAGTACATATAGCACTCAGAAGTAAGTTGTCAGTACATATAGCACTCAGGAGTGTTAGTCTCCAGTACATATAGTGCTTTAAAATCAGCCTACATGGTAATGGTCGGTAACAATAGCTTGGTGGGTCAAATTGTCAATATTTTCTTTACCCTTGCTGCAAATTGACGGAAATTAATGTGTATAGGAAGAATTATATGTGTAACTGACGGAGAGCGGATTAGAAATATTGACACCATTAGACAAGGTGGTACCTTACCTGTAGTAGGTTATCAGAAAAAGCAAATGTAATGTTTCTGGCATGTGGCTAAGTTATAAAAAAAACGATCCTAAATAGCAATGCTATTTACAAATTCACTCGTGTAATACAAAAATAGCAGATGAGTCTAAGTTCACTATGTTAGTTGAAGTTCACTATGTTAGTTGAAGTTATATATTCTGAATATATTCTGTATTACACTAAACGAGTTAAGGGAGGAACACTGACCCACAGAGACGGATATTCACAGAAAGCTGTATGGGAGCACTGATGAGCTTTCAAATACAACTACATTTATTTAGAGAATCGAACTTGCTATGTAGAAATGTTAAACTGCAAACCAGAAGAAGATGCCATTAAATTATTGAAAAAGTAATGGCCAATATGTGCTTCATTTTGAACACAGTTATTGCTATACGGATGTTGATGAAACATTGTAAAGGTTATAAAGTGTATGCTGGAATAACAATATGCACAGTTTCATACAATGGTTTAAATATGAAAATTCGGAATACATATTAAGAGATATCATTATATTAGTAAAAATCTTATTGTAATAATTAAAAATCCATCAAATATATTACAATATTGTTTATTTCGAACTTATAAAGTAAAATACAAAGCAAAAATAGCAAATTAATGTGAACGAGAGGCTTGATGCATTTTTAAAAGTTAGTTAATATCGGGTTTAACTTTCGTTAAAAACAGTCGTTAATCGGCACACTCAGTTAGGCGTATATCTGTCCCTTTTCTTAGTAAATTCGCTGCAGCACTAAACCCATGCTCAGTTACATAGGAAGATGGAAATGCCATTCATAATTTCTGCACTATTTCCCATAATCTAGGGTACAGTATTGGTATTGATTTCTGAAGCCATAACTTTTGGTATCCACTTTTGAATTTTATTTTCAGTTCTTCATTTGTTGTGAGTTCTACGAGTCCCTCTTCTAAATTTGATGACCTTGCGTGTAAGTGTTGGAAGGGAAACGGTCACACGCTTCATGTTTCCCGTTAGGGAGTTGGAGGGAGAGATTTGTAGCTGTGTGATAAAGGCCGTATGCTCTTACTGTCGTCGCGTCATGTACAGGTTGAGTTTTTTTTAAATTTACACTACGGCAGAAAATAAAACAGTTTTACCAGGGATTGAACTCTGGACCATTAGTGTGAGACCAACGCTATAAAATCTGTCGGCCAAGTTGGCAACATGTAAGTAAATCTTCCTTTTTGAGAGACACTGCTAATGAATTTGAAAAATGTCTATATTCCCCTGGACTAATTCCACTTGAACAGAAGAAGTTTCCTCATTAACACACACACACGCACGCACGCACGCACACACACACACACATATATATATATATATATATATATACGCACACGCACGAGCACTCGCCCGTCCGCACGCACGCACGCACACACACAAACACATATATATAAATGGTCGATTTTCTCATTGATATAGAAAATTGACATATATTTCTGTCAGATATGGCCAATTTAAGATTATTAAATAATTGAAATAAAATATTATATAATTTCATATTAAATGAAATTGAATATTTTTTTTAATGGATCGTGTAACACGGACATACAAAGAATTAAAACGCAAAATTTAAATTTAAAATGATTATCCAATCGCAAAAACACGAAAGTAATTATTTTTAAAATATGTAGTATTAATTTCTTCTATAAGTAACTACCAACTTCCTAGACCGCCTGAGCGCTACCCCCTCCCCCACTGCTTCGAACCCACTGTTGTTCCCTAGAAAAGAAACCTTCATCGCTCACTAGAGGGCGGTACTGCCCACTTTGGGAACCTATGTTGTAGGGCAAAATTAAAGAATAAATCTACGTTCTAACTTGTGGTTGTCATTTCTAGATCACGCAAAGTCAAACAGACTTGATAGCCTGTAAGTAACAGGTATATGATACCCGCAAACATATTTACGGTATGTGATGTTATGTTCTGGCATGCTGGAGAATTTCAAGGGAGATTGACTATACTGGTAATTAGAGTCTGAAAAAATGCGTCATTTATCATGGAAAAGAAGAGAGTAGACAACACAAGGGCAGCTTAACAAAAGATAAATATGAGGAATACTGGAAGCCAAATACATAGAATACCTAATGACATGTGAATACATATAATGCCTCATGACATGTGAATACATAGAATGCCTCATGACATGTGAATACATAGAATGCCTCATGACATGTGAATACATAGAATGCCTCATGACATGTGAATACATAGAATGCCTCATGAAATGTGAATACATAGAATGCCTCATGACATGTGAATACATAGAATGCCTCATGACATGTGAATACATAGAATGCCTCATGACATGTGAATACATAGAATGCCTCATGACATATGAATACATAGAATGACATGTGAATACATAGAATGCCTCATGAATATGAACATAAGATATTCTTTAGATGAAGGCAATGGGGACTGAAAAGAAAATCAAGGTTATGAAGACAACAAATGTTGAATAGTCTCTTCCTCTGCGTTCGTTCTCAAACTCCTACATATTAGCAGGATGTAGTCCACGAGAACGTAATACATTGTGTCATGGTTTATAGCTTTGTTGCTTATCTACTCACTTCAACTTGATATATCCAGCTTAGGCGTGATATCTAGGTCACTTTGACCTTATATGGCATGGGTGAGCCAACTCCAACTCCAAATCTTCTTAGTCGCGTCTGACGACATGCCTGATAGGTAATATTGTTACTATTCTTTGCTCTCCTTTCAGATCCCGTCATTGTATGGGCGATACATTGAATATGATAATGAGAGAATGGAAAATGACTACGAGGACACAATGTATAGAAAATCTTCTGCGATCAACTACTATGCTTCCATGGATCTCTAGGTATAAGGTTATGTCTACGAGATTTTCTTCACTACGGCAAGAGATGATTGCTAACAATGTTCCCTTTACTGTACTAGTAATATTCTAATAGTTTTTTAACTATACCTGCGAAAACGTATCACACTGATTATGACATTTATGTAAACAATTTTCACCAGTATAACTAGAAAATGTAAATGATGTAAGGGAACTTCTAGATATGTTTGCTTACAACCAATTGTTACAGTGACGTAGAAAATCTTGTCATATCCTTGTATCTAGAGATCCGTGTTCTATTTTCATATTGATTGCGTATCTATTCATGTGACCCGTCCTTTACATATCCTTGTAGTCACTGCCACTCTGCAGGATTCTCGGTTCTGTACAAGCTACACTGGCTCTTCTAATGTCATGTTCAGAATGTCTTCGATATCCTGTGTCCATTATAGTCTTGGTTTGCCTCTTATTCTCTAGCCTGGAACTTTCCCTCCATGATTAATCTTTCTAAACAAGTGTCTCTTTATATGTCCAAAATAATGTTTGCTTGCTTTTAAAAAAAATAGTTTTGTGGGACCAGTATTCTTCTATGTTCATGGACTTCCAGCATGTCAGCTTTGATTTGTCTTTCCGTCCATGAGATTTGCATGACCTTTCTATAATTTCATTTCAAATGCCAATACTTTCTCTTCCATTACGGATGTCATTTCTCACAAGATTATGTTGCCACTGAAAAAATATAGTTATTTTAATAGTTGTAATTTTATGTTCATGTTTGCCCCTTGCCATATATTTTTCATCTGTGATGTTCTGTATAAGGCCATTTCATATGAAATTCCAAAACTCTCCTACTCGGGACTCACTTCACTCCTGCACACACTGCATACACTTTATTGGCACGAATCGGGCATCTAGGAACTCACAAACCCACAGCAAATTAGACAATCACAAATGTTTTTGTTTTCTACTTGCTCATCACATTTTATTATGCCATGCTCATCTTCGCTCGCGAAGGAAGGAGAAACAGCATCAAGCGAAGATATTGCTAATTTATTTCTTATCCCTGTTGAACAATCTTCCATGATATCATTGTTTTACCAGAGATACTCAATATTATTGATATATTGTAGTTGTTCTTTGCAAATGACTATTGCAGGTTTGAATACATTTCTGCTGATATGCATTATTTTTCTCTTCTTTGCATTGATGAAAAGATTTTGTGCGTTACTATGATGTTTGACTGACATAATCATGTGTTTTAAGCCTATGGTGGTACTTACTATTTAGGGTGTAGCATCTGTATGCCTAATTTCTGGAATATCATGGTCTCCGATATTAATGGATTGAAATGCGAGAATCTTTTCGTACATTTCGCATGATGCTTTCTGCGTACATATTAAACAATGTGGTAAGAGAATGCATCCATGTCTGACTCATTTTTGGACCCAAAATAATCAGATGTTTCTCCCTCGATGCGGTCAGAAACCTGGTCGTCATCACGTTTACAAGTACTAGCACTGCCTTCGTTCTCTTCCCCAGTTATTTTGGGTCTGTCTAGCCCAGGCTCCCACCGCCAGCCCCCTGAAACTTATTTGTGGTCATCGAGGGCTTCTGTGCATTGTAAATGTCTCAGTAGTTTGTCATTGTTTTCTGAGTCGGTTCTTGTCGCTTATCAGTTACCGTCTTTGATGCGTCCTGGGGCTATATCGAGCATTTTCAACTCACGCACTCGAAGCCGTTATCGATAATACCATCTTCCACCTTCTGGTTGTGTAGCGATTGGAACAGGTAGCAGGAACTAGAGGAACAATGACGCGGAACTCGCACTGATAAAAGAAACAGGACGGTCTAGGAACACCACGGAGAACAGAGAACATTAAAGGCTCGACAAAGATGGAAATAACATGGATGGGATGAAGCTGAAAATATACAATGTTAGAAACAAATAGAAAATCTTTGTCCGTCAACTATGCACCCAATTATCTTTATATACACCAGGGGACCTAAGAGTATACATAACACACACGCACGCACGCACGCACGCACACACACACACACATATATATATTATGGTACGATACGGTGCGGTACGGTACAGTACAGTACAGTACAGTACAGTATAGTATAGTATAGTATAGTTTGAGTGGCAAAAACAAAAGCCTTAGGGTAAACACATTATTCAAGCATTCTAACACTTCCAAACATTTTGTCAAGTCTGAATGTTATCTCGTTCTTTGATTACAGCTACACAGTTACTCAACAATGATGACAGACGCAGGAGATGATAGTGGAAAATTGTAATCCATAGATAACATGTTATCTTTGTGAAGTAAAACCTTGAAGATTTCCCCTTGCAGGTTGCCGTTATCAAAACTTGGTTAAGTCATTCGTGACTCACTTGTGGAGGGATTATATGATTGAATATTGTGAGAAATAGAAACATTGCATAACCATTTCTTCCTATAATGTTTAGACCAGTGATACACACGTGTCCGTATGCAGAAGGTCTGAAAGAATCATTTGTGGCCCATGTAACATCAAACCCATAGTCACGTCCGTACAACTTGCAGAAACCTCATGTTACTTCATCTATACAACTTGTGGAAACCTCATGTTACTTCATCTATACAACTTGGAGAAACCTCATGTTACTTCATCTATACAACTTGTGGAAACCTCATGTTACTTCATCTATACAACTTGGAGAAACCTCCTGTTACTTCATATATACAACTTGTGGAAGTCACACCTTACTTCATCTATACAACTTGTGGAAACCTCATGTTACTTCATCTATACAACTTGTAGAAACCTCCTGTTACTTCATCTATACAACTTGGAGAAACCTCATGATACTTCATCTATACAACTTGTGGAAACCTCCTGTTACTTCATCTATACAACTTGTGGAAACCTCATGTTACTTCATCTATACAACTTGTGGATACCTCATGTTACTTCATCAATACAACTTGTGGAAACCTCATGTTACTTCATCTATACAACTTGTGGAAACCTCCTGTTACTTCATCTATACAACTTGTGGAAGTCACACCTTACTTCATCTATACAACTTGGAGAAACCTCCTGTTACTTCATCTATACAACTTGTGGAAGTCACACCTTACTTCATCTATACAACTTGGAGAAACCTCCTGTTACTTCATCTATACAACTTGTGGAAGTCACACCTTACTTCATCTATACAACTTGTGGAAACCTCATGTTACTTCATGTATACAACTTGTGGAAACCTCATGTTACTTCATCTATACAACTTGGAGAAACCTCATGTTACTTCATCTATACAACTTGTGGAAGTAACACCTTACTTCATCTATACAACTTGTGGAAACCTCATGTTACTTCATCTATACAACTTGTGGAAACCTCATGTTACTTCATCTATACAACTTGGAGAAACCTCATGTTACTTCATCTATACAACTTGTGGAAACCTCCTGTTACTTCATCTATATAACTTGGAGAAACCTCATGTTACTTCATCTATACAACTTGTGGAAACCGCCTGTTACTTCATCTATACAACTTGGAGAAACCTCATGTTACATCATCTATACAACTTGGAGAAACCTCCTGTTACTTCATCTATACAACTTGTGGAAACCTCATGTTACTTCATCTATACAACTTGGAGAAACCTCATGTTACTTCATCTATACAACTTGGGGAAACCTCATGTTACTTCATCTATACAACTTGGAGAAACCTCATGTTACTTCATCTATACAACTTGGGGAAACCTCATGTTACTTCATCTATACAACTTGGAGAAACCTCATGTTACTTCATCTATACAACTTGGGGAAACCTCATGTTACTTCATCTATACAACTTGGAGAAACCGCCTGTTACTTCATCTATACAACTTGTGGATACCTCCTGTTACTTCATCTATACAACTTGGAGAAACCTCATGTTACTTCATCTATACAACTTGGAGAAACCTCATGTTACTTCATCTATACAACTATAGAGATATTGAGATACATCTATGAGATTTAGCTAGAACGTGAGATAACGCTGTCTATGGCCGAACTACAACCAGCAGGAATTTGAGAGAAAACGTAGAGGGACATTCTGCTAAACTGTCACTTGTCGTTAACGAGGCACGACGTTTTAATCGCAGAGTTGACAATGGTTATACCTATCAGAAAGTATGACCATTATAACATTTGTTGAAGTGATGTCATATGTATGGTAGAGTTGATTCACAAGAACTGTTATATCTACCCTTACAGGAAAAGTTACGGCACTGCATGAACCCACGTCCATCAGATAAACATTCATACGTACACACAAAGACACATTATGACTGAAGAAGCAAAGTTCAAACAAAGGGAACGTATTTCCTTAGTAACATATAATTAACATATGTATACAAATGTTATAATGGCTATAGATAGGTCCGTGATTTCTGATAGCTATAGCCAAGTCAACTCTCTAGGATTAAAACGGTGTTACTGGTTAATGCCAGTGCCAGATTTACCTATATTCTTAACATGCTATAGTTTAGGGCGCTCACTTTCTTGGCCCTCCCCCCCCCCATTATTTTAATTTCACTATTTATATATTCTTAATCGTTAAAGGGCCCCATATCTCAAATAGTTTAAGTAAATAATTATGAAGTTTAAATCCGGCCCTGGTTAATGCAGAAAGTTGTACGGTGTAAGTACAGAATATCTACCCTTAGATAAATGAATAATATAATATAGAAGTATCGAAGATTTACTATTAAATAATACATAATAATCTAAACCTGCATCAACATTGTCGTCACTTTCACTCAATTCGGGAACCTCGTCTTAAACGTAGCTCTGTCAGATGTCACGATTGTCTCTTACGTTGAACTACAGTGTTACGAATGCAGGGAAGTATGTCGAGTGCTGATATAAACTCTGTAATTGATTGTGGGTGTAAAACTTGTAGTGTGAAATGGCATTTTGAACTTTACTTCTTGAGTCATAATGCCTTTGTGTGTACGTGTGAATGTTTATCTGATGGACGTGGGTTCATGCTAGGCCGTAGATACAGAAGGAGGGTTAAAAAGGTATAGACTTTATACTCGGGACAACAGAAAATACATCTTGCGATGTACAAAAAATACCAGAAAATTAAAAATATAGAAATAGCAGTTCATGTAATCCTCTCAACAAAAGGTTAGAATATTTAATTTTTAACCCAGATAATCTAGTCCCGCTTGAGAAAAGTCACATTACGACACTGACCATAATGTAGCTCTATTGAGAAAAGTCACATTACGACACTGACCATACTTTAGCTTTATTGAGAAAAGTCACATCACGACACTGATCATAATATAGCTCTATTGGACACATCCGACCAGCATGTTATTGCTGGGCCACGTCGACCTTTTATTTGAAGCTAATGAGGTTGGTACCTCGTTGATGTACAAATATCCAGTTCAAGTCTTGCAACCTTCCGATATCTCCTTCCATAGCTCAATTGGTTGGTCATAAATGTCAAATGAAAATGACAACAGGAGATAAATAACGTCTGCTATATACTATAATTCAATGATTGATTCAGATTCCAGAGCTCAGATGTGTCGTCATGGATTAGTTTATGTCTGACCTACTGATCCTGGTTAAGACTTGAAACACAGACTATGTTTACACAAGAAACACATCACAATGTGCTTAAACAATCTGGAACCGT
Source organism: Meghimatium bilineatum (assembly GCA_034231615.1). Taxonomy (NCBI): domain Eukaryota; kingdom Metazoa; phylum Mollusca; class Gastropoda; order Stylommatophora; family Philomycidae; genus Meghimatium; species Meghimatium bilineatum. Next base: position 22,131,632 of record CM067298.1, on the reverse strand, counting down.
TATTAATGGCTGCCATACATTTTTTCCAGGGAAAATGTTATGGATATCCTGGTCTGTTCGCGTTATCAGGAAATATTTACAGGCACGTTATACCCCCACCCCTCCCACACAGAGACAAGTGGATCAATAAATATTGTAGAATTAGTTGATCTCTAAGTTCAGACCTCATCTCCCGGCCCACCAGACCGCATACAAACCGGACATAGTACACAATACAGTAAAATGTCAGCATATATTTTATCAACATTCAGGTGCCATTTTTTAATATCATAAATCTTATTTTATGAGACCTTAAAAATTGTCCTTTTTGTTTGCCTAACATTTCTATATCCTGTTCAATAAATTTTCGTGTTTAAATTATATCATTTTAATATGATCGCACGGAATGCTATTCTGTTGGTAGATTTGCAGATGAAATGTGATGTTGCATAATGGATTCATTCTCAAGTAGCAACCAGTATCAAACCAATTCGTATCTCTTGATCTGATTGGTCATCTGTGAGAAGGAACAATATATATGCTCAACATCCCAGTCAGTTGGTTCTTCAAATATTTCCATAGGATACAAATTCTCTTTTGGTCACTCCCATTTGTATTATTCACTGAACTTATACATTTACACTTATACGGTTGTTCCTTCCCGAAAGTAATGGCAACCTACGGGAATATTGTGCCTAGAAATTTCCAATGGATTGTTTAGAAAGACAAATAATGGAGGGAAGAGTACATGGGGAGAGGAGAAGGGGCAGACCAAGAAGACGATGGACTGACGACATTAAAGATAATATGAATACATCGCAAGAAAATGCAAGCCACTATCGCCCAAGACAGAGAGAGGTTCAGAGAGTTCATTGGGAAGACAACGTTCTGGAAGGAATACGTCACATGACACGTATACATTATCTCCGTTAATCTCACCATCGCTTTGTGTGGTGAATCTTATTTTTCTTCGTTCGTTCTCAAACTCCAGCAGATTAGCAGGAAATAGCCAAAAGAATTGAATATGTGATGTCATGGTTTACTGCGATATCTGTTCCTTCCAGCCTGACATATCCGACATTAGCATGACTTCAATGTCACTATGACATTATATGGGATAGCTAACCCCACCCGCATACATCTTTAGTCGATACTTACTACATACATGGCAGCTAAATGTCACTATTCTTTGGTCCTTTTCGTGCCCTGGAAACACACGGTCGGCACCGTCTTTAATAGTTGTATATGCGGTGTATGTATATATCTACAGATGATATTAATGTATGCATGTTTATAATCACGTCGTTTATTGAAGATGTCCTTACTTGAGTTAGTCAGTTATTGGTATAAACTTGTTGGCGATGTTGTTATCTGGACTGACCAGGGTTCGAATTAAAGCTCACTATCTTTTTTTTATTGGTAAAGTGAACATTGCCTCTTATGGTGAAGTATGCTTATTTCAACCACATATGTTTGTCGTCTTTGGTTAAATCAGAACTTTACACCCATTTAAAAATAGTGAAGGTCGCGACTCTGGTAATCCAGTCACCACGACCTCCGGTGATAAATAAGCTTCATATTTTCGGTACTCACTTTAAAATGGACATGGTAGCTCAAGTATTTAGTGCACTGGCTTCCTAGGCTTGTGATCTAAGGTTCAATACACAGTTAAACTAGATATATTTTTAAATCACCAGCCTAGGAACATAGGTACCAGTTTTTTGGAGAAAGTAAAGGCATTTTCCATTAATACTGAATTCTCCAATTTTCATCTTAGATGTGTCATCAGTAGCATTATCTACATCAAGCAGGTGCTCATAAAGTAGTTTCAGCACATCACCCTTATCCAATATCAACTCCCCATCTATTGATGCCTTAGATGCAAGTCTGCTCTTCCATCACCGTGTACACAGCATGTCTTGGGCAGTAGATACATTTGATGCCTCAAAGTTTGACCATAGTTATAGTCGGTATGTGCCGACCACACCATCAGTTGATAATACTGCTGGTCAACGAAAAACGTTGACTTAACATAGCACTCATTGATACACCTCAGGCAGGAATAAGAGAAACTTGACTGTACTTACTTATATCTACACAAAACTACTTAAACTCCTTAAGAGATATAACACACGAGAGTGAGACTAATGTGGATGATGATTCCTTTTCAATGGCTAGGATTAAAGATCAGGGATTGAAATGCGGTGTTGCTAGAGGTGAACATTTTGGAGGGCGCAGAAGAATGATGGTCAACCAGCATAGGACCGGTACTGTCAGCAGAAGTGTGATGGCGGATACACTCAAGGAGAGATCGGAGCAACTATGGATGTGTCCAGTTTGCAGTGATGATGATCCGACGACTAACTAACTAACTACACACAGAATTGTGAGGGGGAGGGCACTATTATCTAGAGAATATTTCTTTTTGAAAACAGACAAAATCCATCCCTGGGCTTTATGTTATCCATTTAAATCAATAATGTTGGCTGCTTGTTTGAGCTCTTATCTAATGAGGTCAGCAATCTCTGCTTAGAACCTGGGCTGGAGTTGTTACTTGTTCGTTTAGTCAGTACAGATCTTGACCTGCTCAACAAGGGAGATAATTCTGCAGGTTTGTTTGATCAGTACAGATCTCGACCTGTTCAACATGGGAGATAATTCTGTAATGTTTGGGCGTGTAAACAGAAGTAACAAGCGTAGGGTTAAGGACAACATAAATTCTGTTTCACAATCGCTGTGGGAGATACATGGCACAATCAAGATATCAGCTCAGCCCACATAAACAACTTCATTCTATGTAGCATAGTGTTCTTTTGGTGTTTAAATGTACATTTTTGTTTCTGAAGATTGGTGTCATTTGCTCTAGTGCTTGGTATGCTTTATTATATCTATTGTGTATTTCTTTACTGCTCTTTACTTACTTTGTTGGTGAAAGTAAGATTTTTGGTGAATGTATGATTATTGATGAAAGTAAGATTGGTGGGGAGCAACAACTGCAGTTAGTTGCTGCACAGGATGAATTGCAGTACAGAATGATTTGTTATGCTTATGAGCCAATATCACTGTACGTTGGGCAAACCCATAGTTGCTCAATCTCTCATAACACACGACAAAGGGTATGCATGCGATTGGTTCCTGTGGCTCGTTGATTAAATATTCTTTTGATTTTGCCTGCAGATGTCCAGTTCTACCATAACGCCAGTGAATTCTCCAAATTTCATCCTAGATGTGTCATCAATAGCATTTGTCCACATCGAGCAGGTAGTTTCACAAGGTACTCACAAAGTAGTTTCAGCACATCACCCTTATCCAATATCAACTCCCCATCTATTGATGCCTTAGATGCAAGTCTGCTCTCCCGCCAGCTTGTCTTGGCCAGTAGATGCAGGCAATACCCAAGAGTTCTGACATAGTTGCAGTAGATGCATGCGATACCCCAGAGTTCAGACATAGTTGCAGATCATGCAATATCTCAGAGTTCGGACACAGTTGCAGATCATGTGATACCTCAGAGTTCTGACATATTTGCAGTAGATGCATGCGATATCTCAGAGTTCTGAAATAGTTGCAGTAGATGTATGCCATACCTCAGAGTTCAGACATAGTTGCAGATCATGTGATATCTCAGAGTTCAGACATAGTTGCAGTAGATCATGATACCTCAGAGTTCAGACATAGTTGCAGTAGATGCATGCAATATCTCAGAGTTCAGACATAGTTGCAGTAGATGCATGCAATATCTCAAGAGTTCTGAATAGTTGCAGTAGATGCATGCAATACCCCAGAGTTCTGACATAGTTGCAGTAGATGCATGCTATACCTCAGAGTTGAGACATAGTTGCAGACCATATGATACCTCAGAGTTCTGAATAGTTGCAGTAGACACATGCGATATCTCAGAGTTAAGACATAGTTGCAGACCATATGATACCTCAGAGTTCTGAATAGTTGCAGTAGATGTATGCAATACCTCAGAGTTCAGACATAGTTGCAGATCATGCGTTATCTCAGAGTTCTGAAATAGTTGCAGTAGATGTATGCCATACCTCAGAGTTCAGACATAGTTACAGATCATGTGATACCTCAGAGTTCAGACATAGTTACAGATCATGTGATACCTCAGAGTTCAGACATAGTTGCAGTAGATGCATGCGATACCTCAGAGTTCAGACATAGTTGCAGTAGATGCATGCGATATCTCAGAGTTCAGACATAGTTGCAGTAGATGCATGCGTTATCTCAGAGTTCAGACATAGTTGCAGTAGATGCATGCGTTATCTCAGAGTTCAGACATAGTTGCAGTAGATGCATGCGTTATCTCAGAGTTCAGACATAGTTGTAGATCATGCGATACCTCAGAGTTCAGACATAGTTGTAGATCATGCGATGCCTCAGAGTTCAGACATAGTTGCAGTAGATGCATGTGATACCTCAGAGTTCTGACAGTTGCAGTAGATGCATGCGTTATCTCAGAGTTCAGACATAGTTGCAGATCATGCGATATCTCAGAGTTCGGACACAGTTGCAGATCATGTGATACCTCAGAGTTCTGACATATTTGCAGTAGATGCATGCGATATCTCAGAGTTCTGACATAGTTGCAGACCATATGATACCTCAGAGTTCTGAATAGTTGCAGTAGATGCATGCAATACCTCAGAGTTCTGACATAGTTGCAGTAGATGCATGCTATACCTCAGAGTTGAGACATAGTTGCAGACCATATGATACATCAGAGTTATGAATAGTTGCAGTAGATGCATGCAATACCTCAGAGTTCAGACATAGTTGCAGATCATGCGTTATCTCAGAGTTCAGACATAGTTACAGATCATGTGATACCTCAGAGTTCAGACATAGTTGCAGTAGATGCATGCGATACCTCAGAGTTCAGACATAGTTGCAGTAGATGCATGCGATATCTCAGAGTTCAGACATAGTTGCAGTAGATGCATGCGTTATCTCAGAGTTCAGACATAGTTGCAGTAGATGCATGCGTTATCTCAGAGTTCAGACATAGTTGCAGTAGATGCATGCGTTATCTCAGAGTTCAGACATAGTTGTAGATCATGCGATACCTCAGAGTTCAGACATAGTTGTAGATCATGCGATGCCTCAGAGTTCAGACATAGTTGCAGTAGATGCATGTGATACCTCAGAGTTCTGACAGTTGCAGTAGATGCATGCGTTATCTCAGAGTTCAGACATAGTTGCAGATCATGCGATATCTCAGAGTTCGGACACAGTTGCAGATCATGTGATACCTCAGAGTTCTGACATATTTGCAGTAGATGCATGCGATATCTCAGAGTTCTGACATAGTTGCAGACCATATGATACCTCAGAGTTCTGAATAGTTGCAGTAGATGCATGCAATACCTCAGAGTTCTGACATAGTTGCAGTAGATGCATGCTATACCTCAGAGTTGAGACATAGTTGCAGACCATATGATACATCAGAGTTATGAATAGTTGCAGTAGATGCATGCAATACCTCAGAGTTCAGACATAGTTGCAGATCATGCGTTATCTCAGAGTTCTGAAATAGTTGCAGTAGATGTATGCCATACCTCAGAGTTCAGACATAGTTACAGATCATGTGATACCTCAGAGTTCAGACATAGTTACAGATCATGTGATACCTCAGAGTTCAGACATAGTTGCAGTAGATGCATGCGATATCTCAGAGTTCAGACATAGTTGCAGTAGATGCATGCGTTATCTCAGAGTTCAGACATAGTTGCAGTAGATGCATGCGCTATCTCAGAGTTCAGACATAGTTGTAGATCATGCGATACCTCAGAGTTCAGACATAGTTGTAGATCATGCGATGCCTCAGAGTTCAGACATAGTTGCAGTAGATGCATGTGATACCTCAGAGTTCTGACAGTTGCCGTAGATGATTGCGATACCTCAGAGTTCAGACATAGTTGCAGTAGATGCATGCGTTATCTCAGAGTTCAGACATAGTTGTAGATCATGCGATACCTCAGAGTTCAGACATAGTTGTAGATCATGCGATGCCTCAGAGTTCAGACATAGTTGCAGTAGATGCATGCGATATCTCAGAGTTCAGACATAGTTGCAGTAGATGCATGCGTTATCTCAGAGTTCAGACATAGTTGCAGTAGATGCATGCGCTATCTCAGAGTTCAGACATAGTTGTAGATCATGCGATACCTCAGAGTTCAGACATAGTTGTAGATCATGCGATGCCTCAGAGTTCAGACATAGTTGCAGTAGATGCATGTGATACCTCAGAGTTCTGACAGTTGCCGTAGATGATTGCGATACCTCAGAGTTCAGACATAGTTGCAGTAGATGCATGCGTTATCTCAGAGTTCAGACATAGTTGTAGATCATGCGATACCTCAGAGTTCAGACATAGTTGTAGATCATGCGATGCCTCAGAGTTCTGACATAGTTGCAGTAGATGCATGTGATACCTCAGAGTTCTGACAGTTGCAGTAGATGATTGCGATACCTCAGAGTTCAGATAGAGTTATAGATGCTATCCACTCATAACAGCACACACAATTTTGAACTTCAAAAGCATGGACACAATAACTGCCTTAGTAAATAGCCTCAGAGAGTCATATGAGGGCTGCAGTTACGATCTCTGTTTCCATCCTCATACTGACCATAGTTATTCTGTATGCTACAGGATGAAGTGTTACAAGATCAATAGAAGTAAATAATGAACATCAGCAAAGGATAAACAGTAGCATATGAAAAAACATGTCACGTGAAAGGTGACTGTTTAATATGTAAAATAACTCTACATATCAAAGTGCTATTCAACACGTGTATTACGGAGCCAAAAAGGGGATAAAAGAATAGTGCCGCTGTTCCTTGCCATGCACGTCAAAAGTGGAAACTAAGGAGGTTTTGGGGGGTTGAGTTGACAGTCTCACTCCACAGAGGGTCAAGTGACCCTGAAGCCATACTGAAGTTGGATGTGTCAGGACAAACAGCGCAGCCAAGCTATAAACCATGCCACCAACGTATTCTGTACTCCAGAAAACATCTTACAAATTTCTATTTTAGTGGTATCCTGTCAGTGCACTGTATGTTAGTGGTATCCTGTCAGTGCACCATATGTTAGTGGTATCCTGTCAGAGCATTGTATGTTAGTGGTATCCTGTCAGTGCACTGTATATTTCAGTACCACCACATACAAAAAATGTAAATATGGTGTTTCTAGACTCACAAGTGAAGCTATCACAGATGGTAATGGTTGTCTCGGGAAAGTAAACTAAGTTGATTTGAAACACAAACTGTCAGGTGTGGCAAACTGAGATATCTGAGGTATTAAAGCACACAAGGTTGCTTAAAGTGCTCAGCTGCCTAGCCAGTTGCTGAACAAGCAATAACCTGACGACCATCACTTTTGTACTTACTCAGTATATGTGCCATTCCTCAGCCTTCTCAAAGCATGAGCCCTGGTACCATACCTTGTTTCTGTGTAATTTCTACTTCAAATAATGAGAGAACCTTGAAACTGGTCTATTGGTAGGCGGGCGAGTGACTAAACACTGCACTATCACAGCTCCAAAACTCTCATATGTTACCTATTTGGTCTGCCACATGGTACGAAGCCCATGTTGTTGACAGTATCCATCTTAAGTTGACTGCTAACAAGGAATTTCCTAATGTTAGTCACGTTTAAAAGTCACCAAGAAGATATCACTGCTGTCCTCACCTACATCACAGCTCTCTTCACCTAACATCACAGCTCTCTTCACCTGCCATCACAGCTCTCTTCACCTGACATCACAGCTGTCCTCACCTGACATCACAGCTCTCTTCACCTGACATCACAGCTGTCCTCACCTGCCATCACAGCTCTCTTCACCTGACATCACAGCTCTCTTCATCTGACATGAGAAGAGGTAGAGGTCAGAAAATGACTTATTGCCTGACATCTCTGTTAATAGGATTGAAAGTTTTGAACAGTTAAATCCAGTTCAATGAAGTATTAAAGTGAGTTCCACTGATCGAGTGATACTCTGAATATTTTTCTAGCTTCTTGGTTCACTGCTAACACTGGATATATATCTCCCAACATATTGGCTTGTTCCTCCTTCTGGTGTCACAACTCTTCCCATGTAAAGTAAATCTATTTGCTGCTGCTAAAGTATTTTTCTCTGTTACAATGAGTGCATAACTTGACATTTAATGATATGACTACAATCAAATCCCATTATAACACCTTGGTCCAGACTGATGAAATATGTCACAAATTTCCCTATTTAACACTTTTCAAAATCCCCAATATTATTTATTCTTTGTTTGTACTGTATTTAGCAAATTTTTGCTGTTATAAACTGCACATATTTCATCAGTTCCGATCCAGTTATTATAATGGTATCTGCACAATATTGTTTTAATTTTAAAAGATAAGTTCTCTACTGGAATTGCAGAATGTGAAACATCATTTTTGTGTGCAATTTTATAATATATAAATAAATATCAGAAAAAATTAATCTAAGAACCAGATTTATGGCCGTCTGTGACGGTAGAGACGCAAGATAGTGACAAAAGGTCAATCATCCATGACAGTGGTTAGCTATGAGTACGGCGACCAGGAGGGAGGTACAGAAACAAATTATCTTGTGCGGATTGCCACTATACTATCCATATTGTTACATACGTCCACTGTTCAGTGGTAAAAATACTGAATTTATTAGTTGCCAATGTCAAAGTCAGATGTGTTGGACCATTGGCACAAATAAAGTGGTGACGCAATGCATTTCCGTTGCACTACATCCTGCTGGAACACTTGTACGACCAAATAAACCTAAGACCTAACAGAACAAATAAATTTAAGAACTAACAGAACAGACTCAAGAGCTACGCAGAACAAATAAACACCAGATATAATGAATATCAAAACAGGTATTTATATAATCATTGAATTATATGATACAGGATTTGAGAAAGAATGCATTTAACAAACTTTAACAAATCTATCAATAACATCTAACAGAACTGTCATCAGTAATAATAATCCAACACTAAATATCAAAATGCACCCTGAATAGTGAATATTTACATGACATATGGATCAGAGTATATACAGATGGCTCAGCAAAAAATGGAGGAGCAGGAAACTATATATACATATATATATATATATATAGAGAGAGAGAGCAAGAGAGAAGAGAGACAGAGAACTCAAACAATGTTAGGGATATAATCAAAGTACCAACAGAAAAATCTGTAATAATTATGATGCAAAAATCCAGGCAATCAAGGTGGTAACTGAAAAACTACTGAGTTAATTCTGGACCACAGCCTGTATTATTCATGACAATTGCAAAATTAGCACTCCAAGCACCCCAGTCCAGAGAACTACCAGACTTGCAAATACTACTAATTGAACTAAGCAATCATCTCAAAGTAGCCATTAGAGGTATCCTCACATTGTGGAATGCCTTGAAATGAGAAAGTAGATAATCTGGCAAAGGAGCATGCTATTGATGATCAACCAGATATGCAAGTAAAAGAAACAGATGATCAAAGCAACAAGAAAGCCAACACAGATGACTATCAAAATAGGAACAGACCAGAACAAGCTGTCATTCTATGCCTAAGAACAAGGCATAAATGACTCTGCAGTGAAGTGTAGGGCCTATAAAAAGTTCAAGATTGACAACAAAGCCATATGTACTTGGGAATAGGTACCTCAGATTTTTTGAACATAATTCATAGGTGTCAGCTAGTATGGATTTTCCGTATTAATACGGATATCGTCCCCTCTCCCGGAAAAACCTGATTAAAAAGTAATTATTACTAATGCTGGCGTTTATATCCCACATGCTCATATTGAGGGGCAAAAGATAATTTTATTTTCACATAAAAAAAAATAATTTTGTGAGTGTGTGTGCTCTAAATACTGACACTTTTATTGAAATACATTGTTAAAAATAAGGATTTATGACAAAATAAGTTGACACCTATGATATTTATTAAGAATGTCTAGAATATCAAATACTGAGGCAAACACACTGACCCAAAGAAACAATACTAGAAGAAAAACTTTACAGACCTCTGACAAATGCAAAATACAGTCAGGTTTATAGAAAAAAAACAATACTTCAGATATAAGCACATTCCGTATACATGAAACAAGAAAAAAATTGCAAGCACAGAAGAAAATACATATCAGTATTTGACAACAACAGATGTATTCCATCAAACTCACTGAGCCAAGCACAAAATCTCACAGATGGCACACAAAAACACATAAATCACACATTGCGTGCTGGGTTATGGTGTGAATCTTAAATTGACAGGTGTCACTCTATCATAGGTGCGAACCAGCCCTGGATTTAACTGGTCAGTCTGTGCTATGCTGTCCATGCTATCATCAATGTTCATCTCTGAGGAAGACCCAACAGCATCCTGTCCACGACGAGTCTGAATTGTTCTTAACAATCCCTTGGCCTCTTCTCTTGTCTGATCAGAAAGTTAAAAAAAAGTATTCAGAAATAGACAATCCTGTCATATGAACACAAATGAAAAATCAAATGCTTAATAAAAACCCAAATTGCTGTAACATATTATTCTTAAATAGTGTAGATATCTGTGCGTATGTATATTTGTATATGTGTACTCACATCTGTGCATGTGAACACAAACATATATATATACACACATACATATTACCTGAGTCTCTCATATATTTATATGACATTATTGCACATCATATATTTCATTATGTCATCAAACAGCACATATCTGATGCTCTCATCACATATGTCATTCTGCCATCACACAGTACAACTGTATGAACTATATTTTCTTAATGATTTTAGTCTGTGGTGTACGCTGTTAAATATATTTTTTTTAATGATTTTAGTCTATTTTGATTCTTGATTAGGAACCAGCATTACTACACAAGGGGCTTTGCCATAAATAATCTTCTTGCCATTCCATCATCCATCTAAAAGTATGTAAGCTCAGTGTCCCAGTCGGTTGTTGGTACTTTCGGTCTTTCCAGTGAGAATGCACTTTGTCACCTCTCCCCTGGACACTCCAACTCCATCATTCTCTGAACATGTACATTGTCTTTTTCAGCATCCTCTGCATCATTATGTAACCGTGACTGCCCTATTTAATTCAACCCGGTCTCTACTCATCACTTTGTCATTTACAATAGCTCTACACACCAATGTGCCATATATTTTGTTGCCCCTGACTCCCGCATAACCAAAACAGTAGATCCATGTGATACTATGGGCAGTGTTGAGAATAGTATCCCATTTTTCTATCGTGTGCAGCATACTCTGAAGTCTGACAGAATCAATGTAGGTATTGGTGACTGTGTCATCAGCCAAGTCAGAGTTGCTGTTATTATCTCTATCTCAATGTTGTAGTGGGATAGGCATCACATTTTTCCACCACAATCTTGCCATTTTGTTTGGTGATGAAGTCTCACCGCACCTCTTTGTTTCTCTTGCTACTGAGTCATCTGTGTAAATAATTATATCTTGTGGCTTTGAGTACTGTTCTAGAGTTCTTGTATGATTCCCCGTCTTGTTTGCAGCCAAATCGTGGCTCTCTTATCCTAGCTGTATTACAACATTCATCAACAATCTTCTCTCTTTATTTACTTCCATCCATTCACAACCTATTCCAGCTTACAGACTCTGAGTAGGATATCTTCCACTTTTGCCATCTAAGACTGTCCTTGTTTGATTTATGTGAATTCTTTTTGTGTTATCTAGAGGTTGGTATAAAGAATGATAGTCATTGTTGCAACTTTAAAGTATTCTTTCATCTGCGCTATTCAATTTTTACATTGATGCGGTAGGTCTAGAAGAAACCTCATGGCAGAAATGAGTGTATCTGGTACATCCTAGAACTGCCCTCATGGTCTCATTCTAGACCATAGGTTCCAAACTTTTCCGGACCACACTTTGCAAGACATAAATGTTGTAAACCCCCCCCCCCCCCCCCAATTATAACAGTTTTCCACAGGTGTTTGATATTTAATGAATATATAAAAAACTTATACAATATTCTTCAAACATTTTTATGGCTCATGTAACGGTCAAGGCAGGGACATGGAGTTTTGCTATTTTGACACAAATATTGGTCTTTTATGTAGGTAGACTCTTTTAGACTTGGTGTTTTCATGTTATATGTATAGCCCAGCAATATTATTGCTATTAGGTATGTTGATTATCATTTTCGCATACCGGACACATCCATATGTGATCCGATCTCCGCTTCAGTATATCTCTCAGGGTATAACGGCTGATGGTTCCGGTTCTTTGTTGGTTCACTACTCTTTCTGAAATCTTTGTCAGGGGTTCTCTTTGAGCCATGCCCATCCTCACTCCCAATTCTTGCAAACTTGATATTGACTCATGCTTATTCATCTAAAAATCCCCTGATCGTGAGGACTCACGAAGAGCAGTAAGTATGTCTGCTTGGTCCGTAGGCTGACCGTCTGTTGTGGTGGCGAGACTAGCTAATTTGTCGGTCCGTTCATTTCCCTTCACATCCGCATGCCCGGGGACAAAAATAAGCGTGAGTTTTCGTAGTGATACCCGCAATTTAGCTCTATCCAATGACTCCGCCCATTCCCTACGTACATCACCTGTTCTGATTTTCTGAATCATTTTTGTGAATTGCGATTCCAGCCAGTAAAGTGCCTGCGTTACGGTGAATACTTCCATAGTTAGACTGCTCCTTGTTGCGGTAAAGGCATCACTAGCTTCGTGTACTGTTCTCCCTTTTGATCTGACAGTAAAAGCCCATGCGCATCGCTGGTAACGGTTTATTTTACACACGACACAAAGTATTGTGCAATAACTGTGTGTCGAAATATGTCAGCCGATTTATGTATAATTATCACATACTGAGACATCAGCTGATTTAGGTATAATTATCACATACTGAGACATCAGCTGATTTAGGTATAATTATCACATACTGAGACATCAGCTGATTTAGGTATAATTATCACATACTGAGACATCAGCTGATTTAGGTATAATTATCACATACTGAGATACGTGCTTAGAATCAGGAAAAAACTACAAATAATTTATGTATTGTTTGTAATTACAAATATTATGACTAATCATGGTGTTTATTAAACTATCAGGGTTCTCTGGCATGGACAGTGGCCTGGATTGAGGACATATCTACTAGATTCTATTCTGCAATTCTTGTGCTCACCACTCAAAAGAAATCATCTGAAAAGCCCAGCCATAGCAGAACCGGCATATCGTGACGACTGGGATTTTGGTGAAATATAAGCATGTGTTGAGCTTCAACTCAATCTGCTATTCGTGCTGCTGAACATTGCACTTCTAGCGAATCCTCCCCTTAGTGCAGTAATGTACGGTCATATGATGGCCATGTGCAGTCTTCCTCCCAGTAACTTGTGTACTACATTTCTATCAGTTGCAGGTAGGTTTAAAAACGTATGGTAGCCAATTCAGTATCTAGAACTGAGCCAGCAGTCAGAGATGTCACAAAATTTCAGATATGTGCAAATTTTATAACAATTTGGAATTGTTTACCAAACATGAACCAATAGCAACACTGCTACCTGTAAACATTTATACAGAGCATTCTGTTGTCTAGACTATATCCTGCTAACCTGCATGAGTTTGAGAATGAATAAAAGTACAAAACCACCTAGACAATAGAGAGGATACTAGTACTGGAAAAAATTACTCTAAATAAATCATTGCAACAAATCTTCAACAAAAAGATGAGCACTGACCTCAGTAAACTCTGTGCACTTTTGAGCTGCAGTGTATGCCTTATCCCAGTTCTCATGCTCAATGTGGTAGTTGGCTAGGTACAAGTATGCTCGGCTCATATCTTCATGGTTGTGCACCTGGCAATGACATATAGCAAAAGTATCGAGAGACATTATAGAAAAACATATGCTAACATGGTATTTGTGTTGATATGATCTAATACAAAAATTAAATATCTTATACTAGACACAATCCCATGTTTTCACATCAGTCGTAAACACATGTCCTGAGACTAGACACAATCCCAATCCTACGTTTTAAGATTAGATACAATCCCATGTTATGAGATTAAATACAATCCCATGTTATGAGATTAACCATGATCTGACACCATCCCTATACAAAAGTTTTCAACTTGAAATTGTAGGATTAGATTACCTTCCCTCTGTAATTGTTTCTCACTTAGCCAGACTACAGTGATGTGTCCTCTAGTTGCCAGATACTCTTATTGATGTTAAGCCGATTCTTTTGTCAGCTTCTATTTGTTGATACAGACTTCTGTTATCTTAGACTCTCAGCATTCACTATGCACTTCTGAAATCCATACACAAAATTATCTGCAGTTTGATAACAAACACCCGCCAAGCACATCCGACTTCAGATCACTTTGACACTCTATTGGATGGGACAGCCAATTCTATCCCAAAAAACCATATTAGTCACTTCTTATGACATGCATGGCATGTTAGTGTTGTTATTTTTTTCTCCCCTTTCAGGGCCTGGCAACACACTGGTGCAAGAGACTTCTATGCTAAGACAATCTTTGTTCCATGAACTTGCATGTAACAACTGTTTCCCACTTTCAGTTAATCTTGTTTCTTCGCAGCAGTAAATCGTGTAATATATATATATATATATATATACACATGAAGTCATTCAGAATTGACACGTCCCTCATTACCACTCCATGACTGTTAACCTTTAGCAAGCCGGATTAAAAAATACAAAACATCTTCTGCCACCAGATTCTTTTTTGCGAATTTTCATCTTTTCTGGTTGGTGTTACGGAAACGCAATAACTTTTTTGTTATTCGAGATAGGGCATTTTTTAGGGCATGTAGATGCAGAATTGAATACCGCAAATGTATGTGTATTTTTTTTTTAACGTAACCTACCCGGGGTTTGCGCAAGAGGTGAAGACAATTTATATTTTAAAATTACATAAAAACAACAAACACAAATGACTTACCCACTGGATGTGCAGTTCTCCTACGTGCTGTGCAGCTCAGATGTACACTCAGTCTTGAAATTTAATAATGTGTGGTATCGATGGAAGCAGGGATATGGGCACAGAGTGACCTGACATGCTGCACACACGTACTGAGTCTGGTGGCGCTTCTTTGTCCGATCTGAACAGACAACACAGTCAGGAAATGAATGCCTGCCACTGGACAACCGTTTAGGATTTATAGCAATGTGGTGTGCTGGTGCTAGTGTCATCCTATCCGGTGGGTGGCTTGTTCTTCTTCCAGAACTGGAAGACGCAGGCCTAGAGTAGCAACCCTCAAGAAGCCCATGAATTATCTGCAAGCGAAATTTTTCCGCCTTGACTCGGCCAGGATGTTTAGCCCGCCACAGGACAGATGAATTGACAAAGCAAGCTTCCAACAAGTAAAAGAAAATTTTCTTCCACCACTTGCAGGACCTGTGGCCTAACATATAATATGTTAGCTGCTTGTCAACACGATCAACGCCTCCCATATGACGGGTATAGGCCTGTATTGCGCATGGTTTTACCACATCCCTCACATTACCACCATGGCGTTTGGAACGGACCTTCCTATTGAAGGTCTGCGCATCGTGTGCAGATGTCATCAAATTTACTTGCCTCTTGTCATACCATGACAGGTAGAGAATGTTGTCATCACTTTCAGTACGAAGTGGGTCACCAACCTTGAGTTTTAGACCCTTCAACGCAGGGGGGACCCCTTTGCGATTCAATTGTAGTGTGCCGCAGGCGCCTATCTGGTTCTCGGCAAGCTCCTTGAAAAGGGCTGGAGAGGAAAAGAAGTTGTCCATGTAGACAATATGGCCCTTACCGTGCATTGTGGCCAACAAATTACTCACAACACAGTGAGCCAATCCCTTTTTTTTGTCATAGATGTCCTCCTTCCCAAGGTACAGCTTCCAGTTCCAGAGATAACTAGTCTTCGAGTCAGCCAGTGCCCAAGACTTTATACCCCACTTTTGAGGGTTTCTTGGGCATGTACTGCATAAGACTAGTCCTACCCTTGAAAGCAATCATGCTTTCATCGATACTGATTTCTTTGGAGAGGCCGTAATATTGTTGGAACAGAGGAATAAGTTTGTCAACAAACTCTTGTATCTTGAACGCCTTGCTGTGACCGGGTTGCCCTCGTGCAACAGCTGTTGTGTTGTCTACAAGGTACAGGAATGAAAGAATAGCTAAAAACCTATTCCTACTCATGACATTCCTAAACCCAGGCATCTCGATGAGACCATCATTAGACCAATACAATTCATAGGAGGAACGTTTGGTCAGTCCCATCAAGAGGATCAAAGCAACAAAGGCTGTCATCTCATCAGCTGTGACTTCCTTCCACAACTTCACACGAGATGCATAGCCGGCGTCCTGTCCCTTCGATTCACTAACCTGCTTAGCGTACCGATTAGTTTCAGTTACCAACATGTTAAGAATATCATCTGCAAAAAACAGACGAAACACGTCTACCTCACTAAGGTTATCAGCTAGGCCTATAGGTCCAACAATTTCATCGAAATTTCTAAGCCAATCATGGCTATACCCCGAAGGGACACTTGAGTTTTCAACTACCTGGTTCTCCAAAATGTCTTCTTCCACGCTGCCCACAGAATCAGTGTCACTAATATCATCTCTATCTAACCACACATTATCTAAAGGAGCTATATCTGCATCGGTAAGCTACACAGTTTCTTCCTCATCGGAATCGTCATCCATGATAAATTTGAAATAAATTGCATCCATGATTGAAGGTTTGGGTGTCGGTACGAGATAATAGTTTGCAACGTCTTGTTGCTACACAGAATTTTTTCAAATGGACAGGGCGAACGTGGAGATATTCCGGTATCGATTGCGCATGTCCCTAGCTATGTGCATTAACTAAGCTGGCTGTGGTACGTGTAAATCTCACGATAATCTCGCTGGGTGGGACGGCCCGCCATCAGCGCGCGCGGCCATTTTGTTTTTCGGCGGCTGGGATTGATATAGGCTCGGTGAAGGTTAAACTGCATGTGTTCACAGATATTCTTCTTCTGTGGTCATTCTCAAACTCCTGTTGACTGTGTGATGTCCGGATGAGGGAAAGTCCTGTGTCATGGTTTACAGTTTTGCTGCAATATCTGTGCCTTTTGACCTGACAAATCTGACTTCAGCAAGCTAAATCTGGGCCACTTTGAACCTATATGGGATGGGATAGCCAAATCCACCCCATAACCATCTTAGTTACCTCTTATGACATGCATGGATGGTAAACAGTGTTGGTATTCTATGCTCCACTTTTGAGCCCACCAACACATGGACTGACTAGATCTAGTTTTCAATGATGGTTTCCAGTATGTTTGGATTAATTTAGATGGATTGTAATTAATAGAATAATCAATACTCACCAACATTCTGTTTGCTTGGTTAATGTATTCTGTAAAGGCATGACATGCTTGATCTTTCTCTCCGAGCATCGAATATAAGCTAGTGATTGTAAACATACAAGATTAGTACCTGGAGAGACTAGAGGACGCAGATGGTAGAGACAGATGAACTAGAGGTTGTAGACTGCAGAAACAGAGGACAATGCTGCAGATTATAGAAATAATGTTAAGAAGCTGGAGGTTGTGGAGATAGGAGACTCGAGATTGTGGAGATAGGAGACTCGAGATTGTGGAGATGGGAGACTAGAGATTGGAAGTTGCACAGATAAATGACCCAAGTTGATGATTGTAGAGATCTAGAATGGAAACAAAGAAATATATCAAATACAAGATTAGAAGTTGGAGACTGTAGAGAAAAATAATAATGTTCATTGTAGAAATATAGAATACAAGTTGGAAACTGTGGAGATATAGAACAAGCGATAACAGACTATAAAAAGTTAATAATGTTACTATAATACTGACTATCAAAATAAACAAAACAATGTAGAAACTAAATAAAATAAACACAATAACAAGTACTGTTTCAACATTGTGGCCCAAACGGGACTTTTCTCAAGAACTAAAGGCGACCTTTCTCAACATGCTCTTGAGAAAGGTCCCGTTTGGACCACAATATTGAAACAGTCCTTGTTATTGTGTTTATTTTATTTAGGTTTTACATTGTTTTGTTTATTTTGATAGTTAGTATTATAGTAACATTATTAACTTTATATAGTCTGTTATCTCTTATTTGTTTTATTACTGCGGCACTACCCACTTTGTCATACATCCTCTGACATTTTGGTTATTTATACTTATGGAGATATGGAACAAAAGATGGAGATTGTGGAGCTATAGAATACAAGGAGATTGTAGAGATATAGAATAGAAAATAGTGATTGTAAAGATATAGAATTAAAAAAATAGAGATTGTAGAGATATAGAATAGAAAATAGAGATTGTAGAGATACAGGTTGGTTGTAGAGATATAGAACACAAGGTGGAGTGTAAGTATCATGTCTCTCTAATATGTGGTATTAAATATTCTGTCTATCAAACAACAAATATAATCCCACACATAATAGTTTTTGCTATTTCTTACCTGGCTAATTTGAACAAGGCCATCTCTTCTGCATCTCCTAGACAATGAGCTTTCCAGAAGCATTTCTTGGCTTCCTGCAGCCTATCCACTTTCTGGCAGCACTCACCGAGAGCTATCACCATTCTAGAGTCATTGGGTCTGAACAAGTGACATAAAATTGCTAAATGTGTATCACTAGCATCTATTATGTGATATGTTTTGTACTAGAGAAGAGAGCATAAACACATTCACATCTAAGGAAAAGCATTATGGTTTGGTTGGTCTGAATATCTGAACAAAACAAACTACAACTTGCCAAATTACTACGCACTCACAAAATACATGAGGTCTTCTTACAAGAGACTATACACAGACACTGAGCCATATCTATCAGGATATAACAGTTATGCCTGTAAGAGCACCAATTGCCATGTCACAATTATCTACATAAGGAGTAATAATTGGGGACATGTCACCCAGCTAACAGCTAATCCACAGATGCGTAGAAAGGGAGGAAAACATACAATAAACAAGAGGAAAACATACAATAAACAAGAGGAAAACATACAATAAACAAGAGGAAAACATACAATAAACAAGAGGAAAACATACAATAAACAAGAGGAAAACATACAATAAACAAGAGGAAAACATACAATAAACAAGAGGAAAACATACAATAAACAGCTAATCCACAGATGCATAGAAAGGGAGGAGAACATACAATAAACAATGTATACAGATAAAATCACGAAACATCTATCTATATATTTCCTCTCTTATAATGTGATTACATAAATAAGGATTCTTTTACTGTCTTCATTATACCGATTTTGAGAGTACATATCATTTGTTGTACAGTTCACTTTGAACTGAGCGGTTCATTAACAATAACTGGGTCACAATCTTAACATTGTGTTATTTAATTTTATGGCTTCTAATTTTCAAATACAACCACCTGGAGTTACCATCATACCCGTTCACAGAAAACATTCTAGATATTATACAAAACACCTTGAACATCACATTATATTCACTAAATATCACAATTATCTATGCCTCAGAAAACATAAAAAAATATAATGCCATGTAGAATGTATAAATTTAACTTGTTACTTCCCTTTAATGATCCCCACAAGTTTTCAACTTCAGTTGGCAATTGTTTATTTTGAGCCTGAGGTCACATGTGAGCATATTGTTGCTTACTGATTGATAACTATTGATGTAATATTCACTTCTGAGTTCAATGTAAAAATTAAAACCCCTTTCTTCCCATCCACTGATGACAGTCTTGCAGAAGTGAACTTTCATCTAAAACTCTTAGTGTATTTGAATGGTACACACTCAGCAAGTAATTAATGATCTAGTATATAATAATTGCATTGTTCCCTTTGCTCTTAGTCACAACTCTACACAACATTGCGTAGCATATTTAATTTGGTATGTAGTGATCAACCCAGTATTTTTTGCTTGTAGTTATTTTAAAGGCAATATTTACATTCAGCAGGCTGTCATTGCTTTCTGAAGAGTCCAAACTATCTGCAACTGAAATTTTATTTGGCACATCAGCCGCATGAGACACATACACTACCTCTCTCAGCTACAGATCTGGACAACTGTACACAAAGAAACATGACTTACTTCAGTGTTTGTGCTGTCCTGTAGTAGTAAAGGGCATAGGAAGGCATCTTGAGGATCTCATATGTCTGCCCAAGACCATACCATGCTCGATAATCTCTCTTATCCACCTCTATGGCATGCGAAAGATAATTTTATTGGAACGTTCAATGTGTACTACTAATTATATATAAATGTACAATCACAGAAAGTATGCTGCTTCTAATTTTGCTGCTTCTAATTTTGCAGCATTATATAAATGTACACATTAAAAAGTGTATACATTATATAAATGTACACATGAAAAAGTCTACTATTATATTATGTACACATAAAAACGTGCACAGATTATATATATATGTGCACATTAAAAAATGTACACATTATATTAATGTACACATGAAAAAGTGTACACATTATATTAATGTACACATGAAAAAGTTTCAACCAGAGCTCACTGTCCACTCTTTTCTTCCCATTACATTAACAGCAGCACCATAATTGTATCCATTAGATAGATGTTATTTCTGACTCATCATCATCATCAAGTGCCGTCTCCGCAACGAAGGTTGGCTGCAACGTATCTCCAACATCTCCTGTCTCTTGTCTTGGTGGTGCACTCTGCTAGACTGTAACCTGTCCATCGTGTAATGTTACTCTCCCACTTGTATCTCTGCCTACCTCTTGCTCGCTTCCCTTTGACTTTACCCTCAAGTAACGTCTTCAATAGGGTGTCATGTCTATTAATGTGTCCAAAGTATTTTATTTGCCTGATCTTTATTTCTCTTAGTAGTTCTTTCTTCATATTAAATGTCTTTAGCACCTCGTTATTTGTTTTCTTCTCTTTCCATGGTGTTCTCCCAATTCTTCTATATACCCACATCTCAAAGGCATCAATTTTGTCTTCTAATTTCTGTCTAACATGTCCTAAATCCTAAAAATGAATGAATTGAGAATTCTAAAAAGTGACACGTGTTATTCATACTCTGACAAACAATGGGTGAATGACCGATAACAGAACTAACCTATTGCTCTACGGTAGGCCTGAATGGCAGCAGAGATATTTTTCATTTCCATGTACTCATGTCCCATTAGTGTCCATGCAGAAATGTAATTTGCATTTAATTTGAGGGCCCTCTGGAAATACAGAATGGACTTCTCATGCTGTGATCTTAGAGAGTAATAATTGCCTGGTTGAAATAAGAAAAATAATATGATACACACAAATTTAAAACAAGCACAGATACACAAATTAATTAAAATTTTAAACCAAATGCAGATACATACATGAATTAAAATTTAAAACAAACACAGAGATGCACACATTAATAACTCTTAAAACAAATTAGAGACGCATGCACAAATAAAAACTTTAAAACAGAGATACATGCATGAGTTAAAATTTAAAACAAACACAGAGATACATATGAATCAACATATGAAACATTAAAAAAATATAAAGTTAAATGATAATATACATAAACTAAAATTTAACATAGGCCAAAACACGCATGTGGTTGCGTCTGTGGGTCTCACCAATGGCCCACTAGACATACCATCCATGCAACAGAAAACCTTAGTGGATGACATGCCGTTATATTGAAGTTATCTTCTTATAGAAGCTTCATGGCACGTCATCTATACAATTATGATTTTGTTTTGTTGTTGAAATGTTTTACATGTTTGCCAGAATATATATGTATGCACCCTCTGTGGTTGGGAGGGAGCCAGAATGTACTGTGAAGCACTGAGGAGGAGGAAACTGACATCACTGTTTTTCCTATGGCTGAGGCCCATCATAGAGGCACAGTGACTCAGGACGTGATGATCCTTTTGACTTGAACATTTGGTTGCATGCCTGGAACAATAGAGAAGTTCTGCATAACAAGTAGTCAATTGGTGGCGGGGAATGAGCACAGTGAACCCTATCTTGGCTACAGTGGCTAGGAGCAGTGCATAGGTTTAAACCTACCTTCCTGGAGGTGTGATAGTTATTCTCTGGCTCTGTCCTGGGGTGGGCAGAAAATCCACAGACTTCCCAGCAATATAATGCCATCTAATGGCATTAGGTCAAAGGGCATGAGCCCATGGACCGCTGGATCAGCAACCAACCAACCAACCAACCAACATAGGCCAAGTACAAGGAGCTATTTATAGTTTTGCCAGCAAGGTGATAATTTCTAGAATATGATTCACACATGAGCCGTACATTTTCTACAAGCTTGGAATGTCTTTTTTCTTGAAGTGTCTTACACACAATCACTAGCATTGATTATTTGTTTCATCATGTTGAAGAAGAGATTTGAGGTCTTCTCACACAACCAGGTATCCAGAGTTGCACTTCATCCTTAGAAGTTTAACAGTGTACTATGAGGTGTTCCGTCAGCTTGCGAAGAAAAATGGATTTAAAAAAGCTCAAAGTAGTAGATTGGGTCTGTATGACATACAGTAGTAGAATGTCAAATATGAAATATTTCAACTGTGTGCTCGCTTGTGTTCAGATGAGCTTAGTTGTGCTGAAGAATTGTGTTTTTGCCAAGATGAAAATTCAGCAATCTTTCGTTGACATTTTGCAAAGTTGTTACATATCATTCAGAGTTGATTGTATTGATGTTCTTAAAAAAATATGCTTGGACTACAATGCGAAAAGATGATCTTTACTTTTTCTGCTGACAACTTTGAATTTTTGTTTTGTAGATAACTTCTTATGCTAATACTCCATCGAGTGGTATTTAATTTCTACTAATATGCAGGAGTGAGAGAATTATGCAGAAGATGAAATGCTACTGAAAACATTTATGTTTTATTTCTCCTGTCACAATTCTCTTAATAAACATAAAAATCAAACAGAGGTTACCTATTACACAGCAAGTTTCTACGCAGTATTTGTTGACCGTGCAGCACTTATGTGCCAAATGGGCCAAGTCACTCTTTTTTTCCTATAGCAAAACAAAACAGATCACAAAACATGTCAAAACTATTCTCTGGTTAAAAAAAACCAAAAACAATATCAAATGCTGACATCTGTGACGTAATGAATTCATAGTAACACAACAACTGAAACAACACCGCAAATTTGACTCTTATAGCAGGACAATGGTCCTACAAAAATTTCCAGCAGGATGTAGTCCAGGGACCAGAAATCCATTGTGTAAAATGTGCCATAGCCAGACACATATAACTTTGGCGTGTGACAAATCTAACAATGAGTACTTTACACTAAAACTCACAGTATATTATTTTACTGATAAATAAAGAAAAACATAACACGGCAGGTTTAATATGAAATAGGCTACAATAAAAACACTAGGAAAATCAATTATATTCTATTTTCAAAGCACTTGTGGAATCCCCATAGACACTGAGTCCCTTTACGCTTGCAAAAAAAGTGTACTGTACAGTTATGTGACCTCAACTATAAAAGTACAAGCTGTCTGGTGTGACCTCAGTCATAACGGTACAAGCTGCACGGTCTGGTGTGACCTCAGTCATAACGGTATAAGCTGCACTGTCTGGTGTGATCTCAATGCAGTACAAACTGCATTGTCGGGCACAGAAAATAAATGTAAACTGACAGGGACCAAAACAACTAAAGAAATGCACTATTTACATTAGTAAATGAACACCAATGCCATAGCATTCTGGGCACACATATGGATGCTCAGTCTCACCAAGCTGATGTTAAAAAAATATTATGACTATTATTGCTAGTAACCACAGTTATAACTCAATTACTCCACATTTTGTGGAAGATATTTACACAGAAAATGTGTATGGAGTGCCCAGTAAGTAAACAAAATAAAAGTTAGAGAAATATGTGCCCTTGAATAAAGAAAGTATCTAGTACCTTGATATATAACAAGTTGGAGTAAATATCCATGTTTTCAATTCTGTAGGGATCCATACCTTCCAAGGCTTTGAAGGTTATGACAGCCTGATCAACATCTGTTCAAGTAAAAACTTAGACAACATTGATTGTGATATGTGAAACATAACATTAAGACACTGTTCTGATGAGACAGATACAACAACTGCACAGCAACTTTTGAGACACTTCAAGCATTTATACTATATAGGTGACACACATGCACACACACACACAGAAATGTGTGTTCGTCCATCACATGAGATGATGACCATTTGTTACATCTACTGTTGAAAATTCAGTTAGAATTATGACCATGCCTAATTTTTCGTACATTGCTAATGAGCCCTATTCAAGCTGTGAATGCCCTTGGACAGTTTGGGCATGGGATGACTGGAGAAAAATTTTGGTTTCTCCTTGATTTTCTCTGCTCTTCGCTGTTGAGCTGCTGCATTTCTCCTCATTTCACAAAATGAAGCATTCTTTTTGACTGTAGAGCGCATTGTAGATCTATTTTGTGCAAGTTCTTCCCATGTATCTTGGTCTTCTTCTTCTTTCGTTCACTTGAAAAATGTCTATATCTGTAATTCTGTCTCCTTAATAAAACTCACTGTCTTTTGTAGTTCATACAGTGTCCCATAGAGTTTTGATTTCAGTGTTGTTTCCTCTGGCCAATATTTCTGCCTCAGCGTTTCATGCGCAGAACACTCTTGAAGTATATGTTTGGCACACTGTACTGCCTATCCACATGTACACATGGCCGTGTTGCCAATCTTTAACTTTGTATACATGTGACTGCGGAGTCGGTTGTGTCCTGTTCGGAGACGTAGAATTATAACTTGTTCTGGTCTGTTCCTATTTCAAAGGCTTTTAGTGAGGTCTTTAACGAGTCCTTGTAGCGCTTCTTTTGGTCACCCTGAGATTGTGTACCTTTATCCAGTTAACCATAGATAAGTATCTCTGGCAGGCGATAGTCTGGGATACATACCAAATGACCTGCCCAATGAATCTGTGTCTGCATCAGGATAGTGTCAATGCTGGGGATACCAGATCTGTCAAGAACAGTGGTATCTGGAATCTTGTCTTGCCATCTCATGTTTATAATTTTTCTGAGACAGGTTGTGTGAAAGTGATTGAGTTTCCTCACATGACATATATACACAGTCCATGTTTTACCAGCGCATAACAGCACTGGAAGTACCACTGCTATGTAAACTTTCAGCTTTGTAGGCTTATCATACACGCAGAAATATATATATATACACACAACATTTACACAACTCTCAAGACAACTAACTATAACCTTCAGGTAACATCTGTTGGATTAGACATTAGAAAATGTACTGAACATTGGATAAATAGAAAAAAACCTGATGAGATTAAAAATGCAATATTTAAAGAGCACCAGAAGATATGAAATGAGCATGACATCCAGATAATATCAGATGAGACAAGCATGACATCAAGATAACATCAAATGAGACAAGTAAGACATCCAGATAACATCGGCTGAGACAAGCATGACATCAAGATAACATCAGATGAAACAAGAAAGACATCCAGATAACATCAGATGAGACAAGTGAGACATCCAGATAACATCAGGTGAGACAAGTAAGACATCCACATAATAGTATTTGCATAAAACACAAGGTCAATCAGCTTTACAATAAACACACAGACTATCAGAATATAGGGTATGAAAATATAAAAGTTCACAGTATACAAAACAGTTTCAATATTAAGCTATTTATCAGGAAAACACATGACAAACAGTAAAAATAAAGGCAATATCACAAAAGCATTAGACGGCATACAATTAACAGCTGAGACATCCAAGGTAACAATGATGTCTATTGTTATACAGTTTTAAGTAGTTTCACTTACTAGTGAACATTCAGATAACAGATGAGATTAAACAAATACAACAATTGTTAAGTTGAAACATATGCGACAGGATGAGATAAGTACAACACTTGTTAAGGTGGAATATATACAACAGAATAAGACAAATACACTTGTTAAGGTGGAATATATACAACAGAATAAGACAAATACACTTGTTAATATGGAACATGCAACATAATGAGATAAATACAAAATTATTACATAATCAATTAGTTAAGACATATCTATAGGAGTCTGAATAAATATATATGGGGGGGGGGGGAGAAATGAAGTTTAAGTTGGTGGATTATCGTCTTTGCACACAGGGCATATCCATAAGAGATCAGATCTCTGTTTCAGTAAATCTCTTACGGTGTAGCAGCTGATGGTTCTGGTTCTGTGTTGGTTGATTGTTGTTTATGAAATATTTGTTTGGTGTTCTCTACAGGCCAAGCTGATCCTCACTCATTTTGAGCATTCTCGATACTGAGTCACCAAAATAACGGGATGTATTCAGCTACTACAAAAATAAAACATCATAAGCGTACAAAACAAACTAGCTTCATGTGTCTTGTAAAGTTTGTTGAGAGTGATGGAGTACATATGGGAAACTGAGTACATTGAAGTCAATCCTCTATGATTTTTGAACTGTAATCCAATAAATAAAATGTGGAAAAAGGGTAATGAAGTTTTGCTAATCACTAGAAACACAGGACAACAAGCAAATATCGACGTGTTGGCCTAAAGGCCTTTATCTATCAAGAATATGATAAAATACACAAGAGTAAGGAGTGTCATTGTCCATGATCACATAATAACAGTTAAAAGGGATGAAATGGGAGATAAAAGTGATAACACAAACATCCAAACAAAACACACAGACAACTAGTAATTTTTGCTACAATATATGAGGTTTAAAAAAATATCAAGAAACAAAACTAGCCTAGTGACCTCGCATATCATGGTATGTTACTGCTACTTGTGCAACAATGTATGGACTATCTGCAAAGCCTCGATCCATGAAGGTTCTGTAGATGCTGAGAGCATCATCATGTAGCTGCAACTCCATGTATACCTTGGCCATGAACAGTGACCTGATCCAGTGATTGGGTAGTCTGTATGACAGCAGCTGAAATGAGAAAATTTCATACTAGAATACCAGATTAAATGTTTATCTGAACAGATGGCAGTACATTCTGGGCACACCTATAAGGGCTCTGCCTTTTCCAGCAGATGGCACAGGGTTATGCATAGAATATCAGAGGAATAGTACTTAAAGTGCTGCATTTACTTATAAATAAGTACAGAATACAGGGTTAACAGTTAGTTTAGATGTGATAATTATTTAATGTTACAGGCTCCGTGGGTGTCTACAGTAGCCTTTACATAACTAGTGCCTATAAACGTCTCCAGTCAACCCCGTTACTATACCCGGATTTCTCACTACGGAATCACATGAAGTTAAGCTCATATGACATAGAATTCCCGCCACACGATTGTAAGTACGAGAATGCCAGCTGATTTTTCCAACAAATTTCTGAAACGACTTTGTACATTTTCGACAACATTTTACTATCAAATATAGTACTGCGTGGCATGGTAAGTGATTGTCATGGAAAGTAATATCTACATGTTTTAGTTGTTGTATTTGTGTTTCAGTTGTTATATTATAAGAATGTTTGTTTATTCATTGAATAACACAACAACAATATGTATCAGGAGCGACACGTGTCTGCATGGAAAATAATAACGTTTTATGTCAACCTAGGCCTAGTGTTGGATGGACGAACATCGTATGTGATTTCTTCACATTTAATTAGTTTGTTCAATCCATATTATATTAGATTGGATATGAAACAACATATATACAACAGGAATAGATATTTAAGAGGATTGTATCAATGTTGCCACACATTGTTCAAGTATTAGGATGACATTAGGATAGCCAAGAAATTATATTTGCGATTTTTTTAAATCGCGTTTTAAGATTTTCCCTCCAATTTTCAACTTCAAAACTTGCTCACAACAGTCATATTACACATACATCAACAACAAAAACATGATTACATGCATTATTCACTTCTTTATTCACATGTGGACATTTTTTTTGATATCTTTACAAACAAAAAAGTTATCACGTTCACCAAATATTCACCAAAAAATAATGTACATTGTCAAAAAAAGAATCTGTGCCCGCTTTGGGGGAAAGGAGAGAAATTGCACAATTTTAATCCGAGGTCCTAAAGGTTAATATAAATGAAATCAACATAAAATTAATATTTAATCCATTGTATATTTTTCATATATGTATTTATCACATGGCTCATAGTTTTACTGCATCTCCCATCTACTCAATGTGTAATAAATTTTGATATTTCTAGCAGCCGTACGAGCACACAAACATAAAAAGGTAGCAAGCATAATATGGCTATAATGCCAATCACAATTACTATCATCAGATCTAAGAAGTTGAAAACTTAAGTCATTTTGGTATGTCCCTCCGCTGTACATTGTTATCAAGTTACACACAGTTTATAAAATCATTATTATATTACATCTGCCTATTACATCATTAGATTACATAGCTTACGATGGATGACTCATTTTGACAGTGAAAATAGTAGAAACATGACAGTGGATACAAATAATAACTGTGACTCATGAGTGTTAATAGTTATCTTTATACTACAAAATATTTGTTCTGGACCACTGAAACAAACAAGCTACCATTTCCTTGTCTGTGGTATGTCTTGCAAGTTCCACCCAGGCAGCCCAGTTCATAGGCTCCTTAGTGACAGACTCTACAAAGATGTCCGCAGCCATATGAAGGAGGTCCAGCTTTGCTAGTACAATGCCATACCTGGAAAACAAACAAAGCAAAGTAGTCAGTAACTTGACCTATTGTAACAATGTTAGGGCTGAATCTTCTTTAGTAACAACAACAATGTCATCTGTAGACTTCATAATTCTGATTTTCTAAAATGGCTTGCTGTTGTAATGTGTATACCTTCTCTGCATTTATTCCTAAGAGGACAGTAGTCACAAAAACATCACCTTTCACTTCACAAAAACATCACCTTTCACTTCACAAAAACATAATCTTCCACTTCCTAACAAAATTGGTAGCCTATCTTATTCATGATGTAGCATTTTTTGGCGCAGTTATTTTCTAGGCAACACAAATGTCCATTAGTTTGCCTTTGCTTCAGAAACAAGCTATAATTTAAATGTAAAAAATATGTATCTTTCCAGAAACTTCAGCAACATATGCCATGTTTGTAATACTGACATGCGATATTGTTCACATTGAATGCCTTGCCTACAAGTAGTACTAGTACTTTATCATCATCATTAAGTGGCGTCTCCGCAACGAAGGTTGGCTGCAACGATCTCCAACATCCCCTGTCTCTTGTCTTGGTGGCGCATTCTGCTAGACTGTCACTTGTCCATCGTGTGATGTTACTCTCCCACTTGTATCTCTGCCTACCTCCCCTTGACTTTGCCCACAAGTAAGGTCTTCAAAAAGGTGTCATGTCTTTTAATGTGACCAAAATATTTTATTTGCCTGATCTTTATTTCTCTTAGTAGTTCTTTCTTCATATTAAGTGTCTTTAGCACCTCTTTATTTGTTTTCTTCTCTTTCCATGATGTTCTCCCTATTCTTCTATATACCCACATCTCAAAGGCATCAATTCTGTCTTCTAATTGTTTATTTAGTGTCCATGTTTCTGAGCCATACATTAAAATAGAGTAGATATAGCATTTTATAATTCTAATTTTTAACTTGTTTGTTTGTTTGTTTTTCGTTCGCTCCATTGTAACCATCACGGATATCCGTGCGATTTCCGCCGGGAGCGTGATTACGTTGTGCCACCGTTATGCGCCTTGTAGGCCTAGCACATCCGATTTCGGCATGCCTTGACAATTCGGGTGGGCTACCCTTAGCCTGTGACAGCCTCTATATCTGTCTCCAGGCACGCGTAGTGGAGACTCTTCGCCCAGACGATTTTCTTGCTCTTAGTCTGTCTCAAACGAGGTGTTCCACTGTCTATGAACTTGCCTCGTGTAATTGGACGTGCTGTGCCTGTGCCCATTGGGTACTGAACCGTTTCT
Source organism: Meghimatium bilineatum (assembly GCA_034231615.1). NCBI lineage: Eukaryota > Metazoa > Mollusca > Gastropoda > Stylommatophora > Philomycidae > Meghimatium > Meghimatium bilineatum. Next base: position 22,101,676 of record CM067298.1, on the reverse strand, counting down.
CATCCGTGAGCCTGGTTCCTTAAGGGGAAGAACTCAACAGAGGAGTTGGACTCTGGCTCTTTCGCCCTCTTAGCCGAGGTGTCATTCACCGACGTGTACCCCTTGCCCAAGTTCGAGTCTCACACCACGCGTTTGAGAGCAAGGCGTTCTCGAGCTGAACGTCCTTGTCCCAATAGCGCCTGAGCCCATCAGGTACTGAACCCTTTCTCTCTTCAAGTGTATTTCCGGTGTAGGAAAACTTGACAGTAGAGTTGGGCCAGGGCTAAATCGTTGTCCCTTTTGTGCCTGAGCGAATCGAGTACGGAACCCTTTCTCTCTGCAAGTGTACTTCCGGTATAGGAAACATTGACAGTAGAGTTGGGCCAGGATTACCATCGTTGTCCCTTCCTTGCCTAAGCCCATTGGGTACAGAACCCTTTCTCTTCGCGAGCATATTTCCGGTTTAGGAAGGCTCGACATTAGAGTTGGGTTAGGTCTTCTTGCTTTACCAAACGCCAGTGGATGGGTCTGGGTCTCTGCCTGTAAGGAACTCAGGTAACTAGAAGCCCGTCTCGAGCTGACGGAGATTGTAGCTCCCACTTTCCTAGGGACTTTTCACTTTCTATTTGCAGTTCGCGCTGCCCTCTAGCGCTGTTCTGCCCTTTCATTGTTTCATTGTACTCGGTATGAAATCAATGTCTCTCGCCATGTATCTACCTTTACGTGCATTTTACATTGGCCGCCCCTCCAATGTTCGGATTGGACTGACTAGCTTCACTGTATGTCGACAGTGTCGCTATATGTGGTGATGCTGGTGGTGTCGGAGATATGTCTGTCCGTGTGCAGGCAAATCTCTTTCCATCTGCTACCTCCACATTTTCGGACACGATCCCCAAATGATTTGGCCAGAATCAGCTCGAGCTGCTGTATTTCTGTTTCCAGGGTGCACCACGTGGAGGTACATTTGGGATCTTGGTTATCTGCTAACCCTGGGTCCGCCTAGAGCAATGCGTTCCCTTTGCACCCCAACTTGTTTGTAATTTGTTTGGATGTTAATATTTTCCTCATGTCATTGAAGGTACTTTTAGCCATTCCTATTCTCCTTTTAACTTCTGTTTCACATTTGCCATCATTTGTGACCATGTGTCCAAGATATTGATAATGTTTTACTTGTTGTAATTTCTCTCCAAGTATTTTTATGTTTAGCTCTTGTTCTTCTGTGTCTTTGCTGATTATCATGGTTTTTATTTTTTGGATATTTATATCCAGCCCATATTCATTACTTGATTTATTGACTTGGTCTATTAGTCTTTGTAGTTCATGTTCACTTTCTGTTAAAAGAACAGTGTCATCTGCATATTTAAGGTTGTTTATTATTTTCCCATTGATCTTGAGTTCCGGCATTTCTTCTATATTTTTAAAGATATTCTCTGTGTAGATATTAAATAGGCTTGGTGATAAAAATGCTATCACTAAATGACTAGTACTTCAAATGACTTTATTTGATTTATCAGGCTTTGTGTGCTATCCAGCTGTCTGACATACTCCATCGTTAACAGGTCAAGTTGTGTTTTCTATCTTAAGTGTCTTGATCTTTCATCTTCATGTCGACTAACTACAAGACATCAGTGGCATATTCCGGGCATCCCAGTACCATCTCTTTCAGCTGATCGCAAAAGATATGTAATCTGATATGTTCTGTAATTTGCTAGCTTATTTGCTTCATTCCCTCCTCCCCCCCAATTAACTCACTTTACTATTTCAATCTCTTAAATAACAGTTTCATTCAGCAGAGCTCTCATTTAAAAGAAGCAAATATAGGGAATTCTTCTATCCACTCTCTATATATTATTTATGTTCCATCATTGAGCACATGAGAAATTTCATCAATATTAGTCAGTACCAACAATCTCTCTGTCTTTCCCAATTCCTCAAGGGAAGTATCCCCATCTGGTCAGTGAATGTCTAATCATATCTAATCGGAAGAAGACATGATTTGAACCAGTTCTTCTTACACGCATGTGGTTGCGTCTGTGGGTCTCACCAATGGCCCACTAGACAAACCACACATGCAACAGAAAACCTTAGTAGATGACATGCCATTATATTGAGGTTATCTTCTTATAGAAGCTTCATGGCACGTTATCTATACAATTATGCTCCTTGTGCTGTTATTTTGTTGTTGAATTGTGTTTCATGTTTATTTGAATATATGTATGCACCCTCTGTGGTTGGGAGGGAGCCAGAGATGTACTGTGCAGCACTGGGGAGGAGGAAACTGACAGCACTGTTTTTTCCTATGGCTGAGACCCATCATAGAGGCACAGTGACTCAGGACGTGAGAATCCTTTTGACTTGAACATTTGGTTGCATGCCTAGAGCAATAGAGGAGTTCAGCATAACCAGTAGTCATTTGGTGACGGGGAATGAGCACTGTGAATCCTATCTTGGCTACAGTGGCTCAGAGCAGTGCATAGGTTGAAACCTACCTTTCTGGAGGTGTGATAGTTATTCTCTGGCTCTGTCCCGGGGTGGGCCGAAAATCCCCAGACTTCCTAGTAATATAATGCCATTTAATGGCATTGGTCAAAGGGCATGAGCCCAGGGACAGCTGGATCAGCAACCAACCAGTTCTACTTTCTGACATTTTCAATAATTCTTCAATGCTACCTACTCATCAATCATAGTACTAGCTTAGATGCATCTTTCTATTGTGTTGTCACAAATGGTGCTCAATTTCTTATAACCAATCCCACTATCCACCAACCATTGTCACTGCTGACTGGTGCGTGTCATCATTCTACCAGGTGAATGATACAGAAAATTCAACATGGTACACAAATCAACACCAAATGAAAATGGTTATTCATGGGAAACACCAAAAAAAGAGAAAATTTGTGTTGATCACAGACTTATAATACTGAAACTGACTCGTTGAATTCTATCCATTCCAGATCTGCAGCAAATAATGGTTTTTTTTGCCACCTGGTAATTTGGGTCCCTTTTGCATTCGATCTAAAATTCTTGCAGATTATCAGGTTGTGTCTGGAGAACAGATTGCATTGTCACGGATTATAGTTTTGCTGCAATATGTGTGACTTTTGGCCTGACACATCAGACTTCAGCGTGGCTTCTGAGTGACTTTAATCCTCCTTGGGATATGACAGTCAACTCTACCCCCAAAACCTCCTTAGTCATCTCTTACGATGTGCATGACAGGTAGTGTAGTTGCTATTCTTTTCTCCGCTTTCAGATCCTAACAACACGCTGGCAATATTTATCCCAATCTTTAAAAGTATTCCATTTCAACAACAAAACTATTTGTCATGGCTGATACTTACAGGTACAGACCGAAGCCATCTAACTCCTTCTTGTTGTTCTTCTCAGACAGTTCTGTCTGCAGCATTTTCAAAATATCATTATCAACTGGGTCCACATGACCTGCAACAGATAAAATGATGAATTCAGATAAAAATGAAATGTATAAAAGTAAAGATTACACATAATAACATTGACAATTAAAGGAACATGAAGTTAGATGCGTTGGCACAAAGCAGATATTGCAGCTAAGCTGTAAATCATGACACATTGCATTTCATTCTATGGACTACATCTTGTCAATTTGTAGAAGTTTGAGAATGAACCTATAAGAAAGGAACATAACATATGGAGAGACAGGAGAGAAATATGAGATGAAAGAAAGATCCCATATGAAGGGAGTAGAGATGAACTTAAATTTTTTTTTAAAGTAACACAAGAAATAAACAGGTGTGGTTGGGGTTTCGTGGTCTACCAAAATGGCAAGAAATTAGCAGAGAAGTCAGCTACGTACCCCACTACAACATTGAGTATGAGAATGGAAATAGAAGCAGTGACAGCAGCTCTCACTTGGCTGGTGATGCAACCACCAACAGACTCACTGACTATCGGACTCTCAAAGTATGCTGCACAAGATAGAAACGGGTATGATCAGAACTGAATGGGTCACTCTTCTCAACAACGCACAGAGCATTACCTGTGGCCTCTACTATCCAGCATCTACTATCCAGGCCATGCTGGGGTCAAGGGAAACAAAAGAGCCGATATGTTGGCTGGTAAAGCCTTGGTGAATGGCACCGAGATAAGAAGAGACAGGATTGAACTGATTAAGGCAGTCACGGATACCCTATGAGAAGACGTGGAGGAGGTTGAACTTAGACAATGTACATATTCATAGAATGGTAGAAATGGGAATGACTAGAGGCGATGGGAGAAAGTGCTGCTCTCTGGAAAGATCAGAAGGACACGTAATCAGAAACTGACTGAGACACTGAGCTTATACACTTTTAGATGGCTGACGGTACGGCAAGCAGAGCATATATGGGAATTCCCCAGTGCTGCAACGCTTGTTCCTAATCAAGAATAAAAAAAGAAAAAAGATAAGATATTAAAAATGACAAATATAAATGACATATTTAAAAATTAAAGTTAGAAAGAGCATGGGAAAAATAACATCAAAATCATATGAAATCAAACAGATCTCATACAAAAGTGATCATCCAACCTCACAGTCTTATGGAAAAAAAAATAATTTGTCTATGAAGTTCGAAACATAATCTCCTTTGAATCAAATCCCTTATGAATGAATACACACATCCCTGTAGTTCTTCTATCACTGAAAGCATTCATCAGTCACTTTTGATAGCCCTATAAGATTAGATTGGTTCAGTGTGATATAGATTGTATACATTCATCAATGTGATATAGTTAGTCGTTGGATCATCGTCACTGCACTCTGGACAAGTCCATAGGTGCTCAGATCTCTCCTTGAGTGTTTAGCCGCCATTACACGTTGACTGACAGTCACAGTAAGCCATTGATTGACCATCAGTCTTTCTCACCCACGAAATCGCTCCTTTCTAGCGACACGACATTTCAAACAAGCTCCCTTGATTCTTGATTAGAAACTGGCTTCACAGCATGCGGGACATTCCCATAAGTGCTCCGCCCTCCGCTCCAGCAGCCATCCCAGTGTGTGTAGACTCATAGTTCCGGTCAAGTGTTGATTGTGTGATCTTTGGGACTTTCCAAAAAATTTACTTTTCCTCCCCTCACCTCTGAATATTCTCTAATATTTCTAACATTCTCTGTATGTGAACGTTCTCAACCTCATTGACATCATCTGCATCTTGAAATGAGTTTATTACTGCCTTCATTAAGTCTGCTTTATCTCTTCTCAGCAATGTGCCGGCTATCGCCGCATCACCTGCCAATAAGTCTGCTCTCTCATTTCCTCTGACCCCAATATTCTTTATACAATATATACCCCAAGCTCCCTTATATTAGTCATGATACAAGAGTCATTGTCACTAATACAGTCATTTGTTGGTTTGTTTTCCGTAGGGCGGCCAAAATGTCTGCCCGATCCATCACTCTGTCAACAGCCGTAGTAGCCACGTATGCTGCCAAACTATCTGCTCTCTCATTACCCCGGACTCCCGCATGCCCCAGCACAAAATTAAAAGTCACTTTACACACACATAGGAATTCTTCACTGCATCCAGCTACTGTTCCCGAATGTACCCCGCCTGCACATTCACAATCATGCTCATCAAGTGACTGAGAATACAGGCATGTGTCGCAGTCTGTGAGCACACCCATTTTAAAGCTTTGGGTACTGCCAAAATCTCATTTGTCATGCTGCTTGTCGTCTGAGTGAATGCACATTCCTCTCTGAGGGTCTTCCCCTATCTTTGAGCCGTTAAGGCCCTGGCACTCCTGATGTGTCTCTCAACCGACCCATCTGTATATATAATCATGAGATAGATTGTATACACTAGTCAGTGATATAGTTTGTATACACTAGTTAGTGTGATATAGATAGCATATAATCTATATTACACTAACTAATGTATACAAACTATACCCCCAACAACAAACTACACCACATTAATGTGTGTATACACCAGGTAACTAGTCAGTGCGGTATAGATTGTATATACATATAAAATGTGACATGTAAAAATATATATAGCATATATAATATATATATATATATATATATATATATATATATATATATATTACATTAGTTTTTATTTGACAAATACACATATATAACATAAGAACGTTATCCATATATTTACTTGCAAGTACAGATTATATGGTCAATATAATACATGTATTTATTTATTTCATCCATATGAAATATACAAATTATAACATAATGACCACTTAATGCTGAACTTGTTTCAATTAACACACGTTTTATTGATGTTTAATATCTGTTGATTCGTCAATTTGAATTCAAAATGTTTCAGCCATGATTAATTTTTGTAATAAACATTCCTAAAACATCACGGAACATTTCATAGCATGAAATATTTTTTTTGCTGCGACAGCACATATAGAATTGATAAACCACACACGGCTTGCGAAGTACTGGTATAGAATGAACATACCAGGTAGTACAGTAAAGATTGTATACACTAGGCATTATAGATCATCTACACCAGGTAACATGGTATAGATTGTATACAATAGGTAACATGGCTCATATACACCAGGTAACATTGTATAGATTGTATACACCAGGTAACATGGTATAGATTGTATACACCAGGTAACATGGTATAGATTGTATACAATAGGTAACATGGTATAGATTGTATACACCAGGTAACATGGTATAGATTGTATACACCAGGCAACATTGTATAGATTGTATACAATAGGTAACATGGTATAGATTGTATACACCAGGTAACATGGTATAGATTGTATACACCAGGTAACATTGTATAGATTGTATACACCAGGTAACATGGTATAGATTGTATACACCAGGTAACATGGTATAGATTGTATACATATGAGGATTTAAGAGAAAGGATTTTACAAAAAAATACCGTTAGAATCTGGCATGTTGTCAGCTCTCCGTTTCTGGTCAGACATGTAGAGTGAATACATGCGAAGAAAATAGGGCTTGGGACTGCTGCACTCTCGTAAAACATACACAGCCCTATCAAACTCTTTGACATCAAAGTAGGTTTTGGCCAGTACATAGCTGTCGTACTCATTCCAAAAGTCCTACAACCAAACAAGTACACATACATTATAATAACAGTGATATAATTTTCACTAGAAATCAAGGGCAACTGTGTTAGATATACACTGTAATAGCAGATATGTAATGGAGTTGGCTGTCCCATTCCATAAAGGTTTAAAGTGACCCAAAAGTCATGCAGAAGTTGGATGTGCCTGGTTGAAAGGCACAGATATATCACAGCCATGCAACAAACTATGACAAAACGCATTCCATTCTCCAGACAACATCCTGCTAATCTATTGGAGTTTAAGAATGAACACAGAAGAAGTGATTTGAAGGTCCTACTAGCATCCAATGATATCACCAGTGCAATGTAAATGATTTCCCTTGCAAACCACAAGCTAATTTGACTGAGTTGGGCCTGTGAGATGGGTTTACTGTACATTTTACAGCCAAGAACATTGGTTTAAACATGTTAAGAGTCATTCAGAAATTTTGAAGATACTCTTTATCAGAATGCAAAATCAAAGCAGGTGGAATCAGTTTGAAGCAAGTCAACATGTTCAAATATTTGTGGGTTTTTTTTTTATTAACATCAGATGAAAGATGCTTTGAAGAAGTCAACTGTAGAATTGCCCAAGCAAAGGCAGCATTTCACAAGATGAAAAATATCCTATGTAATATATATTTGTCAATTACGGTGAGAAAAAAAGGTTACTTAGAAGTCATATACAATCAATACTGATGTATGAATGTAAATTTTGGACAATCCGCAGAATAGTGAAAACCTATATAGAAAAAAGCTGAGATGTGGTTTTATAGAATAATTTTGAGAACATGAACAGATAAAAAGTGAAATAAAGTCATTGAAAGAAGTTAATTCAAAAATAGAGCTGCTCACACACATCAGAAAGAGACAGTCCACATTTTTTGGACACATCATGAGAATAGGAAAGATGAACATGTCATGACACAGGCAAGTTGAAGAGCAAGAGAGGAAAGGGAAGACAAAGAGAGAAGATGCTTGACAACCTCATAAGTTGGCATAGGAGAACATCTGTATCAATAATTATTGACAGCACACAAAACAGGTTATGTAAAGACATGATAACAAACATAGGAAGAAATTATTGACAGCAAACACAACAGAAGGAAATGGAAAGAAATAACCAACATCACATGGGAGAGACCATAAGAAGAAGACTCTTAATCACTTTCCAACTGGAAAGTTTCTTTTAAAAGTGTGTACCATACAAAGTGAACCTCCAATTTTTTGTTTATCAGTTTCTGATCCTGACACTATGCATGTGACTGTAGATAAATGTGTACAAGGGTAACTTTAATCATTCTACCTGACCTTCTCTTATTATCCAAGATATAGCTAACTGTTCCAGCAGTTATGCATTTGTATTTAAGTTTAATGTTGTTTTGGATTATGCGGATCTGGATTTCCAATTTCTCATACCATATAAAAAGGATATTGTATTTAATACAAATATGTTTTAACTCAAAAATAATTAACCAAACAACAGAAGAACAAGTGATCTTTTATAAATGGGAAGTTTATTATTAAAACATCAAATTAATCATGTTTGTTCAAGGTTATCTTAAGATTTTCTATTCACCATTTTCTTAACAAATCATTGGAATGATTATCAAAATGTCACATAATCTTATTGTTTGTGATATTTAAATTATAGGATTTTCATATTAAAAAATCTCTTATTAATCAAAATGTTTTTTTCTAAACTCTAAATAACTATAAATTACATAGTTAGCAAACATGTAAAGAGATACCGAAATATAATTGTATTATTTGATGATAAGTGAAGCCTAAAACCTGTTCTTAAATATGAAGGAAACACAAATTATGGCAATGATTAAAGTGAAATTGCAACCAAAGATAATAATTGATAATTTTGAACTAGAGGACATAACAAATATTTCTAGTATTTCAGAACAAACATAAATAACTCAAGAATTGCGCTCCAGAACTCTGGAGAAGAATTGCAAAGGTGACTACAACTTACCCAAATGAAAAATTTTTGGCAAGGTATCGGCAGTATAGCCAAACTATGTATGATTAGAACATATATATTATGTCACCTTATGAAAATGAACCAACACCAAATACCAATAAGAGCATTATAACACAAGTATATCCTGACATAAAGCCACAGATAGATTTAAAAAAACAATGGAAAAAAACATCAAGATAACCTTGAACTAACATGGACTCAACACAAACAAGGCAAGACATCTGGCATTGGAACAACAACTGAGGCTCCCATTACAATGCTTAAAAGCAACTTTAGATACTAACATTTATCATTTTCCTGGGTTAGAGAATTAAGACCATATCAAATAAAATAATAACAGGTAAATATGCAACTATAAATATAATATTCTGTATGATCTGGGCCATGAGCTACTTAACTCCTGGTATATCATAAGCCTATTAGGTAGGTGTGAATAATGACATTGTTTGACTGTAAAGTTCTGCTTCCTGAATAGTTCTTTTTGCTCTTTATGTTATATTAGCATAGAGAAGCGGCTTTAAACTGCTCATACTAATAGTTAAACATTATAAATAGCTCCGTCTAAATACTGGTCTTAATAAATTATCATCCAATTATAACATACCTCTGACTCTTCTGCTTGTTGCAGACTACTTGCATTAACACGGACATCAAGTGCCTGTGACATCTCTGCTGCCCTACAAGGACATAATACGTAAAATAATAGAATAAATCTTTTGCCTTAGACTACTACTATAACTACTACATGCAAAATTTGGTGAAGATGGTCAGACAGACCATGTTTGGAAACAAGCAGACAGTAAGATTCTCCAGCAATGTCTATATTTCATGAAAGAAACATTAAAAATTGGGCTGAGATGTGGTCCTCTCTGAACCATATGAAGAAAAAATATAGGCCTAAGCCTATGGCATCACAACATGTCATGTATTATAAGAAAGGCTAAATTTGAAAAAAATTATAAGAGAGATTAATGTTGAACAAAACACATTTAGTATCTAATCTGATGAGATCACAATAACACAATTTATGGATTATTCTAATGAAAACCAGTCGATAGTATAAGTAAAATACTACAAAGTTTAAACCGATATTTAACATTAAGGGCACTTTGGGCTAATGATTTGCCAACATTTTTCCATTTTCAAAACTCTGTTCGTTAATGTGTATGCCCGTTGCCAGGCAGTCTCTAATGCTTGAAAATAATGTTCAGGTAACCAAATTTGATCAATCCTAGCTAGCTATTCCATTTGACTTCCTTTTTCTGAACAGTTTAATGAACAAGCAGGCATCTATGGCATTGTAATATCGATCTGTCCACATCGGCAAGATGACGCGGCTCCATAAAAGTGAATTGAGTTTTAGAGACTTTTGTTTTCTCGTATTTTCAATAAAATTATATTGGATGTGATTCGGATGAATTCTTGAGAGCTAGTTAGTTTCCACATTAGAATATACAGTCAACCAGGTTGAGGCCAAACATCAACTGTTTTGGAACGATTCACTTTTGGGCTAGATCTCCCTTCACAGAACAATTTTATGACAAATCTATAAGGTATATAACTTTATTCATTTTCCGCAGTGAAATTATAATAATTTGACAATAAAACAACATAAATACTGTAGAATTATGTTGTATCACAGTGGTGACACTCCAGGAAATTCCATAAAGGTAAGTAATTTTTTATTATGTTCTTTTGTTGTTTTTTGTGAAAAAAATAAATGTCTATATTTCTCACATATATTTATGCATCCGATTGCGTCTCTAGCTGGGTCTCACCAATGGCTCACTAGACAAACCATCCATGCAACAGAAAACCTTAGTAGATGACATGCCTTTATATTGAGGTTATCTTCTTATAGAAGCTTCATGGCATGTCATCTATAAAATCCCGTAGTTGTAACCTTCGATAAAAGTTACCATGTTGTTCTGACAGGCCAACGTGCTTGTCTAGAAGTTACGGGCACAGCGTGGGTGGGCGGAACAACAAAGAAACCTGTCGCAAGGACCAGAGTTGTGCCCTGATGTCGATGTATGTTTCAGTGGCATTAGACTTGAAAAACCATCTAGTTTGATGGCTGCTGGAACAGAGGGCGAAGCACTTATAGGAATGCCCCATGTGCTGTGAGGCCAGTTTCTAATCAAGAATCAAGAGAATCACATATCTGTAATCTGGTATCCGTATCACACACACAAACAAAACTTACACCAATATATGCAGAATTCAATTCTTTATTATTTATATGTACAAATATTTAAATTAAATATCTCTAACAACACCCAAAAAAAAAAGAAAGAAAAAAAAAACGTTTTCAAAAACACTACAGCCACCAACAAAACATGACCAACATAGGTACTTGGACATCTGGGATTAGCGTGTTTGGAAAAAATTGCCTAGGCTATAAATATCTTGTGACTTTTACTACTTTTTAGTGATGTCGCGTGTCATGTTTTAAACTAGATTTAAGTTCTTTAACCATTTTTCTTTTTATATATGTAACTTTTAAGGATACAAGACGACGCGTAAAACAGCAGTTAATTTTTTAAAAACATCAACATTTGTTTTAATTATACAAATTGGCTACCATTTTGAATATTAATTAGTTGTACATACTTCTGATAATCACAGCAATGTGATCAACAGATGCATCTTGTCTTTGCGAATACAAAAATATATAATTTTGTCGTATTTTATTATGTTTAATAGATATTTAATTTATTTTCACTATATGCAAATTAGCAGCCATTTTGAATATCAATTATTCTATGACCATCTGAACATTGCAGAAATTTGATCAACATAAACATCTTGTCTTCACGAACACAAAAATGTATAGTTTGTGTATTATATTATTGAAAATAACAACTTTCAAAGATAATTCAGAAATTATCAGCTTAGTTACACTTTGTGGTCACAAGTTTTATTTATATTTTTCTATGTTTCATGTAAATTATTTTGATGTCAAATTAATTCGAAAAAAAATCATAACTTTTTTCAGGGTTGACGTACAGACTTGATTGAGGTATCGTTAAATTGAAATTTTTAAGGGCTATCCAACTATATTATTTGTAATTATGTAGCATTATTCATTATTATTTTTAAAATGAAGTCCAAATTACGGTTACCTACATCAACAACAATAACACAAACTTTCAAAAAATAATCCGGCTGCAGGAGAGAAATTACGTAAATGTAAACATAGCGTGCTAAAGGTTAAAAGACAAATACCATTTTGCAGCATGCAAAAGCCTTCGCTCGTAGCAATCTCTCTGTGCTATTATGAGATCGGTCTTCACTTGTTTCAAATCAAACGCTGGAACATCAGCCATTTTTTAAATGATCCCTTTGCCTTCATAAGTATAATTTGCTATTTATTATAAATTTATATCAAAAACATGCTCTTCAGGGAATTTACATTAATTTAAAATATATTATATCTAATTTATAATTTATATTAAATTACATAACTGGTAATGTGAAATTATTTATTAGAAAGAATAGCAAGTTTAAAATCTGAAGTCCTCCCCGGAATTAAATTTCATTGAATCAACGTTACCACTCTAGTGATTTTATTTTAGGTCTGGGTTTTTGAAAATCAGACCTGGAGATCTTGGCTTGTCTGTTGGCTATCCCAAGGTGGTGTTGTCATAGATTCCACAATTGACATTGAGAGTGGATGTTTGTGAATGAGATGCAGTCTGCGTCTCAGAGCCAGGTGTGTTGCTCTGGTTGAGGTGTAGTCATATTTATTCAGGGTGATCTCGATGTTGTCTGTCCATCTACCTTTTCCTAGGTCTGCCCTTGGCTATGTATCCTGATTCAATCTTGTTATACTCTTATGGGAAGTTGATAGTTCATCCTCATAAGATGTCCAAACCATTTCATCTTCTGTTTCTCTATATATTTGGTCACAATGTGATACCTGTTATCTTTCTGATGTTCTCACTTGCGCATTATGTCGAGTCTGGTGACCGCAATAGCAATTCTTAGACATTTCATTTCGCAAGTTTCGATCTTTCTTTTATGTGTAGATGTCAGTTCTCAAAATCTGGCAATGGTAGCATGGTGTTTGTATACAGATACTCTCAATCATTTGTTTCTTTACTTCGATATTGATTTGTGGGTGCAATAGCAAAGATGATAGCATGTATGTTACAGTATTTGTCTTTTGACATCTTGTTTCTATCTATCTGTCGAACGTCCGTCTTATGTGAAGATACTCCCTAGGTACTTGAACTCTTGTTGTATTTTTGTGTTCTCTTTTTGGGTGATCAAGTGCTCTGTTGATTTCGTTATTTGCATAGTTTCTGTCTTTTGTGTGTTAATCCGCATGTTGTATTTATTGCATATTCTTGATAGTTTTTCTTCATCATCATATATGATGCATTGATCGTCAGTGAAAAGCAGTTCATTGAGTTCCTTGTTAAGTTGTTCATTCTCTGTTGTTTCGTTATATATTTCATTTTGTGTTTCTTTTATAATTCTGTCTACGTAGACGTTAAGTAGAATACGCGACAGCACACATCCCTGTCTGACTCCTGCTTTTGTTGTGAATGGTTCTGATGCGCCATCTGTTGTTCTCACCTTGCTTTGTTTTGTTTTTTAAATAATGCTTTGATGTATAGTAGTTGTCCCTTGATTTCGTATATTTCTAGAGTTTCCCATAGTGTGTCTCTGTTTATTTTGTTTAACGCTTTTTCTTGGTCGACAAAGATGATGACAACTTTTTGTCATATTAAATAGTCCTTTGGTTTAGTTGTCTCAGGACAAATAGTGCATCTGTGCATCCTGCTCCTCTTCTGAAACCAAACTGGGCTGGACTTAGTTGTTGTTCTATGTGTCTTGTTCTTTGTTCTAGTATTTTAGGGTATATTTTCCAAGTGTGGCTGAAAAGCGAGATGTCGCGAAACGTTTCACATTCTCTTTTGCTATCTTTGTTTTTATTTCATATTGGAACTATAATTGAGCTTCATCATCTGGGACTCTATTTTCTTTCCAGGCTATCGTAAATATTATGTTCAGCCATTTCACACCTATCTCTCTGCACGCTTTAACTGCTTCGTTTGGTATTCCGTCAATTGCTGGTGATTTATTTTTGGGTTTATTTTTAATAAGAGGAAAAATAAAACCAGAGATAGCAGACGAACAATGCGGATTTGTAGAAGGGAAAGGCACAAGAAATGCCCTATATATAGTAAGAACATTAATGAAGAGGGCCATAGAAGTACAGCAAGACCGTTATATGTGCTTCATAGATTACAGCAAAGCATTTGACAAGGTGAAGCATTCAGAGATTATAAAATTGCTAGAAAGTCTTAACGTTGTTGGGAAAGATCTAAGAATAGTAAAAAATATGTATTGGAAACAAACAGCTGCGATGAGAGTTAACAACACTATAGGTAGATTTCAAAAGATAGAAATGGGTGTCAGGCAAGGTTGTGTAATGTCACCGGACCTTTTCTCCCTGTATACATAATACATTATGAGAAATATAGAAGATATGCCCGGAATAAAAGTGGGAGGATACAATATAAATAACTTGAGATATGCTGATGACACAGTACTGATCGCAGGAAGCGAACAAGAAATGCAAGCCCTATTAGATAAAGTAGTGAAGGAAAGTTAAAACAAAGGCCTAAGTTTAAACAAGAAGAAAACAGAAATAATGGTTGTATCAAAGAGACATACACCACCAAGATGCAACATAACAATTAATAACACAACAAAATTGGCACAAGTTGAAAAAGTGAAATATCTTGGCACCCTGTTAACATCAGAAGGTAGATGCTCAAGTGAGATAAAGAGCCGAGCAGCACAAGCCAAATCAGCATTCCAAAAAATGAGAACCATTTTCTGTAATGGAAGTCTATCAATGCGGACCCGAATTCGAGTGCTGAGATGTTATATCGAACCGATTATTTTTTATGGATGTGAAGCATGGACTATAAACAAGAAAATTAAAAGTGAATTGGAGGCTACAGAAATGTGGTTTCAGAGAAGAATGATGAAAATACCATGGACAGCCAAGAAAACTAATGCAGATGTTCTCATTGATGCTGGCGTAAAAAGATCAATCATATCAAACATTAGAGGCAGACAGTCAAGGTTTCTAGGGCATGTGCTGAGAAGAACACAGCTTGAACACTTCAATCAATCAATATCAATAAAACCCATAACCCTTCAGTAGGGGTACCACATTGGATGATTCAGCACACAGAGCCCTGCAGTATTGAACACTTAATAACCACTGGAAAGATCAAAGGGAGAAGAGATAGAGGTCGACAAAGAGAAAAGTTTAGAGCAGATAGGTTGGCCGCCCACGCTGCTACTACGGCTGTTGGTGGAGCGATGGATCGGGCAGACATTTTGAATGCCCTACGTGAAAACGCACGAACAAATGACTGTACAAGTGACGATGACGATTGTTCCATGATTAGAATAAAGGAACTTGGTTTGAAATGTGGTGTCGCTAGAAAGGAGAGTTTTCGTTGGCGAAAAAGAATGATGGTCAATCAACAAAGTACTGGGACTGTCAGTCAACGTGTAATGGCGGATACGCTCAAGGAAAGATCTGAGCACCTATGGACTTGTCCGGAGTGCAATGACCATGATCCAACGACTAACTAACTAACTAAAGAGAAAAGTTACTAGATGGGCTTGTATCGTGGCACGGTAGAAGCTTACCAACCGAGCTTATTGACAACACAAGAGACAGAGAGTCGTGGAGAAACATGATCGCCTACGCCAGTCGGCATGGCACTTGATTGATTGATTATTTTTAATTGCTTTTTATATTTCTTGTTATAGTATCGCTGGCTCAGGGTATCTTTGTCTTTTATTGTATATGTGTATTCTACTGTAGTATTTGGGTTGTATAGTTCTTGGAAGTATTCCTTCTGCCTATTCTTTCCTTAATTTTTATTTAAGATTGGGTTTTCCTCGTTGGTGCTTATTATTGATGTGTGGTCATATTTTTTGTCTCCTATTCTCATTGAGTTCACGTTCTTAAAAAATTATCGTGGGTTTGTTCTATAGGCCTATATGTGGACTAGACTTTCCCCTTATTTAGTCCACAAATTATCTTTGGCGTTTTTAGTTTGAGAACGAACGCTGAGTTATACGAACTAGCGTTCCAGCCTGTATCAATTTATGTCAATCATAACTAACCCTAATCCCTAACCAAAACCCTAAAAATGAATATTTAAATTAATTATTGATATAATATTTAGATTACATAATCCTAAAATAAGCCGGAAGACAAATAAAAACCAAATAAAACATCAACCAAATAAAAACCCAAACTTTACATTTGACAGTGTGATAACCTTTATCACATTATAAAGCTAATCATGTAGTTTTGGAGATGTTATTTCTTATTTTTTAACAGGAGAAATTGTTACGGGTGGAGTTTTACCCTCCCTTTTAACTTATGCATTCGTACCACATGTCGATTTCTATTTTTCCAGATTGGGGAGGGGAAGGTTAAAATCTCTCCCCCACCCAACAAACCCTCTCCCTTTTAAGGGCTTGGTTGTGTGATATTTCAAGTTGCATACTTTTAGTTTTAATATTTTAAAAATGTCGATGAGTTGACGAGTCGGAGTTATATGGTTAAGTTTCAGTAATTTTATAATTGACAGTCCAAGAAGAATTATGTCTGCGCTGGTAGCTGCGTAGCGCAGTGGTTAGCGTACTGGCTTAGCATATGAGTGGTCCTCCAAATGGCATTTCTCATATCGCAATGGCTCCCAGATCGACACAACCGTAAATAGGTACCGGATTACCCGGGAAGTAAAGATTGCGAGGGAGAGGAGATGGCTACCGCCCTCATTTGCAAAATCTCTGAAATGTGAGGTCGCTAACATCTCACACCCCTAATAAATGCTATTGGTTACTTTCCTTTTTTATGTCTGCGTTGACAATTTAAAAAAAATTATAAATCCACTATATGTCATAGCGGATTTAAAATTAGCTGCAGTCCTTTAAGCAGCCAATTCGTTCAAAAATCAATGGCAGCTCATTAAATAGGCATGGAAATGGCCACCGATACACTGAGAAAAGTACAAGTGGCCACCATGATCAGAAATATAGGGTTATTAATGGCCATGTAGGGTCATCAGTAATGTAGACCCATAGGGTCATTTCTAAATTGCAATGTCGTTTTCAAATAGTGGAAACACATGATTCTCCACTCCCCGGTTCTGAAAAGGGGGGTGGCTTGGGCACCTACAATCTACAACTGCTATTGAAAGTAAAATATGTATGCAAACTGCTACAACCAGAAAAAATGCCTTGTTGATCTCACTCATGAAATGATTTGTAACCAATTATTTGTGTCTATAACCATTCAGAAAACAATGGCAAATTACTGAATGCAACTGCCAAGAAATCATGACAGTTTAAGTACTAGATTGTGTGCAACACACAAAAAATATTTTGGAATATCATGAACGACATGATATGCCCCGATACACCTAATCCACTTATACAAAAAAATTATATCAAAACCAACAAGCAGCCGTGAGAGCAGATAGTGAAACACTCAGAATACCATGGGCAAAAAAGATCACTAATGTAGCCATCCTGAGAGAAATGAAAATGAAAACTGGCATGGTTTTTTTCTCTCCAGAAAACGACACTATTTTGGCCATATTTAACGCCATTGCAGCCTAGAGAAGACCATTATGGAGAAGATGATGCTAGGGGGCAGACCAAGAAGAAGATGGACGCAAGACATCAAAACTACATGAACACGACAGTAATAGAAGCAGGAAGACTGGGTCAAGATCGACAGATGTTCCGAAAGGCTGTGATGACTGTTACATCGTGTTCAGGATATGCTACCTGATGATGATGGCAAGCTATTCTCTGAATGAGGCTTTGAATAGCTCTTCGTCTTGGAAAGTCATAATTTCATGACGACAGTGATATATAGCGGTTTGAAGTATCCAGAGCTGTACCGATTTGTCAGAAAGTTGTAACCGAATCAGACCTATCTGAATATGTATATATGGAATTCACTCTATGATGATAGGGAGTCGTATCTACTAGTACATATATACTTACAATACTATAACATCTTTAACCATGGCTGTTTTCATTCGCATTAGTCAGTTACTAAATGAATGTGATCTTTGAAGTGATAAGTCAGATATCCGAAGTGCTGTCAACCATCCTTTCTCATCATCGTTACAATATTCTTTCCTTCACATTCACATATAAAATTCACAATATTCTTTGAAGTATGAAACGCAGTTAGGACTGTGCGGTAGATTTTCTAAGTACGATGGATGTCTACTAAATGCTTCCCGCCTGAAATGGTTTTTCTTTGAAATGCCTCCCCCGACAATGTATTTTGATTGCTGCCGCCTGATATGGCGGCCTCTCTGCAGTATAGCATGGTACAGCCCTGAACGTTGTTATCATAGAACAACCTCATTTAAACGTTTGAAAGACAATATTCATAACATTCATCAGTACCTAGAAATATTACAGTTCCAAACGGCTTCTAGGTCAATACAACCTAAGAATGTATATCTGTACCAACATCTTCTGTGAGAGTAAAGGCGGCGGACGTGATGCTGACCACTATCATCCTTAGGTATGCGATTAGTGAATGAAACATAACAGACATAAGATTGTATCTCACAATACACATCAATGGAGTGAAAAAAATACACTATGGGTATATATGGTACGATTAGATTTTCTTCACTTTTTATCTTCAGAACATGTCTTTTTTTCAAAATTTCAAAATGGTAACATTGGTGTAGAATCTGCTTCTTAAAGAGCAGATTGTGGCAAAAACTACCGTAAACATATACACATCTATCTTCTATGTTCCTGATGAGGTATTTTAAAACCGAACGTCTTATCACAACTGATGTAATATAACAAATATAGGTAACACAATATGTCACATATACAAATAACAATAACATCTAATAAAATCTATAAGAAGAGCACATTCAACATTTCTGTTTTCATAACTTACACCGGGGCGTAAAAACAAGACACAAGATACATACAGAATGAAAAACGGCATGAAAAAATATGTTAGTGTCATTACACCTCCTAGCTGAGAAAAATTGCTCATAACGACGCCAAAATTCAGCGCACACACAAAACCACATTAAAAAACTTGTGTTTATTTATAATTGTTCTCACTAATCAATGTTAACACATGAAGCGTATTTTCAACACCAGCTTAATGAATATCAAAGAATAAAATACATAAATGACATTATTCCAGGTTTAAGGCCATCTAGAGTGAAACTGTCGAGGGGAAGGAGTGGAGCAGGACAAAAAGAAATCACGGATAGACAATATAAATGAATAGAATTAATTGTCCTTTTATACGGCACTTACAACTGTACATCCATTTCAATTGCATACAAACAAAACCCGTGTAGTTTCCAAACTATGGCTATACCATAATGTTTATAGATGCACTCTACTGCGCCAACTGCAAGTCTGTCCTTATTTAAGCTGACAGAATGTCCATAAAATTAAACTTGACACCAATAGTTTATTATTAGAAGAATGTCTATCAGTCCTCCGGTCGATCATGCTGTGATGGATATTGCCGACAATTTGTACTTCCATTGTTCAGTGCGACAAGATCCTCTCAGCCGTCAGTCAGAAATTGGAACGTATATAGTTTATAGGAATATTTGTTTAACTCCATACACAATCTTAAATTTCCTGCATTAGAGAAGGCATTATGAGTGTCATAGAGTCAGCACGTGATATAACCTGCACTGTCGATAAACTAGCACGATGTACTGAAACAAATTTGATAGTTCAAATCCTGGTTAGACGGCTCAGTGGCTCTAATTGGTTCCTGCCTTTTTTACAATAAGTGTTTTGCGGCTTTAAATCCTGAAAACATATTCTGACAAATGTCGGAAGTATTGATGTCCCCGATATTGGATATTTATTTTCTGGTTGACGTAAACTTTTCTTATCGGTTTACGCAAACATAAATATTATAACGTAATGTGAATACGTTAAATATCATAACTATAAATCAATTTCAATCCAATTTTCGAATGCGATGAGTGCTTTAGAAATATATCGTTTTACGTGTACTTGTTCACTACAACCTGGTTTGTTGGGTAGTTTTACCTGCAGTTTTGTATCTAGAGTATTTCATCACAAGTTTATCTCTGCTATTAGTTCATCTTCCCGTTATCCAGCAGGCGGTAGAAATGATGACATATTTCTCTGAAGCAATTCTATTTAGATATCGAATCTTAGTGCAGACTAAATTATCAGAAGTGATAACATTAACTACATTATTGAAAAATCAGACTGACTGCGAAATAATTCTGTCATTTTTGTTTACCCTGTATGTACAAAATTTAGTTGTAGTTCTCTTAATTTTTAGCAGACTGATAAATGATATATCCCTCTACACAAGTATGTTTCTTCTTTAGATTCTTTCTCAAATTCACACCGGTTAGTAGAAGGCTGTAGCCAATGGGACTGAATGCACTGTGTCCGGGTTTACAGTTGTTGTGCGATATCTGCACTTTCAAGCCGACGAATTATGCGAACGAGAAGAAACAGAAGTCGAAAAATTCGAGTTCAATATTGTATTTTTGGGTCACTATAACTTGGGCTATGTGATAACTAATATCACGTCCAACCTACTTAACTTTCTTTCATAACATCAATCTATTTTCTTAGTCTTACTATTATTTGCCCTCTTAGAGTCTCGGTAGTACGGATGTTCAACAATATAAAACGTGCAAGTAAACATGTTTTGGGTACCAAAATAGAAACTTGTAAATTTACAGATAATATTGTAACGGTAACGTAACGATGTTTGGAAAATCTGGGGAAAACCAACAATTACAGAACAAATGATTAAATGGTTATAAATCATGTTACGGTTGAATACATAAAACAACATAAAATATTGTTTTTTTTCCCTGGCAAATGCTATTTTAAAAGAAACACCGATATATATATAATCATTTGTTTACCTGCGAAAACAACTGTTACTATTAAACTCCTTCATTCTAACACCCTTTATATAGACACAGCACAGCTGAAAAAAATGCACCTATCATTACTTTGCACAGGGAAGAAAGAGCGAAAGATTGCAACTCCGGAGATCGGATCAGTAAGTGTATAATCATCCATTATTTTATTTAGTTTGTATCTATCATTTTGCGTTTTAGCTTATTATCTTTTTATGATGGGGTGGTACGGGGGTGGGATGGACACTGAATTTTACCTATTCTCGTTTTATATCTACTTGTCGCCAAAATCACGGCAGAACCATTATGGCGTGCAGATCCATGTGCAGAGCCATATGTGACCTTGTCATTTTATATATCGTTAGTTAGTTTTAATAGATATATTTATCACTGCAAGCACGAGGCGTCCATAATATGCACATGTGCTCAAATTTAGCATGTCCTTCACAAATTACGTCAACAATGGGAGGAGAGGGGAGGGGGGGTATAAAACATTTGTGTGATAGTTTTAAACAGTTTTTTAACGAGGAAGAAACGAGCGCATACGATTAGTTATCGAAAAATTGCCTATAGTTTTGGTGGTAACAATTTCACATGCATTGGAGATAACTTTGATGATAAGCTGACATGGAAAGAACACATAAACAAAGCAACAACAAAAGCCAGTAGGAAGTTATATATCCTGAGAAAACGAAGTGAAATCACACGGGAAGCCAGTGAGAATATACTCCGTAAAGTTTATCAGCAAGGCATAAGACAACATCTGGAATATGGTTCAGCTGTGTAGTGTCCTGCATCAAACACCACATTACAAGATCTAGAGCAAAACCAAACGCTTAGGATAATGTTGGGAGCAATAAAATCAGCACCCATAGTAGAGATGCCTAAAATGGGAATAATGCAAACACTTGGTGAACACAGAGACACAAAGGATACAAGCAGAAAAGTTTCAGTGTGTGCCAAGTCATCCAATGAGGAGAGATTACAAAATATAGCAGTGGGGCGACGGAAAAATCAGCTTTATCCACCAGTGAAAGGAATACTAAGCGAGAACAAACAGAACAGTGAACATCGAAGGACAGTCACCCTCAGTTTCCTGGACGAGGAATATCCACAAGACATATTGGTCAGAGTATACACAGATGGGTCAGCACAGAATGCAGTGAGGTATGAAGGTGCAGGTGTATATATAGAATATCCACACAAGCCTAGAGATACAATCAGAACACCGATAGGGAAATTCTGCAATCATTATGATGCAGAAATCCAGGCAATTAGTGTGTCAACTAAAACTGCTGAACTCCAACTCTGGCCTACAGCCTGTGGTGCTCCTGACAGATGCAAGGTCAGTGCTTCAATCTCTCAAGTATGGAAAACTAACAGAATTACAAAAACAACTTTGTAAATTACCAGTATAGGGTAACCATACAGTGGATACCCTCTCACTGTGAAATACCAGGAAATGAAAAAGCAGACCACCTGGCTAAGGAACAGACCGAACATGTTGTAATGTTACGTCTCAGAACATGACACAACCGACTCCACAGTCATATGTACACAAAGTTCAAGATTGGCAACACGGTCCTGTGTACATGTGGACAGGCAGCACAGAGTGGCAATTATATACTTCAAGAGTGTTCTGCGTATGACACACTGAGGCAGACATATGGGCCAGAGGAAACAACACTGGAATCAAATCTCTATGGGTCACTGTGTTTTATTCATGAGATAGAATTACAGATATATACATGTTTTAAGTGAATGAAAGAAGAAGAAGGTGATAACAACCCCCCTCCCCCCAAAGAACACACACAAACACAATTAATTTAACATGGTACTTCTAACATGGTACTTCTAACATGGTACTTCTAACATGGTACTTCTAACATATTTAAAAAATAAAATGTGGATATGTGAAACGTACCACTAAAAAATTTCGATATTTGTCTAGAAAGCATTCTTTCTTCCCTTAACTCTTCTGCGTGGACAGAAAGTTCTGCATTGTATTACCTGGAATCTAGAATCTACATAAGGTTTAATCCAATTCTCTGTACACTTACGGTCATATGCTGATATATAAAAGACTTGAATTGGAAGAGTTTGACGACACAATCCGAAAGATTGAAAACAAGAAGTTTTAATATTTTTGTTGTTTTCTTATTTTACGATTTATGTTTATTGAACCTCAAGTAATATTTCATGTGATTATTTTGTCATCAAATGTCATTATGTGTAAGAATGGGTTATGACATATTTAACTCTTTCCTGTGGTGGTGCCTGCATTTCTGACAGTTGGCGATAGAGGGTCACTTTCAATTTTTGTTTGGAACGCTTACCCCCTCTCCAACCCCCTTCCCTGATGTGATTATTTCTTTTGGCAATGTGCGTCAGCTTATGTTTATTTTATTAATTTTAATTTAAATTTGTTTATAATTAGGGTTAGTATTATAAAACCTCCCCTAACCTAAACCCTAACCATAAGCCGAGCCCTAAATAATTAATAGTTTAATTAATAATTGATAAATAAAAATGAGCAAACATTGCCAAAGGAAATAATCACATTAATAATCACATGGATGGAAAAAAGGGGAGGAAGTAAGCGCGTTCTCAACTAGAACAACCATTTCTTGTCTGTTTGACTGTTAAGTTAAACTACTGGAAATTTTGTTGTCACTGAAATGTCTGACTACCTTGATGCGTAAACATTTCCAATAAATTTTACCTTGACTCAGATTTTAAATGTTCACTTTCTGAGTGACCTTGTCCTACCTTATTATAGCAATAACTTTAAGAACACTTGAAAGTACGCATAAAACACTGGGGGCTTTGTTACCTCTAATATTTTATGGTAGTGTGTCCTAATATAACCTAATTTGACTTTGTCCGCTGGTTGAAACAGGCACGCCTCTCCAAAAGAGATGCAAATTCATTAACTACCTACCAAAGCTTGAAGGTTTTGCCTGATCAGTTGATAGATCAAGAAAATTATTGATTTCTGAATATTTTGACAATAATCTATGTTGAAGTATGTGTTTATGAAAGGTCGCAGGGCTGACAATTATTGAACAGTTCATAAGCACAAGAAAAATATAATGTAATCGATGATTCGAATGTTTATAGTTTTCAACTCGACTACATGAACACGCTGGAGAAGTTGCTAATGGAGGAGGTAGGATTAAGGAGAGTGGGGGAGGGAGTGTCAAGGCTTTGGTTTCCACCCCGACAGATGCTCTAGTGTTTCCCACCTGGACCCATGGTTGGTCATCGATACGTCCCTTGGTGTTCCCACCCACAGCTAACATCATCTCCTAAGACCAGATGCCGCAGACACGTCAACAGGACGGCATGAGTTTTGATTTTCGTGCTTGTTAATTTGAATTCATTATTGAACCTCGATCTGCCCTATAGCAATCAAATGTGAATGAGAAATTGAAAATTGCATTTGTCGAATTGTTTTGTCCAGAAGTTTCACTATCCTGATCTCATTAATTCTACGGTATGCGCTTTGTAACTACATAGACTGCTGGATATGAGATCACACTTGGGAGCGTGTTAGTGTGTAAGCATAGTCGGGTGACAGTGTTTATACGATAATTATCAAGAATGGTGGATACTCTGTATTCAAGTCATGTCTTCTCTTTCAGATCTAAGATCGCTGACATCTTACATCCCTACGACAGTTTAATGCTACGGGTTATTTTTTTGTTATTTCTTTCTATAATTTGTGTTACTTGATTTTGCGTTTTCACATACACAGACCCATGCTAATGAATATTGTATACATACATACACACACACATACATACATACATGCACGTGCGCACACATACACAGACGCATGTACACACACACACACATATGCATACATTCTTCTACTTGCAAACACACCACAAAGTCGATGAGTCATTCAACCAGGCTGATCCTACTATTTATTGGTCACTTTGCGTATAGACCTGCTTTGCTTCGCCAGCCAAATAAAAACACGAAAAACGCTAAATAGCGACATTTATCCAGGATGATCCAAGATCTGTGCACATAACTGATCCTGGAGATGGACTTGTATTAACAATATCGTCAAAATCGAAATTTATTATCTGTAACAGCCTACATTTCATGTATAAGATGTTTGAAAGTCTCCGTGAACTGACACTGTCACGGATAGCATGAAATATGGCAAAGATGTATGGCGCATAAAGAGGTTCTAACAACACTTAAAAAATAACTTATAAAGGAAATAAAGATCAAACAAATAAGGTATTTTGGACATACCAAAAGACACGACACATTGTTGAAGACCTTACACGAGGATAGAAGTCGAGGGAAGGCAAGAGCAAGAGGTAGGCACAGATACAAGTGGAAGAGAAACATCACGAGATGGACAGGCTGCAGTCATCTCACACCCCTACGGCATTAATAAATGCTATGGGTTACTTTACTTACTTACTCAATATTTATACACGGATTCACATGCCAATAATATCCAAGGTGTGTCAAGTATATAAATAGTGACCAACGAAAACCACGACAATAATCACAAACGTAACCTATGAAGTCGTATTTAATTCTGCTGAGAGGTCCTACCAGTATCGTCCAAGGTCACGCTATAAGACTGCACATGACTTCCATATATTGCAAAAAATATTTTAGGGGGATAAAAGTTCATACAAATTAGATACAGTCACAAACTAGATATTAGATTGGGGAACGTCGCCGGTTCTAGGGTGTTTTTGCTCTGCTGCTGAAAATTTTCTATATAAGAAAGCAATCAGATCTCATATTGCTATTTGCTAAAGTGCAATGATGATTGTTCTAACATAAAAATAAAGAAGGAAAAACAATTCAAAAATATTGCGTTGAAATGATCAAAGTAGTGGTTCCTTTGAAGGCTATAAGTTTTGCTGACGAACAGACCTCAATTAAACAGTGTCCATCTTTGTTTCAACGTGCAACTTTCCCTATGGAATCTTAATTAATATGGAGTGCCAAGACCATTAGTGTTCTAGAACAAAGTGAGGGCTTCTATCGCAACTAATAACGACAACTCACAGTACTTTTTAAAGCCACGTTGTTCTTTCCCTTTGAGTTTCTCTCGTCCCTGTGTTCTCATATTTTGTACGAGGCCAGAACTCAGTTATGACCCAGGCAATCTTTGCTCAATTGTTCCTGAGTAAATAATCGTGTAATGAGAAAGGGCGCATCGGAGGGTGCTCTCTTGGGAGGTGTCTGTTACGAGTCAGGTAATCGATGTCATTAAACAGGCCTGTAATTTTCCAGTTATCCAATGAAAGCACTGATCTGATCGTTCTGGGGGTCCACAACGGCTAGTGGTAGCCTCAGTGGAGAAGTGCTGCGCTCTAATGGATCACACATTTCGTCCCATAAAATTAATATTCTCCTTTGCCCCTTCGTTAGTTTTGAATGGAGGGCGGAACTATTCACGACAGGAATGACAGGGTGGGTTTCTTCGTGGTCTGCAACTGATCTCCTATGCCAACAACTGGAAGTCCAAATAAAAGATGAAATGCTGGACACAGTTCACTTGTTTTGACATTTGGAGGTCAACCAGTTTACAGGACTGAACAAATATTGATATTCACATTAGTTGTAATAATTTTCGGCTTGTATGAAATCAAATATGGTACCAAGAACACGAGAAGATAGTTGCATTCGTGTGAATCAAATCGTCTGTTTACACTGACTGCCTCTTTAATTCACTCTAGGTATCAATTAGTCGGAAGAATACAATGATGGATTATCTTCTTTATCTGTGTTCAATCTCAAACTCCTGCAGATTAGCAGGATGTAGTCGGGATAGCGATATGAGTTGTGTCATGGTTTACATCTTTGTGGCGATATCTGCACCTTACAGTCTAATACATCGGAACCAGCATGGCTTCTGGGTCACTGTGAGTCTGTATGGGTTGGGGCAGCTAAATTCACCCCGTAGCCTTCTCAGTCGCATTTTACCGCAAGCACGAAATGTTAACAAACGTTGCTTTTCTATGCTACCCTTTCTGCAGAGGGCACATCACGGGAGATGTAGCCACTGTTTCTAATGTCTGTGTAGATTTACATTTACAATAAAATTTACGAAATCTTAATATAATTACTACAAAGACCCGCATGTGGGTCTCACCAATGGTCCACTAGACAAACCACCCATGGAACAGAAAACCTTTGTAGATGACATGTCGTTATATTGATGCTCTCTTATTGAAGCTTTATAGTATGTCATCTATACAATTATAGACCCCCTCTGAGTAGAACGTTCCTTCAATAGCAATTGCAATAAGCCGAAAGTTGAAATCTCTTGAGTAAGAAAGCTCAGAAAAAACATAGGTAGTAAGAGCTAATAGCTTGCAATTCATGGGGTTCTCAAACAAACAAACCACAAAGACCAATGTTGATTGGATCTTCCTGGTGTATTGGTGGAGCATCTTGGTATGTTCTCAAGAGCTAATGTTCCGTGTTCGAATTTATTCTCTTCAAAACTGTGTTATAGTGGTACTCTCGACAAGAGACGTGCCGCGTCGCTGAGATGGAAGAAGTACACATGATGTAATACTGTAACAGGGTGTAAAGAGGAAGAGTTGATAGCCTTGTTTGATGTTCAGTTGTATAACAAACATCCCTTCTTTTAATCTTTCACTCGATAAGTGAATAAATACGGTGCAGTGCTTTTGGGTGGTCATTGTGATTGGCAGGCATTTAGCACCTATAACAGTAGCGCAGGTAGATATTATTCGGACTGTCAGTGTTATGACATAAGAATAACAAGGTGATTTACCTTTTTAGACAATTAGGAACAATCACTTTGGAGTTCAGGTGGTTGACGATCGGATCAATGAAAAATATTTATCTAGATCGCAATAAAGCGCTATGCCATTGACCAATGGGAGACCATAGAAAGAGATTGCATTGTTTAAAGTTACTTGTTTCAACTTGTTATTAGAGACGGCAGACACTGGCTCACACCTACTTAAGTGATTGTTACATCGAGGTGTTGATCCATTGAGGTACATAAAAAATGACTATAGCATTTATGATTATTTACTCATTTACTCTTAGGTCACCCTCACCCATGCACATGCCATTTTTTTTGCATGCCCTTTAGTTTCACTTCGAATTACCAAAGAAAATATATATATTTTAAACATCGAGAAAACATCTCGAATTCGAAGTGTGAGGATTAGTTTAGAAACTTCAAAAAATGCGACAAAACAGAAGTCGAATAGCTTACAATTGAGAAGGAAACTCAATTTCTTCTGAAAACAAAACCTGTGGGTTGCCAACTTGTATACTATCACTGATAGTTATCCTTCTAAATACCCCACTGTTACAATACGAGTACTATGAAAACAATCCTCAATACATTTTCAACCTTTCAACCAATTGTGCAGTTCCGAAGAAACACGTAACGCAATCTCACTGTCAACAATAATAAACAAACCGAGCATGTAGTTTCGGGGTTCAACACCTTCTCCAGAGGAAATTGGAACATGTCCTTTTACACTAAGAATTCGCCCGTGTGTTGCCGGGGCCCGAAAGGGGAGCACAGAATAACAACACTGTTTACCTTCCACGCATGTCGTAAAAGGCGACTAAGGAGGTTGTGGGACGGAGTTGGCTGTCTAATCCCATTTAAGGTCAGTGACCCAAAGCCATGCTGAGGTCGGATGTGTCAGGCCGAAAGGCGCAGATATCGCAGCAATGCTGTAAACCATGACACAACGCATTCCGTTCTCCGGACTACATCCTGCTAATCTGCAGGAGTTTGAGAACGAACGCAGAAGAAGAAGATACTAGGAATTTAGTCGAAATGTGGGTATATCCCCATCTCCCACACCTTTCGCAATTTTTCTAAAAATGTTCACCAAAAAAGGCATCAAACTGAAGGATTTTTATACAAATATGGCAAATTATCATTTTTAAGTAAATCTCCTTTCAAATTTTTTTACCTACCACCCTGATAAAGAGATAGCAATTTTCGTTTTATATCTCATGAAATGTACTCTTTTACAAATGATGGCATTAGCGAAGTTAGTGGCACGCAACGCATGTATTAGTCAACTGTCATGACACAGATAAATGTAAATACCCGTAGAGTCTACACTCAGAACAGATGTTTGTAAAAATCGATGATCATTTGCGCCAGCAAGTATGATAGATGATTAGGAACATAATTGATGAACAAATATGTTGTTATTTCTAATAACATATATGATATAAATAACTTTTTTCCAATCGCGATCCATTCATTGTCATAATGAAACTTGTGGTCCCGAACAATGTCTCAATCGACACACATACAGCAACATTGCGCAAGATGTAAACCCCTCGAGATTGGACCTTCCATATTGATAGTAGCTTGGGAATATACACATTGAACGTCTTGACTAAAATGCATAATTTTTTAGGTATGTGGTGTAGTCGAAGACGGAAGATGTGTGGACTCAAATTGCGAGGCGATTAGGTGCCATATGAGCGGACCTGTTTCAATTTCCGTTTGCTGCCTGATTTTTCATTATTATTAAATCCTTGATCTTTCTTATATTATATTACCTCCCCTATTAGTTAGTTAGTTAATTTGTTAGTTAATTAGTTATTACTCTAGGCCGAAGATGGCACATAGGGCGGATGTCATAGATTTCCATGTCTCGCCATCTCACCTATGCACTTGTTAAATCATCATCATCATCAAACCCATAACTCTTCTGGGTAATAGGGGTGCCATTCGTTCACGCCAAACATAACAATTCTGCCATGCCACCCCGTTCTCAGTTTCTTATTTAACTGTAGATAATCGTAATCCTGTCCAGTCTTTAATATTATCAAGACTCCTTCTTCTTCCTCCACTGTTCCGTGCAAGATAGTTTTGGAAAGAGATTCGTATCTGATCATATGGCCAAACCATACAAGTTTGCGACGTCACTGCTATAAGATGTTCTTGATGGCCTGCGAGAGTGCTTATTTGCTTCCTCACGTATATATTGGTTTCACGTTCTGTATAATGGATGCACAATATTCGTCAATAACTTTTGCTTAAAAAAACCTGTGTTCTCCTGTCCATTTCCGCGATAATTGTCTAATTCTCACATCCGTACACAAAAATATGTGTTATTAGAGATTTGTATTTGTATTATCTTCACTACTTATTCTGTTCTTCCATATTGTATTTAAGCTGATCATTGTAACCGAGTCTATTTCAACTATAATATTTATTCCTTTGTTAGTGCGTCCATCATTGCTCATCCTAAGTATTTAAAGGTATCTACTTTTTTTTAAAGTTTCTGTCCATTCAAGTGTTCAATTGATAAAATACACACATCATGATTGAATTGGTTGAATACACGTGTCACGGTTGAATACACACATCATGGTTGAATTGGTTGAATGCACACGTCACGGTCGAATACACACGTCACGGTTGAATACACACGTCACGGTTGAATTGGTTGACTACACAGGCCACGGCTGAATTGTTTGAATGCACACGTCACGGCTGAAATGATTGAATACAATCGTCACAGTTGAATTGTTTGAACACACACCTCACAGCTGAATACACACGCCACGCTCCAATTGGTGTAACACACACGTCATGGTTGAATTGGTTGAATACACACATCACGGTTGAATTGGTTGAATACACACATCACGGTTGAATACACACGTCACGATTGAGTTGGTTGAATATATACGTCACGGTTGAATTGGTTGAACACACACGTCACGGTTGAATTGATTAAATACACACGTTATGGTTGGATTGGTTGAATTCACACGTCACGACTGAATACACACGCCACGATGGAATTGGTTGAATACACACGTCACAGTTGAATTGGTTGAACATACACAGCACGGTTGAATTGGTTGAATACACACATTACGGTTTAATACACACGTCACGGTTGAATTGGTTGAATACACATATCACGGTTGAATACACACGTCACGGTTAAATTGGTTGAACACAAGCATCACTGTTAAATAAACAAATCACGGTATAATTGGTTGAATACACAAGTCACGCGTGAAATGGTTGAATACACACGTCACGGTTGAATTGCTTGAACACACACTTCACGGTTGAATTGGTTGAACACACACGTCACGGCTGAATTGGTTGAATGCATACGTCATGGTTTAATTGGTTGAACACACACGTCACGGCTGAATTGGTTGAATACACGCGTCACAGTAGAATTGGTTGAATGCATACGTCATGGTTTAATTGGTTGACTGGCATGTTTGTTTTCAGTTCTCAGTACATTCATGTTCTTATTCTGCAAAATGTATAAATGTAGCCGAAATTTATGAATAATCGGATAATATCTAGGAACCGGAGCTATTGTGAGAGCTTTATGTCATTTGTGCTTTCACTCTATACATTACCGCATAACACACATGAAAGTTTATATGAAGTGTGTTTGTATGTTAGTATATGAACATCGTTTATATGAAATATGTTTATATGCCAGTATATGAAAGAACGTTTATATTCAGAGCACGCTCTATTGACAAATATTTTAAGTGGCTATGATAGAGCTCTACTAGAAACACTCAATGGTTTTCATGTTAAGCTACATTGACTGAAGCAAATGGATTTCTTCAGTTAGAGTTCAAACAAAGTGGTATCACCTGTCATGCCTCATGGGATTGACAATCATCTCTCCAACATAACACTCAGAGTACTCGTTTTCTCTAGCCTTCTTGTGAAGTCACATCAGATTTTCATTACTAGAGAATCTTTGTTGTAGTATAGTTGCTTTTTTAAAAAAAGATAACCTCCAAATATTTACTATTTTTTTCAAAGCATGTCTGTCCAATGTTCTCTATTGTTGTATGAACGTACTGTAAATATTGTGTCGCTTTTTTCCTCTACAGATTTTATTTCCAATCCTAAATTGTTTAAAAGTTTTCGTTGAGTTTACATGTGATGTGGTGGTACTCATTGAAAAGGAGTATATATGAGTATGTGGTACAAGGCGGCTATTCCATGAGTCAATTTTGATAAGAAAAAAAAACAAGGAACATAACAATGAGCTTAGTTATATCTCTACATTGCAATTATAATTTTGATCGAAACAAGTAGCGCTGCAGGAGATGTCCTGACATATGGTTGCCAGATGATTCAAACTGTTTATGGCAAAATTTGAGATAGGACATGTCAAATATGGGATAACTTCGTTTCTGTATATAAACTACTACACATACATGTATAATAACGTTGTCTTGTCTTGTCTTGTCCTATCCTATCCATGTGTACCGCTAGGCATCATGGGGAACCGAAGTCTTCTTTCTTTAGCTAACTGTGATACCGTCGCCATAGTGCAGCCTTGGTGTTCTAGTAATTCTCTGATGTCACCTATCAATCTTCGTCTGGGTTTTCCCCTGTTTCTCTTTTCAGATGATTTTTTTGTTGAAGACTATCGATGGAATGCGATCTGGTTCCATTCTGAATAGGTGGCTGAACCATTTAATATTTTGTATGTTTATTATTATATGTGTCTATATAATAATACATGTCTCAATATTAGGGGATTAAATAGAAAGAATTTTACTTTCAATTTTCTGATGTAAAGTCAATTTTAATTCTTACTATTTTGTGCAAATGACTATTTGAAAACTAAAGTACAATTTCAGTTATGAAAAATACAACATTAAATGGACACTTAAAAAAAAGGAAGTGTAATAAATATGAATTAATATTGATAACAATGTTGTAGAAGACGTGACAAATTTCTAATATCTAGGAGCTAACATAAACATTGCAGGAGAATGTGCAGTCGAGGGTAGGAGGAGAACAACAATAGCAGTATCAAAATTTCAACAACAACAAAAAAATGAAAAAACTGTGACACGTGGCGCAAACACAGAAACTAAGGTATATTTGTTACGTACAAGTGTGTTTCAAATTGCGACCTACGAAACATGGACAATAAATACAACTACAGCCAGAAGAATAGAGGCTTTCGAAATTAAGTGCCTATAGAAAAGTCATGAGGATGCCTTGGACAGCAAATATGACCAACCAAGACTTGCTAAGAAAAATCAACGTTTAAGAAGGCAGGCTTTTAAACACCATATTATGAAGGAAGTTGGATTTTTCCGGCCATGTGAAGAGACACGATGACATGGAAAGAATGTTGAAGTAGGGGGCGATAGAAGACACTAGAGGCAGGAACCGACCAAAATGTCTATGGACAAGAGATCTTTTTTTAGGAATTCATGCACATATCGTTAGATGAAGCGGGACAACATGCCAAAGACCGCGGGGATTTCAGGAGATTCATAAGGAATGCTACGCCTTGGAAAGAATACGTCACATGACATCAAGCGTAATAAACAACGCTAAATATCGCAGCCATGTGCGCATAAGTTGGTAACATATTATTTCTACTCATTAGATGCAAAATCAACACAGTATTCGAAATTTATATCATATTTCTTCAGCTAGGCCTTCAATGTATCATACATAATTAATGATATTATTATGATATAGAAATGATACATAACAGTGCAGTGTGTATTCGTATTCCAATATTTCAGTAAAACATCGTACGACTGTACATTAATGTTTTTGTAATGCAGAAGTAATTGACTCATTAATGAGAAATATCAATATATTTCCTTTATGATCTTCTATCAAATGTGTGAATCTGCACTGATTAACTTTAATAACAAACTAATCTGTGCAATTTTATATTTCTAGTAATGTAATTTTATCCACTATCTTCTCGTACATCATCAACTATCATTGCACGGTGATAAATACATACTTCTGCTAACTTAATTGCAGTGTGTGTGTCAAGTTAACTAGATATTCTGAGTTTTCTCTATAAACAAAAGAACTTTGTTTCTTCTTCTTTTTCAGCGTTCATTCTCAAACTCCTGATGGATCTCCCTTGTAACAGGACCATGGTCCTAGTATATTTCCAGCAGGATGTAGTCCAGTGAATGGAAATGCGTTGTTGTCGCCGTTTTATTTGCGTCAATGACTCGACACGTCCGACTTCGACGGAGAACTTTAGTTTAAATCAGCCGTTTTAAATTTATGCTTTAAATATATATTTTACTCTTATATACTAATTATTTTTACAATTTACTTTTCACTGTGCAGCTGTGAAAAGATTGATGTGACAATTCCGGGGCACTCATGAACCAAACGGAGGAAGCCATGACATCGTTTATATTTATGAATATGTTGTTATTTCTAATAACATATATGCTATAAACAACTTTTTTCCAATCGCGATCCATATATTGTCCTAATGAAACTTGTTATATGTAACGAACCAAGAAACTCATCTGCGAATATGCCGATGCTGTAGATGTTGTGATTTACACGGATTGGTCCACCGCCAGTGGGGACATATGCTTTTAATGTCATATCACACATAAGAACAGTACACAAAGCCAGTGGGGGGCTTTACTGAAACAACAAAAAACACGTCTAACAATGGAAGTAGTTGCCGTATCCCATGCGCTAAACTGGCTGGAATCGTAATTCTATTCCCATGCGTGCACAATAAGTGACTCAATAAATAAGATCCATAAAGTCAAAACAAGTAATGCACATAGTGCATTGGTGTAGTCATTAGAGAAAACAAGTGATGCACATAGTGCATTGGTGGAGTCATTAGAGAAAACAAGTGATGCACATAGTGCATTGGTGGAGTCATTAGAGAAAACAAGTGATGCACATAGTGCATTGGTGGAGTCATTAGAGAAAGCTAAAAATGTGGACCTTCTAGCGAATAGTCATTCTTATCTTTCTTCCCACAGATAATATCTACAATTTTTATACCTACAATCTGCTACCAATGTCAAACATGGTCTTTTACAGCCTCACAGCAAAGGGAAATCGTTACATGTGAAATGTAGTGTTTGGGAAAAGCTGCAATGGTTACACTAAACTAACTAAAGTAACTACATAAAATAAGAAAATTAGGAAAAGAGTTGGTATAATATCATGTATGGAATATATTGAAAGACAGCAAGTAAAATGGTTCGGTCACCTTATGAGAATGAACTCAAACCAAATACCCGTAAGAGCATATAACAAAAGAATATCCGGGCGTAAAGCCAAAGGTAGACCAAGAAAACGGTGGATAGAACATCAAGATAACCTTGAACAAACATGTACTAAATGCAACCACGACGACACATCTGGTCTTGGAACGACAGCTTAAGCTCCCACCCCTACGCTTAACGGCAAGTGTGAACCATCATTCACCCGTGGATAGACAATAGACAATCTGTTTTCCCCGATTCGTAAGTGGCGAGGGAAACGAACGGGCTGATAAATTAGCAAGCCTCGCCATCATAACAGATGGCCTATGAACCGAGCACATATACTCAGTGCTCTTCGTGAGTACGCACGATCAGAGGATTTTGAGATACATGAGCATGAGTCAATATGGAAAATATACTATTTGGGAAGGAGGATAGGCGTAGGCCGTAGAGAATAAGTAACAAAGATTTCAAAAAAATAACACTAAACTAACATAGAACTGGAATCATCAGCCGCTATACCTTGAGAGATTTACTGAATCTGAGATCTGAGCACATATGGATATACCCAGTATGCGAAGAAGATAATCAACATACCTAATGCCTTAAGGCGAAAAGATGTATTGTCTTTGAAATGTTTTGTCCTGTTTCTGATTAAATATTAGTGAACAACATTTCGTCACATCACAGAAAACTATGTTCCTAAACATAATAAATAGTGTTCAAGCGGCCCGGGAAATGCTACACTTCAAGTAAATTACATGAGATGGCTCTGTCAAGCGCATCAGCCTCCGGCTCGCAAACAATGTCTGAGGTGTGGAATAATTAACATAACCATTTATCCTATTCCTGGAGTTGGTTCCAAGTCGATCACTACATTTCGTGGCGTAGTGATCTCAACTATATTTTCCCCTATGAAAACAATGTCCAAGACTGATGTACCATCACACTGTTTAAAAATGAATGCTCCCTGGTCTGTCCTAATTTGGAAACAAGTGCTCATGGGAGACAGAAAGTCGAGATCAAGAATAAACCAGATCGGGCACGGATTCGGTGTCTCTGCTCGTCGACTGACACAAACGCGGATCTGGCTGACATTAACGCAGCCAATTAACCGGCGTCCATCTCCTTAGGTCAAGGCCTGTTGTCAGCCATAGAAGAGGCCTTATCAAATATTTAAGAACTTAGACGAGAGCCTCCAATGTTCGATCAATTTGTCTCTCTTGTTCGCGTCTACCTCCAACGTGCTGGCTTGTGGTATTAGACTCCAGACGCAGATTACACAGATATCCACTGTCATCTACTGCTCCCACTGCGACCAGTCATGTCCGCATATACCAGTCACTGCATTACAATGAATATAAAATCTCCTTCTCGAGAAATGTGAATGAGAGATCATAGTGTGTGAAACCAAATACTGAGAGCAATCAACAATGTTACTGGAGGGAACATATAAAATACTGAGAGCAATCAACAATGTTACTAGAGGAGACGAGATATAAAATACTGAGAGCAATCAACAATGTTACTAGAGGAGATGAGATATAAAATACTGAGAGAAATCAACAATGTTACTAGAAGAGACGTAACTGACTAGTCAGTGGTTGACAAGAAACCAAGTTATGAGTTAGCACTTATTTTCCTGTAATTGCTTAGCTGAGTAGTCAGTGGTTGGCAGGAACCCGAGTTATGACTCAGCCTCTTAGTACATGTTTTTCTATAACTGCTTAGCTGACAAGTCAGTTAAGAATCCGCATGAATAGCAGTTTATTTATTCGTTATAATTATGATGCATAAATCCAGGCAATTACTGTGGCAGCTAAAAAAATGCTGAACTCCAACTCTGACCTACAGCCTGTGGTATTCCTGACAGATGCAAGGTCAGTGCTTCAAGCTCTCCAGTCTGGAAAACTAACAGACTTGAAAAAACTACTTAGCGAATTGTCTTACCAGTATAGGGTAACCATGCAGTGGATACCCTCTCACTGTGGAATACCAGGAAATGAAAAAGCAGACCAACTGGCTAAGGAAGGTGCTGCCGAAGATCAACCAGATATACCAATCACCTACCATCAGAAAAAACAGATGATCAAGTCAATAAGAAAGCCACAAACACCAACACAAGATGACTATCACATTATGAACAGATCAGAACAAGTTATAATTCTACGTCTCAGAACAGGACACAACCGACTCCGCAGTCACATGTATACAAAGTTCAAGATTGGCAACACGGCCATGTGTACATGTGGACAGGCAGTACAGAGTGCCAAACATATACTTCAAGAGTGTTCTGAGCATGAAACGCTGAGGCAGACATATTGGCCAGAGGAAACAACACTGGAATCAAAGCTCTATGGGACACTGTATGAACTACAAAAGACAGTGAGTTTTATTAAGGAGACAGAATTGCAGATATAGACATGTTTCAAGTGAACGAAAGAAGAAGAATTTATTCGTTTATTTTTACATTTGTCTTTTGTTACAAATGTTTTTGTTTTGCAATACGAGATAACTGGTTAAAATACTGAACTCCACTGAGCACAACTGAGCACCACTGAGCACAAAACTCAAGTCTACTACGAAATTGTTTGACGCCTTTTCTGTTGTTTGCGTCGTTATAACCGCAGAAGCCCTTGGATAATTACTATTATATATGGCTGCTGTTTAGCATACGTTCTCAAACTCCCACCGGATCTCTATTATAACAGGACAATGGTTCTACAAGATTTCTGAACAGCTATAGTCCATAGAACAGAAATGCATGTAAACACATAATGTGTTAAGATAAGAAAGAATTCGCTAGGGACAATACGAAGACGTTTGTCACATTTTCATCCCCCCAGGGTTGCCTGATAGTTGGAGTTGTGTATGGCGAGATTTACACCCCAGTGTAGAATTTTATGAACTAGTTTCTACGCTCCAGGTTAGAATTGTACTAACTTACGACATCTATAATCTAGATTAGACAGGACGACCTAACATCTACACTCCAGGGTAGAACTGGATGAACAAATAACGTATGCACCCCATGGTAGAACTGGATGAACAAATAACGTATGCACCCCATGGTAGAACTGGATGAACAAATAACGTATGCACCCCATGGTAGAACTGGATGAACAAATAACGTATGCACCCCATGGTAGAACTGGATGAACAAATAACGTATGCACCCCATCGTAGAACTGGATGAACAAATAACGTATGCACCCCATGGTAGAACTGGATGAACAAATAACGTATGCACCCCATCGTAGAACTGGATGAACAAATAACGTATGCACCCCATGGTAGAACTGGATGAACAAATAACGTATGCACCCCATGGTAGAACTGGATGAACAAATAACGTATGCACCCCATGGTAGAACTGGATGAACAAATAACGTATGCACCCCATGGTAGAACTGGATGAACAAATAACGTATGCACCCCATGGTAGAACTGGATGAACAAATAACGTATGCACCCCATGGTAGAACTGGATGAACAAATAACGTATGCACCCCATGGTAGAACTGAATGAACAAATAACGTATGCACCCCATGGTAGAACTGGATAAACTAACAAAATCTACACTTCAGGATATAAGTGTTGTCCATTAGGAAAACAATTATTACCATGTGTAAACTGAGGAGATTTGAGTGATCTTGAAAACATACGTAAGCGTACAGAATCTTTGAGCAAAAGTTGAAATGGAATACAGAAAGTTCAGCATCACCTGTTCAAGTGAGTAGTTGTGAAAGTCGAAGCTGCCTTAGTGGGATCCAAATATTGCACGTATCATGTCACCTGTAACTGAGCTTCTGTAGCCACGTTCCAGACGGTGTACTACAAGATCTGCACTCATGTCAGGTCATGCCTTACTGTATCAATAATATTCTACCATCTGGAACAGTAGCTCAGATACCACTTGATAGAACAAGGCAGTTCTGTACGCGATCTCTGCTCTATATTATTTTAACTCAACAGAACACCGTGGCCACGTGACAGGCAGGAGACATTATCCTTTTAAAGCGACGATGAAATAGTCGGTGACAAAAATACTGATAATTTAGCAAATGGATAATTTTTAGCTGGAGGTAATACTGTCACCGCACGAGACACAACTGAGCAGACGTCAATGATGTTAGATGTTAGAACGTGAATTACGGCTGTTAATTACACACTGAAGCAGAACTTAACTGTTCTATGGAGATTTATGTGTAATTACTACGAAACAAACACTTTCCAAACATATTGTATGTTTCAAATGTAAAATTAGATCACGTAATCTTCAGACATATCTCAGCAACTAACAAAATAATGTGTGATTCTCTTACAGGTTTGTAACTGTAATGAGAATGTTTGATAGATACGGCATCCATTTAATCATGGGGCGACTGCAGGTTCAAATGAGGCTATTGCCCAGAGCTGTTAAAGTCGCCTATTGCTTAGCGTAATCCCATGACACATGTTTCTAACTCTCCTGTTATAATTATGTGTGCACATGCAAGAAACGGCTCAAGCAGAAATACGGGTATCGTGATTGTCGGTAAGGCAAAGTTTACAAATAGATGCTGGTGTTCGCCATTATGTATATATTCTCTGTTTTCTACAACTATTTCATAGTAATCGCTAAATATAATGTTTTCTACAACTATTTCATAGTAATCGCTAAATATATTCTCTGCTTTCTACAACTATTTCATAGTAATCGCTAAATATATTCTCTGCTTTCTACAACTATTTCATAGTAATCGCTAAATATATTCTCCGTTTTCTACAACTATTTCATAGTAATCGCTAAATATAATGTTTTCTACAACTATTTCATAGTAATCGCTAAATATATTCTCTGCTTTCTACAACTATTTCATAGTAATCGCTAAATATATTCTCTGTTTTCTACAACTATTTCATAGTAATCGCTAAATATATTCTCCGTTTTCTACAACTATTTCATAGTAATCGCTAAATATATTCTCTGCTTTCTACAACTATTTCATAGTAATCGCTAAATATATTCTCTGTTTTCTACAACTATTTCATAGTAATCGCTAAATATATTCTCTGCTTTCTACAACTATTTCATAGTAATCGCTAAATATATTCTCTGCTTTCTACAACTATTTCATAGTAATCGCTAAATATATTCTCCGTTTTCTACAACTATTTCATAGTAATCGCTAAATATAATGTTTTCTACAACTATTTCATAGTAATCGCTAAATATATTCTCCGTTTTCTACAACTATTTCATAGTAATCGCTAAATATATTCTCTGCTTTCTACAACTATTTCATAGTAATCGCTAAATATAATGTTTTCTACAACTATTTCATAGTAATCGCTAAATATAATGTTTTCTACAACTATTTCATAGCAATCGCTAAATATATTCTCCGTTTTCTACAACTATTTCATAGTAATCGCTAAATATATTCTCCGTTTTCTACAACTATTTCATAGTAATCGCTAAATATAATGTTTTCTACAACTATTTCATAGTAATCGCTAAATATATTCTCCGTTTTCTACAACTATTTCATAGTAATCGCTAAATATATTCTCTGCTTTCTACAACTATTTCATAGTAATCGCTAAATATAATGTTTTCTACAACTATTTCATAGTAATCGCTAAATATAATGTTTTCTACAACTATTTCATAGTAATCGCTAAATATAATGTTTTCTACAACTATTTCATAGCAATCGCTAAATATATTCTCTGCTTTCTACAACTATTTCATAGTAATCGCTAAATATATTCTCTGCTTTCTACAACTATTTCATAGTAATCGCTAAATATATTCTCTGCTTTCTACAACTATTTCATAGTAATCGCTAAATATATTCTCCGTTTTCTACAACTATTTCATAGTAATCGCTAAATATAATGTTTTCTACAACTATTTCATAGTAATCGCTAAATATATTCTCCGTTTTCTACAACTATTTCATAGTAATCGCTAAATATAATGTTTTCTACAACTATTTCATAGTAATCGCTAAATATATTCTCTGCTTTCTACAACTATTTCATAGTAATCGCTAAATATAATGTTTTCTACAACTATTTCATAGTAATCGCTAAATATAATGTTTTCTACAACTATTTCATAGCAATCGCTAAATATAATGTTTTCTACAACTATTTCATAGTAATCGCTAAATATAATGTTTTCTACAACTATTTCATAGTAATCGCTAAATATAATGTTTTCTACAACTATTTCATAGCAATCGCTAAATATATTCTCTGCTTTCTACAACTATTTCATAGTAATCGCTAAATATAATGTTTTCTACAACTATTTCATAGCAATCGCTAAATATATTCTCCGTTTTCTACAACTATTTCATAGTAATCGCTAAATATATTCATATTGTAGGTAATGATTGAGGAAACGTGGAGATATAAAATGTTATCATAGTCTGATATTACCAAATGAGAATCCTTTTTATTGTAGATCTTTTTGCGCATCCAAATGAATTATTTTATTTCTTACAGGGTAATGTTCCATTCTTCTGTGAAAAACTTTAATCCTCTACAAAAAGATTTTAACTCCAAAACAAATAGGCGTTAGTCACATGCATATGAGAACTTTAATACAAGAAAAGACGTTAGTCCTTCATAAAATAATTTAACTTCATAGAAAAGATGGGTTGAATACACACTAAACTCTTTCAATATCTTCAAACAACATAT
Source organism: Meghimatium bilineatum (assembly GCA_034231615.1). Taxonomy (NCBI): domain Eukaryota; kingdom Metazoa; phylum Mollusca; class Gastropoda; order Stylommatophora; family Philomycidae; genus Meghimatium; species Meghimatium bilineatum. The sequence goes on along the minus strand of CM067298.1, from coordinate 22,059,928 downwards.
TAAAGCAGAAGCGCAGTAATAATTCAAACTCCAGCAATGGAGACTTTCACTTCCTTGTAAATGATTTTCAGTTAGAGTTTCAGTTTCATACAAAGGAGAGTTTCAGTTCCATACAAAAGATAGTTTCAATTCTACAGAAAGAATAGATTCAATTCTATACAAAAGATAGTTTCAGTTCTACAGAAAGAATAGATTCAATTCTATACAAAAGATAGTTTCAGTTCCATACACATGATAGTTTCAGTTCCCTATAATCGGTGGGGGAGTTCTTTTATATGCAAATGAGTGATTGCAATCGTTACAAAGAGTTTCAATACCTACAATCGAGAGTTTAAATATATTATGAAAGGACATTTTCAATTCCGTACAAAGGAGAGTTTATAGTTCTTACACAAGGGGTTTCAAAATATCCTTATCTTCTTCTTCAGCGTTCATTCTCAAACTCCTGCTGGATCTCTCCTGTAACAGTACTACTAGATCTCCAGCAGGATGCAGTCCAGAGAATGGAAATGCGATATGTCGACGTTTTATTTGCGCCAATGGCCCGACACATCAGTCTTCGGCGGAGAATATCCTTATAAAACGAGGTTTCTTTATATCCGTACAAATTAAGACTTATTTCCTACATAAATGTCTCAATCATCTACAAAAGTGCGCCTCAATTTCCCAATAAAAATGACTACAATATCGTCTATGGAAGATATGGGCCAGATGTGAATAGATAATAATAGGGGACCAGATATGAAACAGACAATAATAGGGGACCAGATATGAAATAGACAATAATAGGGGCCAGAGGTGAAATAGGAAATAATAGGGAGGGGGAGAGTGCAGATTTGCATTATTTAATAATGGGAGCGGGTGGGGGTGCGACAGATGTGAAATAGGTAATTAAATTAAAATAGTCCAATCGTGAAATAAGTAAAAATTGGGGCCATATGTAAATAGATAATAATAGGGGACCAGATGTGAAATAGCTAACAATGGAGGCCACATGTAGAATAGATGATAATGGAGCGTTAGACGCTAAATAGAATATAATAGCGTGCCAGATGTGAAATAGGTAATAATATCCTGAGATCTATGACTCTAACTTTATTGTTTGATTCTCCTACAACCCCTATCCATCCACTCCATATTTTTGGTTGAAGATTTCAATCAAATACCGGTGATAATTTTGCAACCTCTTCAGACGCTCACAGATGATACATTGCAGACAAATGTTGCTAATAGCGAGTTAGACGCACGAGCACTTGCTCATCTTTCCAACCAGTTTGCGAAGACTGATGACCCAGTAAGAATTCACGCGTGCACTATCAACAATAAAAAATAGATCTGAAAAAGTCATCTTCATTAGAAGCTGTCTTCAACACCTTTCTATATCAACATGTTTCAGCTGACCTCTGTTCTTAGCGCATGAGTGCTACTGCCGAAGCGTGTTCTTAGCGGTTTGTTTATGCTCACGTCTAAATATGTATTATTTTTTGAGGATTTAGCAAGTGTCATATATACACGATGTGTAGAAACAAGGTCACACTTTGCTCTAATGAAACAAAATAGTACAGAACAATAATTCAATACTTCACCTATTATATTGATGATAGTAATTTTAGCATGCACGCGTAAACAGAGTCGCTATATTGACTATTTCATGACACAACAGTTTGAAATGTCACTGACATGTTTAACTGAAATGTCATTATTATGTTTAGATTAATTTTTAAATGTTTGACCAATCGTTTGTTTGTTTTGTTTATTTGAGAACCCCATGAATTGCGAGAAAGTAGCTATCACTTCCTATATGCAGTGGGGTGGTTTTTCTGAGCTTTCTTTCATACTCAGGAGACTTCAGTTTTCGGCTTAGTGCAAGGAGTCTTCTACTCAGAGAAGGTCTATAATTGTATAGATGATATGTTACAAAGATTCCATAAGAGAGCTTCAACATAACGGCATGTAATCTACTATAGTTTTCTGTTGCTTGGGTGGTTTGTCTTGTGGGCAATGGTGGATTTTGTTTATAAAACTGCTTTTATCGTAACGGTTGTGTTTTGATAGAATGCAATTTGCTCGAATAGATACATGAAAAATGTAATACACGAGCATCGAATATTTATTATTAAAGAAAAATCACCAGCAGACAACGGGAATTGAACTAGGTCTGCTGAGATACACTCAATTGGATGCAATCAAAATGCGGACCTGGTTCAAATCCCGTTTGCTGCATTATGATTTGTCTTACAATGTGTTCAGAGTACTCACGCCACTCGAATATTCCCTGTAACTCCCTAACGGAAAAATACAGCATGAGTTATATATATATATATATATATATATATATATATATATATATATATATATATATATATATATATATATATATATATATATATATATATATATATATATATATATATATATATATATATATATATATATATGTGTGTGTGTGTGTTCCGAAATTTTCGACCTCCTTCTATGTTTGAAGTTTCTTGTGTACACAATTTATGAGTGTGATCTGTTTTATGTCATTTCATATCTGATATTATATCCATATACTAATCAGGGCTGTAGATATGTTATCAGTACGGAGGGAAACGTGTACCTAAACAAAAAGAAAATATGTCATTCGCTATATTCTTTCGTAATTACTTCTTTTCTGATGGATTATCTGATGAGCTGTTCGCGAAAAATCTTTTAGCTATGTTCCTAGATTTGAACCTGCAACCCCAACTCCTCACCCCCACCTTCTGCGAATTTGACTACAAACAAATTCATCAATCTGCTAATCATGTAATCTGGTAAATGGTAAACAATTTGAGTTAAGTCCAGTCATCGTAGACCACATTAAGACACGCAGATAGTATAGAAACGCATATTGTAAAGCTTATATTTTATTTTGTGTGTTCTGTATTGAAGCTATATAGACCGTGTGATCAAAAGTATACCAACATTCGAAAGCTCTCAGTTGTATAAGGTCTTGCATATTATTGAACGTCGACATACAAAAGGATGGAACATGCCTTCAACATACAATATACCACCTGAGAGAAGCTGCTTCTTCTCAAAACATTGCGTACAGTTGTTTTATCTATTATCTGTTGATTCAATGAACCGTCTAATTCAAAGACGCTCCGTACATGACTGGCTAGTGTGGATTGATGACCAGTGGGCTTGTTGTATTTAGACTGTATTCGGTATGGACAACCTCAATCACCACAATGTCTGGTGCTGAAATTGTCTTGGCCTCACGCATTGCGACTGTTTTTCTTGTATATAGCCGTGGTATTTGCAATGTTGACAAAAAAGCTAGATAGATTGGCGGAAAAGGTACACAGGATTCGCACGATTGCCTGGCGTGCATGTGGGCGTAATAGGGTGTACATATTTTATAGTGTACAGACTTATGTTTCCCTCTAATGTTGCATTTTTGTGTCACCATCAACCATTATAATATCCGCACTATGATCATCACCACTTCAATCAACAGTTATAATATCATCATCACTATCCTCAAAGTTTATAATATCATCATCACTATCCTCAAAGTTTATAATATCATCATCAGCAGCAATACCATCAACATTTATAATATCGTGGTCATCATTCCTAACATCATCATTTACAGTATCAACATCATCATCATCATCACTGCAGTCAGCAATTATAATATGAGGGAAAGATTGTGGTAAGTAAGGAGGGTAAAGTGCACAGAAAAAGTGAAAATAAATAATATATAATGCAAGTAAAATAAAATGAATTTAAAATACTTATCTCCATAGCAGTCGGCTGTGAAATGGAAGTATGAACCAGAGATGTGGGGACTAGCCATCACGGAAAACAGCGTCGTAGAAAGTTATAAAAGCTATTTTAAAAATTTAATTTAAAAAAGGGGGAAAAAAAGGTGTTGATGTAGAAAGACGAGGAAAGAAAGTGCCAAGAAAAGGACACCAGTGTAGGTGGAAAATAAAGGGACAGGGAACGAAGGCCGTGACGGAAGGATGCACATTCGGAACTACAACCAAGGCCTGTGAAATGGTAAAATGGCGCAAGGGGAAGGTAGGTATAGGTTCGTCGTAGGTGACCAGTTAGTGCCATGGGACCACCATGTCGTGGTCAGTGGAGACCGGTGTGGCAGAAGTCCTGATGAAATATTACGGACGATGGAAGATTTTTTTTTTAAATGTGTCTTTTTTATTGTTTTATACCTTCCTACGAAGCTCTTTTCCATGATTGCTATCCCCTTTCTCTAGCTGAACACTTCCCTGCGTTCCTTGTGCCACTTCTTACCTACTCATTTCTACTTTGTGTGACGTATCTCCGTTATAGTTTGGGGCCCACGTCGACCTTTGACCGTCACTTCTCTGCTTCTTTTTCGCCTTTTTTTTAACCCCAATTTACTCTCCTTCATTCTCTCAGTCACCTCATCTCTTTTCATCTCTTGTTATCTGTTTCCATAATCTATATGGTTCGAGTAATGGATACTGATACCCTCCATTTTTAGCTTCTACGAACTTGCTTTACTCTTGTTCTCGTAGATTCTTGTTTGCCGCGGGTTCTCTTAACTCACTGTCTTTGTTGATTCGGCTGTTGTCCAATTTTATTGCCTCCTATTGCCCGAGGATGTCTTTCTGGCCTCTGCGTCCTTCAACGGGTGGGAACTGGTTCCTGTTTGCTAAATAACCTGGCATCTCCAGTTCATACTTCCTTTTCTCAGCCGACTGCTACCGAGATATTATTTTAAATTTATTTTATTTGCATTATATCTTATCTATTTTCATTCTTTCAGTGCACTTCCCCTCCTTAGTCCTATTGTCCTTCTGTCTTTGCTTTTTCCCCTTTCTATTACTACAATGTGTGTCTCTATGTAAGATTTGTTTACTGTGGTCTTTTGTTTGTCCTGATGGAGGCTTTTTAGTAGAAACGTCGTCTATCGCCGTGTCTCGTTGTTAGGTTGTTTTATCGACTTATTTTAATAATACTTATAACTATTTTTGTTCATTTTAATATTTTTCATGTGTTACCCCAGGCACCCATTTCCAGTTTAGGGTTGTTACCTGACACTGGAACTTTTATCTTTTATAAAGATGTCACATGCTAGTCAGATCTTCGTGTATACGACCATGGTAATCTTTCTCTTATAAAGATGTCTCACGCTAGTCAGATCGCTATACGTTTTTCCTTCAGATAGGTCGGTGGGGCATATCTCTGCTCTACCCTTTTCATGAAGACGACACAACACATTCAGCTTGTCTTCTCCACAAAGACACATGTCTGTCTGATCAAGTTTCAGCATTTTTTTACCTGTAATAGTTGAGTCTGAACGGAACAGTGCGAAGTCGGAAGATTGTAGCCTGGCCTGCTCTTGGCGGTGAGTAGTATGCATCCATTGGATCATATTCTTGGCGATCTCTTAACATTTGTTCGTTATATCCTGTGTTTTATTGGCATCTTATTTCATCATGAGGTACTGTTCTCAGTTTGGCGTGTTCCCAACTCTTTATCTAACTTATCTGCATCATTATTTCCTTGTATGATGCAATGTGCTGGAATCACTGTACCTTTCACTTTTCTGAAACTGTTACTAACTTTCATTGGTGTCTTTGACAAACTATTTAGTTGACTGTGTTTATGGTCGCTTGGTGCTATTATAGCTAATACAGTCTCTGCAAGGACCAATATATTGTCGTTGATATATTTTTGTTTTTCAGAATGATTGTTGTAGCAATTTTTACAGCCTCTACTCTAATGTTATTTGAGAATTCTCATGTGCCATTGATGTACGTATTTCCTTGCTTAATTATATAAGAAGAAACTTGTTTTGTGTTAAATGAAATTTCTAATACACACAGTAAAATTAAGAGATCATATCAGAAACAATAACATCAAAACTTATGTTGCGTTGCTACAGCTAACTACTATGGAATGTCTAGGGGAGAACAAGAAATGATTATGTCATCTTATGTCATAAGAATAGATCGAACATCTCAGTTACAAGAGTTTATATTGTATCAGCGCCCTTCAAAGTTTATATTGTATCAGCGCCCTTCAAAGCTTATATTGTACCAGCGCCCTTCAAAGCTTATATTGTATCAGCGCCCTTCAAAGCTTATATTGTATCAGCGCCCTTCAAAGCTTATATTGTACCAGCGCCCTTCAAAGCTTATATTGTATCAGCGCCCTTCAAAACTTATATTTTACCAGCGCCCTTCAAAGCTTATATTGTATCAGCGCCCTTCAAAGCTTATATTGTATCAGCGCCCTTCAAAGCTTATATTGTATCAGCGCCCTTCAAAGCTTATATTGTATCAGCGCCCGTCAAAGCTTACTTACTCATATGGCGGCCCCTGATGGGCTAAACATATAGATTGGCAAGTCATTGATGAATATATATGAAATAACGTTTATTCACGAGGAATGTATGTATCAGCAGCATCAGTATGCTGTCTCACATCACTGTCTAAATCTGACTCCTTGGTGAGAGAACTCAGACAGTCCGCTAGTGGTAATCGAAAGAATATCGTGGCTTTTTCAGGAAATTCTCCTCGGGATTACATCCAGCAGTCCACTAGTACATTGCCAGTTCCTGGCTCGGTGGCATCATCTCAATGTATCCTCTATTTCTTTACACACGCCGTCTGAGCATTCTATAAACCACTTATGTTTGAATATATCTCGTCCTTTGAGACGCTACGTGGCTCCTCGTCACTAACTCTCGCTGTAACAACGTCTACCAAAACGTGACAACCCTATCAAAGTCTACTAACTGTCTGCAGTGATTCTTAATGGTAGCTTGATAATTCATTTGCATTCAACTATTCGTTAATCATATAATAATCAAGAATGACTTCTGAAATCATACGTTTGCTCACTATTTACAAATGACTTGTAAATTCTTTGGATAACTCAACTAAAATATTCAATGATCAACAATATCTAACTGAAGAGGATCACATTCAACTAAAAATATGTAAGACTACAAGCTACTGAACTTCTTATATATTATTTGTTACTGAACTTCATATGACCATGTAAAAGATGGACCACAGAAATCAAAGAAGCCACAGGAACAAGCTTACAAGCAGCACGCTGGAAGGCCAACTCCAGAGAACTCTTCTGCCCCTGACAATCAATGGCCACAACGTATAGACAGAAAAACAGACAGATAGATTATAGATAGAACAAAATTCAACTGAAATTGTTGAATCCAGGATCTAACCTGAACTCGGAACTCTTCCCCCTGACTGCTAAGAAATTTATAATTTTCTTCTTTCCGAGTAGACTCCTTCCCACAGTGCTGTCCAACGTCACGTTTTTCCCCATCTGGGCAATAGATTACATGAGTCCATGTGTGGCCAAGATTTGCGTTGTCACTGTTGATGACATATGAGTGTGTCAATTTTATGTTTATATAAGTGATCTATTTTATGTTTATATAAGTGATCTATTTTATGTTTATATAAGTGATCTATTTTATGTTTATATAAGTGATCTATTTTATGTTTATATAAGTGATCTATTTTATGTTTATATAAATGATCTATTTTATGTTTATATAAATGATCTATTTTATGTTTATATAAATGATCTATTTTATGTTTATATAAATGATCTATTTTATGTTTATATAAATGATCTATTTTATGTTTATATAAATGATCTATTTTATGTTTATATAAATGATCTATTTTATGTTTATATAAATGATCTATTTTATGTTTATATAAGTGATCTATTTTATGTTTATATAAATGATCTATTTTATGTTTCTATAAATGATCTATTTTATGTTTATATAAGTGATCTATTTTATGTTTATATAAATGATCTATTTTATGTTTATATAAATGATCTATTTTATGTTTATATAAATGATCTATTTTATGTTTATATAAATGATCTATTTTATGTTTATATAAATGATCTATTTTATGTTTATATAAATGATCTAGTTTATGTTTATATAAGTGATCTATTTTATGTTTATATAAGTGATCTATTTTATGTTTATATAAGTGATCTATTTTATGTTTATATAAATGATATATTTTATGTTTATATAAATGATCTATTTTATGTTTATATAAATGATCTATTTTATGTTTATATAAATGATCTATTTTATGTTTATATAAGTGATCTATTTTATGTTTATATAAATGATCTATTTTATGTTTATATAAATGATCTATTTTATGTTTATATAAATGATCTATTTTATGTTTATATAAATGATCTATTTTATGTTTATATAAATGATCTATTTTATGTTTATATAAGTGATCTATTTTATGTTTATATAAGTGATATATTTTACGTTTATATAAGTGATCTATTTTATGTTTATATAAATGATCTATTTTATGTTTATATAAATGATCTATTTTATGTTTATATAAGTGATCTATTTTATGTTTATATAAATGATCTATTTTATGTTTATATAAATGATATATTTTATGTTTATATAAGTGATCTATTTTATGTTTATATAAATGATCTATTTTATTTTTATATAAATGATCTATTTTATGTTTATATAAATGATCTATTTTATGTTTATATAAATGATATATTTTATGTTTATATAAATGATCTATTTTATGTTTATATAAATGATCTATTTTATGTTTATATAAGTGATCTATTTTATGTTTATATAAATGATCTATTTTATGTTTATATAAGTGATCTATTTTATGTTTATATAAATGATCTATTTTATGTTTATATAAGTGATCTATTTTAGGCTAGTGACAATTTTATGTGCAGTCTCAATTTTATTTTATCTTGCTAACTTGTCGACATATGCAACGAACCCTGCCATAAACCCTGCCAACATTGTCTCATGTGATCATATGTTTTAGTGATTCAATCTCGCTCTCTCTATCCCTCTCTCTCTCTCTCTCTCTCTCTCTGTCTCACTGCTGTGTTCGCGTACCTGAATTTTTCCGCATTTGTGAGATATGTCTTCCCAGATACAATGTCACATTAGCACGATAATGGTTCTAACATTTACAGTTGCAATAGCGTATTGCACGAGAATGGGTCATATATTTACAGTTGCACGAGCGTATAACATGAGAATGGATATATATATTTACAGTTGCAAGAGCGTATAACATGAGAATGGTTCCAACATATCCCTACTACATTTTGTATACATTACAAAGCTTCGAAAGTGTTCTTGGAGACATCATAATCAAAGGTTGTTCTGAAATGTTGAGTAATTCATGGATACCATAGGATGTGTTTATTGACATCATTATTGATAAGATGACAAGGTTCACAGAATTTTAGATCAGCATGGATCGTTGCAAGAAGTAATTCAAAGAGCAAGTTGAGGAATATAGATAAGAAGCTGTTTAGAAGTATTTGTAGTTACGTCCCGTGTTTTGTCAGTATTTCAGAGGGAAGCAAAGAATAAGATACTCTTACCTGCCACGTATACCGTAGGAGACGACTAAGGAATGTTGGGGCAGAGTTGGATGTCCCATCCAAAGGTCATGGTGATCCAGAAGCCATGCTGAAGCCAAATGTGTCAGGCCGAAAGGTGGAGATATCACATCTACGCCGTAAACCACGATACAACGTTTTGCCTTCTCCAGACTACATTATGCTATGTTACATGAGCTTGAGAATGAACGCAGAAGAAGAAGAACAATAACTTGTAAATTCGAAGAGGTGCATAGTGTTGAGATGTCGTACATATAGTTTATAGCGGTGTTTCCCAGCGTGGGACCACTCCCCACGGAGGGAGGGGGCATTTGATTGATAGGGGGGGGGGGAAATTAAAAACATTATTGCTTACATAAGTTTTAGTTACCTATTATATGTTTTGAAATTTTACTTACAGTTTTATTTTCTTAATAATTTCCTTGTGATTTCTTCCTAAAATTTAAATTTTGCGTCCTGAACATGTTGTAATTAGGTTTAATTTAGGGAATAATTTAATTTTTGAATATAAAAACAATATGTATATCTTACATAGGGGGGGGGGGGGGTCAGAATTTTAGAAAGATTGAGGTGGGCATGGTAAAAAGAAGGTTGGGAGATTAGAGAGATTGAATTCCAGTAGAAATAATGTGTTCAGAGACATAATGGAGATCAGAGAAATTGAAAACCTGTAGAAAGTATGTGTTCAGAGACATTATGGATATTAGAGAGATTGAATACGGGCAGAATAATGTATTCAGAGACATTATGGAGATTTATTTTCAAAAAGATTACTCAAGTGTGTTGTAATTCATAATACGTAAATATATTATCTTGAGATGTTCTTCTTTCTCTTTATTAATCTTTTTAAACATTTATCAAACAGATAAAGACATTCAAGGAAATCGTTCAGATATATAACCTATTATTATTATATAACTCTTTTTACATTTTTAAAAAGCCAAATTTCTTACATTTGGCGCTGTTTAAAAGTATGTATGTCAACCCAGTTTTATAATTCAGGTGGAGAGGAGAGATCATTTCAAGATCGTGTGGAGATATCGTTCAATTATCGTGTGAAAATATGTTCCAGAGAGATCGCGTAGAGATTCTGTTCAGAGTAATCATGTAGAGAGTGCACCAGATGTCGTGTATGAAGATCGCTCAGAGATAGCGGTGGATACAGATTGTGTGTAGGCATATCTTATAAAGATCGTGTGGATAGTTCAGAGATCGTGTGGATAGTTCAGAGATCGTGTGGATAGTTCAGAGATCGTGTGGATAGTTCAGAGATCGTGTGGACAGTTTAGAGTTTGTGTTGATAGCTTAGAGATAATGTGGATAGTTTAGAGATGGCGTGGATTGTTTAGAGGACGTTTAGATCTATGTAGAGAAATTATTTGTTTAGAAGACGTGTGGATAGTTTAGAGGACGTGTGGATAGTTTAGAGATCCTGTGGATAGTTTAGAGATCCTGTGGATAGTTTAGAGATCCTGTGGATCTATGTAGAGAGATTATTTGTTCAAAGATGTTATAGAATGTCTGTTAAGAGACCGCGTGAAGGGTCCAAGAAATTCTGTAGGAAAAAAATAGTTCAGATAACATACACTTTAGCGTTTATCTGTGAGATGTGCAGATGTATGTATATGACGTGCAGATATATGTATATGACGTGCAGATATATGTATATGACGTGCAGATAACACAAAGCATTTTCATTCTCCGGACTATATCCTGCTGGAAATCTAGTAGGACTTGTGGGAGGTCCAGTGGGAGGTTGAGAATGAACGCCGAAGAAGAATATCATGGATATCATTTCATAGTAGCACGGCTAGTATTTATAATAGTATGGGTGTCATTTAGAATATCATGGATATATTTTAGAATATCATGGCTATATTTTAGAATATCATGGATATATTTTAGAATATCATGGATATATTTTAGAACATCATGGATATATTTTAGAATATCATGGATATATTTTAGAATATCATGGCTATATTTTAGAATATCATGGATATATTTTAGAATATCATGGATATATTTTAGAATATCATGGATATATTTTAGAATAGCATGGCTGTTTATTCTTTCATTCCCATTAACATAAAATAAATATGGAAGTATAAGTAATCAGGTTCATGATTACAAAATTATGAACGGTCAATAATGATGAAATGAAAAATGATGACGATAGCCACATAAAAATTATGAGATAAATAACGAGGAAGTAAATTAGGAAATAGCAGCCACACCAATGAATGAGTTTCCTTTTAGTGGATTCTTGGCTCGGTGGTTGTTGTTCGATTTGCCTAAAGAGTGGAGCATATTAACATCAGTAGCAGTTCCCATGTCGAAATTCGTATATGAATTAGTCAAGCGGATCACATGTGGGCATTAGTACAGGAACTAGTCAAGATGTTCCCATGTGGACATTAGCACAAGAACTAGTCAAGTAGTTCCCATGTGGACATTGGTAAAAGAACTAGTCAAGTGGTTCTCATGTGGAAATTAATCAAAGAACTAGCCAAGCGATTTCCATGTGGACATTAGTACAGGAATTAGTCAAGCGATTCCAATGTTGACATTAGTACAGAAACTAGTCAAGCGACTCCCATGTGGACATTAGTACAGGAACTAGTCAAGCGGTTCTCATGTGGACATTAGTACAGGAACTAGTCAAGCGGTTACCATATGAACATTAGTACAGGAATTAGTCAAGCTATTCCCATGTGGACATCAGTACAGAAACATGTCAAGCGGTTCGAATGTGGACACTAGTACACGAATTAGTAAATTGGTTCCCATATGGACATTAGTATGGATTCCACTCAAGCGCTTCCAATGTGGGCTTTAGTACAGGAATTAGTCAAGCGGTTCCCATGTGGACATTAGTATAATATCTAGTCCAGCGGTTCCCATGTGGACATTAGTATAATATCTAGTCCAGCGGTTCCCATGTGGACATTAGTCTAAGAACTAGTCAAGCAATTTCTATGTTGACATTAGTACAGGAACTAGTCAAGCGGTCCCCATATGGATATAAGTACCGGAACTAGTCAAATGGTTCTCATGCAGACATAATAAATTAGTACAAAAACTAGTCACGCGGTTCACGTGTGAACAATAGTGCAGGGACTATTCAAGCTGTTTCCTTGTGAACATTAATGCAATCCTAATTAAGCGGTTTCCCGTGTGGACGTTCGTACAGGAACTAGTCAAATCGACGTGAGTCATGATGGTCAGATCTGTCTCTAGTATTCAGACTCAGAAATAAATGATGGCATAAAGTTATATCACACACAGCACACGCAAGTCCTTCTCCTAGTATAAGATACTTTAAGATAGTTGCAAAATCGTCATTCATCCTTGCTTATCGAGTAATCCGAGATGTGTATTGGTCACATTGCGCATATTCTATGTATCATCCAATAACAAGCGAGATCAGCCGTGATGATCTACCACAACCATGTATATCGGATATTATACGAGCGAAAGCTCTAATATAACCAAATTGAAATATCGTCCACTGTTGAAAAGAGCGTACCTCACCATGAGGGATACTTTTATAATTATTTTAAAGTATAACGCTGTATGAAACTAGTTCGCCATATATTTTTATAACAATATTTGCCTCAAGAATATGAAATTATTTAAAATAAAGAAAAAGGATGGCTAAGTTATTCTCTAGAACTGATCCACGTGTAGATCACAAGCAACATCACAGATCTTGCTGGTACGACTGATTGTTGGTCACCAGCCAATGAAAAGCAAGAAAAATCTCTGAGATGTAAATCTGTTTAGGATCTGCACGTAGGACGATACTGGAGAAGGATTTAGGATGACTATTTTAAGGGTATGTTTCATATACATTCTTAAAAACGAAGATTTGCAAGACTATGCCATTCTGACTTCCACGCTGAAGTTGATGAGTTTACCACTACTTGTACTCTTGCAATCATTCCAAAGCGTGACCAAGTTCTAATTCTCTGGGAAGGCGTGTCTGGCAGAAGCTGGGGGTCCCATTTTGGTGTCATATTTCAGCAGACCTGAACCTTGTTTCGCACGATGAGCAGTGGTACTCAATTTCAGACTTGGCAAGGTTACTGCGTCCTCTCATAGTGTGAACAAGTGTGCACGTGTGCTCATCTGCACAGTAACAAATTAATTGTAGCAAACAATTGGATTATTTGACAAATATTACTTCCACAAGGAGCCGCGTTAGCGCAGTGGTTAGCGCACTGGCTTCGCATATGAGTGATCCTGGGTTCATTCCCCAGCTGAGGCGGAAATGTTTTCAGATCGCAACGGCTCCCAGGTCGACCCAGCCTTAAATGGGTACCGGAGTAATCCGGGAAGTAAAGACTGCGAGGGAGAGGAGATGTCTACCGCCCTCATTTGCAGAGCCTGTGAAATGTGAGATCGCTAACATCTCACACCCCTACGGCATTAATAAATGCTATGGGTTACTTTACTTTTTTTTTTTTACTTCCACAAGACAGCAGATTATTTTTCACGATCCACGATCACTGTCATAATTCTTACCACCACCACCACCATCATCATCATCAAGGTACAATTTTCCATCCTACTATTATTGTTTTATGGTGGAATCGCGGTGGTATAATGTTAACTAAAAAAAAAATTTTTTTCAAGTCACAAAGTCTTTTATTTGTGTTATTGATATAATTCTTGTTGTTTTCTAGATGTCTTCGATATAATTGCTGTTGTTTTCTAGGTTCTCCACCGATCAGGAGACACGGGTTTGAGTTCACTAGTTATTCGTAGTTTGAAATAAACATTGCTCATAAGGTTCACTTAACCACCAGGAAGTAAGGTACCAGAGTTAATGCTCTTGGTAAGTAGAATATTGGCGCCATTGCCACTGACCAAGTGAGGCAGGCGACACTAGACATGCGTTTTCTGGTCGACCACTGACTAGACAGCTGAGTACTTATCTTAATATTAATCTTCAACACCTTCAAAAACATCATCTGCTTACTAAAGCAGCTTCAACGTTGATTTTAGTCAGTGGTTCTTAGTGTGGGTCATATGCTCCTCCACCTGGAAGGCTACAGAGACTTAAGGAGGGAGGGGAGGGGGTTAAAGAAGAGAATGTTTGAAATTAGTGTGCCACAGATCCAATTTGATTGGTGTTACAGGAAAGTAACTATATGAACAATGAACAATGTAGTGATAGCGTCTAAAAGGGCCTTGGTGACCTTTTAGAAAGTCCAGGGTGTCAAAACATATCTCAAAGGATTCAAAGACAAAATATGTTACTATCGATTTAAGCAACAACTCTTGAATCTATGTTTCATTAACGGAACACATAAAATAACTTACTACATGGTGCAGTACAAAATGTGAAGTATACCTTGCGTCGACAAGAAGGCACAAACGACATTAACTGAATATGAGACATCACCTTCATGTAATACAGTGGTTCTCATCGTGGGTCATATGCCCTCACCCCGGTTCAACGGAGACTTGCAGGTTTCACACATACACAAATTTGATACAAGGGATCACAGACCCGTTTCTGGAAGTGGAGGGTACATGAATATAAAAACTTGAACTAAAACAACCACGAATTATATCGATAAAACCTAGAAAACAACAGCAATTATATCGAAGACATCTAGAAAACAACAAGAATTATATCAATAACACCAATAAAAGACTTTGTGACTTGAAAAAAATTATTTTTTTTAGTTACTAGAGGACCACGGAAGAAAATGTGTCTGAAAGAAGGCCATGGGTCAAATATTTCTGGAGTTGTCTGAGCAGTCAATATTTCACTGTGATGGTTTCTGCTACCTATTGTAATTAAGCCAACAAAAGGTCTCACCAATGGCCTATAAGATCAACCATCAATCTACAGTAACCCTCTAGTAGATGCCATGTATGTATAGTGAAGCTGCTTTCTTTTTGTGGGAGATCCACATCATTCGTTTATACAACTATGTGTTTTTTTACCTCCTCTGACATGAGGCTACTTACCAAAGAGCTACACACCTTTGAGAGTTGGTACACGTCCGTCACCAGTAAGACCTGTTATCTAGAATTGTCATTTGACGGGACACGTGACCCTTGCTAGGATTTCGGTTGGCACACTTTATATACTTAGAGTCGCCTTGACTATTTCTGGCATGCAATTCCAAGAATATAAATCACGACCAACCGAAAGTCATTAAACAATAAAAAACGTAATGCATGGGGTTCCTAATTAATTCCGTTGAAAGGTCTTCATTATAGACGGTCATGGTCGGAGCCAACTGAATATGAAATAACGCTCTGGAGAAAACGCCACATTGAACAAAAGGATACAATAGCTATATTACATGTAATCCCTGGTAATCAAAACAAACAAAATCAACAACATAATAATCAAGAAAAAACAAATGTAAATTTTAATACAATAATAGCAGTTTGTGTTTGGATATTTCACGATCACCTTAACATTGCTATCATATTTAAATTTATCCAGGCGTAAGAGTATGTAGGTGGGTATGTGTGTGTGTGTGTAAGAAAGAGAGAGAGAGAGAATGCATCTAATGATTGTATGAGAGTAATATTTATAGAACACATCAGCTTCTTCTTGTGCTTTCAGTCTCAAACTCTTGCGGAAGAGTAGGATGTAATTCAGAGAACGTAATGCGATGTGTCATGATGTACGTACTGGATACAATATCTGAACTTCTCGGCCCAGCACACCAAAGTTCAGCATGGATTGTGAGTCATTTTACCCTCTTTAAGATGGAACATAATTCCACCCTAAAAAAGACGTAGTCGTCTCTTGTGACATGAGTGGTATATAACAGTGTAGCTATTCTTTAATCTCTTTTCAGGCATTGATAATAATAAATAACTCATCAATAACAAGGGTCATTTTTAGTGTGTCAATAACAAGTGGAGTTGTTGTGTCAATAACAAGTGGAGTTGTTGTGTCAATAAAAAGGATAGTTGTGTCAATAACATGTGTAGTGCTGTGGCAATAAAAAATGTAAATGTTGAGTCAGTAACAACAAGTGTCATCCGTCTGTCGTAGTCGACGATGACCATTTAGCTTAACTTGAGATGATGATGATGACGATGTCTGCGGTGTGCTTGACTTTGACTAGTGAGTCCTATGCGTGCTTGGAATTGTCTACCACACTCTGGGCATGTATGACAGGAGTCTGTGGGACATTAAGCAGCTCTTGCCTTTCTTTTAGCGCGTTTTTATTGCATGTCTGAGGTTCTCTGCAGCTGCTGCATCACTCTTGATTCTGTGATGCCAATCGGATTTGTCTTGCGCACGATTCTCCCATGAATTTGTGTCTATTATGAAGTGTAATTGTTGTGTCAAGAGCAAGTGTAGCTGTTGTGTCAATAACAAGTGTAGTTGTTGTGTCAATAACAAGTGTAGTTGTGTCAATAACAAGTGTAGTTGTTGTGTCAATAACAAGTGTAGCTGTTGTATCAATAACAAGTATAATTGTTGTGTCAATAACAAATATAATTGTTGTGCCAAAAACAAACTACAGTCACTGTGTCAATAACAAGTACAGGTGTTGTGTCAATAAAAAGTACAGGTGTTGTGTCAATAACAAGTGTAGTTGTTGTGTCAATAACAAGTACAGGTGTTGTGTCAATAACAAGTGTAGTTGTGTCAATAAGATGTGTAGTTGTGGAAATATTGCGCAGGCGTGTCCTGGCTGCACTCAGTCAATATATCCATTGTAATTAACATATGTCAGTTTACTTACAATATCTACACATGTTGGTATACATACTGATAATTACACACCTCTGTCACGCATAATGTATTATCACATATACATACAATTACATACACACCCCCTAACATGCATACTGTATTAGCACATATACATAGAGGTACATACACCCCCCTGACACGCACACTGTATTAGCACATATACATACAGGTACCTACACACACCCCTGTCAGGCATACTGTATTAGCACATATACATACAGGTACCTACACACACCCCTGTCAGGCATACTGTATTAGCACATATACATACAGGTACATACACCCCCCCCCCGACACGCATACTGTATTAGCACATATACATACAGGTACATACACACAACTGTATGTCTTGCAAATGAAAATATATAGCTTTTTTAATAGTTGTAATATATAGTGACAAGAATGTTAGCAACCACTATACATAGATGTATGTTTTACTATGTACTTTTAGTGTCAAGCAACCACTATACATAGATGTTGTTTTACTATGTACTTCTAGTGTCAAGCAACCACTATACATAGATGTATGTTTTACTATGTACTTCTAGTGTCAAGCAACCACTATACATAGATGTATGTTTTACTATGTACTTCTAGTGTCAAGCAACCACTATACATAGATGTATGTTTTACTATGTACTACAGGGGATAGAGCCAGGGGTAGACCAAAAGAAACACTCAGAAGACGATACTTAGAGAAAGCAAAACAATCAATATTCATAATATTCAAGAACTGTACAGAATAGCTTTGAACAGATATAATTGGAGAGATCTGACCTCTACCCTATGCGCTAACTTCAGCGCAAAAGGAAAATGAATGAATGAATGTACTTCTAGTGTCAAGAATGTTAGCAACCATCATACATAGATGTATGTTCTACTATGTACTTTTAGTGTCAAGAATGTTAGCAACTACCATACATAAATAAGTGCATGCTTTCTTGTGTGCTAGTCGTAATAATTCGCAAATTATAATCTCTCTGTGATTCCAATTTTCACTTGTCAGCTCATAGTTATGCCAGAAATAAATAAATATACACGCACACCTATATACAAGTACTTATATACACATGTGCACTTACACACAACACATGCACACTTATATACATGCATAACTATATACATACACTTTTATAGACATGCACACCTATACACATGTACATCTATCTATATATATATATATATATATATATATATATATATATATATATATATATATATATATATATATATATATATATATATATATATATATATATATATATATATACTTATGTACATGCACACATGTATACATGTACACTTATATCAAACGTGAAAATATACACATATAGACCAATGCAGCGATGCAAAATACCAAAATACCTACAGTAAGTATGAATGAATGTCCTACATCCCTTCACTCCCTCTCTTTCACCCCAGCACAAGTATGTATTAAATAATTCTGTTATTTGGTAAGAATCAGAAGGCCGCAGAAGGGATTTGAACGAGATCCGTTCCGCGAAAATATTTGTGCTATCCAGATTGAATAACCACGTTTTCTGAATTCAAACTCTAGAATTTGGCAAACGTGTTGACTAAAATTGCGATACAAATAGGTACCATCTGAACAAACCTGGTTCAAGTCCTGTGTGCAACCTTCTGATTGTTTTCTATAACATCTCAGTATTTCCTGCTTATAATATTCATTTATATTATAACACAAGGTGCTCAAATTTGATGACTTACTCTTAAAGTAGAGCATTTTCTGTGCTGTAGTTCATTCAGTGATGGCTAATATAGCATGAATTGACATAATCTCCGCATATGTAAATCCTGCAGAGAACCCATGACTTTTAAGACAAAATAAGCATTTTACTTTTCGACGTGTATTTTTAGTGCGTATAGAATAGGCATAGTCTTTTCAACTAGTGCAGAAAACTGCAAAGTTCATTGTTACAAGGCGCCCACAGACAAACTGAGTCGAGTAGTTTTTTGTAACTAAAGAAAACCATGGAAACTTAACAATTCCATCGTTTTGTCAAGAGAGAGAGAGAGAGAGAGAGACTGACACTTTAAGTATAACTAACTTCTGGCACACACAAAAACTCATTGTAAAATCCTGTTTTCTAGACGACCTACAAAATGCGAGTCAGAAAATACAAAATAGAGTACACATTCTGTGAATACTTTTATGTGTTTAAAAATTTCAACTCAGTTCTGTCATTTTAAAATTCAGAAAATCTACATGTAATTAGTTTCTGAATCTTAAACAAGATATTTATTCTTTGTCTAGAGCTTACGAAAAATGTCCACAAATAGTCTGAAACTTGCGATAGTCATGACGTAACGTGGAATTCATTTTTAATTTGCTTGTCTACGACATGCGAGGTTCTGCATTGATCACCCTCCGTGAGATAATGTGGTTGTATTTGTAGATTGAACTCATTGCCGTCTCGAGAACTAACTGTTTTCACACTTTGCTTTTCGTCTTCTCTGATCTGATGTATGGCTTCTTTTTCAGGGCCGATGTCATTTTCACCATCACAACACTTGGCATCCATTGGCTCATCTTGTTTGCTTTGATAAACGGCGGGGATATCTTCATCATCGCCTACACCCTCACTAGGACTTAGAATTGGTGTGAGACTTGTGTCGAGAACTTCATCGCTTAAACTCGTTAAAGAGTTCGGAGAATGCATGCCGCCATTGTTAAAGCTGTCTCTTAGTGTCTTCTCCTGAACGTGTCGGAGATCCATCTCAGCAAGAGATTCGGAAACATATTTGTTGTGTACAGGCAGTTTCTTTGCAGCTGTCACATCGTTTTTTAATTCCTCAAGATCTCGTTTCAGCTTGGCTCGTCTATTCTGAAACCACGTAATCACCTGAGCGTTGGTCAGTCCCAGGCTTGTCGCGATCTCATCCCTGTCTGCTGGGGTCAAGTATTTCTGGTAGAGGAATCTCTTCTCCAACTCGTAGATCTGCTGATTTGTGAAGGCAGTTCTTGACTTACGCCGTTTCTTAGGTGGTTGATGTTTTCCAAATAACGTTGTCTGTTCTCTACGTCTGGTATCTGAG
Source organism: Meghimatium bilineatum (assembly GCA_034231615.1). Taxonomy (NCBI): domain Eukaryota; kingdom Metazoa; phylum Mollusca; class Gastropoda; order Stylommatophora; family Philomycidae; genus Meghimatium; species Meghimatium bilineatum. The sequence goes on along the minus strand of CM067298.1, from coordinate 22,039,674 downwards.
GAGATAAAGACATTGAAATATTGTTTAAATTAGGTAGACAAGTTAGGCTGAGTTGTACATGAGAAAACATAGACATCATTGTTTATGTGCAATAAACAAATGAAAGTAAAAATATATTTGTATCAACAGAAACAGAGACGTAGCTGTTTATTGTGAAAACAAATTTTCTTTCTTCTTCAGCGTTCATTCTCAAACTCCCGCTGGATCTGACTGGACCATGGTCCTACTAGATTTCCAGCAGGATGTAGTCTAGAGAATGGAAATGCGTTGTGTCGCCGTTTTATTTGCGCCAATAGCCCGACACATGCGTCATCAGCAGAAGAAAACAAATGAAAGTAAAAGTATATTTGTATCAACAGAAACTGAGACATATCTGTTTATTGTGAAAACAAATGAAAGTATGTGTGCTTACCAAGAAACAGATGCTGTTGTATGCAGGAGGAAACAAATGAAAAGATGTTCATACTGGATACATGAAATAAATATATGTGCTGGACGATATATGGTCAGATTGTTGATCAAACAAACAAAACATAATAGTGAAAACGTTTATGGCAATAAAAGCAACGATGTTTCTTAATTAATCTAGGAAATTCAGTAGAAATTAGAGATTAGATGTGCTTTTAAATTTGATCATATCTAGATATGAGGTGTACTTCAGGTGATATTGTGACTGTAGCTATATATTTCATGTGATATTGTGACTGTATCTATATATTTCATGTAACATTGTGACTGAAGCTATATACTTCACGTGATATTATGGCTAGATATATACTTCCGGTGAGATTGTGACTAGGTATATACCTCAGATGAGATTTGTGATTGTAGTCAGATCCTGTAGTTGAGATTGTAACTGTAGTTACATATTTCAATTGATATTGTGTATGTAACGGTAACACTCTATCAGATTTACTTAACTTCTTTTCTTTGACAGAGTTTAATTTCTATACACTCATCGCAAGTATTTGAAGTCATTTATAATATTTTAAATACGTTATTATAAATGCTACATTTACCAGCTTACTAACGCGGTCCATGGCTTCAGCGGCTTATTAATTAAAGATGTAATACCAGGCGGTGCCCGGATGTGAATAAAAAAAAAGGGGGGGGGGGAGAGTAGTAAAACAAACATGTATCCAAAATTCAGCAGGCTTTATAATTAATAGACCCAACAAAACATATACCCCGTTCCTGAAGAGTGCCAAGATATAACCTGTGTAGATTTATATTTGTTAATAATTCGGTATTTCGAACTGTTAGAAGTGGCATATATCTAACGAAAAAAAAGTCTGCTAAACCTCGATATACAGTGCAAAATATGTACATATGAATGCATATGTAGGTCTATGTCATTTGGTGGATACGTTTATTTAAAAAAAAAACAGATGCGAATATTTAAACTTGTAATGTAGCGATGACTGGTTATTTGTTTTATACATGTCGGCCAAAAAAACCCACACTGTCTCTGGGATCGAACACCGAACACAACAGCCACGTCAAAACAAATGTTTTTTTCACTCCTCAAACATGACGATATACTTGAGTATGTAAAATAGTTTTTATATTCTTCTTCTTCAGCGGTCATTCTCAAACTCTCGCTAGATCTCCCTTGTAGCAGGACCACTGTCCTACTAGATTTCCAGCAGGATGTAGTCAAGAGAATGGAAATGCGTTGTGTATATAACAATCTTGTAATGTAGCAAGGAATGTCAAGGTCAGTGAGGTAGTAACGTATGAAGGACAAGGTCAAGAGAGTATGTTGTCACTGGAAGATTATTTATTGCACCAACACTGGATCCATGCGGATTTTGGACAGTAATGATCAACTTTTAAGATTTCTCATACCGATTACGGACGAGATTGTGATCCAATGAGTCAACGTTCCAAAATTCAGCGAACTTGGTCGATCCATTGAGATTTCTATACTTGGTAGACACAATCACAAAGTTACTGAGTTGTTCATTTATTTTATATATATGTATATATCGATATATTGTATGATTGCGAATGTAGTTGAATTATGTGGACAAGTTAAATCTACTTCAGGTCTGGTGAGTTGGTAACATTAAATTAATGCTACCATTTGACCCATAAACACTGAGATCAAACAAGGACATCTACAAACTTTCATAGATTGATGCCTGAATTGTATGTTTCAAATGATATGCAATGATAACTAAAGACGAATTTTAGAAGAAAATAGAGAGACACCAGGAAAGAGAAAGATCAAGGGGTAGCCAAGTAGATGGTAATCCGCATACTAAGAAGACTGTGCAGAGCATTGCCTGTAGAACATTACCAAGAAATATGTGCAGAATGAGGACATGAACACGAACGAGAACGTCATGGGGTGCATTTTTGAAACTAATTTAAGAAGGATTACCATGAAAATAGTTGGAATAGTTTGTGGCACCTTTCCAAAAGATATTATTATTATAATTATCATAATTATTATTATTATTATTATTATTATTATTATTATTATTATTATTATGCTAGAAGAAACATCTTCTTCTTCTTTGTTCATTATCAAACTCCCGTTGGATTGCTCTTGTAGCAGGACCATGCTCCTATTAGATTTCCAGCAGGATGTAATCCAGAGAATGGAAATTCGTTGTACCGCCGTTTTATTTGCGGAATATTATCTACAATCCATGACGATGATGGATGTTACTCACAAGACCAATCTGAGCCCTAGTTTCCACAGTATGAACAAGGAAATACAGGCCCATTTGCACCATCGTGTACAGTTGTATGTCTTCTGAGAAGTTCAGCTCTTGAGATATCTGATCATTTTTCTGTATAACATTCCAGATATGTTACACAACATGTAACATGATCTATGGCATCCTGATGTAATATGATCTATGGCATCCTGTTCCCATGACTCCTCATCATTGATTGTATCATACATATCCTATTAAAGAATAGTTAAAGATATTTTGTTTTAAAAAAATGGAAGAAGCTTGTTGAAAGCATTTATTTACTCGATACTTGAGCATAAATTGACGAAGACAAACACAAGACAGAAAGTCTCAAATATTGTTCTTTCTGGGTAAAATAATGAAAGAGCATTCTCATAATCACAGTAGCTTAAGAAACACTGGCATCAATAAACCATAAAATAACATAATTATTGAGTGAGTTATTATTGAGTGAGTTATTATTGAGTGAGTTATTATTGAGTGAGTTATTATTGAGTGAGTTATTATTGAGTGAGTTATTATTGAGTGAGTTATTATTGAGTGAGTTATTATTGAGTGAGTTATTATTGAGTGAGTTATTATTGAGTGAGTTATTATTGAGTGAGTTATTATTGAGTGAGTTATTATTGAGTGAGTTATTATTGAGTGAGTTATTATTGAGTGAGTTATTATTGAGTGAGTTATTATTGAGTGAGTTATTATTGAGTGAGTTATTATTGAGACGTGTAGCCCGATGAACTGTTTACACGCTCCAGATAGTGTTAAGTAGACCAGCAGAGAAAATTTACAATATGTAAACCCAACTAACCTTGGGGTATTTGTTACTTATAATATTTTATGGTAGAGTGTCCTGATATAACCTAATTGAACGTTGTCCACTGGTTGAAAGAGGCACGCCGCTCCAATAGAGAGGCAAACTCATTAACTACCTACCCACTTACAATATGTGAGATGAAATGCCCGAGAAAAGACACAACAGAGACCAAACTAGACAAAATAAGAAATGATGAAATCAGGAGAAGAACGGGTATAAGACCATGCACAGAATACATTGAGAAACAGCAGATAGTTTTGAACACCTTATGAGAATCAACTGTAACCAACTACTAACAAGAGCATATAAACATGAAAAGATCCGAATACAGACCAGAGGAAGACCTAGAAGAAGATGGATAGATAATATCAAGACAACTCTAAATAAATATAAATTAAACACAGCCGAGGCGATACATCTAGCCGTGGATATACAGATAAAGTTCCCAGTCACCACTCCTACGCTTAACGGCAAGTGTGGTGTAGATACCCTAGTGTAGGTGTGTGAGATTGGGATTGGTTTAGATACCCTATTGTCTGTGCGTGAGATTGGGATTGGATTAGATATTCTATTGTCTGTGCGTGAGATTGGGATTGTGTTAAATACCCTAGTGTATGTGCGTGAGATTAGGATTGTGTTAAATACCCTAGTGTCTGTGCGTGAGATTGGGATTGTGTTAAATACCCTAGTGTAGGTGCGTGAGATTGGGATTGGTTTAGATACCCTATTGTCTGTGCGTGAGATTGGGATTGTGTTAAATACCCTAGTGTAGGTGCGTGAGATTGGAATTGGATTAGATATTCTATTATGTGTGCGTTTCTTCGTATGTGTGCCTGTGTATGCGAGTGGGAAAACCAAGAGATGTGCTCAAAAATACGTGACATAATGAGTAAGTTATGATATGGCAGGGAAGAGTATGATTGTTAGATTTCATGTTCATGTCGCAATCTACGCATGTTTATGATTTTTGGAAGTGAAGGATTTTTCGCAATTGAGTTCCCATATCGCAGGAAGAGATAACCGCTACCATCTGATTATCACAATTTATGTGCATATTTCCAGGTTTTCTCCCCTGTTGCCCGGGAGATTGATCGATGATAAAACGATGCTTTCGTGTATATAATGATTTTTTTTTAAAATCCATTTTGGGTGCTAGATCCAGTATCCGTGAAAGAAGTAACATTGTTGATCAACACCCGTGTCTGGGAACGAGGCGGTTAAAGAATATACTTTTCAAAGTTGAGTAACATAAGATCAAATCTTACATAAATTTAAGCTCCACATCTCCGGAAATAAACAAATGTTCTAGCTTTAGTCTAGGTTTAGACGTCAACAAATAATATTAATTTTGCCCTCCGGCTGCTGACAATTCATCAGTTTTCATCAGTTGAATCTGTAGATTTCGTTAGCTTACAAAATGACAAAGCTAAAACAAAAAGCAAAACATGTTTAGAGGATTTGCTTTATTTAATTCAAATTTTCATATACGTGCTTCATTCCTCTCAACAAAGCGGCACAGTCCGTCCTTAGTAGGCCTACCACTTACATCACGAAACATATGTGGCTTCAAGAGAAAATCTCTACGGATCTCCGGGGGAAAAAAATCACTTACATACAAAATATTACAATCCAGAAAATAATCTGCGATCTCTTGAGCATAAATAAAATGGCTTAATAATTATACCAGTGAGGTATTAGATCATAGTGTCACTGCCAAAAATACCATATGTGGTATAGAGTAAGTAATTATCATATGCGATACAGTGTAAGTCATTAGCACATTCGATAAAGAGTAAGTAATAGCCATATGTGATACATAATAAGTAATTGTCGTATATGACGCACAGTGAATATTAACGATATTCGATATATAGCAAGTAATTGTCGTTATCGTCAGTGGTATAGAGTAAGTAATTATCATATGTAGCACAGATAGATTTATCACTATATGTGATACATAGTAATTAATTAAAATATGTGATACAATAAGTAATTTTCAAAGATAGTAGAAGGCCAGTGTGGCGAATGATTGAGAGGTTGGAGTGTTGGTCTCACATTGGTGAGATATAGGCTTTAACTGCAGGTAAGGTCTAGTTCTTTCTGTCGGAGGATAAATTAAAAAATTGAACCTGTGCATATTACATAGTTACGCATACAACCTCCCTCTTTATATTACACAGCTACATGTACCATCTACCTGCACATATTATACAGCTACACGTACCATCTACCTGCACATATTACACAGCTATACGTACCACCTCCCAGTACATATTACACAACTACACAGCGTAGTAAAATATTATACTATGTAATGAAGCAGTATATTATGCAATGCAATAGTATTTTATGTATTTAAATAATATTTTATGTAATGAAATATTTTATGTAAGGAAATAGTATATCAAGTAATGAAATAGTTTATCATGTAATTAATTATTATACATAGTACGCTGTGTATTGAAAATAGTACATTAGGTAATGAAATAGAATACTACATTATGAAATAGTATATTCTACGTATTGAAATAATATACATTGTCCATTGCATGCTAAATTAGTATACTATGTGATGAAATAGTATATTATTTAATGAAGTAGTATATTATGTTATTAAATAGTATATTATTTAATGAAGTAGTAATTATGTTATTAAATAGTATATTATTTAATGAAGTAGTATATTATGTTATTAAATAGTATATTATTTAATGAAGTAGTATATTATGTTATTAAATAGTATATTATTTAATGAAGTAGTATATTATGTTATTAAATAGTATATTATTTAATGAAGTAGTATATTATGTTATTAAATAGTATATTATTTAATGAAGTAGTATATTATGTTATTAAATAGTATATTATTTAATGAAGTAGTATATTATGTTATTAAATAGTATATTATTTAATGAAGTAGTATATTATGTTATTAAATAGTATATTATTTAATGAAGTAGTATATTATGTTATTAAATAGTATATTATTTAATGAAGTAGTATATTATGTTATTAAATAGTATATTATTTAATGAAGTAGTATATTATGTTATTAAATAGTATATTATTTAATGAAGTAGTATATTATGTTATTAAATAGTATATTATTTAATGAAGTAGTATATTATGTTATTAAATAGTATACTATTTAATGAAGTAGTATATTATGTTATTAAATAGTATATTATTTAATGAAGTAGTATATTATGTTATTAAATAGTATATTATTTAATGAAATAAATATGTACTAAGGAAAGTATTTTTAGCATCGGTAGTAGTAGTTGGTAGTTAATGAGTTTGCCTCTCTTTTGGACAGGCGTGCCCTTTTCAACCAGCGTCAAACGTGGTACTTAAACTAACACCATATACCCGACAATGGCGAAGTAGAAATAGTAATGGTAAAATGTTAAAATAGTGTCACCCACATTAAAATCAACATAATTATGGCTGTCAATCCCCTTCAATTCTTTCAATCCCCTTCAATTCCTGACTTCAAAATGAGAAAATAATAGCCTGGTTCATTTTCAACTTCACGATTCATAAAGCCCCCACCTAACCGTCTCACGTGGTTATCTCCCCATCAATAGATATATACAATATTCAAGCAGAGCAGGTGTAAATAATCCGTCACTACAACCCAAAGGTAGTTTCTCGACAACGTGATCTCGGATATAAACCTACGGATTATATTCACCTTCAGAGGGACGAATAAACAAGGTAACAATGCCCAACAGAACACTATTATCTTATTCTCTGTTGCGAGGGCGACAGCGCGCTCTAATACGTGTCGCAGTGTTCACGATTTTACCTGAAAAAATGTAATCTTTATTATCAACTATTACAACAAAATATCATAAATAAAAACAGCGAAGACAAACGCCTTTTACCAGAACACTGACAATAAGAAATACACCCTATACATATTTGTAAGCTTAGTAGTCACGCAACAGTCGCCGTTCCTTTAGGTTCAAATCCAGCTGTGGTAGCATTGTGTGAAGGCAGTGGTTCTCAAAGTGGACGATATCGCAACCAGGGGAAAGAGCATACGAAATTTTAGACGGACACAAACGGGTTAGAGAACGGCGACGTTTTAGATAACATTGAACCAATCATACGGAGTTAAAAAAATTGAAGTTGCTTGCTACTTGTAACCACTGGAAGGAAGACAAGCCGTGCAATACTATTGATAGAAATCGGTCTTTATCTGAAGTCTGTGTTGTGCTTTGTTTAATCATAGCATCTGTTAAGAAAGGCATTCTGTTCCTTCGCAATAAGCTGAAAGTAATTTGCTGTACATTTCGAGACTGCTTTACGATAATATGTCACGTGGAATAAATGGACATTATATTACTTTTCATAGTATTTAAATGTATGTCTTCACTTTTGAAAGTATTTAAGTGTGTGTCTACACTTTTGAAAGTATTTAAATAGGTGTCTGCACTTTTGAAAGTATTTAAATGTTTGCCTTAACTTTTGAGAGTATTTAAATGTGTGTCTACACTTTTGAAAGTATTTAAACGTGTGTCTGCACTTTTGAAAGTATTTAAATGTGTGTCTACACTTTTGAAAGTATTTAAACGTGTGTCTGCACTTTTGAAAGTATTTAAATGTGTGTCTACACTTTTGAAAGTATTTAAATGTGTGTCTACACTTTTGAAAGTATTTAAATGTTTGTCTGCACTGTGAAAGTATTTGAATGTTTGTCTTCACTTTTCCTATGTTATATTGCTTATATAGTAATAAAGATATAAAAAAACTACACTCTCAATGTTGCATGGCTCCCTTTAGGGAATTGCAAGGAAGTTACTTGACGTGTGATTAGGAAGTTGCAAAAAGGTTGCTTGACGTGTGATTAGGAAGTTGCAAAAAGGTTGCTTGACGTGTGATTAGGAAGTTGCAAAAAGGTTGCTTGACTGTGTGATAAAGGCCACATGTCTTTACTGTTGCCACATTATTGACAGAATGAGTTTCTGTAATTTTACAAATTTCCATATGATCTAAATGATTAGTGGCGGGCCCGCCGAAGACGGATGTGTTGGACCATTGGCGCAGATAAAACGGCAACACAACGCATTTCCATTCTCTGGACTATATTCAACTGGAAATCTTGTAGGACCATTGTCATGCTACAAGAGAAATCCAGCGGCAGTTTGAGACTGAACGCTGAAGAAGAAGATTAGTGGCGGTCGCACGAAAAAATTTGAGAAACACTGTGTTAAGGTAATTATACGGAGGAGAAACTGTCATATCAAATAACTAGATGCTGCTATCTGGAAGAAATCTTGTATATACTTACAACTGCGGATAACTAATATCCACCTGCTAAGTAATTTATGACAGACTTGAGAATACAGATTTATTGAAGAATCTGACAGTTGTCAACGTTATTGTTTTGATTGTGTTTATCTTTTCTCTCCCGATCTTATTCATTGAACATGATGTACACCGTTCAATTGTTAATGAACATAGCGTTTAGATATATGTATTTTTGATGGTATTTTCGAAGACCATTTGTGAGTTCAGTATGAAAAGGGTTTATGTGAAAACAAATACTATTCAATGTTTTGTACAATGATTCTCAAATAGTTTATGTCACGTTGGAACCAAATGTGCACTATTTTGTGACTTGATTTATTGATGAAGGTATCACTCCGATGAGAAGGAGTAGGCATGTGTTGCTCTATTTTGGTTTTGTTTTGTTCGCTCTCAAACTTTAATTGGATCGCTTTTTTGTTTATTTAGCTCGATAGTCCCACTAGGTTTCTAGCAGAATGTTGACCAGAGAACGAAATTAAGTAGTGTGTCTGTTTTATTTCGTTACAATGGCCAGACACTTCTGTCTGCAGTGGTATGTCTTCCTTATTCCATATGATTGTGTTTTATTTTAAACTTCTTACTGATATTAGTCAAGAACTATTTTTTGTGGGGGAAGTTTTCCAGAGTTAGTGCAATTCCTGGTATTTAAGTATTTAAGAACTGATGCAATTGCAATGTAGGCAGACCAATAGGTGCATAATCACTTTTAGTAGATAGTGAAGAATATGTATACTTATCTTGTTACAGATTGTGAAGAATATGTATACTTATCTTGTTACAGATTGTGAAGAATATGTATACTTATCTTGTTACAGATGGTGAAGAGTGTGTATGTTTATGGATCCAGTTTCGAGTTAATTTTTAATGCTTCTAATTGGACCCCTCTCTTGACCAACTCTACTTGCCCCACGTTTGATCCCAAATTCGTTCAGTCTCTGCAACAAGATAAAGGAGGGTTGTCTGACGCTTCGGCAATTCCAATAACCGATTCGTTACTTTGTTGCGAGTCTTTCTGCCTTCTTCCCAGTCTTTCTCATCGCAGCTCTTCTCCTTCTGTTCTCACTTGAGAAGAGTATTTTTCTGCATGCATATTTCTGATCTACATCTGCTAAAAGCGTTGACGACATAGAAAAGTCTCCGTAGCTCCCACACAAATTCATTGCCATTGCAATTACTCTAAAGTTGAATCATTTCCAACAGGTTTTAATGTAGACCTGAGTTCATATATGGTACAGTGCAGGGAGTGAAAAATCTTACATTCTCAGATGTTTATAAATGATCGTTCCAGTATCATTGTCTATAGAAATAAAGATAACATCATAGCATAGAAGAATACGGAAGGCTTAATTTGTATTCTATATAGCAATACAAACATTAGCTTTCATTTTAATTTAATTTGTATTCTATATAGCAATACAAACATTAGCTTTCATTTTAATTTAATTTGTATTCTATATAGCAATACAAACATTAGCTTTCATTTTAATTTAATTTGTATTCTATATAGCAATACAAACATTAGCTTTCATATTAATTTAATTTGTATTCTATATAGCAATACAAACATTAGCTTTCATTTTAATTTAATTTGTATTCTATATAGCAATACAAACATTAGCTTTCATATTAATTTAATTTGTATTCTATATAGCAATACAAACATTAGCTTTCATTTTAATTTAATTTGTATTCTATATAGCAATACAAACATTAGCTTTCATTTTAATTTAATTTGTATTCTATATAGCAATACAAACATTAGCTTTCATTTTAATTTAATTTGTATTCTATATAGCAATACAAACATTAGCTTTCATTTTAATTTAATTTGTATTCTATATAGCAATACAAACATTAGCTTTCATTTTAATTTAATTTGTATTCTATATAGCAATACAAACATTAGCTTTCATTTTAATTTAATTTGTATTCTATATAGCAATACAAACATTAGCTTTCATTTTAATTTAATTTGTATTCTATATAGCAATACAAACATTAGCTTTCATTTTAATTTAATTTGTATTCTATATAGCAATACAAACATTAGCTTTCATTTTAATTTAATTTGTATTCTATATAGCAATACAAACATTAGCTTTCATTTTAATTTAATTTGTATTCTATATAGCAATACAAACATTAGCTTTCATTTTAATTTAATTTGTATTCTATATAGCAATACAAATATTAGCTATCATTTTAATTTAAATTGTGTTAATTTGTATTTTCATTTATTTTAATTTGTATAAACAATTATTTGAAGCAAAATTGTGTTGTCTATATATGTTATCCATGTTTACAAGAAGACCTATCGGCCCTTGTATAACTAATACGGATATTATATGTTATATGTTTGTTGTTACTGATGATATTTCAATGCCTGTGCGGGATGTCTGTTGTTGTTGTAATAGTGCTTGTCTCCAGTGGTCCGTTCGGGTAACTTTGAGTGCACGGTTTGAATGTTTTGACAAAATCGCATCTTTTATTAGAGATGTGGTTGGTCAAGTACGGAAGAACACGTGTGCAATAGTTTCTAGCGATTTGGTGCCGTTGAACGGACTGGTTCAATTCCCTTTTTTTCTCAAGAATCTTTCATTTTCAGTAGATAGAGAATGTACTCATGTTTGTTCAGTATAGTTAGGGACCTTTCTAGAGGAGTATTTACTAATAGATGTGTGATGTCGCTGCAAAGGTAAACAACAATATTGCTGGCAGTCCGATTATAGTAAAACTTGTTATACGTTCGTTGAGCTACACTGGTTAAAACTTGTTATACGTTCGTTGAGCTACACTGGTTAAAACTTGTTATACGTTCGTTGAGCTACACTGGTTAAAACTTGTTAAACTGGCTATAAAGTCTTGGTGACAAGTTTCGCCTAAATAGGTAATTAATGTACATTAATATTTAACACAACTAAATTAACATGTACTAAAGGAAAATAAATTGTACTAACACAAAATCTCAAATAACTAACTTTGTAGCAACAAAAACTAAAAACATAAAATCTCAATGAACACTAACTTTAAAGTACAACAAATTTTAGTAATACAAACAATCAAGTAATAAATTCTAGTAACACAATATCTGAAGTAACAAATACTAGTAATACAATCTCTCGTGGGCATTTGTGGATATGTCGATAGCAACGGAAACAGCTGCAAAAAAGGTTAAACATTCGTAACCATGTTTAGCTTTCAGCTTGGTGATCATATTGTAAGTAAGACAACCATTTCTCTCGTACAGAGCCTACTATACTAGCGATATGGTTACAGAAGTCTACCTTTCAGTGGGATTGTAAAAACACTGAACGTATTAATTACCAATTCCGAAGCCGAAATCCATTGTATTGGGCAATTGGAGCAAATAAAACGAAGCCACAGCGCACTTTCTTTCTATGGACTACATGCAGCTAGAAAACTAGTTTGTTCATTATTGTGGTATTAGAGATCCGGTGGGAGTTTGAGAACGAACGTAACATATATTCTCTCTACACATTATAGTAACACATTCTAACAACACATTTTAGTAACACATACTCTTAAGTAACAAATTCTAGTAACTCATAGTCTAAAGTAATTAATTCTAGTAACACATACTCTCAAGTAATTAATTCTAGTAACACATACTCTCAAGTAATTAATTATAGTAACACATACTCTCAAGTAATTAATTATAGTAACACATACTCTCAAGCAATTAATTCTAGTGACACATACTCACAATTAATTAATTATAGTAACAAACTCATGTTAAACTTCTTGTGCATGAAAATTGGACATCATTATAACAAAGAATTCAAGTAGTCAGAGAAATTTAAATGCTTAATTTACGATGATTTCAAACAAAGAGTGGGCATTAACTGTGTTTCAAGGCACGGTGAGATTTCCACCAATGAACTCGCCCGTAAATAAGGGGGTTTGGGGTGTTCAAATCCGCCTTAGCATATCAGAGCATGACTTTTAGTATTTTGAACTTGGGGAAAATTCAGGCTAAAAGCCCCAAAAAACCCTCTTGTAGTGATTTTTCACGAAAAAGTCATCAAATTTTATATCACACGGTCGATCTGACACCCGAAAACACTTGCATGACCTTTCTTTCAGATCATACATACCGCCCTGCCAATGAATGTACATTAAATAGGTTTAAAGTAACCGTGAGTTTTTAAACAAAGAGTGGATATAAATGTTCATGATGGTGAAGAGTAACGATGAGAGTTTAGCTAAAGAGTGGATATTGAATGTTTAAGTAACGTTGAGAAATAATTCTAGTAACACATACTCTCGAGTAATTAATTCTAGTAACACATACTCTCAAGTAATACATTCTAGTAACACATACGCTCAACATACTATCAAACCTCGATAGTTTCTCATTGAATTGTAAAGTTATGTCTGAGTGTATATAATTTGTTTTGACCAGGTCCTTGTCTTAGAAGCAAATATTATTACAGGGCCACAATCTCATAAATGTTACTAATAACAGCCCTAGTTGTTTCAACAGGAGCCATCCAATTCCACGTTGACCAAAGAGTGGATGTATGTATTTCAAGTGAATGTATTTCAAGTAACGATGAAAGTTTATCTGAAAGTTTACTTGTATTTCAAGTAACGATGAAATGTATTTTAGACGTTTGCTCATCGCCATAGCGCAGTCACTGATGAGAGCAATAATGACTTAGACAAAAACAGTAACGGCACATCAAACTATATATGAGTATATTTGTAAAGATAAAGTACTCTGGAAATTATCAGTCAAGATGAAACAACTGACCGAACTTATAACGGAGGACGTGGGCTTTGATGAACGCCGACATTCCAAAGCAAAGCACGAACATGGATGGTTGAACATCTGTCAACAAGCGTGCGGTAGACACGCAGGCATGGTGAGTACTCATCGTGCACGCCAGAAGGCGAACGGACAAAGTTGAATATTGACTTACATCCTATATTACAAAACTGGTTGACTTACATCCAAGGTTAGAAAACTGGTTGACTTACATCCAAGGTTAGAAAACTGGTTGACTTACATCCAAGGTTACAAAACTGGTGTCTTTCTTTCACATCTTCATTTTACTGAATTTTAAAATTGTATTACACAAGTAAATTAGAAACATCAGAAAGAGACATTAATTCAGTAAATAAATACTTTTAACATTTGAGTTAACAGTTTTTAGTTTTAAATTTGATTTAATTTCAATAGATTTCCGAATCCAATAGCTTATTCTTGGCTATTTCTTTATTTTTTAATTCTTAACTGGACATCAATGTCCATTCCTTTCTTGTCTATTTTGTTTAAGGTATGTGTATGATTCTAAGCTCATGTAGGGCCATATCACATTGCATAATGTGGTATTTGTTCATTGTATTGCTGTAATATCATTTTCTTTTCTCTGTGTTTATTTAAACCTTACTGTAGTGACTTGCTATTCACGCTATTTGTCTTTTCGGTGACGTGAGTGTACGTACCAATTTGTAACAGATTGTTTGTTTTCGAACCACAGAAATTACGAGCCATTAGCTCTTATTTCCTATGTACAATTGGGAGGTTTCTCCAAGCTATCTTTCATACCCAGGAGACTTCAGCTTTCGGCAAATGCAATGCCTATTTGAGAAGCCTTGTACTCAGAGGGAGTACATATGGGACAGTAATACAAATTAATCTGTGATATTCAAGTATTCTATTAAAGTGTGTCTTAACCACTGGGCCCGGCAACATGACTACCAAACCGCGATAGTTTCTCCTTGAATTGTAAAGTTATGTCTGAGTGTATATAATTTGTTTTGACCGGGTTCTTGTCTTAGAAACAAATGTTATTACAGGGCCACGATCTCATAAATGTTAATATTAACTGCCCTAGTTGTTTTTTATCAGGAGCCATCCAATTATAATTTGTTATCTACTAGATTTTCTGTTATCATCAAATATGCAGATAGGAAATAGAGAAATAGTGATAAGTGGCAGCATTGTTGCACACCAAACAAGCAACTTCGCTCTAGAAATGTCCTCGTGTAGATAGTGTAAGATTCAATAACTTCCTTTCAAATCCTAGAGGATTGGTTTGATCTAGTGATAGATACAATGACACCATCTGGACAATTCTAGCTCTGAAGTAATTTAGTTGAAATTCTGTTACAGTCTTGAAGGTTCCATGACTATAACATAAGTTGTTGGGCATCATGACTATAACATAAGTAAGTTGGGCATCATGACTATAACATAAGTAAGTTGGGCATCATGACTATACCATAAGCTGTTGGGCATCATGACTATAACATAAGTAAGTTGGGCATCATGACTGTAACATAAGTAAGTTGGGCATCATGACTATAACATAAGTAAGTTGGGCATCATGACTATACCATAAGCTGTTGGGCATCATGACTATAACAAAACATTCTTGGCACCATGCCTATAGCAGCTTTCCTGGCACTATAACTGTAACACAACTTTCTTGGCACCATGCCTATAACAGCTTTCCTGGCACTATAACTGTAACATAACTTTCTTGGCACAATGACTATAACATCTTTCCTGGCACTATAACTGTAACACAGCTTTCCTGGCACTATAACTATAACACAACTATCCTGATGCCATGACTATAACACAACCTTCCTGGCACTATGAATATAACACAACTTTCCTTACACCATGAAGGTAGAGGTTGTTGTAGTCATCATGAAGATAATAAAAATAAAATCAGATTATTGTTTGACAACGGAAGAAGCTGGATAGCTTGCACAGAACATAGAGTGGTACAGTGAAACATAATCTCATCCTAGCAGTGAGACATAATCTCATCCTAACAGTGAAACATAATTTTAAAATAGAAGACATGAGACTTGACCATCGGTAATATATGTCATGTTTGCTAATTAGAAAACAGCTTTCTTAAATGACTCATTTGAATATTTCGTGATTTTCCTTGGTTATATCGACACAAACTATAAAAATAGTGACTAATGAAAACCACGGAAACACTCAAATGAATAATTTTATAAGGGTGTTTCCAATTAGCCAACATGTCTTACATGTCGACGGTCATGCCTGAACACCCCAGCATTCTCCTTATGTCTTTAACTCACTAACTACCGTAAGTCAAATCCTTCTTCAGATAAAGGTCTTGCAGATTGCTTTAAAAACTTGTATTATTCATGGAAAAGAGATACACAAATCTGACATCTTTATTGATAAGTATATTGTTTCCGTCTATACAAACACACACAAATACAAACACACACACATACAAAAACACACAAATAGAAACACACACACATACAAAAACACACAAATATAAACACACACACATACAAAAACACACACATACAAAAACACACAAATAGAAACACACACACATACAAACACACACACATACAAAAACACACAAATATAAACACACACACATACAAAAACACACACATACAAAAACACACAAATAGAAACACACACACATACAAAAACACACAAATAGAAACACATTGTGTGTATGTGAGTTATTGTTGTGCTGTTTGCTAATTCTTTCACTATAAATTCACGATGTTGTGTTGTATTCCCTGTATTCTAAGCATGCTCTGCATGTCCTGCTCGAGGACGTCACATCTTAAGGTAACCGACGTTTTGGACGTGTTTCCTATGTGATTATTTAGGGAAAACGATGTTATTGATGCTTTTGATGGATTAACAAAAGCTCCAGAATCACTGCACACTTCCCTATACGATCAAGCTCCCTCTGTAAATTCCTGGCGCTTGTTTCTCTATCTCTGTCCTGTCTTTATACCAAGATGTCATCAGCATAGGATATAGATCTCCTCGGTCCTACAATCTGAAATCTCGCAATTGGAACTGTATAAACCTTAAATAATACTGGTGACAGAGGTCCTGCAATTTGACATCTCGTAATTTGAACTGTATACACCTTAAATAATACTGGAGACAGAGGTGGTCCTTGTGGTAGACCCGGCCTTATGACTGTTGGTGCCGATGACCAACCTCCACACTTAAGAACCACCTGTCTCTGAAAAAGTACCAAAACAATCCACCTGATATTGTCAGGTGGAATAATATCTTGGTTATCCTAATGTAGTAGGTAATTATGTTTTTGTCATACCAATGTAGTAAACACTGATAATTTGGCCATCCTAATATAGGATACAAGAATATCTTGGCCATAATAAAGTAGTGTACAATTGTTTAAAAATGTGTAAAAATCTACTATATTGTGCTCTGCGTGTGTTTAAATAAAGTTTTGCTTTTCACGTCTTACGACATGTGAAGCTGTACTAACAGCAAACGTCATTCTTCATTCTATCTTAATGAGCCCATCTTTTTTCAGCCTCTCTGTCATGTCACCCGTAACAGATGGACACCTCCTCATCATGGTAAATCATCCTCCAGGTTCAATCTCTTGAGCACGTGACTTTGTTTACCTTTAATTAGATTTCTGTTCTACGTTACAGCAGCGAGCGCATACTCTCCAGAATTGAACGCTCTCACAGCGTGCCACCAGGTGAATGCAACATTCAGTTGTCACAAACAAGACATTCATTTAGATCTTCGCTCTTGAATTGAAGACTGAATCTTTCTTTGCCTACTTCTCCCAATTTACGATGTAGGCTGCTATCTCTGCGATTGGCGACCTGACTAGAAATTGGCGAACAAACGTTTCATTTGTTACTGTTAATAGAGTTGGTAGCATATCCTATTCACGGCGCAGCGATTAACCAATCATTTGAGCACTGTAGTAAAATTCAAAAATAAAAAATATGTACTCATTGCAGCAAAACTGACATCCAACAGGTGAAATTTGAAACAGGGTAATGAAGTTTTAGTAATCACTGGGAAAAAAACCACATAATAACACATACAAATCGACGTTTCGACCAAAATATCTTTATTACGAATACATTCATAATAAAATACGCCTTTTAAGAACAGCACTATTGACGTTGACATGGAAAAGTTAAATTACGGATATCCAATGAAAATAACGGGAGGAAAATAAATGAGCCATTTTAGAAGACATTTGTCTCGTCAACCAATATGTTTTACATTGTTCATATGTGAGCTTAGATGGGACGTCTATATATATTTTACAACCTCAGCTGGAGGGACTTTCATTTTTTTCCCCAGGTAATGAGGAAAGTTGATTCAGTGGCGCTGGTGTATTCTTATCAATAGACATCGACAAGACACTTCTAGAATACAATTCAATCAATGATCGCTTTCTGACTTCCAGACTAAACAGATGAACAAAAACATCACAATCATACAAGTATATACAAACGTATAGCAGCACGTGATCAAGAAATAGCCACCGTCTATTTTAAAAAAACTTTGACAAATCCCCAAAACGAGACGTAAAACTAATTATTGGTGATTTAAATGCAACAGTTGGTCCATTAACACATGGGAGGGGAGGATTTGTCACTAGGGCCTTTCACTAAGTGTCAAAGAAATGAGATGGAGAACGATTAGAAAAATACAGTACAGAAAATAACATGACTATCCAGGGCGGGTCTTAGGCGATTGCAACCTATGCTGCCGCATTGGGCCCCGCACTTCATAGGCCCATAAATTAATATTAGAATTTATTTTATTATCCTCTTCCCAACCCAGACTGGGCCCAGCGCAATCCGTTTTGCATTGGGCCCCGCGCAATCTTTTTCGCATTGGGCCCCGCAATTGTTAGTGTCGGCCCTGTGACTATCTCATATACTCTATTCCATCCGCACTCAAAACGACTATTCACATGCTTATCACAAGGCGGTGAGACCAAAAACTGTATTGCTCACATCTTGATATAGAACATGATGGGGATCAATCATCTGATGTACCAACACACAACCAAGTGCAGATTGTGACACATATCAACAACTTCTCATGGCGGATGTAAAGTTAAAACTCAAAAAGGTAACCAAAGGTGCCAGATCCATCTGCTTTAATACAAACAGCACACCAGCAGTGTACATTATTGAAGTTATAACAAATTTGAAACACTTTTGGCAGTACAGTAAGTACGAGTACACACTGAACTAAGTACGAGCACACACTGAACTAAGTACGAGTACACACTGAACTGAGTACGAGCACACACTGAACTAAGTACGAGCACACACTGAACTAAGTACGAGCACACACTGAACTAAGTACGAGCACACACTGAACTTTTGGCTGTACAGTAAGTACGAGCACACACTGAACTAAGTACGAGTACACACTGAACTAAGTACGAGCCCACACTGAACTAAGTACGAGCACACACTGAACTTTTGGCGGTACAGTAAGTACGAGTACACACTGAACTAAGTACGAGCACACACTGAACTAAGTACGAGCACACACTGAACTAAGTACGAGCACACACTGAACTTTTGGCGGTACAGTAAGTACGAGCACACACTGAACTAAGTACGAGCACACACTGAACTAAGTACGAGCACACACTGAACTAAGTACGAGCACACACTGAACTTTTGGCGGTACAGTAAGTACGAGCACACACTGAACTAAGTACGAGCACACACTGAACTAAGTACGAGCACACACTGAACTAAGTACGAGCACACACTGAACTTTTGGCGGTACAGTAAGTACGAGCACACACTGAACTAAGTACGAGCACACACTGAACTAAGTACGAGCACACACTGAACTAAGTACGAGCACACACTGAACTAAGTACGAGCACACACTGAAATTTTGGCGGTACAGTAAGTACAAGCACACACTGAACTAAGTACAAGCACACACTGAACTAAGTACGAGCACACACTGAACTAAGTACGAGCCCACACTGAACTAAGTACGAGCACACACTGAACTAAGTACGAGCCCACACTGAACTAAGTACGAGCACACACTGAACTGAGTACGAGCACACACTGAACTAAGTACGAGCACACACTGAACTTTTGGCGGTACAGTAAGTACGAGCCCACACTGAACTAAGTACGAGCACACACTGAACTAAGTACGAGCACACACTGAAATTTTGGCGGTACAGTAAGTACGAGCACACACTGAACTAAGTACGAGCACACACTGAACTTTTGGCGGTACAGTAAGTACGAGCACACACTGAACTAAGTACGAGCACACACTGAACTTTTGGCGGTACAGTAATTACTAGCACACACTGAACTAAGTACGAGCACACACTGAACTTTTGGCGGTACAGTAAGTACGAGCACACACTGAACTAAGTACGAGCACACACTGAACTTTTGGCGGTACAGTAAGTACGAGCACACACAGAACTAAGTACGAGCACACACTGAACTTTTGGCGGTACAGTAAGTACGAGCACACACAGAACTAAGTACGAGCACACACTGAACTTTTGGCGGTACAGTAAGTACGAGCACACACTGAACTAAGTACGAGCACACACTGAAATTTTGGCGGTACAGTAAGTACGAGCACACACAGAACTAAGTACGAGCACACACTGAAATTTTGGCGGTACAGTAAGTACAAGCACACACTGAACTAAGTACGAGCACACACTGAACTAAGTACAAGCACACACTGAACTAAGTACAAGCACACACTGAACTAAGTACGAGCACACACTGAACTAAGTACAAGCACACACTGAACTTTTGGCGGTACAGTAAGTACAAGCACACACTGAAATAAGTACGAGCACACACTGAACTAAGTACAAGCACACACTGAACTAAGTACAAGCACACACTGAACTAAGTACGAGCACACACTGAACTAAGTACAAGCACACACTGAACTTTTGGAGGTACAGTAAGTACAAGCACACACTGAACTAAGTACGAGCACACACTGAACTAAGTACAAGCACACACTGAACTAAGTACAAGCACACACAGAACTAAGTACGAGCACACACTGAACTAAGTACGAGCACACACTGAACTAAGTACGAGCACACACTGAACTAAGTACGAGCACACACTGAACTAAGTACAAGCACACACTGAACTAAGTACGAGCACACACTGAACTAAGTACGAGCACACACTGAACTTTTGGCGGTACAGTAAGTACGAGCACACACTGAACTAAGTACGAGCACACACTGAACTAAGTACGAGCACACACTGAACTAAGTACGAGCACACACTGAACTAAGTACAAGCACACACTGAACTAAGTACGAGCACACACTGAACTTATGGCGGTACAGTAAGTACAAGCACACACTGAACTAAGTACGAGCACACACTGAACTAAGTACGAGCACACACTGAACTAAGTACGAGCACACACTGAACTAAGTACGAGCACACACTGAACTAAGTACGAGCACACACTGAACTAAGTACGAGCACACACTGAACTAAGTAAAAGCACACACTGAACTAAGTACGAGCACACACTGAACTAAGTACGAGCACACACTGAACTAAGTACGAGCACACACTGAACTAAGTACGAGCACACACTGAACTAAGTACGAGCACACACTGAACTAAGTACGAGCACACACTGAACTAAGTACGAGCACACACTGAACTAAGTACAAGCACACACTGAACTAAGTACGAGCACACACTGAACTAAGTACAAGCACACACTGAACTAAGTACGAGCACACACTGAACTAAGTACGAGCACACACTGAACTAAGTACGAGCACACACTGAACTAAGTACAAGCACACACTGAACTAAGTACAAGCACACACTGAACTAAGTACGAGCACACACTGAACTAAGTACAAGCACACGCTGAACTTTTGGCGGTACAGTAAGTACAAGCACACACTGAACTAAGTACGAGCACACACTGAACTAAGTACAAGCACACACTGAACTAAGTACAAGCACACGCTGAACTAAGTACGAGCACACACTGAACTAAGTACGAGCACACACTGAACTAAGTACGAGCACACACTGAACTAAGTACGAGCACACACTGAACTAAGTACAAGCACACACTGAACTAAGTACGAGCACACACTGAACTAAGTACGAGCACACACTGAACTTTTGGCGGTACAGTAAGTACGAGCACACACTGAACTAAGTACGAGCACACACTGAACTAAGTACGAGCCCACACTGAACTAAGTACGAGCACACACTGAACTAAGTACGAGCCCACACTGAACTAAGTACGAGCACACACTAAACTGAGTACGAGCACACACTGAACTAAGTACGAGCACACACTGAACTTTTGGCGGTACAGTAAGTACGAGCCCACACTGAACTAAGTACGAGCACACACTGAACTAAGTACGAGCACACACTGAAATTTTGGCGGTACAGTAAGTACGAGCACACACTGAACTAAGTACGAGCACACACTGAACTTTTGGCGGTACAGTAAGTACGAGCACACACTGAACTAAGTACGAGCACACACTGAACTTTTGGCGGTACAGTAAGTACGAGCACACACTGAACTAAGTACGAGCACACACTGAACTAAGTACGAGCACACACTGAACTTTTGGCTGTACAGTAAGTACGAGCACACACTGATCTAAGTACGAGCACACACTGAACTTTTGGCGGTACAGTAAGTACGAGCACACACTGAACTAAGTACGAGCACACACTGAACTTTTGGCGGTACAGTAAGTACGAGCACACACAGAACTAAGTACGAGCACACACTGAACTTTTGGCGGTACAGTAAGTACGAGCACACACAGAACTAAGTACGAGCACACACTGAACTTTTGGCGGTACAGTAAGTACGAGCACACACTGAACTAAGTACGAGCACACACTGAAATTTTGGCGGTACAGTAAGTACGAGCACACACAGAACTAAGTACGAGCACACACTGAAATTTTGGCGGTACAGTAAGTACGAGCACACACTGAACTAAGTACAAGCACACACTGAACTTTTGACGGTACAGTAAGTACAAGCACACACTGAACTAAGTACGAGCACACACTGAACTAAGTACAAGCACACACTGAACTAAGTACAAGCACACACTGAACTAAGTACGAGCACACACTGAACTAAGTACAAGCACACACTGAACTTTTGGCGGTACAGTAAGTACAAGCACACACTGAACTAAGTACGAGCACACACTGAACTAAGTACAAGCACACACTGAACTAAGTACAAGCACACACTGAACTAAGTACGAGCACACACTGAACTAAGTACAAGCACACACTGAACTTTTGGCGGTACAGTAAGTACAAGCACACACTGAACTAAGTACGAGCACACACTGAACTAAGTACAAGCACACACTGAACTAAGTACAAGCACACACTGAACTAAGTACGAGCACACACTGAACTAAGTACAAGCACACACTGAACTTTTGGCGGTACAGTAAGTACAAGCACACACTGAACTAAGTAGGAGCACACACTGAACTAAGTACAAGCACACACTGAACTAAGTACAAGCACACACTGAACTAAGTACGAGCACACACTGAACTAAGTACAAGCACACACTGAACTTTTGGCGGTACAGTAAGTACAAGCACACACTGATCTAAGTACGAGCACACACTGAACTAAGTACAAGCACACACTGAACTAAGTACAAGCACACACTGAACTAAGTACGAGCACACACTGAACTAAGTACGAGCACACACTGAACTAAGTACGAGCACACACTGAACTAAGTACGAGCACACACTGAACTAAGTACAAGCACACACTGAACTAAGTACGAGCACACACTAACTAAGTACGAGCACACACTGAACTTTTGGCGGTACAGTAAGTACGAGCACACACTGAACTAAGTACGAGCACACACTGAACTAAGTACGAGCACACACTGAACTAAGTACGAGCACACACTGAACTAAGTACAAGCACACACTGAACTAAGTACGAGCACACACTGAACTAAGTACGAGCACACACTGAACTTTTGGCGGTACAGTAAGTACAAGCACACACTGAACTAAGTACGAGCACACACTGAACTAAGTACGAACACACACTGAACTAAGTACGAGCACACACTGAACTAAGTACGAGCACACACTGAACTAAGTACGAGCACACACTGAACTAAGTACGAGCACACACTGAACTAAGTACGAGCACACACTGAACTAAGTACGAGCACACACTGAACTAAGTACGAGCACACACTGAACTAAGTACGAGCACACACTGAACTAAGTACGAGCACACACTGAACTAAGTACGAGCACACACTGAACTAAGTACGAGCACACACTGAACTAAGTACGAGCACACACTGAACTAAGTACGAGCACACACTGAACTAAGTACGAGCACACACTGAACTAAGTACGAGCACACACTGAACTAAGTACGAGCACACACTGAACTAAGTACGAGCACACACTGAACTAAGTACGAGCACACACTGAACTAAGTACGAGCAAACACTGAACTAAGTACGAGCACACACTGAACTAAGTACGAGCACACACTGAACTTCTGGCTGTACGGTAAGTACAAGCACACACTGAACTAAGTACGAGCACACACTGAACTAAGTACAAGCACATACTGAACTAAGTACGAGCACACACTGAACTAAGTACGAGCACACACTGAACTAAGTACGAGCACACACTGAACTAAGTACGAGCACACACTGAACTAAGTACGAGCACACACTGAACTAAGTACGAGCACACACTGAACTAAGTACGAGCACACACTGAACTAAGTACGAGCACACACTGAACTACGTACGAGCACACACTGAACTAAGTACGAGCACACACTGAACTAAGTACGAGCACACACTGAACTAAGTACGAGCACACACTGAACTAAGTACGAGCACACACTGAACTAAGTACGAGCACACACTGAACTAATTACGAGCACACACTGAACTAAGTACGAGCACACACTGAACTAAGTACGAGCACACACTGAACTAAGTACAAGCACACACTGAACTAAGTACGAGCACACACAGAACTAAGTACGAGCACACACTGAACTAAGTACGAGCACACACTGAACTAAGTACGAGCACACACTGAACTAAGTACGAGCACACACTGAACTAAGTACGAGCACACACTGAACTAAGTACAAGCACACACTGAACTAAGTACAAGCACACACTGAACTAAGTACGAGCACACACTGGGCTAGTCAACTATTCAGGGAAACAAAAATCTGATACCAAGAAAAATTATCAAAAGAGAAGATTATATCTTAAAAGAAACACTCAAATTGTTTGGAAAAAAAGACATGAAATTTGGAAACATATAAATGACAATAATTATAAATAAATTACCATGGAAATTAGGAAATGCACAAAACAAGATAAAAACATGTATACTGGAAATATGCAGCGGAAAAGAGGATCGAATACGCAATACAAAAACGACATCATGGTCAGAGATGAGAACTTCAAACAAGCACTAAAAATAGAGAAAGGTTAAACATGGAAACATAACGACAGAAAAAACCGTTAAGATGGAAATAATACTGTAAAGTAATGTATGAAGAAAGCAGCACTAACCCTAACAACAATACCTACTATAGCAGCCATATCCCAGATTAGATCAAGTGAGATGGGTCAATAATATCCTGAAGAGGGTACAATCCCCAGGATGTGACAATATACCTGCCGAATCGTTTCAAATAGGGAAAAAAAGCCACCTTCCTCATCTACCATGCATTCTCCAAAAAATCTGGAAGATTCCAGTATGTCTCAAGGAATGACATCAGTCTATATATCATTACCAAAGAAAGAATATTGAACATTATGTAACATTTACAGAACCATTGCACTTATCAGCCACGCCTGCAAAATATTACTCGGCATCATTATGAATAGATTACAACATAAACTGGAATAATAATTAAATGTAGCAAATGCATGTTTCAGACACGGCAGGGGCACCAGAGATCTCATATTTAAAATGTAAAACATCGTAGAGAAATGTAGTTTATCATTGACATCTACACATGTTTCATTAATTATGGCAAGGCCTCTGATTGTGTACAACATCAGAAACTTAGGAACATGATGAAAGAGATGGGGGTTTCCTCTGTTCTTGATTCTCCTCATTTAAAACGTTGTTCCAACACCACCAATAGCACCTACGTAGAATACAGGTTTTTGATGTTTCACTTGAACGCAACAGACGGACTATCACTAAGACTAAGGGGTTATGAGGTGTAAGCACGAAAGCATGCAAATTACAATACACAAGACATTTTCAACGCTTCGAACCGTTAGGTCTTTCTCAAGAATATATAAAACAAACATGAAAAACAAGGAAAATAGTAAAAACAATGTTACCAACAATCAGTAGCTTGTTGTAACAAACAAAAAGAAAAGAAAAAAAGATCAACAAGCAGTCGTAAGAATAGATGGTGAAACATCTATTTTTTTGAGTGTGGAAAAGGAGTCACACAAGGATGTGCCCTATCACCATATCTAATCGTTTTTATGAAGATAACAACATACAAAATGTAAGAAATAACAAGCAGTGAAGCAACTTCGACTAACTCTCTATGTCACGAGAAACAAAAACTTGTGATTTACCAATGATAAAATATTACTGCCACATAACACACAAAAAATCATACAACCAAAAAATCACATCAGTGAATACAATGAAACCAAATATTTCTGCATGGAAGTAAGACCAGAATTATGACAAGCGACAACACAACTAACATGTTCTCAATCTTTATCAATAACAGCGAACTAGCGAATGTGATCAGTTATGAATACCTCGGTTCTCTTATAAGAGAACTAGCGAGTGTGATCAGTTGTGAATACCTCGGTTCAGGTACACTCTGGGATAATTAAAATTATAAGAATATTGATTAAACAACATTCTCTATCGAAAATTACAATATTTTGGTCAGGAAGTTGGAAGTAAGATATCAAAGACCACTTGAACAAAACACTCAAATATAGGTAGACCACGAAGTTGGAAGTAAGATATCAGAGACCACCTGGACAATACAATCTAAACAGGAAAGATTAATTCATGATCGACATGAGTTTTAAATGGTTGCAATGAAATTATGTCCAGGATATGCTACATGACGATGTTGATGAGGTTGTCAGTGCTTTCTCGACGATCCACGTGCTCAGCTGCCAGCGGCGGGTTTTAAACATACCAACCAACCGACAGCTACCAAATATTATCTATTCTTCGTCTCAACATTTTCATCCCTCATGTTTCATTGTCCATTCGACTACAATCATAAGGAGGTATTAAAGTTGAGGGAAATTAATAAAACAAAATGATTTGAAAAATTGGTAGATAAAAACAAACTATTAGTGGCTATTAATATGAAGCTAGATTTCACGATTACCAAATGAAACTGTCAGAAACTGGAGAAAGATACCAGTTTTAAATACCTCGTGTCAAAATATGCAATTATGGCAATTGTATAATGGGATCTACTCAACATATAGATAACTGCATTGGAAAGGCTAAATTCAATTTGGGAAAGTACAATCAATTCTGCAGTGAAGGTCAATCTATACAAAGCGTTAGTGTTAATTATTTTTTGTATATGGATGTTAGAGTAGGACATTATATGCAGACAGAGAAGGAATGAATCAGGCTTTTGAATTTATGTGTTACAGATGTCTGTAATACATCGGTTATATCAGATATGTGAAAAATAAGATATTATATATTTCTTCCGAAACAAAAAAACAAACTTGGTTGTCGAGAACCATTTTTGTTGATATTGAAAAAGAGAGATCTGACTTGGTTTGTTTATGTAATGTGACACTGCTCACTTACTAAAATTATTTTGCAAGGAACAGTTGAGGGTTTAAGAAGAGGGTTTAAGGCAGATACAAATCCTTGATTGACCATATCAAAGTATGTTACCTTTATGATTTCTCTACACGCATTCACATGGAGGACAGAGGTACTTGAATGACTTTTTATGCTGCTCCAATGTGACATACGTATTATTATTATTATTATTATTATTATTATTATTATTGTTGTTGATGTGATATCTTATTACGGATTGTGGTCTTCTTTATTATCGTTCGACAAACTGTAGCAATTCTGGATGCGTTTAACTACTGCAGAAAATGATTTCTAAAGATTTTAAAATGTCTCTTGTTCATTGTCGTCTTGGGCGAACCTTTGTCCTGTACAATAATTCTATTTTAATTGTTAATGTTTCATTGTGTTATATCTTTCTATAAGGCCCAGGCATCTCATATATTTTGTTATAATGTTGTTTAGTAGTTGAGCTTCTTCCTCTGTTAATGTTTTTAACACTTCTTGGTTCATCTTGTTTACTGTGCTTATTATTATTGTCTCAATATCTTCCAAAAGCATTTCATTTCGAAGAAATGATCTGTGTCAATACTTTACTAAGTGTCCATGGTTCACAGGCATAAATTGTATTTAGGATATGCTTTCTCTTGTGAAATTGAATTTAGCTTTACCCCTCATGCCTTGTCAAAGATACCAAAATATATGGAGAATAATAAATGGCTCAGTTTAAGTTTCTTCTCATTGACGTTCAGATCTGAGATGGACTGAAACAAAACTCACCCGCCCTGCCAAGGAATTAGAGATTAGTATGCATGCCTCACAACGTAACTCGGTCAAACTGGCGTGTGGTAGGATAGCTGATAATCCACATTGAACTGGTGCATGATCCACAGTCTCCAGATCATCGTCTGCCAAAGACACGTCTCTATGGTGTATTGAAGACTTACGTACAATCTCAAGGTGGCCAAAAGAAGCGCTTAAAGGAGGCATTAAAGACCTCACTGAAAGCGTTCGAAATAGACCAAGAACATGGGAAGATCTTGCACAAAAAAGCGCTACATGGCACTCTACTGTTAAAAAAGTCGCAGCATTATGTGAGAAGAGGAAAAATGTAGTAGTTCAACAGCGGAGAGGAGCTTGAAATTCACCGGTAGACCAAAAACTGTCTTACAGTGGCCATTCAACGCCCGAACTGTCAAAGAACATTTACTGCTCAAATAAAGGTTATTAGCCATCTACAAACTCATAATAAAGGATATAATACTAACTGAATTTCAAAAGTGGATGTAACAAATGGTCATCATCACGTGTGATGGACGAACACACACGCGCGCGCGCGCACACACACACACACACACACACACACACACACACACGCGCGCGCACACACACACACGCGCGCACACACACACTAACTGGTGCTGCGATTAGATAAATTATTGGCGCCTCAAAATTCAACATTAGTTGATTAGCTATGTGTAATACAGTACATGCTTCAATTCTTGTAATAGTAATATTAGTTAGTGTCGTGAATATACTGCCGCGGTCATGGAGGAGTCAGGGACAACGACACTGCAGACTATGGCGAGCAATGCTGTGGTTTAATACAGAATGATGAAGGCGACACTAGAGATCATAACGTATAAAGCACATACAGAGGATGGAAGAAAATGGAGGGGTGAAGGGAGACAGTGTGTCCTCGATGGAAAGATCCGAAGATCACATAATCAACATCTGCATGGGCATTTGAGTTTGCATGCTTTTGAATGGTTGCTAGAATTGAGAGCGAAGCACTCATGAATACCTAGTGTGTTATGATACTGGTTTCTAGTCAAGAATCAAGGGACAAAATATTGTGAAGTATCATTGCAGACAGACTTTGATATGGAGACGGCACGTAATCTAATCTGATACTATAGAAATTAAAAACCGACTAAATTATAATTTGTAAGTATGACATACACAACTGTTTGTGTCCGATGTGTCACTACATGAATATTTTGAGAACTACTATACAAACGCTTGTCTGCATATCACATGCGCAGATTCCATTTTGCGAAGAACATTTTTGTGTTCATTAGATTAGAAATAGAGTTTATTTACGAGCAAGGGTTTAACACATGAATTATCTTCTCCTGGAGTTCTTCAAAGAAGCACGCTAACTACCAGGACCTGTAGAAGACATCAACCCGCTGGGAAAGGTTGGCAAAATTACTTTCCAACTATACTGTAAACCCTTCACACAAACAGCTGATCACGGCTTCTGAAGTCTCTGATAGACACAGAAACTTGGATTAGAATAATGCGCGAGAGAGTAGACGGTAACCTCTCATCTTGTGATACGAGTGGCCACATTAGTTTTAACAGCCGCTATTTTCATGTTGTTTGACGCTATATGGAGGTCCAGTCTTGGTATGCGTTCACCTACATAACCCAAATAGTACTGTCAACATTTGATGTCTTGAACTATCTATTAACGGCTTGATTACCATACCTATTTAAACAGTCAGTACCACCGAAGTATAGGAAATCTGGAGAGGAAAGTTTTGTATGGACAACTTGTCTCTTTGAACATGGTAAGGCAGTTGTTTCATGTCAGTGCATCAATCATGAGAAACTTTCTGTCAATAATCATCCCTGAACAGATATATTCCCGCCAAAGACGGATGTGTCGGGCCATTGGCGCAAATAAAACGGCAACACAGCGCATTTCCATTCTCTGGACTACATCCTTCTGGAAATCTAATAGGACCATGGTCCTGAAACAAGAGATATCCAGTGGGAGTTTGAGAATGAACGCTGAAGAAGAAGAACAGATATATACCAGTTGTTTCATGTCAGTACATCATGAGAAACTTTCTGTCAGCAATTATTCCTGAACAGATATACATCAGTTGTTTCATGTCAGTACATTATGAGAAACTTTCTGTCAGTGATCATTCTTTGTTTTATCTCTTTAGCAATAGAGAAAATATTAGCTGCAGTTAAACACGCTAAAACACCAGCGAAGATCGCCGATATTTATTTTTTATATCTTATCTGTACGAATATTAACATTAGCGCCTTAATTGTAACCACTCACTTAACGATTTTTCTCAAAAACGTAATCAAATTTCCAATTTAAAAAATGGGGCATAACAAACACAATCGGCGAATGACCTTTTTTGATCTTTTTTTCATGGGGGGGGGGGGGGAGGTGGTGGTATCCGATTTGTTTGTGTCCGATGTGACGTAACGCTAGACAAATTTTGGAACAGATAAACTGACGTAAGATAAGACTAGACAAATTATGGAACAGATAAACTGACGTAATGCTAGAAAAATGAACAGTATAAATGCAAATAGATAAATATTCGACTATAACACTTGCAAGGAAGACCTGGTTGTTTCCACAACGATACAGTCTCTACCACTATTAGGTGTTTCATAGCTGATCATCTTCTGCCACTTCACTACTGCTCTGTGCCTCAAGGAAAGCAGTGTGGGCAGGCCTGCATTCTATATGCTGCCCAAAATCCACAAGCTTTTTAACCCGTGCAGACCCATTGTCTCTCTGTGTTCCTGCCCAACTGAACACATTTCTGACATCCAGGATAGTAACTTCCAGCCATTAGTGGAGCAGCTCCTTACATTTCTGAAAGATACTAACCATGCCCAGTCCATCTTTGTCTCTATTTCATTGTCCTCTAATCACAACTATCATCTCTTTCTGCTGGATATCTGCTCCCCGTACACATTCATACCACACTCAGAGGGTATCAAGGCTGTGAAGTTATTTTTCGACCAGCATCTTCATTCTTCTGTGTCTACCTTAATCCTCATCTGTTTTGCAGAACTCGTGCTCACTCTTAATTCCTTTGAGTTTAATGGGCACTTCTTTGACCAAATCAGTGGAGTCACCATGGACACTAAGATGGGGTCTAGCTATAGCTTGTTCATGGACCACCTTGAGCACCAGACATGGGAATCCTTTAGGGAGACCTTCACATCGGTGTATATGAATGATGAGATCGACATCACTGATATGTCTGATACTGACCTTCATACAATTCATTGACAATTTTCACCCAGCCATCAAGTTCACATCGGTGATCTCCACTTCCTATGTGAACTTCCTGAACATATCCATCACTATCCAACCCTTCTGTCTGAGCACATCTCGGTACTCTACAAATCGAATGATGTCCATTGCTTTCTTCTCTACAAGTATCTCATCCCTCTGCCTGTCGGGACTCCCTTTCATTCCCCTAACTTCTTTGTTTCTGGCGCTTGTGTAGTTGCGAGGACGACTTCCTCGAGAAAGACTACGAGATGACAGATTTCTTCCGCTGTCACCTATACCCCAAGAGAGTCCTCAGGTTTGCCCTTCTTCGAGTGTGCAGTCAGAAGTCTTCCTCTTCTGACATGGTCAAACTTGTTCTCACTTTTCACCCTCATAGCGCTGCTGTTCGTCACCTTCCTCTTTTCCAGTCTGATCCTGAAAAGCGGTAAGTGTTCTGTGACCATCCTCTTGTTGCTTACAGACGTAACAAGAACCTCAGGGATCTACTGGTCTGGAGTCACCTCCAGCCAAACGTTCCTATTAATTTCTGCACCATCGGCTGCAAAAGCAGCAAATGCTACACCTGTGTATATGTCATCCAGACCCGGTCTGTCACATTCCCTAAAGTCACCTTCACCAATGAGAAGAGCTTCAAATGTGTGACTCCTATCGACATCTATATAGCACCCATCTATATGCGCAATGACATATATAGGTGAAACTGGAAAGAGGCTCGCGGGCTGATTCTGTGAACATCTGTATAGTTATTCATTTGAGTTATCCTATACACGTCCACTTGAAAGGCACGGGCCATCGAGGCGCCAGGGACATTTAGGTTACGACCATTAAGTCGTGCTTCTCTGACAACCGGACCCATCTTGCGCTTGAGAACCGATACATTTACCAATATGACACTCTTAAACCCTACGCATCAATGAATTCATGTCTCATGAATGATTCTAGTTCTTCCATAATTTCTGTTTGTTTAGTGTCATATGTATGTGAAACTTTCTTTTTGTGTATTCCCCATGTTTGTATTTTTCACCATTTTTGTATATTCCTTGTTTGGTGTTGTTTCACCTCTTCCGGCAAAATTGTATTACACATATGAACGTCTATAACCCTTACTGTCCGTTTTCTGTTGCATGTTTTTTTTTTAAATTTCTATCTTGATAATCCAACATTAAAACACTTAAACACTGACCTTTTGGTCGAAACGTTGATTTGTGTATGTTATTATGTGTGTCTTTAGGGATTAGCAAAACTTCATTGCCATTTTCCTGGATTTACCTGTTGGATTTTAGTTTTGTACAGTAATTATATATTATAAATACTAGAGTATTGCTAGAGACAGTTCATAAGAACAGTAAACAAACTCGCGATGAACATGTCAATCTAGAACAAGCTACTCTCATGTTTAAGTTGGGCTAAAACATGCAGCTGAAAGTTATCTGCGCATGTTCTATAATAGATCTTCAAGTTAACAGTCAACTGATCTTGTCAAATGATAAGTTGAAATGTCGATCTATATCTGATACTGATCGCGTGCGGACACAAAACTAACGACAGCCCTCAAGCAGTTCACGTATAACAAAGCGCAACTTTTGGTAGCACAAGATGTTTCACGCTATGACATACATCTGCAGGCACAACACCTGGAAGGTGAAGGAGATTCCGATCAGAAGGTGCATAGTTTGTTTAGTGCAGATATCGAACTAAATATGATAGGAATGAAAAACGTTGAATGGCGGGATCTCAACAGCGATATAGTATGTCGTAAACTACGTATTCAGTATTCCATGAAGTTTTAGGAGGCTCTGCCATCCATGGACTTGTCGCAGATGGTTGCTCAAAATAGAGCATTGTTACTCTATCGCTGCTTTATAAAAAAAAAGAGGCGGTTTGACTTGTATTCAGAACATTTGCTGAAGAACATTGGAGACAAGTTAGAAACTAATAAATCAAATTACTTAGAGTTGATAATGGTTAAGCTGTTTGCCTGCCAACAAGAAATACAGAGGTTCTGATCTATTCTTAATTTGAAGACAAAATTACATGATCGATTCAGTGGTGTCAAACGCCAGAAAAAGACCTCTGTACATAATTAGTTAGGACTTCATTCGTTGCGTTTTTTATTATTTAAATGTGCAGTCGCATGCCAAAAATGTCCAGGGACGACCAACGAAAGTCACGGTGATAATCCAAATGGACCTTTCAGGTCATGTTTACATTTTCTGTTGATAGGTCGTATAGTACAGTCGAAGGTCATGACACAGTCACTATGAATAAGGTGGGGTAGCGGTTAATTTTTAGGGAAGGTCGAGAAATGGCGCAATTACTAGAGAGTACGTTGTGAAGGAGACACTTGTCACAAAGTTTGGGATCAATACGTGCCTAGGAAGCTGAACACTTGCCGCTAAAGTTAAAGGTCCACCTCAGTGAATATAGTCATAGGTGCCACATTGGAGATTGGTTACAACGGAATCTCGATATCCTCTGTATGCTGCCTTGGTAATGCACTCTGTTAGACTGTATCATGTATATCTCATGATTTGTCCCTCCCTCTTGTATCTCAGTCTACCTCATGCTCTCCTTCCATCAACCCTTCCTATAAATATAGCATTCAGCACGGTGGCGTATCTTTAAATACATCCTTATTATTGTCTTTGTTTCATTTTCATAGCTTTTTTCTCATACGCAGAGCTGTCAGGACTTCTTTGTTGGTTTTCTTCTATTTCTATGAAGTTCTCCATATCCTTATATATGTGTATATATATATATATATATATATATATATATATATATATATCCACGTCTTAAAGGCGGCATCAATTCTGTTTTCGAGTTGCTTGTTTCTGATAACTATTATCCATGTTTCTGAGCCATACATCAATATATAATATATTTAACACGTTACAATTATCATTGTGTGATTTGTTTAGTTAGTAACAGTTTCTTTACGTGATTTAAAGTGCTTTTAAGCTTTCATTTATTTACCTCTGATTCACATCAACTATAGGACTCTTTTTATTTCTTGCAGAATCTCTCTATGAATTTGTATGTTTATTATTTATATTTTCTCATTGTTGCTGATTTTTATAGTTATCATTTTGGTATTAATATCTAGTCCATATTATCTACTTGATTTGTCTACATCAATGTTTCCCAACCTTTTCTTTACCATGCCCCACTTCTAAAATTCTGCTTCCCCCCCCCCCAATGTAACATAAATATTTTTCTATATTCAAAATTGAATTATTCACTTAAAGTTAAGAAATAAGTGATCCCTGAATTGCCCCTCGAACAATCAACTCCACTCCCCTCCCCGTGGGACATAGGCCCCACGTTGGAAAACACGGGTCTATATATATATATATATATATATATATATATATATATATATATATATATATATATATATATATATATATATATATACACGTACACACACACACACACACACACACACAAACATACGACTACATAAGCTAAATATCGAGGTTACAACACGCTATGTGCGTATATAACTAAAATGAGGTGTCACCTCATAAATAATAATTTTAAAAAAAAAACAACAACGTACTGTCATACTACTGAATACGTAGTTTACGACATACTATATCGCTGTTGAGATCCCGCCATTTAACTGTTTAGAAAGACAAATATTGGAGGGAAGAGTACCTGGGCAGAGGAGAAGGGGCAGACCAAGAAGACATGGACTGACGACATTAAAGATAACATGAATACATCGCTAGAAAATGCAAGCAGCATCGCCCAAGACAGAGAGAGGCTCAGAGAGTTCATTGGGAAGACAACATTCTGGAAGGAATACGTCACATGACACTATGTCATATTAAGCTGAGGTCATAGTTATATGGTTATAGAAAGTGAGAGCGAGTCCTTCTTTCGAATATGAGTCCTGTGTATGGTGAGTCACTAATCGTGGCTGATTCTGGTCACGTTGTGTACACTTTGTGTCGTCAACAAATGAAAATCACGGAAAAGTTGCATCAGCCAAAATAAGTGACGCTGAGGCAGATCAACACGCTGGACATATATTCTAGAGAATGGTTTAGTGAGAGCTAACTAACGTAGACAAGCAGCGCTCTGCAAAGCTCGGAGGTCACCACACACGAACTGATATAATTTTGTAACGCTGGAATGATTAGTAATTTTTTGTCCCTGTTTTGAGCATGGTTTCTACATTCAACTCGTCACGGGTTATACTAAGACCGGCATAAAAATATGAAATCTGCTGACACAACATGAGAAAATCACGGATTCTATATAAAACCCTCGTTCTCCGCTCGAGACTTATCAGGGTAGTTTAGTGAGAACTTATTGAGTAACGTTACACGATTCAACATTAAATAACATAGAGAGAGAGAGAGAGAGAGAGAGAGAGAGAGAGAGAATAATATGCGGATAGTATAACGTGAGGAGAATAGCAAATAGAGAGAATAACATGAGGAGAATATAACAAACGGAGAATATAACGTACGGAAAATAGCATATAGAAAGAATAACAGGTAAAGATAATAACATTAAAAAGAATAGCATGCGGAGAAAATATCACACAGAAGAAATATCATACAGAAAAAAAATATTATACAGAGGCAATATCATATAGAAAAAATATCATACAAGGAGAATATCATACGGAGAGAACAACACAGAGACAAAATATACACAGAGAGAGCATAAAGAGAAAAATATCATATAGTAAATAAATATCATACAGGGAGAATATCATACAGAGAGAACAACATACAGAGAGAATATCATACAGAGAGAATATCATATAGAGATAATATCATATAGAGAGAATATCATACGGAGAGAACAACATAGAGACAAAATATACAGAGAGAGAGAGCATAAAGAGAAAAATATCATATAGTAAATAAATATCATACAGGGAGAATATCATACAGAGAGAACAACATACAGAGAGAATATCATACAGAGAGAATATCATATAGAGAGAATATTATTTAAAATATCATGCAGAGAGAATATCATACAGAGAGAATATGATATAGAGAGAATATCATACAGAGAGAATATAATACAGAGAGAATATAATACAGAGAGAATATTATACAGAAAGAATATCATATAGAGAAAATATCATATAGAGAGAATATCATACAGAGAGAATATCATACAGAGAGAATATCATAGGATGCTATAATCGCACAGCATACCACCTATAATTTGTTATTATAGCAGGATGTGAGCGCAACAAGAGAGAGAGAGAGAGAGAGAGAGAGAGAGAGTAAATCTCCCATGTATCCATAAATCTCCTTTACACAATCATGTCTTGATACAAACTCTATGAAACAATGTGTCGCCTCAGTTACACAACTGAAACATTTGAGTTTTTAGTTTGAAATACTATGCGTTGTCAAGAGATACCAGCTCATAGCTAAATGGATTATTTCATCATCATCATGTGTCAAGAGATACCAGCTCATAGCTAAATGGATTATTTCATCATCATCATGTGTCAAGAGATACCAGCTCACAGTTAAAGGGGTTATTGTATCATCATCTGTCACATTTCACCTCTTCTACCTTTTTTATTAGCTATTACAGACCGAAAGGTATATAGATTTGTAGGAAGATAGACGGGTAGAAATAAGGTGACACTGTTTGAGATGATAAAGTTGATGGTAGGTATCATGGCAGCAACCTGCCGTCGATGGTGAAAATAACTCTTCACGAACTTAGCCGCCGCAACTATTAGGTGGGGTGGCCAGTTCCCTTCATTCCTATGTTTACCTTGCCTAACTCATCAGCCATACAAAGATTAGCATAGTTATAGTAACTGTCATGTAAATATAACCGATAAAGATGCTAATTCATACTGAGAGGGTGGCAAACACATAGCGATAGATGTGGATAGAGTTGTCCAAAATAAACACAAACAGGGAGACTAAACAATGGTAGATGAGGACATGAAAACTAAGATATACTTGTCCGAAAAACAGACGAACAAAGAGACTAGCCACAATTTGAGTCGAGGACACGAAGAGAAAGAATTGTCCACAAGAAAGACAGACACAAAGACTAAACCATGCTGATATTAAGACACCACGGTTTGAATTTGCCTCCAAAACAGACAAATAAAGAATCTAACCCACGCTGAGATGAAGACATACAAACACAGTTAGATGTGGAAAGTCTTATCCTAAAGACAGGCAGACAAAAATACTGATCGTCCGATCGAGATTTTTGAAGGCTCTCGAAATCATACTGCAACTCTTTAACGGGAAAATGCAGTATTGACAGTATCCAATGGATTTGAGAAAGCACATTC
Source organism: Meghimatium bilineatum (assembly GCA_034231615.1). Classification (NCBI taxonomy): domain Eukaryota; kingdom Metazoa; phylum Mollusca; class Gastropoda; order Stylommatophora; family Philomycidae; genus Meghimatium; species Meghimatium bilineatum. The sequence goes on along the minus strand of CM067298.1, from coordinate 22,001,780 downwards.
AGAAATGAGTTCGTCACATTTAAGTTGGTTTAAGAAAGCACATTCAGAAATGAGTTCGTCACATTTAAGTTGGTTTAAGAAAGCACATTCAGGAATGAGTTCGTCACATTTAAGTTGGTTTCAGAAAGCACATTCAGGAATGAGTTCGTCACATTTAAGTTGGTTTGAGAAAGCACATTCAGGAATGAGTTCGTCACATTTAAGTTGGTTTCAGAAAGCACATTCAGGAATGAGTTCGTCACATTTAAGTTGGTTTGAGAAAGCACATTCAGGAATGAGTTCGTCACATTTAAGTTGGTTTGAGAAAGCACATTCAGGAATGAGTTCGTCACATTTAAGTTGGTTTGAGAAAGCACATTCAGGAATGAGTTCGTCACATTTAAGTTGGTTTGAGAAAGCACATTCAGGAATGAGTTCGTCACATTTAAGTTGGTTTCAGAAAGCACATTCAGGAATGAGTTCGTCACATTTAAGTTGGTTTCAGAAAGCACATTCAGGAATGAGTTCGTCACATTTATGTTGGTTTGAGAAAGCACATTCAGGAATGAGTTCGTCACATTTAAGTTGGTTTGAGAAAGCACATTCAGGAATGAGTTCGTCACATTTAAACGGAGAAATAACACAGTCGACTATCATTTTCATTCACACCGCTTCAACTTCAGTAATGTAGATGATGATAAAAATAACGACCATGCTGATGCAAGATAATACATATATCACAGTTATCTCCAGCAGAGAAGCTATTACGGCGTGCATACACTTCAGTGTCTATCAGATGACGACTTCAAACACTAAACGGACAGTTGCACGTGCATCATCTCGCACAAACTGCTGCTACACTTTATCTAGAGTCATTAAGAGCTCACCATGAATGATGATAGTGTCAGTGATTTGAGTATGCCCCTTGGGTATACAATAAGGATGTTGTAAGGGGGGGGGAGAGCGCTCTAGGAGGGAGAGCGACTCTTTGATCTGTACTCACGCTCTGTGATATAGCTTATGGTTTCTTGTTTGAACTAAGGTTTCATCGGCGTGCAGCCGGATCCCTTCCAGGGGTACAGTAATTTAATTCTTTAGTTCGCACTAAACATCATCACGCTTACTGCCCCAGCTTTCACTCTCACAACCACTGAGGCAACCCCTCTGGTTTGTTCCGCTTCAGTTATGACAGTTTCCTTGCCTCTAGACACGAGTTTTCAGATACCCTTGCCTCTTCTGTGCTCCTACCAAGATGTATCCAATTTACGAGTTGCTATACGATGCAGCCTCCTGATAAATCCACTCTATCGCACATTCATAGCTTAGAAATATTCTACGCGTTTTTGTAAATCACAAAACATTTATGCTATTCTGTATAAGATCTTGATATATCTAAATCAAATAGTCTGTCTGGAACTTCTTTACTATTTTACTTCTATACTATTTGAGAGAAACACACGTATCATATGAATATTTCATTACATTTCTGGTATAGTTCAACTAACCGATGAAACAAGAACAAATTGAATGATCAGAATCAATAGTAACACCAACGATTATATGTGTATTTGTGTTTACAAATAGTAACACCAGAATTTATAGTAATACTTGTTATAAACATAGTAACATATTATTATTATTATTATTATTATTATTGTTATTGCAAATAGTATGCTGTAATTGTAATAACTGTTGTTGTTCGTCCATCACAAATGATAATGACCTTTTGTTACATCATCCACTTTTGAAATTCAGTCAGAGTTGGGTCCTTGACTATGCGTTTGTTGATGGCTAATAAGCCCTATTCTGGCCGCAAATGCTCTTGGACAATTCGGACAGAAGATGAACACTGTAGACAGTTTTTGCTCTATCCCTGACTTTCTAGCTACTCTCCGCTGCTGCATTTCTCCTCTTTTTCTCTTTTTACAAGATGATGCTCATTTTTGACTGTAGGTCTTCCCATGTATCGTGGTCTAGTTGAAAGGCTTTCAGTGAGGTTTTTAATGAGTATTTGTTGCGCTTCTTTTGGCCACTATGAGAACGTATTGTAATAACTATTAATATTATCACAGCTGTGTCTATTGTTATGACCAATAATCTTTACAATGGTCCAAAGGGCTCAACCAATTCCGATCATTCATTTATTTAGATGTTGGCAGGTGGGGTCCTTCCTTGTATTGTTTGTTGTTTACGTTGTTTTCTTCTTCTTCTTCTTCTTTTGTTCTCAAACTTCCCCAGATTAGCAGGGTGTAGTCCAGAGAGCGGAATGCATTGTGTCATGGTTTATGTAAATGCTGCAATATCTGCGCCTTTCGGCTTGACACATCTGACTTTAGCATGGCTTTCGGTAATATTGACCCTATATGGGATGGGGCACCCAACTACATCCTATAACCTCCTTAGCCGCCTCTTACGACATGCATGGAAGGTAAATAGTGTTCCTATTATTTACTCCCCTCTGAGGCCCCGGCAGTACAATGGCGCCTGTTGTTTTCAGATACATTTAATGTGATCTGTTCTCATTTCCCTTATATTTTTGAATGCACTTCTCTGTCGCAATACTTGTGTACCTGTACTTGTGTACCTGCACTTGTGTACCTGTACGTGATTGCTATCTCTGATGTCTATGCTGCTCAATGTCTCCCGTCTAATTCTTTTGTGATAGTGTCATTATGTTTACTGTTTGTTCACTGTTTACTTTGTATTTTCTTGAAAAAAGATGTTATGATTGAAACGTTGAAAATGTCTTGTATACTGTTATATGTATTTTTTATGCCAATATCCTATAGTAGGAAAGTCTGTGCGCTCAATGTAAAGCTTATCAAGCGTGTCTTCTACGAAAGCATTATTGATTAAAGGGTTACCATCCCACTGTGGCATACCATGACATGAAAAGGCAGATATGCTAGCAAAAGATGGAGCAACACAGGAACAAAAAGACCACGAAATCACCTACCAGGAAAAGAGGACCCACCAAAAGGTTGTTAGGACAGTCGATTACATAAAATACACATATCACTATTTCGACAGAACTGAGCAAGTTATCGTGAGGACAGGTGACAGCAGACTAAACATCCACTTCAATAGACGAAGACTGGTTCCATCACCTCTGTGTCCATGTGGACATGCAACGCGTACCGTGGAACATATCCTGCAAAACTGTATTACATTATACCAATTGAGGGAGGAGCACTTTCCCACAGAGACAGACATCCACAGAAAAATGTATGGGAGCCTTGATCGTATTTCAAATACAGCAACAGTTATCAAGAAAACTGGAATTGTTGTGTAGAAATGTTAAACTGCGAACAACAAGAAGAAGAAAGGTATTAACTTCTTCTAGTTTCTGTTCATTTATCCAGATGTTAATAGTAGTCGTGTTGTTAACTCTGTTTGCCATTTTCTTGATTTTCTCGATGTTTATTTTCATACAGGTAAATACTCTGGTTATTGCAGCACTTCCATTTTGTTGGACATCCTCCGATATTTGAGTTGTTTATTTTCATATAAGCTTTAAAGTGTTTTTTTTTCATGTTTAGTTCTTTCTCACTGCCAGTCATAAGATATATGTCCTCTGCAAAATATAAGTTGCACAGGAGGGGGGGGGGGCACTGATGTTCTTTCATAACCCGTCTTCTACCTTCTGATTGTTTCTTTCACACGCTTCTATCTTCTGATTGTTTCTTTCACACGCTTCTATCTTCTGATTGTTTCTTTCACACGCTTCTACCTTCTGATTGTTTCTTTCACACACTTCTATCTTCTGATTGTTTCTTTCACACGCTTCTATCTTCTGATTGTTTCTTTCACACGCTTCTATCTTCTGATTGTTTCTTTCACACGCTTCTACCTTCTGATTGTTTCTTTCATAACCCTTCTACCTTCTGATTGTTTCTTTCATAACCCTTCTACCTTATGATTGTTTCTTTCATAACCCATCTATCTTCTGATTGTTTCTTTCATAACCCTTCTACCTTCTGATTGTTTCTTTCATAACCCTTCTACCTTCTGATTGTTTCTTTCATAACCCATCTACCTTCTGATTGTTTCTTTCATAACCCTTCTACCTTCTGATTGTTTCTTTCATAACCCTTCTACCTTCTGATTGTTTCTTTCATAACCCTTCTACCTTCTGATTGTTTCTTTCATAACCCTTCTACCTTCTGATTGTTTCTTTCATAACCCATCTACCTTCTGATTGTTTCTTTCATAACCCATCTACCTTCTGATTGTTTCTTTCATAACCCTTCTACCTTCTGATTGTTTCTTTCATAACCCATCTATCTTCTGATTGTTTCTTTCATAACCCATCTACCTTCTGATTGTTTCTTTCATAACCCATCTACCTTCTGATTGTTTCTTTCATAACCCGTCTTCTACCTTCTGATTGTTTCTTTCACACGCTTCTATCTTCTGATTGTTTCTTTCATAACCCGTCTTCTACCTTCTGATTGTTTCTTTCACACGCTTCTATCTTCTGATTGTTTCTTTCATAACCCGTCTTCTACCTTCTGATTGTTTCTTTCACACGCTTCTATCTTCTGATTGTTTCTTTCATAACCCGTCTTCTATCTTCTGATTGTTTTTTTCCACAACCCTTTTACCTTCTGATTGTTTCTTTCATAACCCATCTACCTTCTGATTGTTTCTTTCATAACCCATCTATCTTCTGATTGTTTCTTTCATAACCCATCTTCTATCTTCTGATTTTTCTTTCGTAATTCCTCTTCTACATTCTGGTGGGTTTTTTTTTCAAAAGTGGTCTTCTATCTTCTGAATGTTTCTCTCATAACCCTTTTCTACCTTCTGACTGTTTCTATATTTCATAACCCCTCTTCTATCTTCTGATTGTTTCTCTCATAACCCCTCTTCTACCTTCTGATTGTTTCCATCTTTTATTGCTCATCTTGTACCTACGCATTTTTTCCCCCTATATTTCTCGACACTTCCTAATTATATTTCTCATCTGTCCACTACCTCTACACATTCCCACTCTACGCATACAGTCACACACACTCATTCACATGCACTCTTTCACACAGCTACATTTCCACATACAAACACCTATACGGGATGCAAGTTTGTTAACACGTTTCGATGTTAACCGTATTCAAAAATCTTCCTTGTTATACGGCTAGCGGGGAATACGCTTTTAGTATTTCTTTTTTATGACATCCTGTAACTATCTATGCTTAACAGTCTGCATTCACCTGACATATCATAGATGCATACAGGAACAGAAGTATTTTATTGTTAAGAAAATTGTGTTACAAATATCAAATTCTGAACAATTAAGGGTACACACAGTGGTTGAATGCCTTTTTTTATTGTCTTGTTGACTGTTGAGCAGACTGTTGTTAAGTAATAGCATGTTTTCAGTGTAGTAATTATAGTAACATGTCTAACATCGTGGTAAGTACAGCAGAATGCCTCGTTATTATGATAATTACAGTAACATGTCTCTATCGTGTGGTAATTACAACAGTATATCTCAATATTGTGGTAATTACAACAGTATATCTCAATATTGTGGTAATTACAACAGTATATCTCAATATTGTGGTAATTACAACAGTATATCTCAATATTGTGGTAATTTCAGTAGCATGTTTTCAATGTGATAATAAAAGTAGCGTGTGTTTAATGTGTGGTAATTACAGTAGAATGTCTTCAATGTGGTAATTACAGTAGCATTTCTTCAATGTGTGGTAATTACAGTAGCATTTCTTCAATGTGTGGTAATTACAGTAGCATGTCTTCAACGTGTGGTAACTAGAATAGCATGTCTTCAATGTGGTAATTTCATTAGTATGTCTAACTATTGTTGCAATTTCAGTAGTATGTCTTCAATGTGTGGTAATTTCATTAGCATGTCTTCAATGTGTGGTAATTACAGCAATATGTCTTCAAAGTGTGGTAATTCTAAGTAAAACAGCGGCAAAGAAGATCAACGCCTTCGAGCTGAAATGCTACAGAAAGATACTTAGAATATCATGGAAGGATAAAATCAGAAACTCAGATATTATACACACATTGAATATTCCAGAGTGTTGGTTACTAAACACAATAACAAAAAGAAAACTACGCCTGTTTGGTCATATATAACTGTTTAGAAAGACAAATAATGGAGGGAAGAGTACCTGGTAAGAGGAGAAGGGGCAGACCAAGAAGACGATGGACTGACGACATTAAAGATAATATGAATACATCGCTAGAAAATGCAAGCCACATCGCCCAAGACAGAGAGAGGTTCAGAGAGTTCATTGGGAAGACAACGTTCTGGAAGGAATACGTCACATGACATGTCTCAATATTGTGGTAATTACAGTTGCATGCCAGAAACGTGTGGTAATTACAGTAGCATGTCTTAAAATTATGGTGGTTATAGCACTAGGGGCCTATAACCACTAGTGGTTATGTTTCCATAATATCAAGAAATCACAGATCCTGTTGATGTAATGTTACACCTGAAATTAATCGTAATGACTCTAGTGAGCTCCTCTTATAACTAAAAATTAAGAGATAAATGCGATGCCTATAATTTGCAATCTAAAAAAAAAATTACGACACGCCTAGGGCATTAGCCGTTGCTAATGACGCCTGTCCCCTTGTCTTAAGCTCGACATTTTTTTGTTACAAATTCATGACAAAAGTGGTTTGCGAAGAATGTGTGTAACGAGACAGATAAAGAAACCTATTATGGTCCCTGGGTTAAGTACTTATGTAAATTGTCCATAAAATTAATGATAGCACTTTAAAACTGTAAGTAATGAGACGACAGAGCTGTCTCGTTAGGATTATATCGTATACCGGGATTATAATTGCTTGAGATAAAATTGTAGCATGTTTTGTTTGTACGTGAATGAAGAATAGCAGAAAAGGACAAGATTGTATTAGATAATACCAGAGTTATTTATTGTGTGTTGTAGAATTTATTGTTGATAACGAGTCGATGTACTGTAGAGACAGTGGACTGAAAGTCACGAATTTCCTCAGGTGAAGCGCGTCATCTTGGTCCATTCTTTTAATGTGACGTAGATATTGATTTACCGTGACGTAATGAATGCTTTAACGGGGCGAGTAGATCGCTTACAGATGCGATGTATGCTCTGTGCATGGTTAGACGCTGGTCAGCTGGGTAAACTTGTGGAAAGTAACATGACTGACTTCAACAATACCCGTGGACTAACCAATACCAACGACACAACTTGTGACTTATTCGATTGATCCATTGTTTTAATTGGTCAAGTTTTAGATCATAGCCAATGAAAATAAAATAAAAGGAGAAGTCAGCCAAGAGTAATGGCTCGATCATGGTAGTAAGTGTTTCTGAGAAAGTGAATTGTATAAATGGACTGAAAGCTTGTTTATTCATGACAGTATACGTGCAGGACCTATAAGCTGATTAAAAATCCAGCCTTCTTAATAAATAACTTTACTATTCTCTTGACTTTCATTGGCTCTTACACACAATATAATTATGGTGACCAATGGAAGACTCGGGAATAGTCAAACGAGTAATTTAGAAGGCCTGATTTCCAATTAACCAGTTGGTCTTATATAGTAGACGTCCATGGCTTATCGTTTGATTCTATGATAAACTTACCGGATGAGCAGCCACCTTCAAGTCCCTCAAACGTTTTGCTAGTCATCGCCATGAGCGCGTCCAAGGGAGAGACAGATTTAGTTTTGTTTACTCCGCTGGAGGAATTCATTCGTGTCGGTGGTTCGTCATCATCAACAGATATTTCCTCATCATCATCAGAAGACGCCTCGCTGGCAGTTAGAATAGCGCTTGTTGCGTGTGTACATGGTGATGTGCTTGATGAAGGAGGGTTAATGTCAAGGTCAGGAATCCAAGGTCGCACTATTTTGGTGCTCATATTAACGGGCGTCGTCTGAGGATTGACCTGAAGCTCTCCAAGTGCGATATTATGACGAGAGGATGGGAACTCTGGGACGTTAAGTTTATGAAATCCATTGATGGTATTAGATCTAAGAGGTGGACTCAGAATGAGATCAGATCTGATGTTGTCTATTTGGTCCAGTCTGCACATATTTAATAGATCTTCCTGAAAAAACCGACTTTGAGCAAAGTTCTTTCTGTGGCCTGTACCACGGGTGAAATCGTCACGAGCGTTACGGCTCCCATTGTCACATAATGTGTGTGTTTTATGTTGTGGTGGATGATGGTCGTTCACCTGGTAGTGGAAGTTGTAAAGGTGACGATTCTGTGGACTGTCTTCTTGATCCCTGTGGCTGGTGCCTAGTATGTCCTTGATGCAGAAAGACGTGAAAGGTTTGCTGGGGTTTCTTGCAGGCTGGATCTGAACCATTGCTAAACGCTTAATTGGTTCATATTTATCTCGATCGTCATCCTCGTTGACCTTGGACATGGTCATTCTAGCAGGATCTGTATTGAGCTTGCGGTGAGTCTAGTCTAGTACCTGGAGAGAGCAAACAAAGATATGCCATGATTGGTACAAGAAAACGCAGTCTAACATAAACTCTTATAGATGGTCGTCAATATGTCATTGACAAACAGAAAGTATACTTATAACACAGAGCATTAACAAGACTTAAAAAACATTGTTACTTTCTTCGTTATGTTCTCTGTATTGTCAATGTAAAAATATTTAGAAAAATGTGGTTACCTATCTTTTGTATTACTTTTTCTGGATCACCATAAACAAATGTCATTTCCGGAACGAAAGCTGGCTGCAGGTCTCCAACATCCCATGTCTCTTGTCTTGGTGATGCATTCTGAAAGATGGTATCCTGTCAATGTCATGGTGTTTGCCTCCCACTTGTATCTGCCTCATGCTCGCCTCCCTTCATCTTAAAGTAAGTTCTTATTTCCATGTTCCTTTCATTGAATTTGTCATGTCTCGTAATACGTGTATCCAAAATATTTTATGTATTTCATTTTTACTTTTTTAATAGTTTTTTTCCCATAAATGTTCTCAGAATCTCTTTGTTTTCTTCTTTCCGCAAACTTCTCCTTATTCTTCTACATACCCATATCTCTATGCATCAATTCTGTCGTTTAGACCTTTTATTCATTATCCATGTTTCTGAGCCATACATTCATCTAAAGGACATATTTTAAAATTCTCATTTTCCGGTGTTTTTGTTAATGTTCCCTTTGGATATGAATAGTTTCCCGTGTTTGTGAAGTTTCCCGTGTTTGTGAAGTTTCCCGTGTTTTATTCATTCATATTCTCCTTTCAACATCTGTTTCACATCTACCATCACTTGTGATTATGTGTTTTTGTGATTATTGGCAATTGTCTGCTTGCCATATCTCTCCATGAATATTTATGTTCAGCTTGTGTTCCTCTTCGATTTTGCTGATTATCATGGTTTGTTTTTTTAAAGTTAATCTTTAGTCTACATTCTCTACTTTATTGATCAATTTTATCTATTAGTCTCTATAACTCTTGTTCACTTTCTGCCATGTGGACTGTGTCATCTGCATATTGTCGATTGTTTAATAATTTTACACTTATCTTGAGCCCTGGTATTTCTTCTATATTTTTAAACATTTCCTTTGTAGATATTAAATAATCTGGGTTATAAAACACATACTTGTCTTACCCTTCTTATTATTTCTATGTGTAGCAAGAAGTTGTTTTTACACTTTATTGATGGAGTTTGTTCCCAATATATGTTTGTGATCAGTAATATATCTTTTCCATCTAAGTCTATTTCTTGAAGACATTCAATTTTTCACGTTGGACTCTCTCGAATGCTGCGCTGTAATATATGAAGTTATGTCGATACTATTTTCAACTACTATATATTTATCCATCATTAGTTTGATACTTACAGCTTCTCTAGTTTCTTTATTTTTTCATAAAACCAAACTTTTCCTCAATTGCTAACGTGTTTTAATTCTTTCATATATTATCTTCAGTTATGTGGCTCATAAAACTGTGTGTCCTGTATTTTGTATAATCAACTGTCCTGGGCAGTATTATCTTAGGCAGTGATATTAATACGAACAATTTTAGATTTGTAGATCTCTCTCCTGTTGCGTATATGTCATCACACAGTTATATGATAGTTTCCACACCAAATTCATTTAGAGTTTTTACTATGTCTGCTGCTATGTTGTCAGCGCCTACAGCCTTTAATATTTTGTTGTTTTAATTGAATTTCTACTTGTGATTTCAGTGTGGCTGGTCCGTCATTGTTTTGTATTGGTTTTTGTTTTGTTAATTCTTTGGTCACTAAACCGGTCTGTCACATATTCTTCCGATCTTGTCAATACTTCTGTCTTATCAAATTTAATTTCTATACTTTTGTATCATATGCAGCTACCTCCATTTACATAACTTTTATTTGTGATTTATCTATTATCCTGTGTCTTTCATTGGACTTGAGTTAAGTAACATTTATATTTCAGCATTTTGTTAGCAGCAATTCTTTTGTGATTCTACACATATTACAATCTTTGTGCTTCTATCTATGACGTGTTCTTTGCATACGGTTGTCATTACTACCACTCTGTAAGCCCTTTCACTCTGTGCATGATTTCTAGGTACTGCTAGTGTCATTTTCAGAAACTTATTCAATATCATATGTACATCGTTGTCTTGGTCTCCTTCTTGTTCTCTTCCCTGGAATATTTCATTTCATGATTAATTTTTCTAAGCCATAGTATCGTTTTATTTGTCCAAAATATTTTATCTTGCCTTTTTTTGGGTACAGTTTTGAGGAGCCAGTCTTCTTCTATGTTCAGGTCTTTACCATGTTCAGGTGTTTACCATGTTCAGGTGTTTACCATGTTCAGGTGTTTACCATGTTCAGGTGTTTACCATGTTCAGGTGTTTACCATGTTCAGGTGTTTACCATGTTCAGGTGTTTACCATGTTCAGGATGACTATCTTGGATTGTCTTTAAGTCAATGACATTCCTAGGACCAATTTCTATATCAATTCATTTCAAATGCTTATATTTTATTTTATAGTGTCAATGTCATTGCCAAAGTCTCACAACCATATGTTGCCACAGGAAAAATATAGTTTCTGAATGGTTGTAACTTTATGTTTTGGTGTGCCCCTTGTTATAGATTTTTCATATGTGATGTTCATTGTAGCGCCATTGCTAATCTCTTTAGAAAAAAATTTCCTGTGGTGTTGATTTCTAACCTGAGATGTTCATGAAAACTGTAGGTGTAGGTTCATTTCTATTTATATGCAATAGTTTCGTATTGTCTGTATTGAGGAAAATAATTTGAGCCTCTCTATGACAGTTGACTTACATAATCATGTACTCTAGGCCTGTGGGGTTTCTCTTTGCCTGACAATGAATATTTTATTGTTTTTTGGGGGGGCATCCTTTCTTTCTTACATTCTACCAGTTTCTCATCTCATCCACGTTTGCTCTTTATTTTTCTAATTGGTACGCTTTCATTAGTTTTGTTTTTTAAAATGTTTTTCATTAAGCTGTTTCATTTGTCTATTTTGTCATCAAGTTTTCCATTCTAGATTGTTGAACTAGTTTATCATTCTTCCATCAGCTTTGTTGACTCATCTGCATTAATGGTATACATCCAGCACTTCCAACAATGTAAGTGTTTGCCCCAGAAGGACAAAGGTGAATGCCCACTGGTCCGATTCTCTTCGTGATCCATAGGGACTATTTGATTGAAAACAAAAGTACGAATTTAAGACAACATGCACTCAAGACTTCACTTTGTCGGGACAACACGACACATAACATGAAACATTTATAATTGTAAAGATGAATGTTGGAAAGATTTTCACTGAAAAAACAAACTTATCTAGCAGAAGTATGCTGTCACATAATGCTAGATTATGCCACTTGCTAATTTCGCAGACAGTTCGCATGCGGATATTTAATGGACACTATCATGAATATATGTGATGGATAAATGATTAATTTCTTTGATGGATAAATGATTAATTTCTTTGATGGATAAATGATTAATTTCTTTGATGGATAAATGATTAATTTCTTTGATGGATAAATGATTAATTTCTGTGATGGATAAATGATTAATTTCTTTGATGGATAAATGATTAATTTCTTTGATGGATAAATGATTAATTTCTGTGATGGATAAATGATTAATTTCTGTGATGGATAAATGATTAATTTCTGTGATGGATAAATGATTAATTTCTGTGATGGATAAATGATTAATTTCTTTGATGGATAAATTATTAATTTCTGTGATGGATAAATGATTAATTTCTGTGACGGATAAATCATTAACTTCCCAGAGTGCACAGTGATGATCGGCAGTAGAAGACATGTTCTCTGAATTAAGTAGACCTTTATTTGTTCCTTTTCTTGATTATTCCCGTGTTTTTCGTTGGTTAATATTTATATACTTGGAATTGCATGCTAAAAATAGCCAAGGCTACTCCAAGTATATAAATAGTAACCAATGGAAAACATGACAATGATCAAAAACGTACCGAGTAAAGGTCTGTTTACTATTTATAGTTAGGTCTTATTGTACTGTCGCTGGTTACATGTGGACTTAAAGAATACACGTGAGAAATAAACACGATCACAATATAAACATAGTTAGGAACAAACAACTAAAATCTGAATACATAAGTTACACATGAAATTAGATACGTTAATTGTAACACCATTTTGGTCTATAAAGGATAAAGTGTATTTTGTATTCCTAATTTTTTCATACGTTTTTTTTTTTGTTAAACAACAGCACGCGTATGGGTGAATGTTGTCAGCATCACACAGGCAATTTTTATTTTCCCACATTTATTAAGTACCCATTTTCTTCGGCTGAATCTAAACCAAACAGATTGCGGCAAAAATGTGGAATCAATCCCTACACTACCAGGTATGAAGAGTCCAACTGCGTTTCACGTCCAGATATAGCCAACATAGACTCTGGTCGTATGCTGAACGGGCCGTGCCTCGGCAAGAGGGATTAGTCCCTCATTTAACATACACATAAAAACTGCGTTACAACGTTATTAAAGGTGGCAATAGTCTTAGGTTGACGGGAAAAAGTCAGCATTTTCTGTATTGGATGGGACTAAGATACTTCCTGCTTAGCCATGCCGCTTAAATGTTCGCTAAGATTCTTGAAAAACGCCGTTGGTCCTACATCGGGCATGTCCTACGCGCAGACACCAGCAGAATACACCACCAATCTCTTGAATGGATACGTACAGGCAAAAGAGCAAGGGCTAAACCAAAAGAAACACTCAAAAGAACAATAGTTAGTAAGTAAAACAACCAATATTCATACTATTCAAGAACTGCACAGAATAACATAAAGAATTGGAGAGATCTGACCTCTGCCCTATGCGCTAACTTCGGCGCAAAAGGAAAATGAATGAATGAAGATTCTTTAAAAGAACAACAACAGATAAGACCTATTTGTAGATCCACTGATTAGTCCGTATCAGTTCGGGTTTTGAGAAGGAAGAGGGTATACAGCTGCAATATTTTCTCTACCACAAATAAATGAAACGATAATAGAATATAAAGATCAAATAGATATTGCTTTTATAGATCAAGAAAAAGCTTTCATATGAATAAATAGACCACTACTGTGAAGTGTTCTAGAAAATGGTGGAATAGAAGTACCATTATTAGACTATGTATGAGGCATATACAAAAATAGAGAAAGTGTAGTTAGAACAAGTGTAGAACGTACAAAGTGGTTGTCAGTAACATCAGAAGTTAGGGGTGCGTCTTATACCATTATTGTTTAATATTTATAGGGATAATATTACCAAAAATAGTAAAAATAAAAAACAACCAGACGATTACTATCCAGTTTACCTAACTGAACTACTCTTTGAAGACGATCAGTGCCTACTTCACAGTTCAAGTAAAGAGCTGCAAGATCACATAAACCTACTGAAGGAAAGCTTCTTCAATCACAAGATGAAGATCAATACAGAAAAAATAGAAGTAATGTCTATAGGCAGAGAATCCAATACAGGAATTTGAATATATTGGGATCATCTATCCAGACGACGGAAGAATGGATAGAGAAATCGAGACAAGAATTCAAAAAGCCAACTACGTAAATTATGAGCTTACACCAATTTTGATAAACAAATCTATCGTGATGGAAACCAAAATGCAAATTATAAATTCAATCTTCATACGAACATTGTGTTATAAATGTCAGACATGGACAGTAACAAAAGAACAAGATAGAAAGCTTACTAAGTGTGAAATGAGATGTCAAAGAAAAGCAGCAAACAGAACATGAAGAGATCATGTGAAAAATGAAGAGATTACAAGAACTGTTGGAACAAGAACTATGGTCAAATATATGGAAAAACAAACTGAAATAATTTAATCACTTAATGAGAATTAACGCTTATAGGCCAGCGGCAAGAGCATACAACATGAAAATGGAAACGTGAAGATGCAGAAGAAGACAAAGAAGAAGGTGGATTGAAGGAGTTATCCACATTCTGATATATCACAGAATTACTGCATATCAAGTGCCATAGACTGAAAAGAAATCGTCACACAATCCTGCGACGCCTTACAGCAACAGCAGAACGAAAATAGATAGATAGATGGGGATAAGAGGGTTATTTTCATCCTCTGAAATTTCCGTATAGCCGTTATTATCAACCGCCAAAAGCACACGTATCTATATTATTATTTTTCGTTAAGCACTGTCTCGGTTGGTTTTGATACTGTGCCGCATTTTATTACAGCTTACTATTTTTTAAAAATTTGCTGCTTGCGCACATCTGAATGGACATACGTCGCAATGCTTCACGTAGACTAACAATTTGGTATGTGATGTCTAATCTATCTCTAAGGTCAGTGGTCACAGCACATATTCTGTGGATTCATTATTTCGTAATAGCATGTGGTTGTCATGATTGCATCAAGAGCTCCCAATGAATAAACCTGGGTATGAAAGAAAGCTAAAAAAAAAACCAAAACCACAAACTTGCACATAGGAAGTAAGAGCTAATCGCTGGCAATTCCTGTGGTTTTCAAACAAACAATGATAGTACTAAAAATGTAATAATATACACATTTACTATAACAAGTTCATTTACTACTAGCATATTTAATTTTGTGCTATTCTGCTTGACAATATTTTACAGGCGTGAACTCTTGAAGCAAATCATAGTTGCCATGCTGCTTTGCTGGTTCCTTCTGCACAAATGTTACTCGATTTTTCAGTTTTACATAAAAATTACATTTAAAAACATCTGACAGAATTGCTAAAATATTTATTTCAAGTCGCATGGGTTAGATTTGACATGTAACTCACAGTTTGCTGACACACAGACGATAGAAACCATCTAGTTCATTGTTTCCCAACTTTTTTTATTTAAACTTGCCCCACATAAAATTCTAAAATTATGATGCGCACCCCCCCCCCCCCCAAGTACCATTGTACCCTCCCCCGTATGTAACATATACATAGTTTATTTATATTCAAAAATTGAATTATTCCGGAAATAAAACCTAATTACAACTTGTTCCGGACACAAGAATTATATTTTAGGAAAGAAATAACTAGAAAATTATTCAGATAAAAAACAGTAAGTAAATTTTCAAAACATATAATAAACAATTAAAACTCAAGTATGCAATTAAATTATTTTTTTTCGAATTGATACTCTGAAAAATCAAATTGTTCCCGACATGTGGACTCACGTTGGTAAACATCGATCTAGATCTACAGAAAACGCATCACAGGTGGCAACTCTTATTTGTCACTGTTTACCTTTTGTGTTAATGTTATTGGTTCCGGTTTCACGTTCTAAAATTATAGTTACCACACACAAGATACTTGCTGCTTTTGAAATCTCCAATATCACAAAGTTCGCTGCATGCAACACTGTTTTCAACTATCAACACCAAAATCTTTTACGTAATAATTTCCTCCTTATCACTATTTAATAACGGTTTTTTACAGTTTGGCTAAGATAGTTTGTGATTTGGATATTTCTGAGCTAAGGGCATAATGCATATAACAATTTAAAATAAGTCTTTCAAGCAAAAAAAATAGATCTTGGCAGGTCATATTTTGCCAACACCTGCTAAAATTATGAAGAGAGACCAACAGCTTGGCAATGTCTCTATGTGAAGTTAACATTTCTATATGTGTTTATTGTTTAGTGAAGTCAGGAAATTGTTTAATTGTGTTCATGAATAAAATGTTAGATGTTATCAAAACGATAGTTATAAACCAATGTAAATAAATTATAATATGGTATCTTAATTATAAACAATAACACAGGATGTATATGAAGGTAGACGCACCTTAAATGCTAATAAACTTCGCAGAGACCACGTTATCTAGCGACCTCAGGTCAATTTAGTCCAGGTGTTGACGACAGTGAGTAATCAACAGTTCTAGACCATTAATGAGTGTTGTCACACTCAATTATCCTCAGATAGACCCTAGATACTGGAGTCACGGTGACCGGAACATATAATGACATCATACTATGTCTTACTTTGATCTAATCTGTAATATGTACATACTTTCTGAAACAATCTGATAACTATATTCAACATGGCCGCGAAATTATGAAAGAATTGATTATACACTAGTCCATATTTACACAATTATTGAATGTGGTTTCTAGGATTATCCCGGTGAATACTGCATCAAGAAACAATATTATTATAAACACAACCAAATATTACAGTATTTCAAACAACAAAAAATCTAACTACGCTTAATAAGCTAATCTCACAACTTTGTATAGCTATTGGCAGATTTATTAGTCCTAGTTTTCTTAGAAATGTTATGAAGGTCAAGGTATACAAAACACTCAAGCAAACTTACGCACTGTCCTTGAGTGATGAGAACCTAGAAGATCATGGAGAATAAAATATTTAGCGACTGTGAAATGTATTCTCATTACTAAGATTGTGAATATCAGTGGTTGATGTGTTCGATGCCATAGATGGATCTGAGATTTAAATTCTTTTATTGAGATGACTATGTCTACATTGGATATCCTTGATTAGCGAATGTTGGCGGTAGTATGCCTACCAGTTTTACAGCAATCTTGGCTGTTCGTGTGGCATGGAGATGATATGTGTAACCAGTTCGGCTGTCAGCTCTTGGTTATCTGACGAAGTGTTAAGTTGTCAGCAGACTGACAGCCAGCGCGAGCACTTCAATGAGCTATTTGCGGTTTGTTTTGACTTGAAACATCCTGTCGGTAACTGGATTGTAGAGCTGTTGTCAACGTAGAAGGAGGAGCTATGTCGCTTTAATGATATCCCGGATAGGCGGAGCCTATACATACAACCAATAGGTGAAACTATTGACAGAATTAAAGCCGCGATCTCTTTAATGATTTAGAAAAACACATTATTTGTTTTCACGACAGTAACTAAATATTTATAATCATGAAATCATGCATCCCGTTATTTAAAACATGAAATCATGTTCTAAATTCAATAACTGTTCTCTCAAGAGTGTGTATTCACAAACAACATCGATTTATTTGAATATATGACTGAGGTACAATCTTGTTTGTGTGTATTCACGAACATCATTGATTTATTTTAATATATGACTGAGGTACAATCTTGTTTGTGTGTATTCACGAGCAGCATTGATTTATTTGAATATATGATCGAGGCACAATCTTGTTTACCGTATCCTATATAATTCTATTCGGCGCAATCCACGTATCTACGGTCATGGTGGAATTTGACCTAGTTTTGAGGTATTCCCCAAAGCTGTAGTTGCGCGGATCCACTGTTCGCGCGGAAATGTGCCACGGCGTGCGAGAGGTTATGATATCACGGTTCGCGCGGGAATCGTTTTGGAGTTAGTTAGTTAGGTTGTGTGTGGTTTTAAGTAAAATAAAGGAGATAAAAAATAATAAAAAAGGAGAGGGAGGGGTGGTATAAAAAAGGGGGGGGGGGATACATGGCATATGAAAGTTTAAAATGGGGGGGGGGGGGTTGAGGGGGGTCTCCCCCCTCATGACATTTGAAAGTCCGAAAAGGGGGGGTTGAGGGGGGTCTCCCCCCTCATGGCATGTTAATGTCCAGTTTTTATTTCAAATTATAAAATTATTGAAAAAAAAACACGAAAGAAAGCACTCAAATCTGGTGCTTTATGATGAAAAGAGGTGGCAACACTGGGCGAGGCGTGATCAGAAACCAGCAAAAGCCCGCACATTTCAACAAAGTGGATCGGTGCTCATGGTTTGTGTTATTCTTATGATTTGAGATTTATATTATAATTAATGCATGGTTTGCGGAGAATTTATCCGGTGAATAAGGTAAGTGCTTCATTTTACCCATTTCACACTGTTTACATTTTTAATTAGGCGACTGCAGATTTCCGCTAGTGAAATCTCTGCTCAAATCGATCAAATCTTTAAAAAAAAAAATGTCCGCCACGCACAAAATCGCTTGGCGTTCGTTGGGTGTGTGACGTCATTGCACGCGGGATTTGATTGGTTGCCGGATTTTCTAGCGGAACTCAATGACGTCGCTTGTTTAAAAATGTCAACAGTGTTCTATTTTTAGCGCGGTGACCGTAGATACGAAGATTATACCTTATATTCATTAAAATACAGATTTCAGAACATGGGCCGAGGGTGGGTCAAATTACGCTCGGTGGGCCAATTGCTCTAAAAGTCATAGATCCATAGATCTATGACTGTATACATCTTGCCATAGATCTTGCCATAAATTAAAAAAAAATGCTATACGTTCTGGTTCCGTGCTTAGAAAACACTCATTGGAGCTCCAAAAACAGCTAAAATAAAAAGATGGTTACCCTCAAATTACAGGAAAAATATATAGGGGCCTATATAATTACCGCAAAGTCTGAAAAGATTCAACAATCAGATATGAACCACAGCAACATAGGTACCAAAGTAGTTATATTCTCTAATATACTTATTCAGTAACACAAGTAACACAGTAGTTATATCCTCTAATATACTTGTTCAGTAACACACGTAACAAAATAGTTATATTCTCTAATATACTTGTTCAGTAACACAAGTAACAAAGTAGTTATATTCTCTAATATACATGTTGTCATCATCTGTTGATTAGTGGTGGTAGGTATCTGTAACGCACATTTACTTGTTTAATATAATTACACGAAAAGAATCTGCCCTCTCTCTATGTGACGTGTCCTTTGCAGAACGTTTTCCTCACTGCCATTATGTAAGCCTCACGGCTCTGTGCGAGCAGCCAAACTTCTATAGTGTGATGATAAGAAAGTCTGCGATGTCCATCGTAGTCTTGGTCTGCCTCTTGTTCTCTTACCTGGAACTTTCACCTCCATGATTAACCTTTCCAAACCATTATGTCTCTTTACATGTCCGAAAAATATAAGTTTGCGTTTTTTGAAAGTTTTGAGGAGCCAGTCTTCTTATATTGTTCAGATCTGTGCAGACATCTGCGTTAGTTTTTCTTTCTCTCTATGATATTTCTAGAACCTTTCTATAGCATTTTATTTCGAATGTAGATAATTACATTTCCATTGTTGATATCATTGTCTCCTCCCCCGTCTCACAACCGTATGGTGCCACTGGAACGATGTAGCCAGTGGCGTAGCGTGGGTCAATGGCGCCCGGGGCGGAAATATAATTTTCCGCCCTTGTGACATTAAAAAACATATGTCAGTGATTGTGAAAGAATAGACGGAAATAAATTTGCCGCCCTCCCGATGATGCCGCCCGGAGCGGTCGGCATCTCCGCCCCCCCCCCGCTACGCCACTGGATGTAGCTTCTTAGTAGTTGTAACTTAGTTTTTCTGTTTACTCCTTGTCATAGATTTTTCATCTGTAATGTTATTTATAGTGCCATTGCTAATTTCTTTCTTATCTCTGACGAGCAATCTCATGTGGTGTTGACATTTTCTAATTGGCCTTTGTCAATGACTATTTTAGGTATCATTTCATCTATGCTGACATGCATTATTTTTGTCTTTTTTGCATTGAGGAAACGGTTTTTGTGCCTCGATATGATGTTTGACTGATATATTCATTTGTTGTAAACTTGAGGGGCCCTTGATATTAGTGTGGTGTCATCTGTATGCCTAATTTCTGAGATTTCATTTCCTCCGATATTAAGTGGTTTATACTGTTCATAACGTAGGTATTCTCGTATATTTTGCATGATGTTTTCTGCATAAATGTTGAACAGGTGTCGTGATATTCCTGTCTGACTCCTTTTTGGACATCAAATCAGTCAGCTGTTTCTCCGTCGAGATGGACAAAAGTTTGTCGTTTCTAATAAAGAATTTTAATGAGCGATATGGGATGGTGTGGAAAGCCCATATTTCCCATTATCTTCCATAATTTCTAGAGTCTGCACGCGGACCAAAAAAAGGTTGCACACATCTAAAATCGTATATATGTCTTCAGTAGGGAAAAAAGGGTGGGGGGTGATGTCACTTAAAAATATTGATTATTCAACCATTTTCATGTGCAATTCATGATACTCTAAGTGCCCTTTTTTAATATCATAAGACAAGGTGGGAGTGGGGGGAATCCGTCTTTTGGTTAAATATTTAGTGCTAAAACTAAAAGTCTGGTTCTGGTATCTCAAAGCGAGGGAGGAGGATTAAATCACTCCCTAGCATCTTCCCACCTTATCTACAGGCTTGACAATCTCTGCCCTAGCATCTTCCCACCTTATCTACAGGCTTGACAATCTCTGCCCTAGCATCTTCCCACCTTATCTACAGGATTGACAATCTCTACCCTAGCATCTTCCCACCTTATCTACAGGCTTGACAATCTCTACCCTAGCATCTTCCCACCTTATCTACAGGCTTGACAATCTCTGCCCTAGCATCTTCCCACCTTATCTACAGGCTTGACAATCTCTACCCTAGCATCTTCCCACCTTATCTACAGGCTTGACAATCTCTACCCTAGCATCTTCCCACCTTATCTATAGGCTTGGCAATCTCTGCCCTAGCATCTTCCCACCTTATCTACAGGCTTGACAATCTCTGCCCTAGCATCTTCCCACCTTATCTACAGGCTTGACAATCTCTACCCTAGCATCTTCCCACCTTATCTACAGGCTTGACAATCTCTACCCTAGCATCTTCCCACCTTATCTACAGGTTTGACAATCTCTGCCCTAGCATCTTCCCACCTTATCTACAGGCTTGACAATCTCTACCCTAGCATCTTCCCACCTTATCTACAGGCTTGACAATCTCTACCCTAGCATCTTCCCACCTTATCTACAGGCTTGACAATCTCTGCCCTAGCATCTTCCCACCTTATCTACAGGCTTGACAATCTCTGCCCTAGCATCTTCCCACCTTATCTACAGGCTTGACAATCTCTGCTATGAGCATATCATGCAGAGCCGTAGATATGATTATGTTAAGGAGGATGGTTCACACAGAAAAGGCATTCGTTCGATTTCATGTGCACAATTCAATAATCGACGGTAAATTTGAAGACCTTTACGTGGAAAATTGTTTGGGGGGTGGGGGGTGGGGGGGGGTTATCTACCTTTTTGCTTAGTTCTTAGTACTAAATGTCAAGTTCAGATGTGCTAAGGGGAGGGGGATGTGTTAATCACCCCTAAACATCCCCCCCCTTTATTTACGAACCTGCTATCGTGTACTATGCTACAAATAAAAAACTATATTAAGCAAATTATCTATGAGAAAGATTGCAGAGTTGGGCAAATTTTATGAAGGGATAGTATAGACAAAGAAGAGGCTGTCCTAGACAAACTGAATGAGAAGTAAACTACAATATATATACTTATTTAGAGACTTCTTCTTCTGTGTTCGTACTCAAGCTCCTGCAGGTTTACAGGATGTAGTCAGGAGAACAGAATGGGGTGTGGCATAGTTTATAACTTGACTGATATATCTGCAACTTTTGACCTGCCATCCATCTTCATCATGACCTCTGTGTTACTTTGGCCCTCTATGGGTTGCGGCTGTCACACTGAAAGCTATTTAGAATCCTCCTAGGACAAGCCTGGCAGGTATTAGTATGACTGTACTTTGTAGGTTAACGCCATTTCTATGACACAAATTTGCGTACAATCTGCAGAAAGTTCTGCTTGCCTTGGAGATCTTTGTAGATACTTCATCATCAGTATGTGAATATTACTTATTCACAACTTTCAGTGCTTCGCTCTTGACCTTTATGTAGGGCTCGTGATAGATTTGGTCAGGGCTGGTTGAAATATGACTTCTGTTTTCTCCGTATCAATAGTAAGTCTAAAGTTGGTACAAAGTTTGAAGAATCGGTCTATGATGATTTGTCGATCAGCGTTGGTAGTTTGGGTACAGTCAACAGTAAATATTAAATCCCATGATGATATGTGATTTCACTGGTTTCTTTCTCGAAGCCGGCGAAGGAAGAACAATTTCCCATCAATGCGATATCTTAATACAAATCTCTGTTTAACTTCGTTTGAGATAGGAAAAGTTGCAGATAACTCTTCACTATACTGAACTCTAGCTTGCATTCCATCATGCAATTGCTGTACCATTGTGATACATTTCTGTGGACAAATTACCTGGACAGGAATGAAAATAGACAAATTATCTGCTCAATAATAGAAATTGACAAAACTAGTTCGGCAAAAATGAAATAGACAAACTACCCGGACTGGAATGAAATTAGACAATCTACTTTGACAAGAATGGAAATAGGCAAACCATCTGAAGAAGAATGGAAATGGATTTTTAAAAATATGAGCAAGAATGAAAATTTTCAAAGTACCCGTACAAGAATGGAAAAACAGGAAATCTATCTGAACAAACGTTAGACATATTTATAGCAATCAAAATGAAAACATCTTGACTATCTACATACTGTTTAGAGGAATTTCGTAATTCAACAAATACTAGTTTAAAATGGTTCATGAACGGTTATGGTTATGATGAGCCGATATCATTGCACTCCGGACAAACCGATAGGTGCTAAGTTCCCGCAGCATATGACCTAAGAGTATGCTTGTTGATAGTTCCCATGGACGGCTGGTTAAATATTTTTATTATTCGTCCTTGCAGGCTTTCAGTTCTAGCACATCTAATACCGAATCATTAAAATACCATATATGTCTCATCAATCAAGGTGTCCACATCACGCCGGCGCTCATGAAGAAATGTGGTTCATGAAACATCATAATGAATGTAACCGTTAAAAAGTCATAATAAATGTAAGCGTTGAAAAGTCATAATAAATGTAAACGTACTTTATCAGGTATATCAGGCTCTTAAGAAATATCAGGTATATACAAACTCACTGTTTATATATTTACGTGGGTATTGACAATACGTCATATGAATTGTGAAGATTTAGTTTTGTTCTTTGTGTCGTCAGTGTACAATGACTTCATTTACACCCTATATATATAGAATTTATGCAGTGAAATTTATCTAAAGGAAAGTTGATATAATTTTATGAGCAAATTTGGTATTTAAAGAAAAGTTATTAGATATAATTCTATTTTTAAAAAACAGTTTCAATAAATTCTAATGTAATTGATAAATGCGAGTTGGACGTGATTGATGATTCTTCTTCTATCGTTCGCCTGGATGTGCATAGTCCTATATCTGAAATTTTGTCCCTTCTATAAATTGGACAGCATATTGTAACTAGTACTAAGGTCCGTTCAGTTTTTTCAAGTGTTGCTTTTCTGAACCAGAATACTTGTTTTTTTTTTCTTTCTAGCATTTCATAATCATGATATCCTTGACGATTATGTATGCTCTGTAGGCTGAGATGTTTGTCAACATCTGCAGATGAAGTATTGCCAATCTTGAAACTGTATATACATATTATGTCTGCAGATTATGTTGTATCATGTCTCGAGGCGTAGAGTGACACAATATTTGTGTATGTTCATAGTTTGGTAGTCATCTTTTGTTAGTACTGGTTTTCTAACTGCTTTAATCATCTGTTTCTTTTGATGGTAATTTATTGGGAACATGCTATTGATCGTACTCATTAGTTAGCCGATCTGATTTTTTGTATTCAGATATTCTACAATACGATGGTATGCACTGGAGAGCTACTGTCCGCTGACTACTTAGTTTGGACAGTATTATTTTCAGGTCTGTTGATTGTCTGAGCTTGAGCACTTGGAGTTCTGATCGTGCATCTGTCAGAAATAATACAGACTATGTGGCCAATGTTGGCGAACAGCAGATTTTCAGTTGCCCCTTGATTGCCTGAAATTCTGCATCATAATTATTACTTATCCTGATGGACTGAAATAACTAATCACAGTAAAAAAAAATATAGCAAGATCAAAAATGTATATCTAAAGGCACAGAAAACAATATTTATGACAACAGATAAAACAAAGATCAAACCAATATTAAAAATAGATAATATAGAACTGGAATGTACAAATAAATTCGAATATCTGGCAGCAAATATAATCAGCTCCGGGAATTGTGCGATTGAGATCAAAAGAAGACTCGCAATTGCAGTACTCAAACTAACACAAATGAGAACGCTGTGGCAAAGTAGCGATAATGACACCAAAATAATCTTCTTAAGATCGTGTGCTTTCTCAATGACAACATACGGCTGCAAGATCTGCACTTTAAAGCAGGGCCGTAGATACGTTTACATTAAGGAGGGGGGGGGTACCTAATTTTTGAGACCGTTTGGAGAAAATTCGCAATGGAAGAGGTTTTTATCGATCTTAGGGTTAAGTTCCTAGTACTAAAAGTAAAGTTTAGATTTGTTAAGGGAGGAGTTCGAACCCACATCCCCAACCCTTCTCTTATCTACAGGCCTGCTATAAACAAGACAGTATCAAAAAGGATAAATTCATTAGAAATGGCGTGCTACAGAAAAACAATACGAATATTATAGACAGATAATTAAAAAAAAACACATAAGTTTTAAAACTACTGAAAATAAATGAAGGGTGGCTTATAAATACAATCGTAAGAATGAAACTACTGTTTTTTTTCTCTATACTTCTTCTTCAGCGTTCATTCTCAAACTCTCGCTGGATCTCTCTTGTAGCAGGACTACTAGACCTCCAGCAGGATGTAGTCCAGAAAATGAAATGCGTGTGTCGCCGTTTTATTTGCTCCAATGTCCCGACACATTTGTCTTCTGTGGATTCTCAATACTTAAAGATACTTGATAGCATGGAAATACTGATTCTTGAGGGCAAAGCACCAGAAAAGAGGAGGTAGATCAAGACGTTGGACCATTGATATCGAAGAATGTATGAAGATGTCACTATCCAATGCAGGCCTCTCGCCTGGAAACAGAATGGCGTTCAGAGAATCCGCGATGAAGAAAACATTCTGAAAAGCATGTTACTTGACATATAAATATATATATAATTATGACAGAATTTCGCCGCTGTATTTCGATCGTGACCCTAGCATTGTTTGGATACCATAGGCATATTCCTGCTCCTCCATTCTTCATTACATTCTGTGATGCTCCATTCGTATATACTCATTGTCAAGGAAACTGAAAGTGATTTTTTGACGTTACACAATATTCTATTCATTCCCACTGAAAATTTGTTTCATCCTCATTATGAATATAAACAGATAATCCGACATCTTCTCCCTAGGATGTTTGTTATGATACAGACTTTAATGGTGTCGATATCAAGTTGCTTACATTTAACAGTTTAGCGAGATTTCTAATCAGTTGCGTAAATATACATTTTTAGTGTGATTCTAGGTACTTTGATAAAATCTATAAGTTTACGGGTGATTATGAGAAATTGACACAATCTATTAGTTTAACTGAGAAGTTGATATTTCTAAGAAACATTCTCGCTTCGCTAGAAGCTACGGAGTCTGCTTCCTGGCAGACAGTGGGTCGCTTCGCTTAAAGAGACGGGGCAAATATGTGTAGCCAGAGAACAATGAAGTCCTCGTGTCTTGTTCAGTTTTTTTCTATAAAATGCTGCTAGAATTTACTGAATAAACTCGACTCAATATAAGTTTTTAGAATATATCCGTTAAACGAACATGACTCAATAGAAGTTGTTAGAATATATGAGTTAAACGTGACTCAATAGAAGTTATTACAAACTATGAGTTACACGTGACTCAATAGAAGTTGTTAGAATAGCGTTGTTAGAATCTATGAGTTAAAAATGGCTCAATAGTAGTTTAAATAATATATCAGATTGACTATTACTACGAGTTTCTATAATCTATCAAACAATTGCTTGCAAGAAAACAGAATTCCAATATTTTTACAATCTTGCTTTTACTCTCATGTAACCGCATAATTAATACCGTGAGTTAGCCAGGGTTTCTCACGCTACTCTCGTCCTCATTAAGTTTATCACTCGTAATTGCTGTTGGAACCACAGTTGACACTTGACGCAGTTGAGCTTTCGTAGAATGGAAAAACTTTGGGAACGTGTTCCATTGTTTGTTTGTACTTCCCCATTCGGACACATCTTTGCAAGTTCATATAAAGTGAAGGGAGAGATGTTGGGGTTCACACCCCCCTCCCCATAACGAATCAGAGCATTACTTTTAGTACTAGGAATCAGTGGCCTAAAGTCAATAGACAACGAACGCTTGGCGTCCCTTTCCATAATTTAGCAGTTTAAAAAACGAACATACATTTATAATTATTTACTATAATCATTAGAAAATATGTAAATATTTTTTTAAAATTTCGCCGATCTAAAATAAAATGTAATAAGAAATTACGCTGCAATGTATACAGGGGTATAAAACGAAAATAATGATGGAAAAAAATATAATCATTACAGAAATGTAATCTCACGTTTATTTGTTTAAAAAAAAAAGTTATCTGTCCTTGAAGCCCAAAACTACCGCATATGCATGACCGTCTGCAGTATATAATTTTTCCATTTAGAGTTGCAATTTTCATTCGCTGCAGACGACCCGACTTTAGATTTATTAATAGCGATTTAATTATTTCAATTAGATTCTATTAGACGCTGGCTACAGACCAAACATACACTTAGAAATAACTTATGATAACGTGATTTTTCAGAACTGCTATTATTAGTTGTTTTTTTGGTGCAATTAATTGTATACCGTGAATAAGCGTGATTCTGAAGAGAATCAAAATATATTTCAGAAATTCCTTGAACAACAATCGTCTGTCATGTATGACTGCCTTGTCGATTGATAAGAAACTATTAAATACCCTTTCATCAG
This sequence comes from Meghimatium bilineatum, assembly GCA_034231615.1. NCBI lineage: Eukaryota > Metazoa > Mollusca > Gastropoda > Stylommatophora > Philomycidae > Meghimatium > Meghimatium bilineatum. The sequence continues at coordinate 21,974,680 of CM067298.1, read as the reverse complement.
AATGATCATTCATTAAGAGGATGATGAACATTTTCGCATAAAAGAATAACAGACCGCCTGAAGTTGCACTACAAGATTATATAAGTTATGTTTTAAACAAAAATTAACTAGTTAATATTTAAATAGGGCCGCAAATAAGCGTTTCTGATGCGGAAGAAGGAGAGAGACGGGGGGGGGGGGTGGGGGGTGTTGGATATGTACATACTAAAAAAATGTCCGTCTGCTTCTCCACTTCAAATATTTATGCTACACAACTACTAGGAATGCAGCCAAAAGGTGGGCAAAACACCTCCTTTAACCATTTTTTTTTCACAATAAGCTTACATGTCTCATAAACAAGAGAGGGATGGCATAAGAAAATAGCGAATGACCTTTTTTAGAGTGAAAACTCCTTCTTACTTAAAACGTATCCACGGCCCCGTATCTTTGACAATCCTATTTGTATTTTCCTGGACATATGATATCCGAGTCTGTACTTCTACATATAATACGTGAGAGTTGTATATAATGCACAACTGGAGATCTGACGCTCGATCGGTCGTTCAGACGTTAATACAACCTATATAGGAAAGACAGTCCATGCGTTCGTATGATCGGCCAAGTAGGCTGTGTTAACGCAATATTGTGAGTTCATGTGTTAGTTAAACCTATATAGGGACACGACAGTAGCGGCCTGCTATCAGATGAGTCGTATGGACCATCTCTCGGGTGAGTGCTATCGGTCTGTGCCCGGCTGAGTCGGTGCACTGAGTGAGTATAGAATAAGTTTTAATACTACGTTATCTACATCCTAACACTAGGATTGGGTGGTAATGCGTGAATAAAACACATGACATACTTCGCATGTGCCCGCTATATATATATATATATATATATATATATATATATATATATATATATATATATATATATATATATATATATATATATATATGTCATGTGACGTATTCCTTCCAGAACATTGTCTTCCCAATGAACTCTCTGAACCTCTCTCTGTCTTGGGCGATGTGGCTTGCATTTTCTAGCGATGTATTCATGTTATCTTTAATGTCGTCAGTCCATCGTCTTCTTGGTCTGCTTCTCTTCTCAGGTACTCTTCCCTCCATTATTTGTCTTTCTAAACAGTTATGTCTCTTTATATGACCAAACAGACGTAGTTTTCTTTTTGTTATTGTGTTTAGTAACCAACAATCTGGAATATTCAGTGTGTTTATAATATCTTAATTTCTGATTTTATCCTTCCATGATATTCTAAGTATCTTTCTGTAGCATTTCAGCTCGAAGGCGTTGATCTTCTTATATACATATATATATACCCGTAACAGAAGCTTAACATGTCAGTATTTCTAGACACACGATATGTGACCTAGATGATGCAAATACGATGTCCCTTAGCTTCACACAGAAATCACAATAGGCACTAGCGTATCACATACGTATGCATATCTCTAGATATACAAGCAAATGTATAAATATTCGATAGAAGAACGTATGTGCATCGTTGAAAAACGAAACCCGTATTATTTTTAGATTGTGCAGGTACGTTACAGCTACGAGCGATAGGCGGTGAACATGTCTCAACATGTTCTGAATTAGTTGTCGCTGAATTATTTAGCATAGGGTGGGGAAAAGGCGGGGGTAACCATAAATAGTAATGGAGTTTTTTCCTATGATCATTAACAATACTTATAACCATACATACACACATATACAATAGCAATATAATAAAAAAACAGGAGGAAGTTAAGAAAACATATCAAAACATATTTTTTAATATCGCTCTCCTCCAACCACCTACTCTCAGTCAAGCAGACATGAATAGACAAATGACATATTCAGGCATACAGACAACCGATCAGAAAACGTACACGTACAACTACTTCAGAATTATCGGCCGACGTCTTGAAACACATCCCATAATCATGTCAGAACATGAACAGTCGTAGTAGTACTAGTAGTAGTAGTAGTAGTAGTAGTAGTAGTAGTAGTAGTAGTAGTAGTAATAGTAGTAGTAGTACTAGGAGTAGTAGAAGTAATAGTAGTAGTAGTAGTGGTAGTAGTAGTAGTAGTAGTAGTACTAGGAGTAGTAGAAGTAATAGTAGTAGTAGTAGTGGTAGTAGTAGTAGTAGTAGTAGTACTAGGAGTAGTAGAAGTAATAGTAGTTATAGTAGTGGTGACAGTATTAGTAGTAATATTAGTAATAGTGTGACAGTGTCAGGCTAACTAGTTCGTTATTCTCCTGTTGTATGATCTGCAATGTTAGCACCATGACGCCCTGGTTCCCCCCCTACCTACCCCCTCCTGGACCGAGTCTATTAAGCACATGTTATATAATGGTTTTATTACTAGTTAAGCGGTATTGTTATAGTCCTGATACGGTGTGTTTTCTGTGAGCGATTGAGGTGGACGAAAGTTGGTTGTTTTGGGAGAGTTGAGTACAAGAGAAATTGGAATTTGGATAATGAGACAGAACGAATTGGGTGTGCTTGGAAGACAGGCAGTAGTCTGTATGTCTGTGATTAAGTGGTTTTTGATATATGGCTCAGTTACAATAAGTGATAATAAGTGAAATACTGATAATAGTAGTAATAACAGTAGTATTTTAGTATTTTAGTAGCAAATAGTAGTAGAAGTAGTAAAATATAATATTAGTAATAGTAGTGGTATCAGTAGTAGTAGTAGTAGTACTAGTATTAAAAGTAGTAGTAATAGTAATACTAATATCATTATAGTAATATTAGTAGCAATAATACTGATAGGTGTAGTAATAATAGTAGTATTAGTGGCAATCGTTGTAATAATAGTAGTGATACTCGTAGTACGGTAGCCTAGTTGATAGCGAGCTTGCTTTCTATCACTGGGTTACAGAGTGCCAGGTTCGATACCAAGTCCGGACACAAAAAATCCGGGTTGTGATTTCTCGTTTGACTCGACCACTCCTCCAGTCGACTCAGCTGTAAATGCGTACCTGACGCATGAGTTAGGGAAGTAAAGACAGCAAGGAAGGGAACGGGCCACCCCACCTAATAGTTATTGCGGCTTAGTACATGAATAGTTATCTTCATCCCCGACAGCAGGTTGCTGCCATGGGATATACCTTTACTTTACTCGTAGTATTAGTAGTAGTAGCATAAGGGACAACAAAAGAAGCTTGTGGGTTGAGCTGGCGGTCTTATTCCAATAAAATAGCTTGCATGTTACACAATAGTGGTACTAGCAAGCGTAGTAGTTGTAACAGTATTAGCATTAGTAGTAGTAGTAGTAGTAGTAGTAGTAGTAGTAGTAGTAGTAATAGTAGAACAAGTAATAATAGTAGTGGTAACAGTAGTAGTAGTAGAAGTAGTGGTGTGGTAATAACATTAGTAGTAGTAATAATAATAATAGTAATAATAGTTGTAGTAGTAACAGTAGTAGCGGTGATAGTAGTAGTAGCAATAGTAGTAGAAGTAATAATAGGGGTAGTAGTGGTAGTAGAAGTAGTAATATTATCAGCAGTAGTAGTAGTATTACCAGTATTAATAGTAGCAGTTATAGTAAAATACTAGCTACAATCGGGAAACGAGAGTCTGCAGCGTCATACATAAACGTAGTGCTGTCCGGTACAGCGAATAGCGACTGTCACGGGATATTTACCATATTTACCATGGAATAAACAAACCATTAGAATACAGTTTTAATGCCTTTGAGGTGTGGATAGAGCATCATGGAGGGATAAGAAAATAAACAACGATGTTCTAATAAAACTTCGCATGAAAAGAATTAATAAAGGAAATGGAAATTAGGTAAATCGATATTTTTACCCGCTATATTTACACCAATACATGTGTGTATCTGGATATTAAAACAACCAAAGTAACCATAGAAGCTACACTTAATATCCGTCTACAGATGGATATATACATATATAGAAGTAAAAAATAGCATATATATTTGCTCATAGACTACAGCAAGCACTCAGAGCCGAAAACGAAAAAAATAATTGAATGTCTTCAAGACATAGATATAGATGGAAAAACCATCAGACTGATTAGAAATATAAATTTGAAACAACACGCACCAATAAGGTATGAAAACAGTTACTCACCATCATCATGATCAGGTGCCATGCCGACTAGCGTAGGCGATCATGGCTTTCCACAGCTCTCTGTCTCCAGCATTATGTATCAAGCTCGTTGTAGTTTCCCTGACCTTCCAGGTTGTCAAACGTTCAAATATTTTCTCATGTACTCATGTAAATGTATTTTATCAATACTCACCATACATAGAAATAAAAGGGGGGGGAGGAGACAAAAATGTATGTTTATCAACCAACCTATTTAATATCTACACAGATAATGTCTTTAAAAATATAGAAGGAATATCAGGCTTCAACATCAATGGGAAAAAATAAACAACTTGAGACATACAGATGACACGGTTCGCTTAACAGATAGTGTGAAAGAACTACAAAAACTAATAGATCACGTCGATAAACCAGGTACACAATATGGACCGGACATTAACATTTGTAAAATAATGCTAGCCAGTAAAGTCACAGAAGAACAGGTGCTAAACATAAAAATACACGGAGAGAAACTACAACTAGAACATTATCAATAGCTCGGACACATAATTAAAAAAAAGGCACATGTGAAACAGAAGATAAAAGGATAATAAGAATGACTAAAAGCACTTCCAAGGACATAAGGAAAAGACTAATAACTGAACATATTACAAATAAGCTAAATATCAGAATTATAAAATGTTGTCTTTACTATATTAATGTATGGCTCGGAAACATGGTCAATAAACAAACCATTAGAATACAGTTTTAATGCCTTTGAGGTGTGGATAGAGCATCATGGAGGGATAAGAAAATAAACAACGATGTTCTAATAAAACTTCGCATGAAAAGAATTAATAAAGGAAATGGAAATTAGGTAAATCGATATTTTGGACATATTATAAGACATGACACCTTCTTGAAGACTTTAAGTGAGAGTAAAATCGAGGGGAGGCGAGCAAGAAGTAGACACATATACAAGTGAGAGATTAACATCATGAGATGACCAGGTTACAGTCTAGCAGAGTATATCACCAAGATAATAGACTTGGGATGTTGCAGGTCTGATGCAGCCAACCTTCACTGTGGAGACGGAATGTAATGATGATGATTTGGTATCGCATCTACCGATGCAGAATCCGTCTTGTGATTAGGCATATGTGTGTTTCATTACATATCTAAGTTATCAAATTTAGTTTCTGTCAGATTTCCAAGTTTTCATATCATAAGAACGGACTCTTCTCTACCAAAATATCTCATAGTGCCATATTTCCATGTATCCATCTATGTCACTTTTCTAGACTTTTGAGTCCTACTTTTCAATACTTATCTAAGTTTTCAAGTATACTGTATGTCTTATTTCGAAGTTTTTATGACATATCAACTCACTTGTCTCCAGCAACAAGTTTAATATTGATCTGTTTCTATGTTATTACAACTTACTTTTCACGAGAACGGAAACTTTACAAAATACCAGTCAAACGTACACCAGAAACATGTCTCATACATAGCAAAACACACACCCGATACTGATAGTCTCCAAACAATTACTCTCATTCAACCAAAATACGAATGAAATTGTCTCTCAGGCAACCAAAATATATGTAACACCAAAACACACCCGATACGGGGCCTATCATGCACTACAGAGACAGCAAACACTGCGGTGCCAGTGAAATATACATCTAAAAATTGTAGATACAGCACACATCCATCCCAGTACTCTCAGACAGACAGACATACAATAGACACATCACAGTTCCAGTCATACATACGATCAAAAGGAGTCTAGCAAACATCACCAAGAACAGAAACCCTAAAAAGCCAGTCATACATAGCGAAACATAGCTCTCGTACTGCTGGTCTCCAAACAATTGCTCTGCCACCAAAGATACAACTGATATTGGCTCTCAGGCAACCAAAATACATACAACACCAAAACACAACCGAAACGGTGCGTAGAAAGCAACACACAGAATAGAAACACTACAATGCTAGTGATTATTCGCCACCAAACAATCACTATCAGACAAACAGACACATCACATTTCCAGTCATACAAACGAACAAAAAGGTGCATATAAAGCACCGCAGAGAATAGAAACTCTACTAGGCCAGTTACGACAGGTCATGACTTGTTACAGTTCCCTTAATTGCTATCCCCTGCGACAGGTCATGATCTGTTATAGTTCCCTGAATTGCTATCCCCTGCGACAGGTCATGATCTGTTACAGTTCCCTGATTTGCTATCTCCTGCTACAGGTCATGATCCGTTATAGAGCCATTGTTTCATGAATTCAGTCGTCAACAGGAAATCCAAAAGTGTGCATCTCACTGTCACCTCCAGATCTGTTTCCTAGGGGCAGGTTTTAGTCCACAAGTTGCCAAACAGTGGACACGTCTGCAGAGTATGTTTTGGAGTATGGGAACCTTCAGTTTGTGGATATGTGCTTGTAGTCTACATTGCCCTGTACTAAGCATAAAGATTATAGTTTGCTGTGCTATATTCAGTTTATAGATAGAGTATTGCAAAATGTTGCTGTCTGATCTCTGACTCCACTTATGTTTGTGTTTTATTTTTGTAAGATTTTTTAACTTCACCGTAAACATGACCTAGGGGCAAATTTCCGTGAAATATTTTGGTTGGCCTTAGCTATTTTTGACACGCGATTACAAGTATGTAAATATTGACCAATCAAAATCCCAATAAAAAGTAACGAACAGGTTCCTAATTAATTCTGTTAGAAGGCCTTTACCGCCGTTAGCCACGACCAAGCAGACATACTCAATGCACAACGGAGTCTGTACTATCGGATTTTGGGATACATTGACATGAGTTAGTATCGAGAATGCGTGAGTTGAGAGAGGATAGAAAGACGTGGCTCGTAGAGAAAAGGAAACAAAAAATTATATAAGAACAAGCACTGAAATAACATAAAACCGGAACCATTAGCAGCTCTGAGAGATTTACTGAATCGGAGATCTGAGCATCTATGTTATGTCCGGTATGCGATGAAGTTAATTAATCAACATATTTGATACTTAAAGAAAGATTTCAGTGTCATTTGAGTGCCCATGTTTTCAATATCATTTAACTAATTTAATTTTTAATATTATTTCAGTATTCAATATTTCATTATTATTTAAGTCATCCAAACTTCACTTAACCATCAAGTTTTAGATTTAATTTCGATGATCAAGTTCTCCACGTCATTTCTGCCATCACATTTTTCGTGTGTGCTCAATAACTACACATGTTCATGGATTATTAACGTCATTATTTAACCAACATCCTTGTCAAATTACTGTCCGCATTCTTGAATTATTCACAATAGCTTTCACGGTAATTTCTGTGATGATGTCGCTGAGTTTCTTCAGGCTGTGTTAGTTTTATTGAAAATTTTCTATATATGTCAGTTCAGACATGAAATATATTTCTCGTGATAGGTATGGTAAGTATTTTTGAGAAGGGAATCATGTGTTCTGTTAATGTACGGTCACTTTAGAATGAGTCACTTTTCTAAGTCTGATCTGTCCCAAAATACAAGTACGATCGTCCGTTGATGATGTCCCAAAGGAACAACCGGCTTGAGGTCGTCGAGACAAAGAGAACATAGTATTGAAGTCCTGGCAGTCAAGAGACCAAATGCTACGTCGCAGAATTGAATCAAAACGAGAAGAGATGAGGCATGAGAGAGTTCAGTGGCGTTTCCGCGTCTCTGTGATTTGCTATGATCTGCTCTGATCGCTTTGTCTTCTGGGACACTGAAGGTGTAAATGGATTTCTGTTTCAAACTCGTATAGCCGGTGTCTGATTGATTCGTCGGGCGAATTGTCATTGGCATGAGTCCTCGGCTAGGTACGGGGTCAGAAAGATGTCTTTAACAAAAGCAGAGTTCAATGTTGGTCTATGTCTTGTACAGGGCGGGGCTTACCATAAATGCTGCCCCTTCTTATTGGCATCACAATATTTTTCGGTTTTCTCACGAGCTGGCATTCAAATGATGACGTATCTGAGAGCAGATTGCTTTTTAATGTCCACGGAGATCGATAGTTGACCACTCGTTATTCTAGAGACTAAAAATTATCGATCGTGGTCTTGTTTCTGTCCTCCCACATACTTATACACACACCGCACATCCACACACACACACCGCACAGAACACACACACACACTTATATATAAAATCCGTATATAATGGGGGTGGGGATTATGGAGGGAGTGTTCACCCCCCACTCCTTATCAAAGCTAAACATGACTTTCAGAAGTATGAACGTAACCAAAATATTGGTCAGAACCCCCTCCCTTACTGATTTTTCATCAAATGAAAAGGGTTTCAAATATTCCTACAAAAATTGAAATGCACACACGAAAACAGACGAATAACATATTTTATTTTTAGTAAAACCCCATCCTTAAGGTAATGATAGCTACGTCCTTTATGTTACAGTTACTAATGATACAGTGCTTTTGTCTGGGAGTACGTGGTTATACGTCATAACCCTCACCTTATTTATTCTGGTTTTAGTTGTTGTTGGCTCTTTGTTATTTTAGTTCTGCGTCAGATTAAAGGAACATCATGCCTATGGAGAAATAATTATGATATGAACAACTGAAAAGTCCATCTCATCAACTATTCATCTCTTCATGTTCCGGATTTTAAATACTTAGATAGTATAACCAAAGAATTTACATACTTAGTATAACCAAAGAATTTAAATACTTAGAAAGTATAACCAAAAATTTTAATACTTAGATAGTATAACCAAAAAATTTAAATAATTAGTATAACCAAAGAATTTAAATACTTAGTATAACCAAAGAATTTAAATACTTAGTATAACCAAAGAATTTAAATACTTAGTATAACCAAAGAATTTAAATACTTAGATAGTATAACCAAAGAATTTAAATATTGAGGTAGAATTTTTTCCGAAGATAGAAGAATAGACAGAGAAATAGAAACAAGGTGACAGAAAGCAAGCACTGTGACCTACCAACTTTCACCATTACTTCTTCCCCCAAAGATCAAGATGGAAATAAATAAAAACAGGTAATATCTACAATTTTTATACCAAAACCCTGATACCAATGTCAAACATTGTCTTTAACACTCACAGCAGAGGAAAATTGTTACATGTGAAATGAAGTATAGGAGAAAAGATGCAATGGTTACTAAATTAGATAAAATAAGAGATGAAGAAGTTAGGAAAAAAGTTGGTATAATATCATGTATTGAACATATTGAAAGACAGCAAGTAAAATGGTTTGGTCATCTTAATGGAATAAACCCAAAACAAATACCAATAAGAGCATACGACAGACGAATATCTGGGGGTAAAGCCAAAGGTAGACCAAGGAAACGATGGATGGAAAACATCGATAGCCTTGAACAAACATGGACTAAATGTAAACACGGCGACATATCTGGCCTTGGAGCGACAGCTTAATCTCCCACCCCTACACTTAACGGCAAGTGTAAATACGAGCAACCATCATTCACCTGGAGACAGACAATAGACAATAGATAATATAGCCTCATAATTTACATTCACAAAACGAGGAACACAAAAACATCCAGTCGAGAACACTTTCGCATATTTTTGCAATATATCAAACAGTTTGAGTAAGTCACTCGTTGTTAGGTTGTTTTATGACATTTTTGTAACACTTATGCTTATTATTGTTCACTGTGATATTTGTCCTGTGTTACCCCAGCCTCCAATTTCCTGTGGAGGGTTGTTATCCGACACTGGAACTTTTATCCCCTTAAGTCAAATATTGATTTCTCAATATATCAAGACAGTGAGACAATTTCTATAGTAAGGCAAATGTCATTGTAATGAAAAGTGCTAACAATTTGAGTGCAATCTAGGAATCAAGGCCAGTTGGAAGATGGAAGGGTATGTTTCTTTTTCTGTTTCTAAGGAAGATACATTGTATGTTTCTTCTTTGTCTATGAAAGATGCATTGTATGTTTCCTCTGTGTCTATGAAAGATGCATTGTATGTTTCTTCTGTGTCTATGAAAGATGCATTTTATGTTTCTTCTGTGTCTATGAAAGATGCAGGGTATGTTTCTTCTGTGTCTATGAAAGATGCAGGGTATGTTTCTTCTGTGTCTATGAAAGATGCATTGTATGTTTCTTCTGTGTCTATGAAAGATGCATTGTATGTTTCTTCTGTGTCTATGAAAGATGCAGGGTGTGTTTCCTCTGTGTCTATGAAAGATGCATTGTATGTTTCCTCTGTGTCTATGAAAGATGCATTGTATGTTTCTTCTGTGTCTATGAAAGATGCATTGTATGTTTCTTCTGTGTCTATGAAAGATGCATTGTATGTTTCCTCTGTGTCTATGAAAGATGCAGGGTGTGTTTCCTCTGTGTCTATGAAAGATGCAGGGTGTGTTTCCTCTGTGTCTATGAAAGATGCAGGGTATGTTTCCTCTGTGTCTATGAAAGATGCAGGGTGTGTTTCCTCTGTGTCTATGAAAGATGCAGGGTGTGTTTCCTCTGTGGCTATGAAAGATACAGGGTGTGTTTCCTCTGTTAGTTTACTGCTGCTGAAACACCATAATGACTGACTTACCACAACTAAACACAGGCGTGAAAACTTTTCTCTCAGTTCTCTAAGTAGATGTGCCTCTACCTTAGACATTGCTCACTGTTGAGAATCACAGTCTTCTGGATTTGAAACTAAAACTGTGGAGAAAACAACACAATTTCATACAGGAAGCAAGAGCTTTATCGTTCATACTTTCTATGGATAAAAAAAACTATAAATAATGCTAATGACACACTTTTCCATAACTAAAACAAAATAATGACAAACTTACTATAACTAAAGGAAGGGAGCTCAACAAGAACAGTATTATATACAAACAATCATGCACGCAGTTAAAATGATGTTGAAATCTTCGAACAAAGACAATTGGATAAAATTGAATTGGCCATGGGAGACACTGGGAGGAAAATCTATAAATATATGAGCAGCCCAAATCCTAAAGACAACATCAACCTCCTGGGAAGGAAAGACCAGAGAATCATCTTCAGACTGCGCACAGAACATGTACAGCTTAAAAACCATCTGAACAGAATACAACCATAACACACTCCAGGGTGCCGGATGTGCACTCATCCCTATGAAACCGTTGACCACCACCTTTTTGAATGCCCAGCGCTAGAGGTCATCAGGAAAATGCTTCTCCCTCCAGGTTCAGATAAAAGGAATACATCATATGGAACAAAACAACAGCTCACAAACACATGCATATATCACACAATGGCATTGGGTCAACGGGCATAAGCCCATGGACCGCTGAATCCGCAACCAACCATAACGAAAACAAAATATTCCTGTCCTAGATCATAGAAGATGCATTTCAAGAAAAGAAGAAAGTTTTCACTCTATGGATAGATCTACAAAAAGCTTTCGACAAGTTCTGGAAAAATAGACTGATAGTAAAGCTGCATCGAAATGCAATTAGGGGTAGCATAAGTAAGTGAATACAATCCTTCCTACACAATCGGAAAGCAAGAGTCACATGGAAGGCCATAACAGGAAAAGATTTATCCGAAAACATGGAGTTCCTCAAGGCTCAGTACTGTCTCCAACTCTGTTTATTGCTTTTATAGCTGGTCAAATTTGCGAATCGCCACAAGGCGTAAGAACTGCAATGTATGCTGATGACTTGGTGGTGTGGTGTGTAGAAGAAAATCTAAAGATCGCCAACAAACAATTGTAAAAGACAGCAGACAACATAGTATCATCGCAGAGAAATGGATGGTAAAGATCAATTCCGAAAAGTCATCAACAACACTCTTCACATTCTCAAGTAAGGACAAAGCGGGAGAGATAACACTTTTAAATGTACGTATCGAAACAGAAGAGGGGCCAATGTACTTGGACACTAGATACGAGACTGACATGGAGGTCTCACATTGAGAATATAAAAGCAAAGGTATGAAAGAAAATTGCTTTCCTGAGGAAATTGGAAGGAACAAACTGGAGGGACAATGAGGCAACCTCAAAGAAGGTATATACAGTTGCAATTAGACCAGTACTAGAATATGGATCAACAGCATGGACTTCAGCAGCGAATTCCCATCTACAAATCTTGGACAAGGTACAAATTCAAAAACTTCGCCTTATCACAGGTGTCATGAAGACCTCTCCCATAAATTAAACAGGAAAAATATTACAGGCATCACCGCCTTACCATACCGGCGAGACACAATACCATGGTCCATGTAGAAAAGTACAAGAGAATGTCAGCACATCCAATGAAGGCAGATACGGTGACCTAGTCAGTTGAAGACTGAAGAGGAGCAGTTGTATTGACCAATCCAAAAAACTAAATAGAAAATGTCAGGAAGAACTACAACACATAACAAGAACTACAACACATAACAAGAACTACAACATATAACAAGAACTACAACACATAACAAGAACTACAACACATAACTAGAGAGATAACACAAGCACTTTTTGCAGTTCCGTAGGAGCAATATCAAAATCTCACTGTCAGAACAACCATAAACAACTACTACACTATGATAGAACTGAATATTCTTCAAAAGAACACAATAGTATGCAACATGATTGAAGATATGTACCCCAGAGAAGCATGGATACAAGTATATACCGACGGATCAGCAACCAGAGCAGTGAAGAATGGAGGTGCTGGCGTGTACATAAAATATCAAGAAAAAGAAAATGAATCCACATGTTCACCAACTGAAATATTCTGCTCCAACTACTCGAACAGAAGTACAGGTTTTAAACATTGCTGCAGAAATAATTAAAAACACAGTAAGCCAATGTCAACAGCTGGTGTTTCTTACTGATGCTATGTCTGTCCTACAAGAACGTGACAATGATAAACTGCCAGACCTGAAAGAAGCCATACGAGAAGTGAGCATCCAAAGAAGGGTAGTACTCTAGTGGATACCATCCCACTGTGGTATATCAGGAAATGAAGAGGCAGATAGAGTGGCAAAGGATGGAGCAACACAGGAACAAAAAAGACCAAAAAAATCACCTATCAAGAAACGATGACCTTCATCAAGATTATCAGGAAAGTCGACCACCCAAAAGACAACTATCACTATTTCGACAGACCTGAGATGGTTAATTTCCGCATCAGAACAGGACAAAACAGATTAAACAGCCACTTAAATAGAGTAAGACTGGTCCCATCAGCTATGTGCCCTTGTGGGCAGGCAGAACAGACCACTGTGCCCATGTGGGAAGGCAGAACAGACCACTGTGCCCATGTGGGCAGGCAGCACAGACCACTGTGTCCATGTGGGCAGGCAGCACAAACCGCTGTGTCCATGTGGGCAGGCAGAACAGACCGCTGTGTCCATGTGGGCAGGCAGCACAGACTGCTGTGTCCATGTGGGCAGGCAGCACAGACCGCTGTGTCCATGTGGGCAGAAAGCAAAGACCGCTGAATATATCCCGCAATATATTAAACCAGTTAAGGGAAGAACACTGGCCCACCGAGATGGATATTCACAGAAAGATGTACGGAAACACCGAGTAGCTTTCAAATACAGCAGCATTTATTAAGAAAACCGGACATGCTATGTAGACATGTTAAACTGTGAACGAGAAGAAGAAGAAGAAGACTAAAACAAAATAATGACAGACTTAGTATAACTAAAGCAAAATAATGACAGACTTAGTATAACTAAAGCAAAATAATTACATACCACAACTAACATACAATAATGACAGACTTATTATAACTAAAAAAACAATAATGACAGACTTACTATAACTAAAAGAAAATAATGACAGACATAATATAACTAGCACAAAATAATGACAGACTTAGTATAACTAAAGCAAAATAATTACATACCACAACTAACATACAATAATGACAGACTTATTATAACTAAAAAAACAATAATGACAGACTTACTATAACTAAAAGAAAATAATGACAGACATAATATAACTAGCACAAAATAATGACAGACGTATTATAAGTAAAACAAAATAATGACAGACATAATATAACTAGCACAAAATAATGACAGATGTATTATAACTAAAGACAAATAATGACAGACACAATATAACTAGCACAAAATAATGACAGACACAATATAACTAGCACAAAATAACGACAGACTTATCATAACTAAAACACTTGCTATCACGACCACCCATAAATGTATCAGCCGTGACCAAGGTATCTTTCCAGTCGTGAACGTCTACCATTTGTATTTAATAACCGTGAGTTGTGCACAAACTCGCTCTTTGTTCAGTAACTTCATGCCTTCACGTGAATGTCTCATCTTTTCTAGCATCATCCATCATGAACACTTAACTCTGAGAGCAGCTCAACTCCTGCAGACCTTTTGCAGCTGTTTTCGATTTTCTTCTAAACATTCACGTATCATTGGGAACTTGATGGCTTTCTAACGACCTCGATATGAACAGAAATGCTATGAACTCTAACCCGCGTTTCTATTACTAAAAAATACGCGTAATTTGGTATGAAAGAAGGGAGGGAAGAATGATAAGAAATGAGGAAGTCACGGAGTTACCTACCATTGAAAAATCAAGGCGTTCTGGTTCAGTAATTATGAGATTTTACTGTACGAAAAGCGGATACTTGTAGAATGAGAAATGCGGGTTTTGCGCACAAACGATTTATTTACAAACAGCTGGTTGGTATGTGATTATTAGTTCATACATGGACATAAATTTCTGTAAATTAGTTTCTGCATGAAGATATCTTTAGAAAATATTACTCTGTATAACAACAACAAAATCAATAACAGTGTAATTAAATAATCTATAATTTTCCATGAGTGTAAATGGTACATAAAATATATAACTATCTTGGAGGTATTCGTGGTAGGATTACATGAACTTACATCTCCAGTATATTCTATATAGTTAAGTACTTAGATTTATCGGTTCTTTAGTAGACTGGTTTGTTGGCTTGCATCGGAAACACAACTTGGTTGATCTTACCATTTGATCGAATGATGATTATCAATATTGTGATGACGATGCGTTGGGTGTATAAGTGTGCATGTAATATTACGATTTGGGTGCATAAGTGTGCATAGAACATTAAGGTTTTGGTGTATAAGTGTGCATAGAACAATAAGGTTTGGGTGTATAAGTGTGCATAGATCATTAAGGTGTAGGTGTATAAGTGTGCATAGATCATTAAGGTGTAGGTGTATAAGTGTGCATAGATCATTAAGGTGTAGGTGTATAAGTGTACATATAACATTAAGGAAAACTGAAAATTAATGCCATATTTAACAGTCTTTCTCAAACTTTAAGATTGGCTCCTCAAATCTTAAAAAAATAATTCACGCTAATATATTAGGATACACAGGAACACAAACATTGGAAAGTGTACAAGAGTCAGACCAAGACTATGATGGAGGCCTGACATTGAAGACCATCTGAATGTGACTCTGGAAGAGACTGGACAGCTTGCTCAGAATTGGAAGCCCTACAGAGTGACAGTGAGTAAAACGCTCTGCAAAGGCCAAGTCACATAGACAGGACAGTATGATGCCCTTGGATTTAATAAAGAATATTTACTCGCAACCACCGTTTCAAAGGCTGTGATTCTTCATGAATGGCGTTAATTAGTATTATCAGAAACACTTCGATATACTTGTCTGATGTATATTTTACATTTACTTCATATGTTAGTGCACTTCTCGGATGTATATTTTACATTTACTTCATATGTTAGTGCACTTCTCTGATGTATATTTTACATTTACTTCACATGTTAGTGCACTTCTCGGATGTATATTTTACATTTACTTCATATGTTAGTGCACTTCTCGGATGTATATTTTATATTTACTTCATATGTTAGTGCACTTCTCGGATGTATATTTTACATTTACTTCATATGTTAGTGCACTTCTCGGATGTATATTTTACATTTACTTCATATGTTAGTGCACTTCTCTGTCTTATACTGCTAACATCCCCCCCCCAAACCAAAAAAACAAAAACAACAACAACAAAACGCAACATTATTTCAAACATGTACCAAACTTTTATTTCACTGAACTATTGTTTCAACCTTGACATGAAAAAAACTTTCTGACAAACTAAACCAAACCAGTCTCTGCTCATTACCAACGGTCCAGTGATGATGGTGGTTCGCTCGCTGCAGACGGTTCTGGCGATGCTGGTCTGTAAGAACAGGACCCCTGTATGATCTTCTAGCCTAAAGACCAGCTTCGTGCAGCCGGTTGCTGACCGTTTGATCTGAAATTCGACGAGCTTCTGGCATTGACTGGACCGTGGAGGACGCAGATGCAAATTTAATCCTGAGGTGATACAGCCGCATGAAGCAGACTTCAGCAGGAGTTGTAACTCTGAGTCTTCACTGCACGGCAGGTCTGCCACTGAGCCAGTTTGTTGAAATCGCCCCCAAAGGCAACTAATGGTGCATCTAATCACATTAAATTGTTTGGCCTCTACACTTTGTGATTGTCCAGTCTGTAAGCGCCCAATGATGATGTATTGTTGTTCTGTAGAGATATGAGCCACACTTTCGTATTGAATGTACAGCTGAATTTATTCGAGGATCGACAATCTTTTATATGCATTCAATAATGTAATCAGAGAGTTTTGTATTCACTAAATTTAACGGGATTGTAATGGAACCTGTCATATGACCGCAGACAAGAGGCGGAGATAAACGCAAGATGTAACAAGGCCTGTCTGGTAATTGGTCAATTAACACCTTTACTAAGAAACAAAGATATTACACTAGAAACAAAGAAAACGCTTTTAAAAACCATTTTTTTTTACCAACGTTGTGTTATCAGTGTCAAACTTGGACATTAGATTCTAGAACAATTCATAAGATTAACACCACTGAAATGAAATGTGTGAGACGTATGATTGGAGTTAGCTTGAGAAACAAAATCAGGAATGAAGCACTAAGAAAAAAAATAGGGATCAAGTCAACAATAGAATACATCCAGAAACAACAAGTTAAATAGTACGGCTACATAACCAGACAGAAAGAGCAAAGTATTATTTAAAAAAAACACTTAACAAACGATACGAAAACAGGCGACCTATTGGACGCCCTCGTAAAAGGTGGATAGATAGTGTATTAGAGACAATCGGAAATATAACAGCAGAAGAGGCAAATAGAAGGGCAAAAGACCGTACAATCACTCTCCCCTCAACACCGAAAGGTACATGAGGATATAAAGAAGAAGAAGAAGAACCTGTCACGAATTTCTGCCCAAAATGTTTGTTTTGACATTGACCTCTTTCATGACCTTACGAATCATGAGGTAAGTACATTTCAGGTAACCACGAGAAGTTAGTGATCAGGTAGACACAACTTATTGTTTAATGATGTCCAATAAGCTAATATCTTTTATAAAAACAATTTTTTTTAAAGTTGTTTTTTAAACAGTATATTTTCTTGATTTATATATGATTTTAATACACCAATTGTCAGAGTAGTTTAATTGTGGATATTATCGATCAGGGCTGTAGTTCGTCGGTAAGAGTGGGTTTTACTTTAAAGAAGAGGACATTCCTTCATTGTTAGTGGATAATTTAATAACTTTCGTGTGAGTAGGAGATCTTTTATTATATGTTATAGACAGAAAGAAGGGGGGGGGGGGGGTGGTGGTAACCATTATGGAAAAAATGGAAGCGGTTAGCATATTTTTTGCCTTGCTTCTTAGAGAAAAATATTATGTTCTGGTTCTCTAAGAGAAAGTTTGAACAGCAAAATGTCATGTTCTGATTTTCTAAAGAAACAAACAATTTGAACAGACACCCTCCCCTTATGAAATCGCATGTCGTATGAATGACAGAGAAAAGGGATTTGTCAAATGAAAGATCAAGAAATTGAAAAAATGACTCTTTTAATTCTGGAATAAAAAATTAATTGTTAGAATTCTAATTTTTGGGATCTCATGTTGGATAGACAATGCTTATATTTTGGGATCTCTTATTGGGTAGATGATGCTTATATTTTGGGATCTCGTATTGGGTAGATGATGCTTATATTTTGGGATCTCTTATTGGGTAGACGATGCTTATATTTTAGGTCTCAACTATCCATTTATCAATTAATCTTCTAGTCATGTATTTTCCGTCATGGCATGATTTTCCAGAAACGTCATTTGTCACAAGTCACCAGAACTGTACCTAGTAACCTCAGTTAACCAGTGCAGGCTTTCTAGCTGATTTAATGGGGGCATTCGTTCCTTTTCTTGATTATTCCCGTGTATTCCGTTGACAAAAAAATAGCCAAGGCTACTCCAAGTATATACATAGTAGCCAATGGATAGCGTGAAAATAATCAAAAACGTACCGAATTAATTCAGCTAGAAGGCCTGTACTGTCTAGAGCAGGGCACACGCCCCACAAGGGGGCAATATGATTGTTCAAGGGGGCAACTCGAAGAAGTTATAATTAGGCTTTATAAGGGAATAATTCAATTTTTGAATATAAAAAAATTGTATATGTTACGTAGGGAGGGGGGGGGGCATCAGAATTTTAGAAAGACTTAGATGGGGCATGGTACAAAAAAGGTTGGGAAACACTGGTCTAGAGTCACGGTTCATTTTAGTCACAATACTTGTCCATAGTTACGCCAGGCAACTAGTCGATGTCACTTCCCATGTCACTAATCACAACATTAACGTTTAGTCAAATCAGCTCACCATGGCAACTACATAACGTTCACTATCGTAATCTCCCATATTTGAAAATTAGACTCATGCAACAAACTCCAATATGTTAATTTGTCGGCCTCATTCAATATATCCGTCCCATGTGTTTTACTTTCATGTGTTCGGCGGGAAGATTGTAGGATCGTCTACTGGGTCTGTGAGCATTTTGCACTCTTGGTAAGATAAATCAGTGCTCTTCAACGGTTAAGTCGCGGCAACATGTCTACCAGGCCGCGAGAACTTCTTGAACTGTACAGTTTTGTATAATATATAGAAATTACTGGGACTAGGTCCTGAACTGAAAACATTTTTGTTTACCAGTTTCTGGTCTCATAAAAATTGACGAGAACAGGGATAAACTAGTGAATTATGCAACCTTTTCAGCCAGTGTCCCTATGGGCATAATTTAATTTTACTTCAGTGGTACACCTCTTCCCTCCCCCCCCCCCAATCCCATTGCATAAACAAAATAAAAACTTGTTGACTTTTTTTCAAATTTATTTACTCTATATTATTAATATTGATCAAAGTTACCTTTCTTAAAGACTTGTTACTATATATATTATTGTTCTTTTGATTAAGTATTCCCCCTATCTCATTAACTATTCCTGAAATTGTCACATTATTTCATTAACTCCTGTTCAAGTAGTCACCTTATCTCGTTAACTCTTGTTCAAGTAGTCACCTTCTTCCATTAACTCTTGTTCAAGTAGTCACCTTATCTCGTTAACTCTTGTTCAAGTAGTCACCTTATTTCGTTAACTATGTTCAAGTAGTCACCTTCTCCCATTAACTCTTGTTTAAGTAGTCACCTTATCTCGTTAACTCTTGTTCAAGTAGTCACATTATTTCGTTAACTCTTGTTCAAGTAGTCACCTTCTTCCATAACTCTTGTTTAAGTAGTCACCTTATCTCGTTAACTCATGTTCAAGTAGTCACCTTCTCCCATTAACTCTTGTTTAAGTAGTCACCTTATCTCGCTAACTCGTGTTCAAGTAGTCACCTTATCTCGTTAACTCTTGTTCTAGTAGTCACCTTATCTCGTTAACTCTTGTTCTAGTAGTCACCTTATCTCGTTAACTCTTGTTCTAGTAGTCACCTTATCTCATATCTCGTTAACTCATGTTCAAGTAGTCACTTTATCTCCTTAACTCTTGCTTAAGTATTCACCTTTTCTCACTAACACTTGTTTAAGCAGTCCCTTTATGTGCCCTATCCATCCCCCCCCCCCCCCCACGGGCTTATGGTTCATTAATTATAAAAATGCTCTATGTGACACCCCAGGAACTTGCTTTACGTCTATAAAGAGGGAACATAGTCTAATTGATAAACAAGGAGTTAAGTCAGACACGGATCTGGTAGAAATAAAACACTGTGCTAAATCGAACACTAATCAGGTAAAATTATAAAAGTGTGAGTTCGAGAAAATATAACGTATTTCTCCTTTGGTATGAGTAGTTATTTTTTACAACTCCTGACTAAACAAAAAATAATACTATAGATATTGTCATTCTTCAAATACAACATAAATTAAGTTCAAGGAGAGAACAAGTTTAAAAGCTACATTTCCCTACATCCAAGAATTGTTAGGATGGAAAATGTTTACTCCGCTAACAGCACAAATAGCAGCATTGATATTTTAACAAAATTTAACAAAATATTAATAATGTTAAAAAATAAATGAGAAGGATAACAACAAAAACAAAACAACGGAAAAGAACAAATTTCAACTATGAACAAATTTCGGTGATTATTTCCCTTATCTAACGAAAACTGGTATTTTACATGCATATTAATTGTAGGAAATATTTGCCATAATTTATTCAGTCTTTTCATATGCAAACGACATGTTTGTGTTAATTCACTAAATAGTTCATAGACTGAACGAAATGTTTGCGTTAATTCACTCAATAGTTTAACAGATTGCTCGACATTTGTGCGCTGTTAAGTCACACAATTTCACATTTAAAAAAAAAATTCGTTACAGCACGTTTTTCCGTTAAGGAAGTATAATTTATAATTCCTAATGTGCAATAATTCATAAACTACACGAATGCTTACATTAATTAATTCAATAATTTCGTAGATTTTATAAAAGTTTTACGACTATCCTTTCACGTTTCATAGACTGCAGGAAATGCTCACGAGAATTAATTTAGTTAATTATTAGACTTACGACAAATTGACAAAAATGCGTTCAGCAATCTTACAGACTGTATAAAACGTAGACGAAGGTTCATTCAAAAATTATAAACTGTTGGCTATATATATATATGTACATTCATTTCGTATTCACCAACTGAAGGCAATATAGACGTAAATTAATTCAGCACATTTGCAAACTGATGACAATATTGACTTAAATTCATTCAGTGAATTCGAAAACTAATGACAGTATAGACTTAAATTCATTCAGCAAATTCGAAAACTAATGACAATATAGACTTAAATTAATTCAGCAAATTCACAAACTAATGACAATATAGACTTAAATTAATTCAGCAAATTCACAAACTAATGACAATATAGACTTAAATTCATTCAGCAAATTCACAAACTAGATGAAACTGACAAAAATTTAATAAATCAGTTCATATACAAAAGCAGTAGTTCCTAACGGTTTTTTTCGAGTCTCGACAACATTTAATAGAAACAAAGTCACCTGCGACCCTGATAAATTTAATAAATGTATATTAAGAAGAAAAAATGAGAGAAAAAAAATCGCTGAAAAATACAAGAACAAAATTACAAGAAATTAAGGGGGAAAAAAACTCCACTCTAAGTATAATATAATTCAATGTAATTTAACAAATATAATGATGATAAACAAGCTTAAAATTAGGCGGTTGGTTTTGCGCTAATGCCATTTTCAAATCCACTCTCAAAGAGATGCATAAAACCAGAGGAGTAAACAATGAGGGAATTTTATTTTCGCTCCTTCTCAAACTCGCACTGACCATTTCTTATAGTAGGACAATGGTCTTACTAGATTTCAGGTAGGATGTAGTCCAGAGATCTCTCTTATAGAAGGACAATGGTCCTATTAGATTTCAAGTAGAATGTAGTCCAAAGAAAACAAATGCATGGAGTCGCCGTTTTATTTTTTATTTCCGCCAATGGTATATCCTATTCGACTTCGACGCTGGTGAGTAATACGTACAGTGTTTTTAACATTTCCACTAAATCGTGGACGTTTGTAATCATATTTAACACTTCCCCTAAATCGTGGACGTTTGTAATCATATTTCGTTTGCTCTTTCACCTTTCGACCCCGTTGCAACCCGTGGGTTAGGAACCATTTGACTAAAAGAAATTAAATAAATATAGAGAACATTTCTATTTACGAGTCCGGGATATGACATGAGTCTAAAACAATCATCTCCGAGTCCGGGATATGACATGAGTCTAAAACAACCATCTCCGAGTCCGGGATATGACATGAGTCTAAAACAATCATCTCAAATACACTCAATCTGAGCGGACATGACAGGAGCCTAACACAATCATCTCAAATGCACCCAATCTGAGCGGATATGACAGGAGTCTAGCACAATCATCTCAAATACACCCAATCTGAGCGTTTCATATCTTCATTTTGTCATACTCATATGCACATACAGTGATTTATTGGTTTTACAAATGCTGGAAACGTTCTATAGATTTCAATTAAGTCTTCACACATTTATCATTCTTTTTGAGGTTACACTGCATGTATTTTTTGCTGAATGTATTTGGAAAAGCTGCACGAGATGGTAGGCCAATTTCGTTTTAATACAAACAGATGCTTAGTTTTAAATGAAGGAAGTTATGAAAGGTGTGGCAGACATTGCCTGCTCGTAGATATGACATACATGCATGCTGGGAGAATCTCTAATATTCAATCTACTACGAAATGAGATCATGTTTAGTGTATTTGTTTTGTTAAGATATGGGTATGTTTACTTGCAGGGGTTATGTATTTAATCTTACAGATTTGTTTATATCTATTGCAATGTATAACTTCAAGCGATTGTTTGAAGATCTGTCCTGCAAGGTGTATCATATAAAGAGTTTGTGTGTGGGTCTGTCCATCCAGGAAATATGGAAAACGAGGAAGACATGTTATTGTGCCTCATTACCAAAAGAAAAATGGAAAAAGCAACAAAGGTAATTTGAATTAGGTCAGCTCAGATGTCACAAGCTCGCCTCGCAACCTGTGTCAACACGTTTTCCGTCTTTGGTGGTGTAGTGGTTATCGTGCTAGCTTGTGATGTCGTTCATTGATCTCCACAGCTCGATATTCAGATCTTCATTATTTTCTATGTGTCATGTCAATCTGTGACATTGCTCTCCTGAGTTCAACACACCAAGATCTCCAAGAAAAAAAAACCAGATGGACTCAAATTTTATACACAACAGATAGACCTTAAAAAACACACATAAAACGAACATCATGAACGTTACTGACCTAACAGAATCAATTAAACTAGATGATAATATACTAGACAACGTTTCAAATTTCATATATTTGGGAAGCAAGATAACAGCAGACGGGAATACCAACTCAGAAATCAAGACTCAAATCGATCTCGCCTTCTAACACCTTTAACAAACTCTCAAACATCGCAAGTAAATACATCAAACTGCGACTATTCAATGCAAGTGTGATTCCATCATTAACATATGGATGTGAAAGTTGGAAATCTACCGCAATAATGGATAAGAAGTTAGTGGCCTTCGAGAATAGATGCTTCAGAAAAATCACAAATACTAATTGGAAAGACTTCATTCAAATCAAACGACATACTAAGAGAGGAGACAAAACAAGAATGCATGACGAGCACCATCAGAAAACACCGCTGGACATACATCGGCCACGTACTTAGAATGAAGGAAGACAGAATTTCACGGCAAGCCTTCATGTGGACACCCAGACGGGGAAAGAAAGCAGGGAAGACCAAAAACAACGCTCAAAAGAACATTTATGAATGAATTAAAATCAACAGATATAAATGCACAAGACCTGCAATCTCTAGCAACAGACCGACATGCATGGAGAACTATGACATCCGCCATATCTGCCAAACTTGGCAAAAGAGGAACTGACTGACTGACTGATGTCTCTCTCGCTTGTTAACAATGTTTCTCTTGTCACAATAAGTCCCAACAGTTGTCTTCACATTTAATGTACAACAGAGATGATTACACTGCTACACTGGTTATTTTGTCCGATAACCTCTTTTATTGAGTTGTGTCACAGTAGGATCTATAGCTCGCCACGGGATCACTAGTAATCTTTTTATATACATAACTATGTAACCTAGAGTTTTATTTGCTTGATGTTGTAATGTTATCTTGCAAATTTTGCTAAGCAGCGAACAAAAAAATAAGAGAGCGTGCGAGAAATGAAGAGATTCAAAAACTGTTGCAACAACGCATGTTGTAAAGTAGGCCTATATTGAACAATAGAAAATTAAATGGTTCGACAATGAATGAGAATAAATCTTAACTGGATAGCAACAAGTGTATTCAACAAGAGAATGGATTACCAAGAAGCAGGGGGGACCAAGAAATTGAATTAAAGGAGCTGCCAGAACCCGAATACATCACTGCGATAAAACTCCTGCGTTGGAAAATAATCGTATACTGAACAGTCACATAATCATAATAGTTGATCACCATTAGTCACATAACAATGAAAGTTGTTCACCATTAGTCACATAACAATGAAAGTTGTTCACCATTAGTCACATAACAATGAAAGTTGTTCACCATAAGTCACACAACAATGAAAGTTGTTCACCATTAGTCACATAACAATGAAAGTTGTTCACCATAAGTCACAAAACAATGAAAGTTGTTCACCATTAGTCACAAAACAATGAAAGTTGTTCACCATAAGTCACAAAACAATGAAAGTTGTTCACCATTAGTCACAAAACAATGAAAGTTGTTCACCAAAAGTCACATAACAATGAAAGTTGTTCACCATTAGTCACAAAACAATGAAAGTTGTTCACCATAAGTCACAAAACAATGAAAGTTGTTCACCATTAGTCACAAAACAATGAAAGTTGTTCACCATAAGTCACAAAACAATGAAAGTTGTTCACCATAAGTCACAAAACAATGAAAGTTGTTCATCATAAGTCACAAAACAATGAAAGTTGTTCACCAGAAGTCACAAAACAATGGAAGGTGTTCACCATTAGTCACATAACAATCAAAGTTGATCACCATTAGTCAAATAATCATAAAGTGGTTCACTACTAATCACATAAAAAGGACAGATGTTCAGCATTAGACACAAAATAATGAAAGTTGTTCACAATTAGTCACATAACAATGAAATTTGTTCACAATTAGTCACATAATCATAAAAGTGGAAGTAAAAACGTGATGGCAGATGATGAATAAGACATATCTGATAGCGGAGATGTGTGCGCTTAGGCTGGACATACATTTGTATTATGTCAACATGTCTGGATATTGTATTAACATACATGGATGCTATGTTAACATACATGGGTATTATGTAAACATACATGGATATTATGTTAACATGCATGATTACTATGTTAACATGTCTTTATATTGTGTCAACATGCATGTATACAATGTTATACAACTGTTTGGTGTCTTCTCCTACTTGCGTGTTTGACTTAAATTCTTCCCAACCAACAATTAAAAGTCTTCTAAGACATTTATTTACAAATGACATCAATTTCTTCTCCAATGGCTTTGTCACTTTCTAATCATCGCAACCATATGTCAGCACGGATATCACATTGTATTTGAAAAACAGTTAAGTTATCGGAACTACAGCCTGGTAATCTGCATGAGTTTGAGAATGAAGGTAGAAGAAGAAAGAAGGTAGAAGAAGAACGAAGGTAGAAGAAGAACGAAGGTAGAAGAAGAAAGAAGGTAGAAGAAGAAAGAAGGTAGAAGAAGAACGAAGGTAGAAGAAGAACGAAGGTAGAAGAAGAACGAAGGTAGAAGAAGAAAGAAGGTAGAAGAAGAACGAAGGTAGAAAAAGAACGAAGGTAGAAGAAGAACGAAGGTAGAAGAAGAAAGAAGGTAGAAGAAGAAAGAAGGTAGAAGAAGAACGAAGGTAGAAGAAGAACGAAGGTAGAAGAAGAACGAAGGTAGAAGAAGAAAGAAGGTAGAAGAAGAACGAAGGTAGAAGAAGAACGAAGGTAGAAGAAGAACGAAGGTAGAAGAAGAACGAAGGTAGAAGAAGAACGAAGGTAGAAGAAGAACGAAGGTAGAAGAAGAAAGAAGGTAGAAGAAGAAAGAAGGTAAGAAGTTTGAAATTCTATTCTTAGGAGATGCTCGCATACATACAAAATAATGGAACGTGCTATTAACATACACGTATAGACAGATTTACAATTAGGAGGCTTATTCTCAAAGCATTGCGTACCGCTGATTGTTTAATTCTATCAGGTATAAAGAGAAGATCTGTAGAAACAAACAAAACCTCCACAACAAATTACACATATGTAACAAGAGTTCCATCGCTCATAACTCATGGGCATCAAAACAAACACCGTTGTTCACAGAGAAATACAAGTATAACTCTGTACTCTCTCTCTACCATACAGCGGATGGAGAATAACATTTTTTTAAAACAAGAGATGAAGTATAACACGTGATATATTTATTGACATGAGCTTAAAAGTACACAAGTAACCATACTTCGACAAGTAATCGCGCAACTAGGAAAACATTTCAGATTATGTCATTACAAAGATATTAGAATATGAACAAAAAAAAACAAGTATCGTACACATGTGCACACATTACGTGCACATTATGAAATATGTAAAGAAATAGACTTGAAATTAAGGATCTCTTATGTTTATCATAATAAATTAAAATTTAGAGACACGAAGACATGAAATTGCTAAATGAAATACATGACTATAAATGATAATAATGCCATTATCAGAAGTGAAGATTGGCCAGTAATGGAAGGAAATCATTCCAGGAACCATGTAAAGAAAGAAATATTATGATGATGAAATGAAATAATTCCTTTAGCTGTGAGCAGGTAGCTCTTGGCTCATGATAATGATGAAATGATTTCTTTGGCTGTGAGCAGGTACTCTTGACTCATTTGACAACAGCACAGGTCATCAGATGAGGTGACACTCGTACCGCGACCGTCGCAGTATAGGAGACTTGTTCGCCTAAACGTAAACATGAACTAGTCTCCAATTTGTGTGAAATCTATTGGTTGGCCTTGGCTATTTTTGTCATGCGATTCCAAGTATATAAATAGCGACAAATTAAAAGTCCAACAATAATTAAAAACGTAACGAACGGGATCCAAATTAATTAAGCTAGAATGTCTGCATTGTCATGAGCCACGCCCGAACTGGTTTACGGTTTGTTGTCTTAAATACAGGGTTGTGTGTGGGGAAAGGAGGGGGGAGGTAGGATTTATATTTAGTCTACGTGAGTTATTTCAGTGTGACAGTATCACAGAATCTTCATGTCCTGCAGGAGTGCGGCATAAAATTCTGGAAACCAGTTAATCCTTCTTCCATCAGATCTGTTGACCATCTGCAGTGATGGTCCAACATTCCCCCACCACCTTGGTGTCATCCACATGCAAAAGTAGATTTAAACTAAACAATGTATAATTCTTCAAGTACAAGCAAAATTGAACACTATTCCTAAACATTTCATGTCGAACGAACAATGAGGACATTGGAAAAAAGTCGTTGTAGTGAAATTTCACAGAGAAACAAAGGTAATCAGTGTCGATGTTCCGACCACAAGGTCTCCATCCTGTGATAAACAAGAACAGAAAAGAGAAGCAACATATATATTTAATATTGTATCATATTTTTCCGCGTTTTTCTCCAACTCGTGAGGGCTGTGATGACGTATTATGGGAAACTGGAGGACATGTATCGTGGTATATAGCTTGCCTGCGATATTTGCGCTGTTGTACACAATATATTTTTAGAATATTGTTCTTTTACGTACCGTCTCACTAGATATCATTTGCAGAAGGGCAAGCTCCCTAATATATTTCCTGCAATATGTAGTCAAGAGAATGGAAATGCGATACGTAGGCTATTTATTTGTGCTAATAGCCCGACACATCCGACTTCAATAGTGCTGTATATGTTACGAGTTTTACAAATATCACAATTGTGAATATCCGTCGCCATATTGCGTGTACGTCATCATCTCCGTATATCAGCATCATCGCTTAGCACGCTAACCTTCTTTTGGTCGAAATCAGAATTGTGACCGCACGCACCGTTACTTGTCCTTTTTGCCACTGCTTTGGTCGCCAATTCGCTACAGAAAACCACGAATGTGACGTTATTGGATCACTTTGACACAGGATACTGCCCTAAATCTAACTGTCAATAGTTTCCTCTTAAGATATACATGACACGTGTCAGTATTTGCTCTTATGTTGGAATTATGCAACACACGAGCACTACACCTCAAGCATAACTAGTAAAAGTAAACCAAAAAACAGACTGAGCAGAATTAAAGTTTATTAAAAAAAAAAGTACGAGACGCTGAATGAAATTGTAAGAAACGGAATGTGATCTAGACTGAAGCAATTAATGAATGTCAATAGAATAGTGAAAAACAATATTTTAAATTAATCAAATAGACCTAGATGTGATGTAGCTAACACTGTGCGCATCTTTATATTCCAGTACTCTTATCTTGTAATTTTTCTTCTTCTTCAGCGTTCATTCTCAAACTCCCATTGGATCTCTCTTGAAGCAGAACAATGGCCATACTAGATTTCCAGCAGGATATAGTCCAGAGAATAGATATGCGTTGTATCGTCGTTTTTTTGCGCCAATATCCCGACACACCCGTCTTCGGTGGAATCTTGTGTTTAAAAATGAGAGACTCTCTGCTATAGTGCTGATATAAAAATGGGGAGACTTTCTGTTATAATACTGATATAAATATGGGGAGACTTTGCTATAGTACTCATATAAAATTGGGAAGACTCTCTCTTATAATACTAATACAAAAATGGGATGCTGTTTTCTGTAGTACTGATATAAAAATAGGGAGACTCTGCTATAGTACTGATATAAAAATGGGGAGACTCTGCTATAGTACTGATATAAAAATAGGGAGACTCTGCTATAGTACTGATATAAAAATAGGGAGACTCTGCTATAGTACTGATATAAAAATGGGGAGACTCTGCTATAGTACTGATATAAAAATAGGGAGACTCTGCTATAGTACTGATATAAAAATAGGGAGACTCTGCTATAGTACTGATATAAAAATGGGGAGACTCTGCTATAGTACTGATATAAAACTGCGGAGACTCTCTGTTATTATACTGATATAAAAATGGGGAGACTCTCTACTATAGTACTGATATAAAAATGGGGAGACTCTCTACTGTAGTACTGATATAAAAATGGGGAGACTCTCTACTGTAGTACTGATATAAAAATGGGGAGACTCTCAACTATAGTACTGATATAAAAATAGGGATACTCTCTGCTGTAGTACTGATATAAAAATGGGGACACTCTCTGTTATAATACTAATATAAAAATGGGGAGACTGCTATAATACTGATATAAAAATTGGGAGACTCTCTGCTGTAGTACTGATTTGTAAAAAATAAGATTTGACAAAATAAAGTGACGAAACTGTGTTTATTAGATTAAAAATGTATAATTTACTGTAGTTATACTTGTAGCGTTTTCTAGTTTATATATCTTACATGGCAGGTACACGATTCACTTGTCAACGGAACAACTTAGAGCACAAGTCTATAACAAATGGTTACATTTTTTTGTTTAAACATTAACTAGACCACAGGTTCTCAACCTATTTTTTGATTAAGTAAAATGGACCATTTATAGTGAGGTATAAATTTATATATATATATTTTATATATATATATATATATATATTTAAAATTTATTTATATATATTTATATATATATAAATTTATAGCATAATAACCTTTCATCCGCAAACATTAATCCAATTGGTTATATCAGAGTTTAACAATCATCCACAAATAGTGAGATCGCGGTTCTATAATAGTAATTCAGTCACCGCAAACTGCAAGTTTTGTTGCTCCGCAAACTTCAAGTTTTGTTGCTCCACAAACTGCAAGTTTTGTTGCTCCCAATATAAGTGTAAGAGGGGAAGTTTTTGGGAGTGGAGAGTTTATTCTAACTATTTAATTTGTTGATGTTGTGGTCCGTGATTAATTTTCTTTCTTCTCTGTATAGTGTTTCCAAAAGTGTTTCCAAATATGTAACTTCTCTTGATGTTCGTTGTGGGACTGTCAATAAAAGAGGCTTGTCCCATCTGAAACCTTAATTAAGTCTTAGCTTCTAAAAATAAAGGAAACAGAATTACACATAGATATCTTTAACAACTTTCTTTCATGGCCTTGCATTGTGTGAGGACAATCTATGTTGTGGCATATAATACATTCTTTCATGGCCTTGCATTGTGTGAGGACAATCTATGTTGTGGCATATAATACATTCTTTCATGGCCTTGCATTGTGTGAGGACAATCTATGTTGTGGCATATAATACATTCTTTCATGGCCTTGCATTGTGTGAGGACAATCTATGTTGTGGCATATAATACATTCTTTCAGTCTTTATACTCATAGTTGATTCCCTGGCTATAGACTGACCGTCTATCACTATAAAAATAGTTTAAAAATCGATTGACAATCACTATAAATCGACCTTCAAGCTAATAGTTCGCAATTGTCGAGGTTATTTATATTGTTGGTACGGCTATCCAAATAATATCGAAAATAAAGTTGGATGTGACATTGATAACGTAGTGTTTACTGTTCATAATCTTGGCGCATCTGTTGGCTAGTGAATTTACACAATTTATCAATGGGTGTGACTTTGATAATGTATTGTTCACGGTTCATTCACTAACAATCTGTGAACAATCTCTTCCTGAATATTCTACTCTATATGCATCCTTTCTTTAACAGTTTTTCGCAATATTTTATTCTCCTTTACAATTCTCGTGCATCGGTCACGGCTGGTTAAATATTCATGCTAACTAACACTGTCTCGTTAATACTTACTAACAGTTATTTTCTTACGCTGAGTATTTTTTCTTTTTAAAAAGTACTATCTAAGCAAAATAAAGGACACTTGATTTTAGTATTATCCTTCGTTAATTTTCCTTGTTCGACTCCCGGCAAGCCCGACAGTCTGTCACATCTATTTCAAGTCGAGATTATATGTTATAGAAACACAATGATCTGTGTTTATAACACATTAAAAAATACTTCGTAATAAGGTAAAATAAAACGAATCGAAAATAAACTTTGCAGCATAAAATATAATTCAATATAACTTCACGATGAGACACATCTCCCCTCCTTCTACATACACGCAAAGAAAACATCTTATATAAGTACGCTTGGTTCCGTGCGGTGATGTATGCTACAATGTATCCAAACAATGTATCCAATAAAATACAAAATAAAATTTAATAAAATTATAGTTTTATGTGTTATACTCAATATTTAAAAGGTATATTATTTAAATTTAAAGACACTGACTAAACATGTAACCAACTTTACATCAAAATTAGTTTTTTAAAATAATATTTCAGCATGCGACACCACAAAAAATCCTTTGTAACTCCTTTCTCAAATGTTATTTTTTTCCTCATGATTCCATAGAAATGTCCAAACTGGCATTGATTTATTGCTCTCAGCCGTCTAGTACTGTTTTATAACTCCATGTCCCAACAGTCTAATACTGCCCTCTAACTCCATGTCCCAACAGTCTAATACTGCCTTCTAACTACATGTCCCAGTCATCTAGTACTGCCTTCTAACTGCATGTCCCAACAGTCTAGTACAGTCTAATTGTATGTCCTAGAAATCTAGTTATTACACAACATGTAAAACAATTTTTGTTATTACCACAACGATTTATCACACGTATTCAACATTGATGTGTATAAAATGTTGTGACAATCAATGATATTCTATGATACACGACATGATATATGATGTCCTCAGTTGTTTATATATACATATATATATATATATATATATATATATATATATATATATATATATATATATATATATATATATATATATATATATATATATATATATATATATATATATATATATATATATATATATATATATATATATCTTGTGTCTTTTCTCTGATTTTGCTCTCACCACAAGATTAAATGTCGATCAGTTTCTAGACTTGACACGTGTGGTCGCTTGATATGCAGTGTAATTTTCTGACGTTATTTATTACGTGTTACTTCTTTGACAAGCGAGTAGATTGTTTACCGTTAGTAGAATACTTATAACAGATGTCTAGAAAGTCACTGTATACTTATTTACACGGTGCTCATACACAATGCCAAATGAATTGTAAGTAGTGCGATATAACTTCAGTGAACAGCGACTTTGTATCCACCCTATATTTTGCCGATAATGGAAGTATTGTAACAGCTCGGGATTTGTTTACTCCCTATTTCTTAGAACCCACTGACAGACATTTAGAGTATACCGACCTATCTAACTTATTGAAGAAGGCATACCTGGAAATTTCCTCAAGTTCTTGACGACTCCTACTAGCGAACTATTTATCCGCGCTATCTCTTTGATGTGCAGTCAATGGCGGATGAATATGCCAGATGTGATATTTATGTACTGATTCAATTCAAACCCAGAGATAAGACAGTTCCCGTTTCAAAATTGACAACTTGCATCATGCTGTTTAAGACCGAACCTTACAGATGTGCATGGATGAATTATGTGAGCGTGTTTATCCAACAAACATATCCGGTAGATACTTTGATTGCCTTTTTTTAAATCACGAATATCTGATAAAATATTCGCTTCAAGTTTTATTATTTTTGTCTAAGTATTCTTTAAAAGATATCTAATTTCCGCTGTTCAAGATTTCTAAATACTATGTTCTCACAGTTATCATTGCTAGCATCGTGGGAGTCATTACCTTGCTTACTGTCTCATCACCACGTAGTGCCTATTCTTGGCAGCAAATTCTATTCAGGACGTCGCTATAGTTTCACTTTTTAGTTCCATTGATTTTCAAGGCAATACGAATACATTCATTAGGTTGTCATTGCTTTCTAAAGAGTCAGGAAGTACAATTGTCTGTTATAGTGATTGTATCTGTTATCAAGGCCGTTCGAGACGTGGTCTGTACCTCGCCACCTAAGTCTGTAGGCATACATACAATGAAGGCGCAGACACCATAGGCAGGACTTATTGTCTTGAAATATCAATGTCTCCTAAAACAACTGTTATATGGAGAACTCAACGCTTACTCCTGTAAGGCAGGAGGACAACAGAAACATATTTTAAAGACACTTTGAAGACATCGCTGACTCACTTCAAAATAGACACAAATTCATGGGAGAATCATGCAAGACTGGCGTCGCAGAATCAAGAGTTTTGCCACAGCTGCAGAGAACCTTAGACATCGAGCTGCGCAACGAAAGACGTGCTAGAAGAAAGGGAAAAGTGGCTCAATGTCCTACGAACCCCTACCACACATGCACAGATTGTGGTAGACAATGTCCTACGAACCCCTACCACACATGCACAGATTGTGGTAGACAATGTCCTACGAACCCCTACCACTCATGCACAGATTGTGGTAGACAATGTCCTACGAACCCCTACCACTCATGCACAGATTGTGGTAGACAATGTCCTACGAACACCTACCACACATGCACAGATTGTGGTAGACAATGTCCTACGAACACCCACCACACATGCACAGATTGTGGTAGACAATGTCCTACGAACACCCACCACACATGCACAGATTGTGGTAGACAATGTCCTACGAACACCTACCACACATGCACAGATTGTGGTAGACAATGTCCTACGAACACCTACCACACATGCACAGATTGTGGTAGACAATGTCCTACGAACACCCACCACACATGCACAGATTGTGGTAGACAATGTCCTACGAACACCCACCACACATGCACAGATTGTGGTAGACAATGTCCTACGAACACCTACCACACATGCACAGATTGTGGTAGACAATTCCAAGAACGAATAGGACTCATTAGTCACAGTCGGACACACCGAAGAAATCACAATTTTCATCATTATCCCAGTTGAGCTGAGTCGTCATCGACGACTTAGACGGAGTAACAGCATCTCGCCACCATCATTAATTATGTATGGGGCGGAGTTGGTTATACCATACCACAGACCAAATTGGTACACATGACCTGTTAACGGCGGATACTTCATACCAAAAGGCACCAATATCGCAGCCAAGCTATTCACTTTTTGATTGGTTTCTGTTATGCCTCCTTGGCATACTGTTTTATTTCTGATGTATACCATTGTCTTATACTCTCTATATAGGAAAATATATCTGACATATACAATTGTTTTATACTCTTTGTACAGGAAAATAATCACAAATGGCAGATGTGAAACAGAAGTTTAAAAAAGGAGAAAAGGAATGGCTAAAAGTACTTTTAACGACAGGAGGAAAATATTAACATCTAAAGAAATGACAAACAAGCTAAAAGTGAGAATTATAAAATGCTATACGTCTATTATATATTAATATATGGCTCAGAAACATGGACAACAAACAAAAAATTAGAAGACATAATTGATGCCTTTGAGATGTGGATGTATAATATAATAGGGAGAACATGATGGAAAGAGAGGAAAACAAACAAAGAGGTTCGAACACCATTTCGTATGAAGAAAGAATTACTAAAGGAAATAAAGATTTAGCAAAGAGAATATTTTGAACATATTAAAAGACGACACTTTGTTGAAGACCTTACTTGATGGTAAAGTAAGGGGAGGCCAGTAGAGGTAGACAGAGATACAAATGGGAGAGTAACATCACGAGATGGACTAGTTGCAGTCTAGCAGATTGTACCACCAAGACAACAGACAGGGGTGTTAGAGGTCTGTTGAAGCCAACCTTCGTTGCGGAGTCGGCTCTTAATGATGATGATAGGAAAGTGCACAGCATGAGTACAGAGCGCGTGCCTACTTTATCCACATCAATAAAAGTGTTGACAGTTGGCGCCAAAACCAAGCGACCATGGGCTAGAATGACACAAAAACGTGATGATTGACACATCTTAAGACGTTTTCCCAACTCCGGCTGCTCCAGCTAATCATATTTGGATAGTTAACCAGAAGATTATGTTTTAAATTAAACCCCCTTGATCCTAGGGTCATTTAATTATTATGGGTCACGTGCATGTACGTTCATAATATTCTGGCCTGTTAAAAATATTCCTTTGATGTTCGTACTGGTGATGGTCTCTACCTGAGCAGGAGATGCTTCAAGTGGTTTACGTGAATTGGTGGCGTGCTAGTGCTCGACGCCAAGACACTTCATGACTGAAGGATGCCGGGACGGTTAACTTGTCTGTGTGGGTTATTACTCGCTCTTTACATTTCCATTTAGTAGACGCTTACTTACAGTTTTTAATAAATATGTATCGACGTAGGAATACTAGAAATAATTCCACCGAACAAACAGGGCGTAGGAATACTAGAAATAATTCCACCGAACAAACAGGGCATAGGAATACTAGAAATGATTCCACCGAACAAACAAGGCGTAGGAATACTAGAAATAATTCCACCAAACAAACAGGGCGTAGGAATACTAGAAATGATTCCACCGAACAAACAGGGCATAGGAATACTAGAAATGATTCCACCGAACAAACAAGGCGTAGGAATACTAGAAATAATTCCACCAAACAAACAGGGCGTAGGAATACTAGAAATGATTCTACCGAACAAACAAGGCGTAGGAATACTAGAAATAATTCCACCAAACAAACAGGGCGTAGGAATACTAGAAATGATTCCACCGAACAAACAAGGCGTAGGAATACTAGAAATGATTCCACCGAACAAACAAGGCGTAGGAATACTAGAAATAATTCCACCAAACAAACAGGGCGTAGGAATACTAGGAATGATTCCACCAAACAAACAGGGCGTAGGAATACTAGAAATGATTCCACCGAACAAACAGGGCGTAGGAATACTAGAAATGATTCCACCGAACAAACAAGGCGTAGGAATACTAGAAATGATTCCACCGAACAAACAAGGCGTAGGAATACTAGAAATTATTCCATCGAACAAACAGGGCATAGGAATACTAGAAATGATTCCACAGAACAAACAACATATTTCTGTCTCCCTCTTGTCGCAACAGATTATGTTGTATTTAAGGGATATTCCAGATCAATGGCGAGGATTCCATATGCTTACATTGCTTACAAATTTAAATTTGATTATATTTCTTGCGAAGTAACAAAAATGTAGTATATAATATTATATCAGTCGGAATCAATTTTGCAACGCGTATAAATAATGTCATTAATATTTGGACAGTAACTCTAAAGCGCGTAGGCGAGGGTTGAAGGAATAGGTGTTTAATACACATTATCGTCTCTTCAAGGTAGTTTCTTTGGCCACTTGCAACATACAAGTAGTAGTGATACAATTAATGCTTTTGATGTTTCGTCGTTATACCGGCAAGTTTAGACACGGAATTATAGTTTTGATAAGTAGTTGTAAATCCTACTTTGAACAAAGTTTACAAATACATTTAGGTAACGTATTGGTCAAACTGTCATATTTGACGTTAGAATATTTGAGGTGCATGGGGACAGTCTATAGAATGTCTGCTACTTAGATATATTGTAAGCAAAAAAATAAACCATGGTGCGGCAAAGCAAAGGAATATATATATATATATATATATATAAAGTGTAGGGGGCTACAGATATATATCTATATCTAAATGTACGTTAACATGTTCGGCATTGGATTTTGGCTAAATATTGCTTACAGATCTGAGAAGTCACTCCTCCAATGTGTTTGGCTCCATATGATTGCTTACAGATCTGAGGTCACTTCTCGTTACTGTTACAGACCTATATTCATATCATACAGTCTGTGTTACAATTAATTTGCCAATGAATCTCCCCATTGAATGAGGCATTCAATGTTATGTGTGAGATTACATATTAACTCTTTACATGACCGTATATGTGTCTTGCTTATTAGGAGGGGGGGGGGGGGAGTTACTTAAAATAAAATGTCAGTAGCTCAATTTTATGTGAAATTTTTTTTCATGAAACTTCTGTTGACTTTTCTGTTCGAAAATGTAAAAGAACTGTGATTGAGCATCCACTCCTCCCGACCCCTTCCAATCTTAGGGCTTGATCCTGTATGAAATTAATCTTTCTCCCGGTGAAAGTTAGATGGTTATTAGATACAGCAATAGGGATGCAAAGGGAACGCATTGCTCTAGGCGGACCCAGGGTTAGTAAATAACCAAGATCCCAAATGTACCTCCTCGCGGTGCACCCTGGTAACAGAAAACAGCCGCTTGAGCTGATTCTGGGCACATCATCTGGGGATCGTGTCCGAGAATGTGGAGGAAACAGATGGAAAGAGATTTGATTGCAAAAGAGACAGACAATATCTCGACACCATTTGCATCACCACATACAGCGACACTGTCGACATACAATGACGCCTGTTAGTTCAGTCAGAACATTGGAGGGGCGGCCAATGTAAAAGGTACGTAAAAGTGGATGGATGGAGATAAATAAATATATGTCATAAGGAATACAATGACATAATGAAAGGGCAGAACAGCGCTAGAGGGAAGCGCGACCTGCAAAGGAAAAGTTAAAAGTTCATAGGAAAGGAGAACTATAAGCTCTGTTAGCTCGAGTCGAGCTTGTAGTTACCTGTGATCCTTATAGGCAGAGACCCAGACCCAATCGTGGGCGTTCGGAAAAGCAAGAAGACCTAAACCAACTCTAATGTCGAGCCTTCCTATACCGGAAATATGCTCGCGAAGAGAAAGGGTTCCGAACCCGATGGGCTTAGGAAAGAAGGGGACAACGATGGCAGTCCTGGCCCATCTCTCCTGTCAAGATTTCCTATACCGGAAATACACGTGCAGAGAGAAAGGGTTCAGTACCTGATGGGCTCAGGCGATATTGGGACAAGGTCGCTCAGCTCGAGAACGCCTTGCTCTCAAACGCGCGGTGTGAGACTCGAATTTAGGCAAGGGGTTCACAATGTCGGTGAATGACACTCGGCTAAGAGGGCGACAGAGCCAGGGTCCAACTCTTCTGTTGAGTTCTTCCTCTTAAGGAACAAGGCTTACAGATGAGAAACGTTCAGTACCCGATGGGCACAGGCACAGTGCGTCCAGTTACACGAGGCAAGTTCAGACAGTGGAACACCTCGTGCGAGACAGACGTGAGCAAAAATCGTCTGGGCGAAGAGTCACCACACACATGTGTGCCTCGAGACAGATAGGGAGGCTGTCACAGGCTAGGGTAGCCCACCCGAATTGTCAAGGCATGTCGAAATCGGATGTGCTATGCCTACAAGGCGCATAACGGTGGCACAACGTAATCACGCTCCCGGCGGAAATCACACGGATACCCGGACTGGTTACAATGGAGCGAACGAAAGAAAAAAAATACAGCAATATTTATTCTGAAAGTAGTTACAAAACTGACCATTAGATTATATAGCCTATATCCTATTAGAGTTACAGATGGTTAATTGAACACATCTTTCTACTGAAGAGAGGCTTACACATTGACCATTCAATGATGCGATTTGTACCTGGATTAAGATTCCATTTAGAGACTGAGATAACAAATATATGAGATTACAAGCAAAGACTTGCAGCATCAACATGAAGCAGCTACCCGTAGCAAAGACATGTAACAGCTACGTGTAGCAAAGACCTGTGGTAGCTACTTGTTGCAAAGACCTGTAGAAGCTACGTGTAACAAATACTTGTAGCAAATACTTGTAACAAATACTTGTAGCAGAAACTTGTAGTAAAACTTGTAGCAGCAACATGCATCAAAGAAAGTCTTGTACCAGCAACATACATCAAAGAAAGTATTGTAGCAGCAACATACATCAAAGAAATTATTGTAGCAGCAACATGCATCAAAGAAAGTCTTGAAGCGGCAATAGGCATCAAAGAAAGTCTTGTAGCAGCAATATACATCAAAGAAAGTCTTGAAGCGGCAACATGCATCAAAGAAAGTCTTGAAGCGGCAACATGCATCAAAGAAAGACTTGTAGCAGAAACATGCATCAAAGAAAGACTTGTAGCAGCAACATACATCAAAGAAAGTCTTGTAGCAGCAAAATGCATCAAAGACAGTCTTGAAGCGGCAACATGCATCAAAGAAAACGTGTAGCAGAAACATGCATCAATGAAAGACTTGTAGCAGCAACATAAATCAAAGAAAGACTTGTAGCAGCAACATACAAACTAGAAAGACTTGTAGCAGCAACATGCATCAAAGAAAGTCTTGTAGCAGCAACATGCATCAAAGAAAGTCTTGTAGCAGCAACATGCATCAAAGAAAGACTTGTAGCAGCAACATGCATCAAAAAAAGTCTTGTAGCAGCAACATGCATCAAAGAAAGACTTGTAGCAGCAACATGCATCAAAGAAAGTCTTGTAGCAGAGATTTGTCTATCCCAGTTCTTTTCAAAGTTGCAGTTCGTGGATTGGTGCAAGTCAATAGTGACTGGTCCCTAATTCATCCCTTCAAGTCGTTATATAGCCTACATCATATAAGATCTCTGACTATCATCACCATCGCCGGTCCCTAGCAGACTGAGGGTAAATTGCAGGTCCTCGGCATCAACATTTGTGAGAAACACTGATCTATCTCATTTAAAGTGAAGTTATAGCAAGATTTGTAAATTTGAGGAGGCAGCAAAAAATCATCAACACCAAAGGGCATCATTTCTATTAACTATGTCATTCTGGAAGGTTCGTGAATTTGCAGTCTCTTAAAAACATCGTTTACTAAACTGGTTCTTAAAAACATCGTCGACTAAATTGGTTCTTAAAAACATCGTCGACTAAATTGGTTCTTGAAAAACTAAAATTATGTTGCAAATTAGCAAATCTAGGTTTTCGAGCATAAACTACAATGACAAGACACGTGTAATGAATATATATGTAGAAATATAAAAGACTCAGACTCACAGAGAAACTGGTTGTGTTAACAATTGCGATATGTTTCAAAAGAGATTTAAGTTTCATTCATTTATTAGACATGTAATAAAATGACACCAGGAGTGTGTTCTTGTGTTCTAACACTTATTATTTCTTAAAAAATTGCATAATTTATATGGACTGAATCTACAGCAGTTCATTGCCATTTAGACTAGAGCTTCTTAACGTTGGTCATATGAACCCCCCCCCTCCCCACACCCCCGGACGGTGGAAACTTAAAGTTGAACATGGAGAACATTTTGTGAAATGGGGGGGGGGTGTCCACAGACTCGCCCGTTTCACAGAAATATATTATTCAAATGATAATCAACAAGATTGATATCCATAAAGTTAAAGAGACTTTGTGCCCTGCAGAGAAAGTCTTGGTTGCCTGCAAAGCAAATCTTTGTAGCCTGTAGAGAAAGTCTGGGTTATCTGCAGAGAAAATATTTGTACCTTGCGGAGAAAATCTTAGGACCCTGCAGAGAAAGTCTTAGTACCCTGCAGAGAAAGTCTTAGTACCCTGCAGAGAAATTCTTAGTACCCTGCAGAGAATGTCTTAGTACCCTGCAGAGAAAGTCTTAGTACTCTGCATAGAAAGTCGTAGTACCCTGCAGAGAAAGTCTTAGTACCCTGCAGAGAATGTCTTAGTACCCTGCAGAGAATGTCTTAGTACCCTGCAGAGAAAGTCTTAGTACCCTGCATAGAAAGTCGTAGTACCCTGCAGAGAAAGTCTATGGTTTTTTAGGCTCCAGGGGAACTATGAAATAAAATTTGTTTAAAAAGCAGGACGCTGGCTAAAAACAGGATGAGAGCCATTGAATTAGACAATGGTTTTTTCACGTAATTTTCTCAAATACTTTCAGTTTCCAAGTAAATGTATTATATAAGTATATCAGCAACACTTTTGTAAGTAGGGACATACGTTCTTTAGCTTGAAATTATGTAGGGATAAAAGCTATATAGATTGAGATTATGTAGGGAAGTAAGCTTTATAACTTGAGGTTATGTAGGGACAGAATGACTATAGCTTAAGATTATGTGAGGACAGAAGGATGGTAACTTGAGATTATTTATATACAGAAGGACTATAGCTTTAGATTATGTGGAGAGAAAAGGACTATAGCTTGAGATTATGTGGGTACAGAAGGACTATAGCTTGAGATTATGTGGAGACAAAAGGACTATAGCTTGAGATTATGTGAGGACAGAAGGATGGTAACTTGAGATTATTTATATACAGAAGGACTATAGCTTTAGATTATGTGGAGACAAAAGGACTATAGCTTGAGATTATGTGGGTACAGAAGGACTATAGCTTGAGATTATGTGGAGACAAAAGGACTATAGCTTGAGATTATGTGAGGACAGAAGGATGGTAACTTGAGATTATTTATATACAGAAGGACTATAGCTTGCGATTATGTGGGGACAGAAGGAATATGGCTTGAGATTATCTAGTAACAGAAGGACAATAGCTTGAGATTGTGTATGGGTAGAAGGACAATAGCTTGAGATTGTGTATGGGTAGAAGGACAATAGCTTGAGATTGTGTATGGGTAGAAGGACTATAGCTTGAAATTATGTAGGAACATCTCCCTATATCTTGAGTTATGTAGGGATAGATTTTGCTGAATTTATTTATAATGAAGAAAACAAAATGTACATTTTACCAGGACAAATAGTTATGTGTGCGTTGCAATCTTGGTGCGACCGAAATTATTCTGTGCCACACAACAGCTTCGATTTAATGTTTCAATGAAAGGTGTTTAGTTTTGTATGCATTGCAGGTTCTCTTGATTTTCATTCTTCTTAAAGCAGTCAGCTTCCTCTTGTTTTTGTATCCTTACTCCACATTTTAGCTTGATCAGTCATTTCTGCCTGTTTATGCATATGTACATGTTTGATTCTACATCTTTTAGGACTGTTTCACTCACAGAAACAATTTTTCCATTAACTTTTTGCATTATTACAATGTGTACTTCCATTTATTATTTTATTTTTTTGTTTGTATTTTCATGTCTTGTTGTTGTGACTAGTTATTGAAAATATTATATTTCTGGTATCTGTGTGTGCATGTTGGGCAATACAATATCGTTTTCTATGTCTTCCTTCCAGGTCAGTGTTTCTAACTAGACTGCGATAGCATAATTTTCTAAAACTTACATAGTGTATCTCCCTCTTTTTACAACAGCAACTGTACCTTTTTTTCTACTGTGTTCGTTCTCAAACTCATTCATATAACCAGGATGTAATCCGCAGACCGGAATGCGCTGTGTCATGGCTTACAGCTTAGCTGCGACATCTGCGCCTATCAACCTGACAAATGGGACATAATCATGGCTTCTGGGTCACTGCAATATATGGGACAGCCAGGTCCACCTCAAAACCTCATTAGTCACATTTCACTGCGTGTTTGTTTGAATAATAGTTGTAGAATATATACGTCTAGAATGTCATAAGTGTGAGACGCGGGGCAACACTTCCATTCAGAGGAACAACACACTGGTCCAGGGCAACAACACTCTGGTCCAGATGAACAACATTCTGATTATGTTTCTGTTTCAGATTATGTGTGTCCCCAGTGATTAGCAAAACTTTATTACTACCCTATTTCAAGATGTGCCTGTTAGTATTTATAAAAATATTTAAATGAGTTATTTCATTAACTATTTTGTTGTTGTTGTTATATGAAGAGTTATCAGAACCTCTTTGTGCGTTTTCTCTCTCTTTAATATGAAGTTTTCTTTCTGTACATCAACATCTCAAAGGCAGCAATTCTGTCTTTTAGTTGTTTGTTCATTATTCATGTTTCTTATCTGTATATTAATGCAGAATAGATGTATCATTTTATACTTCGAATCTTAAGTGTGTTTGTGATTTATTTAGCTTTTCATATTTTCTTCATGTCAGTGACAGTACTTTTATTCATATACTCATTTAAACCTGTTTCACATCTCCCATCATTTATGATTATATGTCCGAGATATTGGTAATGATATACTTATTGTATCATCTATCCTTATATGTTTATGATTAGCTCATGTTCTTCGAGAATTTCGTTGATCATTATGATTTTTTGTTATTGGATGCTTATATTTAGTCAATATTCTGTATTTAATTTATCGACTTGTTATATTAGTATTTGTAGCTCCGTCAGACTCCTAAGTTGAGGATAATGTTGGATGTGTCATTACTGTGGATATATCAATATATCAGACTGAAGAATAGTGAACTAGTTGGCCCAGAAATGTGCTGCACTAATAGCAGAATGTGGTAGTCCTCGGGTACTGTGGCACTGGAATACCTTCATTTTGGGACTAAACATACACCAACCGTAACCATGCATTTGAGACAAC
This sequence comes from Meghimatium bilineatum, assembly GCA_034231615.1. Taxonomy (NCBI): domain Eukaryota; kingdom Metazoa; phylum Mollusca; class Gastropoda; order Stylommatophora; family Philomycidae; genus Meghimatium; species Meghimatium bilineatum. Next base: position 21,931,473 of record CM067298.1, on the reverse strand, counting down.
CTTATGCGAGTCCGGGTAACGACTCGGTTACACGAGAAGGACCTACAGTTTAGTCAGAAAGTCTATGGGCTGTCAAGAGCTACCTGATCACGTCTACAGGCATTATTTCATCATAGGTATCACTTTGAATTCATTATGCCTTGATGCTAACCAACTTTCGTATAAGTAATATGGACCTTAAAGCCGAGAAAGATCCTGTCATAGATGGTTTAGAGATCTTAAAGCCGAGAAAGATCCTGTCATAGATGGTTTAGAGATCTTAAAGCCGAGAAAGATCCTGTCATAGATGGTTTAGAGATCTTAAAGCCGAGAAAGATCCTGTCATAGATGGTTTAGAGATCTTAAAGCCGAGAAAGATCCTGTCATAGATGGTTTAGAGATCTTAAAGCCGAGAAAGATCCTGTCATAGATGGTTTAGAGATCTTAAAGCCGAGAAAGATCCTGTCATAGATGGTTTAGAGATCTTAAAGCCGAGAAAGATCCTGTGAAAGATAGAAACTATATTTATTACACACATAACACAAGAAAAATGAGGAACATATGGAAGTAATAATGTTCACATAAAATGACAGCAATTTCTTCCAAATATTAATGGGAGGTAAGTAATTCGAACAAGCGCGTATTTTGATTGAGTGAGTTATCCCACAATTAAAAAAAGGGTGACTTGTTTCAACTTTCTATGTGATCTCTCCTACGAGAACCAACAGGCCATTAGTGATGAGTTATGAGGGGGGGGGGGTAATCAGGGAGGGGGTATAGACTTGCGAACTGAAATAACGTGCTCACCAACTTCCACAGATCTCTACAAATGACTGCCCACATCACCGGCTATCAGATCGGATGTTGACAAGTGTATTGTGTAGAATATGTGTTTAAAAACTGCAGGTGTGATATGTAATATTTTCTCATGAACAACGTTGCCTTGTGTTGTGTTGATAATTTGTTTGTTTATACTATAACTGTTGTATAGATAATTTGTTTTATGAAACTATAACTGTTGTGTAAATAATTTGTTTTATTAAACTGCAGCTGTGTTATATAGACAGGGTCGTGTTGTAGATTTCCTTAGTATGATACAAGTCTTCCATATGCTGCCCCTTAAATATATATTTTTTAAAAATAACCTTCGATTGTGATGTGTTTAAACTGCACATAATGTACTAATACTATTTTTATTTTGAAAACAAAAAGTACTTTAAAATAATGTTGTTATTAAATAAAATAATGTTGTTATTAAATAAAATAATGTTGTTATTAAATAAAATAATGTTGTTATTAAATAAAATAATGTTGTTATTAAATAAAATAATGTTGTTATTAAATAAAATAATGTTGTTATTAAATAAAATAATGTTGTTATTAAATAAAATAATGTTGTTATTAAATAAAATAATGTTGTTATTAAATAAAATAATGTTGTTATTAAATATCAACTACACAATCTTCTACAGCTGTGTTATTCTAACGTTAACTTTTAGCAAATTCGTTAATTAGAAATATGTAGTCTTAGAGTGGCAGCCAATGTAGATTCAATAGAAATTATTATCAAACTTCGAAGCTTTGTTTGACTTATTGAACTTCTTAAGTAGTCTTTTATTAATTTTAATTTGGAAAAACTTCTTTCCCCATGAGCTACAGATACAGGGAATGTAATAAAATTCTCAGAGCTCGTAAAACATTAACGTAAATACAGTAAGTGGAGAGCTGAGGTCATCAGCATTGAAGTAAATACAAAAATGGAGACATGATGTCATGAACATTTAAGTAAATAGAGTAAGTGATATTAATGTTTCTCCTTCACAAGCGAAGATGATCATGGCATAAAAAAACAATAGATTTGATGAACAAGTAGAAGAATAACAAAACATTTCTGATGGTGTATTTGGCTTGTGAGTTCGTAGATGCCCAATGAGTCCGATTTGTGCCCGGAAAGTTCTATTGCAGTGCATGCAGGAGTCCAGAGGGTTTGGGGCAGGAGAGTTTTCGGATATGTCCTTCCGCTTTCATCGCTTGTAAATTTCTTGCAGTGTTCTTTATTTTTCATGTTTAGTGATGCGAGCAGTGTTCTGGGTGTGCAAAGCTGAGCGATAAAAGGCTGCAGTCTAGCAGGAGCTAGGATCGATGCTGCAGTGCTTGAGAGAATTTTTTTTAGGTGATCCATGAATGGTTTTTTGCTGCCCTCCGCTATAATTTTACCATCGTGCAGCTTCCCTTAGGAAAATCTCTTTGGAAGACGCTTGTCTGGCATACAGATGATGTGGCTAGTCCAGCTCAGGTGAGACCTTTTCAGTAGTGCATGGATGCTTTGCATATCGGATTTATAAAGATTTCCTTGTCTGGTGCTCGATCCTGCCAACGTACTCCCATGAGGTTTCTTAGGCACCGAAGGTAGAAAAAGTTAAGCTGTCGAGTATGTTTTGCATAGACAGTCCAGGATGACGCAGCATAAAGCAGTGTTGGTAGAACCACTGCGCGGTACACTTCCAACTTAGTTGTCAAATTGAGACCACGCCTGATCCAGACGTTGGCACGAAGGCTCCCGAATCCCGCACTGGCGCAAGCAATACGCAGGTCAACATGCTCGTCAATTGTAGCAGTTTGCGATATGGTGCTGCCGAGTTATACAAACGTATTGCCAGTATGTAGTTAGAGTAAGTAAATAGTGATAAGGTTATAAACATGGAATGTGGTTCCAGACAAAAATTGCACTAAGGAGGTAAACTTCAGCTATATTCTGAATACAGGTAAACTGCAATTAATAAGCACCAGATAAGGGATGAGGAAAGCGGGGGGGGGGGGGGGGGGTTAACCCACCGCTCTACGTGCATTTAGCAATATAGACAAGACTAATTATTATTCTTTTTCTGCGTTCTTTCACTAACTCCTGAAGATTAGCAGGATGCAGTCGGAAAAATAGAATGCTTTGTGTCATGGATTACAGCTTTACTGCGATAGCTGCACCATTCAGTCTGAAACATCCGTCGTCAGCATGGCTTCCGAATCATTTTGATCGTATATGGGATTGGATAGCCAACTTCACCCCATAACGTCTTTAGTCGTGTTTTATGGTATGCATGGAAGGTAAAAAGTAATGATATTCTTTGCTCCTATTTTGGATACCAAGGCAATGGCATGTTAAATAAAGATGGCACTCCCATTCCGCCTAATGCGTTTTCCGAAAAATGTAACCAAACATCCAACAAAACAAAATGAATTACCCATAAAAACCAAATGAATTACCCATAAAAAAACAAGAAATTACTTGTTGTTTTAGTTCAAACCCTTCTCTTACTGAAAACGTATAGAAGAAAAGTGTAATGTTCACTGGCCTTCATCTCTTCGTCATTCACAATTATCTATTTGATAGAAGAAAACAGTAAGGAATTTAGACAAACTGTGGCAATTATGACTTTTTTTTACAATGACAGGTTTTCCACCCATCCCACAACTTTCCTTAGTCGTCTACTACGATATGTTTGGAAAGAAGACAGTGACTTATTCTTTGCACCCTGAACTAGAAGCCCAAGCCTCAGTTGTACACAGGCCAAATGCCGTAGGTAAATAGAGTCGGATTTCATACATTACGGAGATGAAATAAAATAATTGCATCTCGAACTACCTTTTTTCATTTTTTAAGTGAAAAAGAATAAGTAAAAGAACTATCTCATATGAAACCTATTTTCGGTTGGAAAGGTGGGAGACTGGGGAAGACGCTCAAGTTTTTGAGATGTAAAGGTGTTACATGAATCAAGATCAACTGGCAAACACTGTTGTTAACATTCAAACAGAGCATAGCCATCAACGAATTGATCTCTCCATGTAAAAATACATGACGTGTGAGAAATTTATGGATACATAAATCAAGAAGGAGCACAAATTAATTTCTTAAGATAGAGTTCTTCAGAAACACGAAATTACAGTTAAGATCAAAGTGTGTTGCAACGTTAGGTTGAAAAGATACCGATAGACATATGTCAGTTAATGCATTGGTTATAAACATGGGACACATTAATTTCCTGAATGCAACAGAGGTTTTCTTGGAGGACATGCACAACAAATTAGGGTGGGACATTTATTTCCGCTAGGGAAACCACAGAAACGAAGAAAGGTAACTATTTGAGCACTAACTACTGAAACTTTTAGGAATAAACCCAGAAGAAAGCTAACAAGTATTTTTATGCCTCAGTGGGAACAACGGAAGAAAATATGTTTCATATGCCTATCTATCTATCTATTCGTTAAACCCTCTGTTGCTTTTCAGCGTCAAGGGTAGAAGAGTTTTATGGAGATGGCCCTCGTGTGTGCTAAGTATATTGTGGAATGTGTCGCCTCTTTTATTTCGGAGGTCTATCGTTTTCGTGGTTGGCATCTAGGTCTGCCTTCACTGTATCTGTGTAGCATAGCTTGCTGTGATATGCAGTCTGATGTCAAAATAAACAATATGTTGTCTGATATTAGTCTGCTAATGTGTGCAAACCATTTGATCTGTTGTCCCTTTATATATTCCAAGATTGGGACGGTGTCGGTTCTTTGTCTAATTGTCCTCATTCCTCACTCTGTCTCTTAGCGATATTCCTAGGATTCTGGGTAAGCATGCCATTTCAGCTGTCACAAGTTTACATTTGTCTTGTGCTGTCGTTGTCCATGTTTGGCGCCAATAGCACAGTATTGGCATAATAATCGCATTAAATAGTATTTTTCTTTGTTTACATGTACATTTTTGTTTCTGAAGATTGGTGTCATTTGTCCAATGGTTTGGTATACTTTACTACATCTATTGTGTATTTCTATACTGTTCCTGCCGTCTGTTATATTGCTTCCTAAATATATGAATTCTGCTACCTGTTTAAATCTGTTATTTCCAATGTATATATTGGTATTTCTTTCTGTTATTCCTATCTTCATTACTCCGGTATTTTCTATATTTATCTGCATGTTAAAGGTTTGGCATGTTTGATGTAATCTGTCTATTTGTCTTTGTAGTTGCTCTTGTGATGATGATACTAGTGCTTGATCGTTTGCAAATAGCAGTTCTTTTAAGTTATCCTTCCGATTGTTTTCTTCCGTTGTATTTGCTACTTTCTAGATGTGAGCTATGCATGTTATGAACAATATGGGAAATAGTACACATCCCTGTCTAACTCCCGAGTGAATTTGGAAATTATCGAATGTACCTGTGCGCGTTCTTACTGCGCATTGACTATTAGCTTATATGCTCTGACATAGGCTTATCAGGTGCCGGGGCACTCCGTATGTCTAGTGTTACTCATAGTTGTGCTCTGTTCACTCTGTCAAAAGCTTTCTCTTGGCCCACGAAAGCTAAATATATGTCTTGGTTATGTTATGTAGCTCTTTCTGAAAGTGGTTTGATGGTGAAGATTGCATCTGTACAGTTTTTATTGTGTGTTGTTGAGCTGTGGTTCTATATATGCGCGTATCCTTCTCTCTAGTATCTTGCTAACGTTTTTCCTATGTGGCTTAAGAGTGACATGTCTCTATACTTAGGCAGTCCCTCTTACTGCCTTTTTTTTTTACAGATGGGAACAATCACCGCTGTATTCCACTCCTGTAGTGTCTTTTGTGCCATATCATACGGAAAAGTCCGTGTGGCCACTTTATTTCTGTCACTGCTAGCATTTTTAATAGTTCTATAGGTATGCCGTCTATTCCTATTGATTTGTTATTGGTGCATGTTTAACTACGTTTTCAATTTCAGATTTCAGGATGTATGCATCTAGATTTTCTTCAATTGTATTTATTATTGTAATCACTTCTCCTTCCTTTAAATTGATTTGAGTTGATTTAAGTATTTTTTCCATCTTTCCATGATTTATTGAGATCTATATATTGCCGTGTTCAATTGTTGATTATTTCTGTTGATTCGTGGATTTTTTACTTTTCATATTTTGTACTTTCTTGTATCACATCTATGATGCGTTTTGTCTATCCTAGTTAAGCATATCTCTATATTCTTGCCATGACTTTATTTTTGCAGGTTTGATGATTTTCTTCGTCTTATTCATTGCTGTCTTGTATGCTAAGTAATCTTCATACGTTGTGCTTGTCTTTTTTTAAAACTTTTTTTAAAAATCTGTCGGTGCGTTCTTTACCTCATCTGTACATCTATTTTTTCTTTTTGGTTCGTGCCTTTATGGTTTTTATATGCACATTCCTGCTGTTTGTATGATGTCATTTTTGAAATATTTCCATTCTTCTTCTATGTGTTGGGTGTTTTCTAATAGCTTTGCGAATTCTTCCTTAACTTCCTGGATATATTTTCCGCACATGTTTAGTTCTTTCAATTTCTGCATATCTAGTTGTTATCTGCGTTTCTAAGATCGTGATTACATCACTCAAATGTCTGTACATGGAAATTATATCTGTGGTCACATAAACTCTGGTTTAAGGAGACGGGATTACAATCACATAAGGTATTATCCGGTGTGCGGTGATGATAGTATGCAGTCATAATTAATAATGAAGAAGAGAGCATATATAGGACCCACGTTTTTGGAAGTTTTTCTGTGATTTAAATATTGTCTTTTATTATTCCTCATTGTGTTGCCGGGCTCGACATGGTGAGCAAAAAATAGCCATACTGTTCCTTGTCATAAGATCAGACTAAGGATGTTTGTGGTGGAGTTAGCTGTCCCATCCCAAAGAGAGTCAAAGTGACCCAGACGCAATGCTGCAGTTGGATGTGTCAGACCAGAACATGCGAATATCGCAACTGAGCTGTAAACCTGACACAGCGCATTCCGCTCTCTGGATTACAGTTTGGTTATCTGTGGAAGTTTGAGAATGAGCGCAGTAGAAGAGAAGAATATTGCATTATATTATTACTTTCAGACAATCTCCATAAATATTAGCACTTCTTACTTGAAGTTACACTGACCGATGTTTCCACTTAGTCATATGATATTTTACCAAATAATTAAAACCCAAAAACGTATAAAGCAGGACAGAAATACTGAAATAACTGTTCATTGTTCATGAAGTGAAATCTTGATACATCTCAAGGAATGTGTAGCTGTTAAACCTGGTTAAAACATCTACGCTTAACAAATATAAAGGCAGATTTAGAAGGAGATATGACCTTAACAGCGTGTTAATGCTGCACATTTTTATGACTACCTGAGTATTTGAATACATCCCTTATCCGTTCTCTAGAAATCGCCTTCTCAGGCGACTCCATCCAATAAACACTTTCGGCATCTAAGAGATTCAGTGACGACTAAAATCTTCATTTCATAGTCTGATGCCATAACATAGACCTGGTCTATCCTACCGCTAGTTCATTCCCGACTTATTTCCCCTAAATCTTCATACTCTATCAATATGTGTTTGGTCGTGTTTCTCCACAAAACAATTTTCCTTAGCAATGTGCTTATTGTAAAGTTTCTTGCACATGCAAGTTTCTATTTCCTAGACTCAAACACAACCTATTAACGGAATCTTCAAAAGAAGACGGTCGTTATCACCGGTATCAACACCCCCGTCGAGGGCGAATATTATCACACGATTATTGCAAAACATAACTGCTGTACGCTACTCTAAACTCTATAAATTATAGAAGAAGGAAACGAGTTATCTGTCACTGAAATCTTTTCAGTGCGCCATTTTGAGTTTCATTTCTGATCCCCCAATCACAAAACGAACCGGATGTCACGTGACCACTTGAATACATCGTTCTCTGACGGCAATGAGGGCTAAACGTCCCAGTAGTAACAGCGTGCACTTTCCATTAGATTAAACTTCAAAGCCTGGTCTGGCACATAAACACTGTTCCTCTTCTTCGCTGGTTTCCTCGTGTCTTCCTGATTACTCGCAACTAGATGTAGATTTCAATTTCCGCAAAGATCACTAATAGCTAAGATATTTATCTGTCTGTCAGTTTAGTAATATGACAAACACATGCGATGATTTTAGTCTTAGCTGGGCTGTGCAAATATACGTCAGAAGTGAACTGTCAAATTTAAGAGATATAAGTTATCCACAAATATAACAATGTAGTATGCACAACTTGCTTATAGATGCCAGCCCAAGGCATGATTTGAATGTCTCAGTTAATGAACAAATACAATGACATCGGAGTTCAGAGCCATAGCACAAGGATTGTCAACATCAGATATTCACTGCAAAATGCGGTTTTTTTTAAGTTTACACACCCACAGGTACAGGTCAGGTATAATCCTAACGTATACTGATGGCCTCTTGTTGTGTAAACTTGGCAGAATTCTTGATTCTTGATTAGAAACTGGCTTCACAGCACGCGGGACATTCCCATAAGTGCTCCGCCCTCCGCTCCAGCAGCCATCCCAGTGTATGTAGACTCAGAGTTCCGGTCAGGTGTTGATTGTGTGATCTTCGGGACTTTCCAAAAAAATTACGTTTCCTCCCCTCACCTCTAGATACTCCCATTTCTAACATTCTCTGTATGTGTACGTTCTCAACCTCATTGACATAATCTGCATCTTGAAATGAATTTATTACTGCCTTTATTAAATCTGCTTGATCTCTTCTCAGCAATGTGCCGTCTATCGCCGCATTGCCTGCCAATAAGTCGACTCTCTCGTTTCCTCTTACCAGGGCAGTATATCAATGTAATGCTCTGGACAACTGAGTTGTTCAATAAGTCCCACCATTCTTTTCTTAGCATGAACTTTTCTATCTTGCGCAACATGCTTTGAGAGTCTATGAATATTACCGAGTGTGTTGATGTGTCAGTTATTAACCAATTAAGTGCTGCTGTAACTCCCTCTATCTCCATCCTCATGCTCGATGTGACAGTAGAATATGCTAAAGATTTCTCAACCAACTTTACGCCGTTTCTGTAGGCAACAAAACCCCAACCGCTTTTATTTGTGTTTCTGCTAACGGAGCCATCTGTGTATATAATTATGTTTTGTGGTTTCGAGTGTAGTTGGGCAAGTTCGTGCACTGTATCCTGAGCCCTGACTTCCGTCCATTTTTGACACGCTTTATCTAGTTGTATTATTACTTTAGTCAGTGATTTCTTCTCAGTGTCTACCTCCAACCATTCACTGCCTTTTCCTATTTCTTCCAATTGGACAGAAACAGATATGACATTACTGAGTGTGTGAACTTTAAACTAGAACACATTTTGATCTGGTACGCCAGATATAATGCAATGATAAATCCCTACAAGGCAAAAATTGTCTAGCTGTCGTTGAACAAGATAGTTACACTGCCAGCTTCCACCTGCACGGGCATCAATGTCGACAGAAGCAGAGCATAAAATACATATAAATCGCGTTCGATAGAAGCCTCTTTTGAGAAACATGCAGGCAATGTTATTCAAAAATTTAGAAGGATATCAATTCGATCAAAGTCATAGCATCCGCAGATTTAGATCAGTGGACCCCTTTTCTTCTGATGCAGACAGTGGCATTATCTGTGATGTACTACAGACTCAAACTGTCGCAAACATGGCTTGATATGCTGAAAAGCACACAAAACGAGGCCATGATGGCAGTTATAGGAAGCATCAGAGATACACCCATTACTGGCATGAGATTTCTTCTAGATCTACCTACTCAACAGGAGACACCGTCTAGCGCTGGCAAAAGAAGAAAGTTGCCAACATTGACCGCCATCGTTTACATCAACCTCTAGACAACCCAAAAGGAAGGTACATTAAGCGAGGAAGTTTATGGATGGCAGAAATTGACGTAGCCCTACTCAGTCTGCAAGCTGAAAGAAGTAGGGAGAAAATGAGAATGCGTGGAAGGAAACAAAGAGAGAAAGTCTTTGAAAAGTGTGATACAGTTAACATAGATCCTCACTAAACTTCTCACAGATCAACACTAAATTTCTTACAGATCCACACTAAACTTCTTACAGATCCACACTAAAATTCTCAAATATCAGCACTAAATTTCTCACAGATCCGCACTAAACTTCTTACAGATATAAAGACTACTATTAAAATCTCAGATTCAATAATGTGCAGTCAATGGTCGTCTGAGTCTTGTTTCATTTCTATTTCTCCTGTATTCGCCATAAAATATTTGCAAATTGACATCTGGAGATTAGTTCGAGAGAACTGAATGCGCTGCGCCATAGTTTACAGCTTAGCTGCAATGTCTGCGCCTTTCAGTATGACACATCCGACTTCAGCATGGCTTATGGATTCCTTTAGCCGTCTATGAGATGGAACAGCAAATTGAATAATCATAAACCTCATTAGGTGCCTCACAACATGCATGATAGGTCACACTGTGGCTATTCTTTACTTCCCTTTTCAAACCCACTCAATACAAGGACGTTTCTTACTATTGTTTTTCTGGATTTCCTATTGAGAATTCGTTGGAATCGAACACTGTAAATGTCACATATGTCACGAACAATGTAGTTGCCATCTATGTCACAAACAATTTAAGAGCCACCTATGTCACGAACAATGTAAGTGTCATCTATGTAACAAACAATTTAAGAGCCACCTATGTCACGAACAATGTAAGTGTCATCTATGTAACAAACAATTTAAGAGCCACCTATGTCACGAACAATGTAAGTACCACCTATGTCACGAACAATGTAAGTACCATCTATGTCACGAACAATGTAAGTACCACCTATGTCACGAATAATGTAAGTACCATCTATGTCACAAACAATGTAAGTACCATCTATGTCACGAACAATGTAAGTACCACCTATGTCACGAATAATGTAAGTACCATCTATGTCACAAACAATGTAAGTACCATCTATGTCACGAATAATGTAAGTACCATCTATGTCACGAACAATGTAAGTACCACCTATGTCACGAATAATGTAAGTACCATCTATGTCACAAACAATGTAAGTACCATCTATGTCACGAATAATGTAAGTACCATCTATGTCACAAACAATGTAAGTACCATCTATGTCACGAATAATGTAAGTACCATCTATGTCACGAACAATGTAAGTACCATCTATGTCACGAACAACGTAAGTACCATCTATGTCACGAACAATGTAAGTACCATCTATGTCACGAACACCGTAAGTACCATCTATGTCACGAACAATGTAAGTACCATCTATGTCACGAACAATGTAAGTACCATCTATGTCACGAATAATGATTGTATCCTTTATGTTACACTAGTAATCACTACTTCAATTTTTTTCTTCATATTTAAAGCCGGACACACTATGCGAAAAATAAATCATTTTATTTCTCTCAGGTTTCTAAATAGTATTTCTGTCCCTAGAAGAAGAACAAAAAAGTATCTGCTGAAAGTATCAATCAGAGCACGTAATTATCTTTGACAAGGTACCGGTAGCATAGCTAAATTATTCATGATCAGAGCATGCGTATTTACAGTGCCAATATACGCTTGTGAGACATGGACATTAAATAAAATGTTAGCAAACAGAATCGTTGCTTAGAAAAAGAGATGCTACAGAAGAATTTTGTGTTTACCATGGACAGCTAAACAAGACAACCAAGAAGTGATAAGATCATTGGGCTAGCTTCTTAACAACATCCTAACAAAAAAGATGGTTGGTTTTTTTTTTTGGGGGGGGGGGTGTTTTTTGGTCTTATACAAAAACATAACAGCATGGAAAGAATAATAGATGAAGACAGAGTTAAGAGCAATACGGGGAGAGGGCGCTCAAAACGACAATGGTGCAGTGATATATCCGATTGCTTAAACATATCTCTAGCTGTGACAGGTCAAATCGCCCAGAAAAGCGGAGTGCTCAGAGAATCCACAAGGAAAACCACGTTCTGGAGGGAATATGTCACTGATGATGATGAATTCAGTAAATGGAAATAGAATCCACATGGATCTCTTACTTAGAACTTTTGAACCAGACATCGAGGTCTGATTTCGAGCCCACAAATCTCACGACTGCAAAGCAACTGCCTTAAGTGTGGAGTTATCCATCTAGATATATTGTACACACATTTGAGGCAGACACAATCCAATATGTTTGACTGCTAACACTACGACCAATACATCTATACCGTTGTAAGTACATCACTAGTAATAAACAATATTGAAATTACCCGTGTGCCAAGGCCAGGAAAGGGAAGCAAAGAATAGCAACAATGTTTACCTGCCACTCATGCCGTAAGAGGGGTGACTAAGGAGCTATTGGGGTGAAATTTAAATCCATTCCAAAGAGGGTCAGATAAATTAGAAGCTATGCAAAATGTCTACCCGAAAAGCGCAGATATCGCAGCCAATTCGTAAACTACGACACAACGTATTCCGTTCTCCGGAATTCATCCTTCTAGCTTGCAGAAGTTTCCGAAAGATAGAAGAAGAAAAAGAAAGCAGAACGTTCAGCTTAGTGATACATATTTAATTTTTGTTTCCGTATTTACCCCATATGCCTAAACCATCAATGACTCCAAGTGGCTTCAGCCCATTAACCAGACATAGCTACACAGTAGTCAGACACACAAGCAACATAGACGCTAACATATTCTTTGACGGGTAGACTTATTGAATTAGTTGCAGCTCTCAACATTCTCTGGAGTACGCTCTCCAGGACCATAATCATCGTTTTGGTTTTTTCACCAGGACTCTTCAAGTGTAGAAGCTCTTACTCCAGACGCATTAAGCGGTGATCACGTCAGCCGAGAAAACACATATAAATCGTTGTAATCGGATTACTTTTATTGTCACCGTCAAATCCAACAGAATATCCTTGTCTTTTATGTAAGTTAAACATTTTGTACGCATAAAGAGTCACTTGCATGTACGCATCCAAAGCTAGATCATGGATGGTGATTCCTTTTCATTGTTCGGGATTAAGTACGGATTTGAAATGCGCTGTTGCAAAGGTTAATATTTTCGAGGGCGCAGAAGAATGATGGTCAACCAACAGATAAACGTCACTGTCAGCAGAAGTGTAATGGCAGATACACTCCGGAAGAGAACGTAGCCACTATAGACGTGTCTAGTTTTCAGTGATGATGATCCGACGATTAAATAACTAAAGCTAGATCGTTATTTCAATTAACAATCGAATTGCCGATGCTGGGGGTGGGGCACAATTCTCTGCCTACCAAAATTGTGCTACAGTCAAGGGATGGGTGTGAAAAGAAAAGGAGTTCTTATATTCTCTAAACTAAGCAGCAGCAAAGAAAACGCTATTTTGCGAAACATCACAAAGTATATTTAACTAACCACACTCAAGAAACAGATAGCAGTACTCTTAGTAGTTGGCGGGACCAGGTACAGATGCAAATTGACAGTTGATTGAGTAATGTCATCAGAATAAAAGGTGTAATCAATGTCTTCGACAACAAACTGTAACAATTTTATTTCTCGGGAGAAAACTGGATATACCCAGAATGTTCTCATATATGCTCATAACCAGAATTGGACACACGTTTCTTTGCAGTCTCCATGAAAGAAGATCCACTTTGATTTTGATGGCTGTATACAAAATACTATGCGTGAGCTGATTATGAACACATATCTTTTCTTCTGTTTTCTTTAGACTAACCTTAACCCCTTTGTGGCTAGCAACATCATGTGTAGTAGTTCTCTGGAGATGGTTTTACTTTGATGTTGAATGTTCTCTTCTGAGAAATCTCCAACAAGCACGAACCATTAGGCATTCGAGTTTGTTTAAATGTAGAGTTTTTGCACATTACTGTTCAGCTTGTTGTGGTACCCATTTCTCTCTAATGTCTGGTTTGGAGTGAAATTTGTTTTATTTAGGCAAGCACTGAATGCATAAAAATCCTAAACGTGTGTCAATACCGAATATTTCAGTTTAGGAGACTTACTAAAATGAAACTAAATTTTAAAAATACACATTTAAAAAGACTTGATTTGACTTGATTTGACACAAATTATCTTTTGCACTTACAAATTATTATAAGAATAATGAATCACCTGTAAAGATTCAGGGATGCATATAAAAACATCCGGGTCTTATGGAAAGACCTCTTAAAATAGTAAGCACAAAAATGACCAAAGTTAATGAGTACTGTCTGTTATAATATAAATACAAAAACTACAACAAAAATCGCCCATGGGTTGTCGGCCCGATAGGGGAGCAAAGAATAACAACACTGTTTACCTTCCATGCATGTCGTACGAGGCGGCTAAGGAGGTTATGGGATGGAGTTGGCTGTCCTATCCCATATAGGGTCAGTGACCCAAAGCCATGCTGAAGTCGGATGTGTCAGGCCGAAGGCGCAGATATCGCAGCAATGCTGTAAACTATGACACAATGCATTTCGTTCTCCAGACTACATCCTGCTGATCTGCAAGAGTTTGAGAATGAACGCAGAAGAAGAAGAACAACAAAAATATGGATAATAGCTACCCGGTCTCCTTTACATTCCAATATACGTTCCCTATAATTTTCTGTATCCATATCTAGTTCAGGATTAACTAGGGAGCCGTGTGTTGTTTAAAAGGTTCTCTCAACTGAAATGGCGCATCACTGTCAAGAGATAAAGTACACTAACCAGCATGCTGCAGTAAACCTTCATAGATCATATGTAATATCCCACCGAAGACGGACGTGCCGGACCATTGATGCAAATAAAACGGGGACACAACTCATTTCTATTCTCTAGATTACATCCTGCTGGAAATCTAGGAGGACCATGGTCCTGCTATAAGAGAGATCCAGCGGGAGTTTGCCAATGAACGCTGAAGAAGAAGATTATGTAATATCATTATATTCTGAGATAATAATATGAAGATTGTCCAGAACTAGAGGATAAATAATTTTTCCTGTAGAAAAATGCTGGACTCTCATGCTCTTATGGGAGCCAGGTCTGAACAGGAAAGATAGATACTTATTAGAAATTACATTTTTCACCTTATTCGGTCTGTATCTACCGGAACGGGTCCCTCGAAAGACAGTCCCGTGGACACATCGAGATTCATCCTTCCAAAGTGACGCTGTTTAATTTCCCGCGATTCGCATTGCCATCGACAAATATTATACAAAAAATCACAGAAAAAAGTTAAAGAGCGTCACTTTAGAAAGACGATTCTAGATGAGTACACAGGACTGTATTGCCGAAAGACTATCAAAAAAGTATTTATGTGGTTTCATTTGAAGTTTCAAGACACTGTGGATTACTGATCTATGGGGAAAATATTCAACACAGTCAATGTAATTCTTCACACAAATTCTCCAAATATTTCCCTCTACCTTTCAATTGCTATTCATATGAAATGTATAAAACAAGGATGCAAGAAAGAACAATTTAACAAGTAACTACGACAGAAGGAACCATACGGCACAATGTGCTTTAGCAATATACATTAAACGTTAATTGATTTGTAGAAATCTGTCCCCGATGAGCTGCTCGAGGTCTCTGCAAGTGACTGTTTGCCAAATTAACTCTTAAACGAGACAGCTGAAATTGTCTTTGATTGATAGACCGAACGAAAGACGGAGATGAAACATTCTGGATCCACTCCAAAAAGATAAGTTATGTCTTTCATGTTTGTATAGAGTTGCTGTGTGTGCCAATCTACAAATCTGAGAGTAGCTTCTGCTTTAACATTCTAGAAGATTCGCTATAACATAACATGATTATTACGCTAACTCGCTATTACCAACTTACAGTAATTTGAACAGCTTGTGTGTTTTGTTGGTTAGATGTTGTGTAGAGTAAGATGAATTGCTTGAACATTTTTGTAAAGAGAGATATATTGCTTTAGAACAGGGTCTCTCAAAACATATTCATGCTAGCGCGCTCTTCCGTTCGTATCTATATCGCTTCTTTTCGTATAGGTTATAGTAGCCGCTATATTATATTTATAGGTTATCCTTTATTGTGGAGATTATATTGATCTGCGCCCCCTTTCGAATTAATTATACTCGCTGACGTCTCATTTCGTATAGATTATTGTGAATGTCACTCCATTTTGTGTACATTATATTGGCTGGCGCAGGATTTTTTATACTTTATATATTATATTGGCCAGTTTCCCTTTCGTATATTATTACATTGGCAGTAGACCCCACCTTCTACAACCTACGTGTCCACTATTATTAGGAACACTATATACACACAATAAAATCAAGATCAAACTGAGGTTTCCTACTCGCCTCATAACTTGGGCAAACAACTTGATAAACCACAGTTTTCAGTCTTCGGCCACACCGAATCCCTATAAAATAGATGCAAATTTAGCCCAGACTACCCAACATTCTTCTTTAACAATAAATCCACGATGTTTCTATATTATATTATTTATTTACCCATGTCTCATCTGAAGCAACCTTGTTTATATATATGTGTTATTTATGTTTACAGGTAGGCCTATTTAGTAGTTGTAATACTGAGGCCTTCTTGCCCTTACTAATGTTAATTGTCTATGGTTATTGTGGAATTTACATGTCTGTTCAATATGTGTTGTTGTTGTTGTCTGTGTATTGTTCGACTAGTCAATATTCATAGTAGCTTAAGAATACACATGTTGGAAATATTGACTAAAATTGCATTTGTTTTAGGGATGAACAAGATGACGACATGTTAGCTCGAGTTGTAAGCGAGTAGGTGTCATCTGAGCGGACCTGGTTCAAATCCCGTTTGCTGCATTATGACTTTTCTTTAATAATAAATCCTCTTTTTACTTCTATATTATATTATTCATTTACCCACGGGCAAATCATGAACATCGCGTTTGTATACACTTTTGTACCGAAGTACATACTCTGCCTGAAATATTCGCAGACTGTAATTGTCTATAATATAGATCTTCCTCCTTCTGTCATCTTCTTCCATCTTCCTAGTGTGTTACAGCCATCTGAGTCTGCACATACCCAGCTTAGAAAATACTGTGGTGCCAGACCTTTCATACACATCAGTGTTAGTGACTTTGTCGTGCCACCTAACTCCAAGAACATCCTCAATATTATATAATAGTCACCTGATTGAGACTTTGACTCTGAATACTATTGGATTGTTCCTAGAATGGGGAGAGGAACAATTATGGGAATGTTCCTATTGCAAGACGCTTGTTTATAATAAAGAATCAAGATGAAATATGCAGGTAAGATAAGGGACGTAATTCATTAAATTACTGTGAATTTCAAGAAAGCAGAGTTGCCCTTAAAAAGTTAACATGATGTCATAGATAATCCGAACTACAGTATGTGTTTTTGGATAAAAGCCTCTATGTTAACGGGCGCGCCCATGTCAACGAAGAACACACCGTCAGCGAAGAAGGGACAGATAACGTGGTATGATTATGTCATATGTTAGTTAGTTAGTTAGTTAGTTAGTTAGTTAGTTAGTTAGTTAATTAGTTAGTTAGTTAGTTAGTTAGTTAATTAGTTAGTTAGTTAGTTAGTTAGTTAGTTAATTAGTTAGTTAGTTAATTAGTTAGTTAGTTAGTTAGTTAGTTAGTTAGTTAGTTAATTAGTTAGTTAGTTAGTTAGTTAGTCGTCGGATCATCATCACTGCAAACTGGACACGTCCATAGTTGCTCCGATCTCTCCGTGAGTGTATCCGACATTACATTTCTGCTGACAGTACCGGTCCTATGCTGGTTGACCATCATTCTTCTGAGCCCATCAAAATGTTCACCTCTAGCAACACCGCATTTCAATACCTGATCTTTAATCCTAGCCATTGAAAAGGAATCACCATACACATTAGTCTCACTCTCGCATGTTATATCTCTTAAGGAATTCAAAACGTCAGCGCGATCCATTGCCCCATTGCCCTGTGTCACAATCGCGCATTACGCCAGTTGATCCGATCTTTCATTGCCTCGAACTTCCACATGTCCCGGCACGAAAATAAATGTAACCACTTTCAGACTCGCCTTTCTCAATGCCTCAATCCACTGTTCGCGAACGAGACCCTCTTGTACCTTCTTAATCATACTCATAGAGTCACTCAAGATGCAGACCTGCGTTACCTTCTGTGAATAGCCACTCAAATGCCCTGATCACCGCCATAGTCTCCATGGTCATACTACTCGTAGTGACCACAAAGGCGCCACTTTCCTCCTTGATCGTTTTACCTGCGCACTGAGCTGTGAAGGCCCAAGCACTGCGAACATGCATAATCACAGATCCATCAGTGTATATAATGACATCCCCCTCTTTGGTATTCTTACTAACCAAAAGCTGCACTTCTTTCTCCATAGCTGTTGGACACCATTCTCTGCATTCCCTACTAAGTGATATTACTACTCTCAAACAAGTTTCGAAATCCATGGGTAGACTTATCCATTCCACACCTGCTGCCACATCCTGTAATCTGCACACGCTGTGTATGACATCCTCAGCACGTCCCATCCACGATCTCCCTCTTTTGAGTCTGCTGCCTTTAACTTTCTGTATTTCTGAATGCAACGGGTGTTCCTTATCTGCATATATTTGAAGGTACGCCCGTGCACGGCAAAACTGTAATCTGTGCTCAGCTGTTTAGCAGTCAAGTAGGTATCGCATAGCTCTTGTCGATGTGTCTCTTGTGCATCCCAGTATGATACGCATTACTTCATTCTGGATTATATCCAGTCTTTCGATCTGAGTTTGGCTAAGAGTCAGAATTGCCAGTGCATATTCCACCACAGCCACAACCAAACCCTGGTACAAAAGAAATAACAATCTCTTCTCACATTGCGCAGCAACCATAACCTTCATTGCTGCTAATCCTTTGCCTGCCTTTATGATAATGTGGTCAACATGTTCCCTGAAACTCAGGCTTCTGTCAAAAAACACACCTAGATAACTCATTGTACTAGTTCTTTCTAGACTTTTCCTGGACAACTTTACTTGTGGCATGGGTGTCTTTACCATGTGATTGTTCAAGGAAAACCACGCACGAATGCCTTAGAGGGATTAACCACTGCTCCCATATCTCGACACCAATTTGTCAGTCTGTCCAGCTCCTTCTGTAGTTCCACATGTCTCCATGCGCGAATCGAACCCCTAAAAACATCCTGCGCAAATATGGCTGCATTCTGCGATGTCATCTTTCCTGGACGATACCCTCCTAACAATGTTGGTTATCACTTATTTCTTTCAAGATAACACGATACCTTCCAGTCCACCATTGTGTGGCCATATGCTAATTACAGAATAAATGAAAGTTTTAGTAGTCCTTGTTTTCTTTTGTTTTCGCTTTATACCCCTTTATGTTTGCAAAGTCAGGGGTAGAAGAGCTCTCTGGGGTGACGTTTTTGTGTGCTTCATATATGTTTGTTTTCATTGACTCTATTTCTGTAATCCGTCATTTTGCATACTCTGTTTCTGAAAACCCTACACTCGTTCTAACTGCACATTGACTACCTGTGTAACTACTCATGCACACATTGACTACCTGTGTAACTACTCATGCACACATTGACTACCTGTGTAACTACTCATGCACACATTGACTACCTGTGTAACTACTCATGCACACATTGACTACCTGTGTAACTACTCATGCACACATTGACTACCTGTGTAACTACTTATGCACACATTGATTACCTGTGTAACTACTCATGCACACATTGACTACCTGTGTAACTACTTATGCACACATTGACTACCTGTGTAACTACTCATGCACACATTGATTGGTGTTGTGGAACCCCATATTGTGATAGTATTTTCCATAGTTGTTGTCTGTCGACTATCTCGAAAACTTTTTCTTGATCGACAAATGGGATATAAAATTCTTGGCTGTTTTCAGTTTTTTTCTGCCGGTTGTCTGTGTGTGTTAGTTATACGAGTACATACTAGAGTACTAATCTGCATATCATACATACAGACAGGTATTTTGATGTGTACGAGTTCTACGAGTTGTGCAAGGTGACCAAGGAGGGTTTGAGATTGGAGATGGCTGTTCCATCCCTAAGAGGGTCAAATTGATGCAGCAGTCATATTAAAGTAGTATGTTTTAGGCTGAAAGACTCAGATATCGCAGCTAAGCTGTAAACCATGGCACAAAGCACTGCGTTCTCCACACTTCATCCTGATAACGTGCAGAAGTTTGAGAACGAACGCAGAAGAAGAATATATAAATATTCCCTGTACATCTCACATTGTCATCGTGACAATTATTCACCATATATTTGTTTTGACGAGCCTACAGTGCGTGTAACCTAAAGTCAAATATACAGTTAAAAGTTATCTGAAATTTTATGTGAAACAAACGTACATTTGGTCTAAAACGTTTACTTTTGGCTTAGAAAATGCCATCAGCAAAACTTCAACGCCTCCCTCACTACCTCTACATATTTCATTGATTTTTTTTTTACAAATGTGTTGTCCTTGTGTAACAGGATATATTTACAGGGCTGTAGATCAGTGTTTCCCAACATGGGGAGCACACCCCACAAGGGAGAAATTTGTTTGTTGGGGGGGGGGGGGAATTTGATTCTTCAGGATGAAATTCTATTGTTTTTGGGTAGGGGAATAATACAATTTTTGAATATTACAAAATATATAAATTTTACATAGGGGGAGCGGGGGAATCAGAATTTTAGAAATATTTAGGTGTGGACATGGTAAAAACAAAGGATGGGAAACACTGCTGTAGATAATATTTCAGGTCTGAGAGAAAGAGGGGGGAGGTTAATCGCTTCTTGAAAAAGCTAATTGCATTGTTTTTGTAGGATTTCTATGTTCATCATTTAAGGAACAAAAACTGTTAAACTAAGTGGGGGGAGGGGGGTTGTGCGCAGGATTTCTACCCTCTGATTCACTAATTTCTTAGTACTAAATATCACGTTCTATTTGACTAAGCAAGCGGTTTGAACCTCTCAATCAACCCCGCATATACAACCTTGTAAGACTACTAAATAATGTATTACGACAAGCTTCCATAGTTTACTAGTATCTATCTATCTATCTATCTGTCTGTCTGTCTGTCTGTCTGTCTGTCTGTCTGTCTGTCTGTCTGTCTGTCTGTCTGTCTGTCTGTCTGTCTGTCTGTCTGTCTGTCTGTCTGTCTGTCTGTCTGTCTGTCTGTCTGTCTGTCTGTCTGTCTGTCTGTCTGTCTGTCTGTCTGTCTGTCTGTCTGTCTGTCTGTCTGTCTGTCTGTCTGTCTGTCTGTCTGTCTGTCTGTCTGTCTGTCTGTCTGTCTGTCTGTCTGTCTGTCTGTCTGTCTGTCTGTCTGTCTGTCTGTCTGTCTGTCTGTCTGTCTGTCTGTCTGTCTGTCTGTCTGTCTGTCTGTCTGTCTGTCTGTCTGTCTGTCTGTCTGTCTGTCTGTCTGTCTGTCTGTCTGTCTGTCTGTCTGTCTGTCTGTCTGTCTGTCTGTCTGTCTGTCTGTCTGTCTGTCTGTCTGTCTGTCTGTCTGTCTGTCTGTCTGTCTGTCTGTCTGTCTGTCTGTCTGTCTGTCTGTCTGTCTGTCTGTCTGTCTGTCTGTCTGTCTGTCTGTCTGTCTGTCTGTCTGTCTGTCTGTCTGTCTGTCTGTCTGTCTGTCTGTCTGTCTGTCTGTCTGTCTGTCTGTCTGTCTGTCTGTCTGTCTGTCTGTCTGTCTGTCTGTCTGTCTGTCTGTCTGTCTGTCTGTCTGTCTGTCTGTCTGTCTGTCTGTCTGTCTGTCTGTCTGTCTGTCTGTCTGTCTGTCTGTCTGTCTGTCTGTCTGTCTGTCTGTCTGTCTGTCTGTCTGTCTGTCTGTCTGTCTGTCTGTCTGTCTGTCTGTCTGTCTGTCTGTCTGTCTGTCTGTCTGTCTGTCTGTCTGTCTGTCTGTCTGTCTGTCTGTCTGTCTGTCTGTCTGTCTGTCTGTCTGTCTGTCTGTCTGTCTGTCTGTCTGTCTGTCTGTCTGTCTGTCTGTCTGTCTGTCTGTCTGTCTGTCTGTCTGTCTGTCTGTCTGTCTGTCTGTCTGTCTGTCTGTCTGTCTGTCTGTCTGTCTGTCTGTCTGTCTGTCTGTCTGTCTGTCTGTCTGTCTGTCTGTCTGTCTGTCTGTCTGTCTGTCTGTCTGTCTGTCTGTCTGTCTGTCTGTCTGTCTGTCTGTCTGTCTGTCTGTCTGTCTGTCTGTCTGTCTGTCTGTCTGTCTGTCTGTCTGTCTGTCTGTCTGTCTGTCTGTCTGTCTGTCTGTCTGTCTGTCTGTCTGTCTGTCTGTCTGTCTGTCTGTCTGTCTGTCTGTCTGTCTGTCTGTCTGTCTGTCTGTCTGTCTGTCTGTCTGTCTGTCTGTCTGTCTGTCTGTCTGTCTGTCTGTCTGTCTGTCTGTCTGTCTGTCTGTCTGTCTGTCTGTCTGTCTGTCTGTCTGTCTGTCTGTCTGTCTGTCTGTCTGTCTGTCTGTCTGTCTGTCTGTCTGTCTGTCTGTCTGTCTGTCTGTCTGTCTGTCTGTCTGTCTGTCTGTCTGTCTGTCTGTCTGTCTGTCCGTCCGTCCGTCCGTCCGTCCGTCCGTCCGTCCGTCCGTCCGTCCGTCCGTCCGTCCGTCCGTCCGTCCGTCCGTCCGTCCGTCCGTCCGTCCGTCCGTCCGTCCGTCCGTCCGTCCGTCCGTCCGTCCGTCCGTCCGTCCGTCCGTCCGTCCGTCCGTCCGTCCGTCCGTCCGTCCGTCCGTCCGTCCGTCCGTCCGTCCGTCCGTCCGTCCGTCCGTCCGTCCGTCCGTCCGTCCGTCCGTCCGTCCGTCCGTCCGTCCGTCCGTCCGTCCGTCCGTCCGTCCGTCCGTCCGTCCGTCCGTCCGTCCGTCCGTCCGTCCGTCCGTCCGTCCGTCCGTCCGTCCGTCCGTCCGTCCGTCCGTCCGTCCGTCCGTCCGTCCGTCCGTCCGTCCGTCCGTCCGTCCGTCCGTCCGTCCGTCCGTCCGTCCGTCCGTCCGTCCGTCCGTCCGTCCGTCTTTCAATCCATCCATCCATCCATCCATCCATCCATCCATCCATCCATCCATCCATCCATCCATCCATCTATCTATCTATCTATCTATCTATCTATCTATCTATCTATCTATCTATCTAACTGCCAGTGACATAACTTTAATGGACGTCAAAATGCTCGGCGTCCCCTCCCATGATTAAACAAATTAAATAGCGACATATGAGTATAGTTATTTACTATAATCATTAGTAAATATGTAAAAATAAAAATGATTTCGCCGATTTAAAAAAAAACATAATAGGAAATGGCACTGCAATGCATACAGGAGTATAAAGCTAAAAGAATGACGAAAGAAAGATTATAAACATTACAGAAAGGTAATCGCATAATTCTTTTTTCTTTTTTTGTTAAAAGTTCCCTGTTCCTGACTAAAATGTCCACATATGCATGACGGTCTGTAATATATAGAATGTTTCCATTCAAACTTGCACATTCGATGCGGAACACCTGACCTTTTATCTATTAATCATCATCTTCAAGTGTCGTGAATGCAACGAAGGTTGACTACAACAGATTTCCAACATCCCTTGTCTCTTGTTTTGGTTGTGCACTCTGCTAGACTGTAACCTGTTAATCTTATGATGTTACTCTCCCACTTGTATCTCTGTCCACCTCTTGCTCGCTTCCCTTCGACTTTACCCTCAGGTAAAGTCTTCAATAAGGTGTCATGTCTTTTAATGTCCAAAATATTTTATCTGCCTGAACTTTATTTCTCTTAGTAATCATTTCTTCATATTAAGTGTTTTTAGCACCTCTTTATTTGTTTTCTTCTCTTTCCATGATGTTCTCCCTATTCTTCTACATACCCACATCTCAAAGGCATCAATTATGTCTTCTAATTGTTTATTTAGTGTCCATGTTTCTGAGCCATAAATAAATATAGAATAAATGTATTTTATAATTCTCATTGTTAACGTGTTTGTAAGTTGTTTAGATGTTAATATTTTCATCATGTCATTGAAAGTACTTTTAACCATTTCTATTCTCCTTTTAACTTCAGTTTCACATCTGACATCATTTGTGCTTATGTGTCCAAGATATTGATAGTATTCAACTTGTCGAAGTTTCTCTCCATGTATGTTTATGTTTAACTCCTGTTCTTCTGTGAATTTTCTGATTATCATGTTTTGTTTTGTTTTTAAATAAAATGTGTATGTCCAATTTACTTGATTTATTGGTTTGATCTATTAGTCTTTGTAGTTCATGCTCACTTTCTGCTAAAAGAACAGTGTCAACCATATCTCTCAGGTTGTTTATTATTTTCCCATTGATCTTGATTCCTGACATTTCTTTTATATGTTTAAAGATATTCTATGTATAGATATTGAATAGTCTTGGTGATAAAGTACATCATTGTCTTACCCCTCTTCTTATTTCTATGTATGGCGAATAGCTGTTTTCACATCTTATTGATGCAGTCTTGTTCCCAATATATATTTCTAATGAGTATTATGTCTTTTCCATCTATGTCTATTTCTTGAAATAAGATAAGATAAGAGCAAAATCTTGGTAAACAGCAGACACAGAAAACCAGACTAATATCATGATGAATGGACATAAGCTTGAAGAGGTGAATACCTTCAAATACCTCGGATCCAGTATATGCAGCGATGGTAAATGCAAAGCAGAACTAAAAATAAGGCTGGAGATGGCTTTAGCGTCCTTGTCAAGGCTAACTGTGATTTGGAAAAGCAACATCAGTGTTGGAGTGAAAATCAAACTGTATAGGTCGCTGGTGCTTTCCGTTGTGTTGTATGGTTGTGAGAGTTGGACACTCACTGCGGACATGGAGAGAAGATTACAGGCTTTCGAGTATAAATGCAACAGAAGAATTCTACGAATTTCCTATAGGGAACATAAGACCAATGTGTACGTAAGAAATAAAGTAGAGATGTGTGCAGGTGTCCAGGAGCCATTGCTTTCAATAGTGAAACGACGAAAACTAGCATGGTTCGGACATGTATGCAGGCACGATTCCTTGTCAAAAACAATACTGCAGGGAACTGTCGAGGGTGGAAGAAGCAGAGGAGGACAAATAAAGACATGGACAGACATCAAGGAATGGACAGGGCTAGACATTTCCACACTCATCCGCATCGCTGAGGATAGAATTCGCTGGAGGACTCTGTGTGCTGAAGCTTCCAATGTGGTACCCCTACGATCCTGAAGGGTTATGGGTTTTATTGATTATATTGATTGATTTCTTGAAGACATTTGATTAATTTGTCATGTTGGACTCTGTCAAAGTCCTTGCTGTAGTCTATAAAGCGAATATAGATACTGTTTTGAACTTCTAAATATTTATCTATCAATAGTCGGATACCAAGTATAACTTCTCTGATTCCTTTGTTTCTCCTAAAACCGACTTACTTTTCACCGACCTCCGTGTCTATCTTGTCTTAAATTCTTTCATGTATTATCTTGAGTAGTATTTTAGTTATATGACTCATTAAACTTATAGTTATATATTTTGTGCAGTCCACAGCCCTGGGCTTATTAAGTAGTGGAATGAATATTGATAATGTCAGGTTTTTTAGGTATGTGGCCTAAATGTTTCGTATATGTCATTGAAAAACGTTATGTGATAGTTTTCACAACAAATTCATTTAGAGTTTTTATTATGTCTGTTGTTATGTTGTCGGAGTATGCGGCATTTCCACATTATGTTGATTT
Source organism: Meghimatium bilineatum (assembly GCA_034231615.1). Classification (NCBI taxonomy): domain Eukaryota; kingdom Metazoa; phylum Mollusca; class Gastropoda; order Stylommatophora; family Philomycidae; genus Meghimatium; species Meghimatium bilineatum. The sequence continues at coordinate 21,906,018 of CM067298.1, read as the reverse complement.
TGTTGCGTTTCTACTTCTGCCTTCAGTATAGTTGGTTCATCATTGTTGTGTATTGCACGTTTTTTGTTGCGTTGGTCATCAGGCAATTCTGTCACATAATCTGCCCATCTTGTAAGTTCTTCTGTTTTATCAAATATAATTTTTCAGTTTTTATCTTTTATTAAGCCACCCTCAATTAAAAGATTTATTTTCGTATTTGTGATCTGCCTTATCTCCTTATGCATTACTATTGTCTTATGTTGTACTGATATCTCTTCTATTTCACTGCATTTTGTTTCTAGCCATTGTTTTTCCCCCGCTGTAATGCAAATGTTACGTATCTCATTATAATTGAGTATTTTTTCGTATTTTTAGCTTTCTTTCTTTCTGTTATTTTCTCTAATATTTCATATGTCATCCATATTTGTTTGTTCTTGGAACTTCGTATTGGTAAATTTTCATTTGATGTCTGAATACTTTTCCTTAGACTGTCCCATTTATTGTCTATTTACTCTTCTGGATTTTCCTTTCTGTATTGTTCCATGCATTCTATCATTAGATGTTCATATATATTCCTTACATATACCAGGTATTTTTTTGTTGTATGTCTGGTTGTTTTTGTGTGGATGTGTCTATCTGTGGATATTGATTTCTTCTATGTTCTATCTTTTTTAAGTTTAACTTGTATTTTGCACAGCACTGGATTATGATCAGAGTTGATATCAGCTCCTGGATATGTTTTGACACTATTTCTAAATCTGTTGATCACAACATAATTTATTTGGTTATTCTTTCTGTCTCCAGAACTTTTCCATGTATATAATCTTCTATTTTCATGTTCAAAAAATGTATTACATATGGTCATGCTGTTCTCCTTGCAGAACTGTATAAATCTTTCTCCTCTGTCATTTCTTGTCCCTAGTCCAAATTGCCCTACAATGTTCTTGTGTCTTCCTTTCCCTATTTTTGCATTCATGTCTCCCATGACTATTAGAATGTCTGTTGATTTTACTAACTTGAGAAGCTGTTGTAGGTATTGGTATTAGTTTTTGATGTCTTCTTTAGTGTTATTCTGTAGTTGGTTCGTAAACTTGTACAATTGCCAGATCTGTTAATAATGGTTCTGCTGGACCTTAGCTTCAGACCGATTATACACTTGAAAATAATGTATGAAGACGTATTTCAGAACGGAAATTCCCTATCTGCTTCAATATTTTATCTACGCGTACGCCATAAGCTATTTTGCGTGTATGCGTAATTAGTATATGTTAGTAAATTTAAAGATTACAGCACAGAATTCCCCAGAATATGTTCAATAGTTTAAAATAATAGTACCCATTCTATGATAACATATATGCAGATGAGACAACGTATTTACCTACTAAAGACATCCTGGCATATTTTGTTGTACATGGTCTAGACTCAATCTATCAGGAAGTAACAAAACTACTCTGTTTATTGCTGATTCGCAGAAAAGAACAAACTCCTGGAGCTGCATTACAAATTTTATAAGATATGTTTTCAAACTAGTTGATGTTTTATATAGGAAAGTAAACACGTGTTTTGGTGGGGACAAATGGGGGGGGGGCTACCTACCTACTAAAAAATGTCACTCGCTGTCCCAACTTTACAAATTAACGCTACACTATTGCTATATATCTATCTATCTATTTATCTATCTATCTTTCTATATATCTATTGTCATTTCCAACTGTGCTTTTAACGTAGTTGGGGGGGGGGGGGGGGGTGGGAGGAGATCGTTGGAAATGTCTGGCCATTGGGGTTGTATGGTCATGACCAGCCTGTATCTTCTTAAGGTTTCTTTTATTGTCTTCACCAATCTATATAGTTCTTGGTATTCCTCGTGCCGTGTAACCCAATCCTCTTGCTGTTCATTGGTACACCAGGTTTGAAAATAGCGTACTTTCTATCATCCTCATAAGTGTCGTTTCCGCAACGAGGGTTGGCTGCAAAAGACATGCAACATTCCCTGCCTCTTGCGTTGTTGATGCCATCTGCTAGGCTGTAACATGTCCAACTCTTTAAGTTTCTCTCCCACTTGTAGTAACTGCCTACGTTTTGGTCGCCTCCCTTCACCTTTACCCTCAAATAAAGTCTTCAACAAGGTGGCATGTCTTTTAATATATCTAACATACATTATTTATATTATTATGTACAAATATACATACTTTCTAAGGAAGGCTTTACATTGTCAACAACAACAAAAGTTCACTGGTCAACACAATCAGTACACAATGAACAAAAAGTCCAAGGTTCTCGTGAATGTGCGTTACACTCATAGTTTTGTCTAAGTAATATAAATATGATCTCAAGTATATCAATGGAATGATATCTCTCTCCTGATTCGTTCTATCAGTGTATGTAACCGGGTTTAAGTGAGACGAATAAAATTGTATCAAACTGTCATGCATGTTATCATATATTACACAGGTTTTGGTACTAGATATGTGTTTGGTGCCACTTCCCGTAAAGAAGTAAAAGCTAAACTGTAAATTAAATAGAACGAATACTTTGGGTATAAAGATGCAAATATCGCATCTATAACATACATATGCAGTACAAAATAGTTGAACCACACAAAAAAATCTTAGTGATTAGAGTGTAGGATGAAGAAAATAAGTATGAGAAACATGAGGCACCACACAGTGTTCTCAATTTTAACCTACAATACACATAGTAACTGCACAAACAGTGTTTCCATTTTGTTTTAAAATAAAATATTTCATATGTGAGCCGGTTAGACCTGGAGAGGCAAACAACACATACAGTGTTTCCATTCTATCTTTTTAAATAAAATATTTCATATGTGAGCCGGTTAGACCTAGAGAGGCAACAAATGGCACATGTATCAATGTGGGTGAATTGCGTTATTATAAGTGCCACTTTGCGAATCAATCAATCAATCAATCAAGTGTCATTCAGAGTGGCGTAAGCGATTATGCTTCTCCACAACTCTCTGTCTCTTGACTTGTTAATAAATTCAGTTGATGACATATTTTTGTGCCACAGTGACAACAAACACTTTTAAGTAATATAAACGACATTAACGTACTCCTTCTTCCCTTAGCACCAATCATCGTTCGTTGTCCCACTGATTCATATATGTTTAAAAAGTTAAGTAACATTTCATTGATTCCATTGCAGGCTATCACATCCTTTATTTATTTGTGTGTCCTATTGTTTTTCTTTATGGTTTTCGGGTATTGATATTATAAAATTGGGTCAGTCAATAAATCTCGTATTGCCCCTACTCTCCAAAAAGTCAATTCTCTCCCACCTCAGCTCTACCAATTGGAGCGTGGACCTCACGTTGGAAAACGCGGATTATCCGAAGATCAAAGAATTCAGCGATTAACAGAGATCTAATGTGTGCCCAAGTCAAAAGTAAGTTAATTCCCTTGTGCTACAGTCGACAAACTTCCAATGTTAACAATTCTGTATTTGAATCCTGAGGGAAATGAGCTGGGACTCCCTCCTACAGATCAATGTGTATCAGTTTTATAAGTCTCTTTACAATTAACATCATGTGATATAGCAGTCGTGATTGGCAAACTGTGAACAAGCTGTGTTCTTTTCAGAACACATGATTTATTTTTACGTAATCTGCTATCCATTACAACGATTAATAAAATGAGCAAAAGGAAAGTAAAGAGTTGTAGTTCTCATCAATTTGATGAGTTCATATTTATTGCATGACATTCAGGAGAATCGTTGTTCATTGTTTGTGAAAACAGAAGGGTGTGCAGAGAATATTGTGAAAACAGAAGGGTGTGCAGAGAATATTGTGAAAACAGAAGGGTGTACAGAGAAAATTGTGAAAACAGAAGGGCGTACAGAGAATATTGTGAAAACAGAAGGGTGTACAGAGAATATTGTGAAAACAGAAGGGCGTACAGAGAATATTGTGAAAACAGAAGGGCGTACAGAGAATATTGTGAAAACAGAAGGGCGTACAGAGAATATTGTGAAAACAGAAGGGCGTACAGAGAATATTGTGAAAACAGAAGGGTGTACAGAGAATATTGTGAATACAGAAGGGTGTACAGAGAATATTGTGAAAACAGAAGGGTGTACATAGAATATTGTGAAAACAGAAGGGCGTACAGAGAATATTGTGAAAACAGAAGGGCGTACAGAGAATATTGTGAAAACAGAGGGCGTACAGAGAATATTGTGAATTATTACATTATAATTAAGTGTGGTGATCTCAATCTTAATTGAGTAGTGCTCTGGCTTTCTAGAGGGCATGATCTTAGCAGCTTCTAGAGGGCATGAACTTAACAGCTTCTAGAGGACATGATCTTAACAGCTTCTAGAGGACATGATCTTAACAGCTTCTAGAGAACATGATCTTAACAGCTTCTAGAGGGCATGAACTTAACAGCTTCTAGAGGACATGATCTTAACAGCTTCTAGAGGGCATGAACGTAACAGCTTCTAGAGGACATGATCTTAACAGCTTCTAGAGGGCATTATCTTAACAGCTTCTGGAGGGCATGAACTTAACAGCTTCTAGAGGGCATGAACTTAACAGCTTCTAGAGGACATGATCTTAACAGCTTCTAGAGAACATGATCTTAGCAGATTTTAGAAGCTGAAAATAGTGTCAATTATTTTCTAGAAGAGAGAAATGTGATGAACGAGAAAATATTCCTTTTATGTAAAAACAAATAACTTTTTTCATGTAACTTATTCCAATAACTATTTAAAGTCAATGTTACCAGTCAGTTTCAGTTATATAAATTAAAAATTGCAGGAAAGGAACAAACTGAGCCTCACCTTATTAAATTATATTAAACACATTAAAGATGAAGTTAAAACTGTTTCGGTTTCATAAAAAAATAAACAAGAATCTCCGCCTGTTTCTATATCAAAAAGAATAAAGTCAAATTCATGATGTTACTGGCAAGTTTTATAGAGTATATTGACAAAACAAGATTATTGCACTTGTCATTTGAAATTCGTTTAAGTGATTTTGTAAAAGAATGAAATTTCATTCTCGTGTTAGTAAACCCATTTTCATTGAGTAAGGAAATAATCATAAAAGTACCCAAAAATATATAATAGGAGATATTATATTACAACTGAATTTATTAATTTTAAAACAAATTCTTGATTGAAAATGAACAAATTGGACGCAGAAGGATAGCCACCTCTTGATCAGATAGTAGAGAGAGAGAGAGCAAGACGGTTGTTCCAATCCCCAATCACAACTAAACACAATATATCAATCCACCCTATTACTCAGTTTTAGTCCACTATCACCACTCTGGGATTTCTCGACCATGTGTAATGCCATATTGATTACCTGTATTGTCTTATCGGCCACCTGTATTGTCATATCAATCACATGTATTGTCTTATCGGTCACCTGTATTGAAATGTCAACCATCTGTATTGTCATATAGGCCTTTTGGATATATATATATATATATATATATATATATATATATATATATATATATATATATATATATATATATATATATATATATATATATATATATATATATATATATATAAGTTATGAAGTGCATATATATATATAATCAATTTTTTGTGATTTAAAATCTAAAATGAAGAATCAATGCATGTAAATTGTAATTTAATAACTATGTATTTCCTAGAGATGCCCTTAACACAGCCATAAGACTAAATCCCACAAGAAGACATAAATGGCTCACAATCACCTGCAATAAACTCCTCTTGTGAGAACTACGTTTCAACATCTCTGCGAATGTTACATATAAAAAAGTACCAACAGCAAAAGCTTGCAGCAGTCCTGGGACATAACTCAATTGTCTGTCGTTGGACGTGTCAAACGTCTTATGGAGAAACGCAGAACTGATCAATAAACCAATGGGGGCAACAGAAGCAAACAGTAAAATGTAAAATAATGTGATGCAGTTAGAGGCGGTCCTTGAACTGAGTAGTGTTAATGATAGTCCAATAGAAACAAAACATTTGTGCACAGAAAGTGCCAGAAGTAACGGCATGATCGCAGATAGTGAAGTTTGGAGGCCAAGCATAACACCGTCGAAGAAACCATGAATACACAAAGCCACAACAAGTGTCACAGATCTCAAATTGCTAGACTGGACTTCTTGAGATTTTGTTGATGTGGCTAATGGATGTTCCTCGAAAGATGTCGGCCGACTAGCAGCAATTGGTGTATCTGACTCATTAATTGATTGCATCCCTAGATCATTGTCAAAGTCGTCACGTTCTCCATTATTCTCAAGAAATGCTTGACTTTCTGCTTCTGCTTCGAATTCAGTAGCGTTCAGTGGAATTAGTTCTTGTGAAGTGGTTGACAACTTTGGTCTCAGCCAATTAAGTTGTAGGGAGTGTTTCATCTTGTGAGGTAAACTTCCTGTCCACGTATTAAGAATCTGATCATGCCTATTCTGAGATGTACATCCTCTGGTATCTGTCTTAGACTGTACTTCTCGTGGTCTCTATCTTCAGCCAAATCATCCTCAACGCAATAATTCAAGTAATTACGTTTATGTTCTAATGGGGAACATGCTCCAATAACACCTTCAATAATATAAATAAAACAGAAATCCCAACGCTATAAGACACTCTGCGACTGGAAAATAGTCATCAGGGGATTGTGCCTGTCCTAAAGAAATTTCTACCTTTCTGTAGTTAGAAATATTACTAATGTTTGCACTCTCAACTTGGGATATTGTCTGTTGGTCATGGAAAAACGCATTGTTGACTGCTTCCAGGCTCTCCGGTAGAAGATGCAGTAAAGATGTCGCTAGAAGTACACCTGATGCAAGAGCATTTAGGCAATGCATAAAAGATGATCCTATATTCCCATCTCGTTTTGTTGCTAGAGAACGCGGCTGTCTAAAGCAGCGTTTAAAACAAAAGTAGGGCATCCAACCAAAAAAAGAGGCCAAGAAAAAGAAGAGAATCCCAGATAGGATTTTGGCACCGATGACATCCATTAGTGTGTTTTGTCAGATGACATCCATTAGTGTATTGGTGTGTAGTATCATATGATCAGATCTCTGTTTTTCTTATAAATACTTCCTCTGCCGTAGGTAAACTCTAATAGCTACCACCATTTCTCATATCTGCTTTTTCATGATTCGTGTTTTTGAATTAAGAAAAAATATCAGCGTTCATATTTGTCACAAAGTCACATGGATGTAACACGTGTCATAATAAGTAATCACAATCCTTCAATGATACGTCGAAACTAGGACACACGGATAAGCGGTGTTGTTGAATGTAAATATCCAGAATTATATCAATGTATTTCAATTGAACGGTGTTCTCGTCTATTACACGATGATGATAACCATCGTGTAGGTGCGGTCAAAATATCAAATTCTCACAGATGCATGATGGTCGAGTCTTCACGGATGTAAACAGGATACTCAAATAAGCGTATCACTAGGTTTTTCACATACTTACGTAGACACAATAGTCAAATATGCTGAAACTATTACAGTAAAACCCGAATGTGTAGCACAGTTAACAAATTACACAGACGTCTAATACATCAACATGTATCACAAAATATTCAGATTCTCACAAACGTAACAGCGGAATTTGTGATTTTAAGACAGCCGCACCTATGCAGTAATACATTTTGATTTGTATGGTGTCTCTAGCAAGAACAATAAACTCCACGAATCTGAAGTCGACGTAACAAGAAGATAGTTATGCGAAGTCCGCTTATTCAGAATCGCAGCACACATGAAGACTACTTCAGTCGTATTTTCAACTAAGCTCGACTTCATTTAAAGTTGAACAAAGTTGTTAGTGAAGTAAAACACACACAAAAATACATTATATTTTATATGTATATACTGGTTCTGCGCAACTAAAATGCCAATAAGCCACATCTGCGCCTTATGTAGAATATTCATTAAGCTGTTTGTCATGTCACATCTGTTTCTGTACCGTATACACAATCTGTTGAAAGACAGCACACTGAATGTATGGAGTAGAGCAATATTTGTTCTAACCTAGTTTCTTCAACTGTTTCGTAATGCAGTAAACACCCGGTATAAGTTTGTTCAGAGCACATACCCGACCTGGGTTACATTTATTAGGGGCATTTCAAGAGCAGTATATCCTGTGCATGCGTTAGTGTGTTTATCCTGGTTTCTGTTGCATTCTAGGGCAGGTACGTATGTGCAGTGTGCAGTGTGCAGTATTACACGAGGATTAATCAGGTCGCGAGAGCACATTACTGAATTATTTTAGAAACTGTTTTTTTTTGGGGGGGGGGGGGCGGACAAAATAGTTCAGCTACGATTAGAAACTGAAATACCACGTAGAAAATCGGTTGTATTAGTTAATATCCAATTGTCATACGGGATGACCGAAGTTCAATGTGACATTGATGGTTTCAGTTCACGATTGTAGATTGATGATTTTATTCGCCTGGGTTAATAATATACGGTAATGAGCACAATGTGGCCATCCAAGCCATTTGACTAATCCGATAGGATATTTTAAAATTATTTGACTAATCCGTCAGGATATTTTAAAATTATTTGACTAATCCGTCAGGATATTTTAAAATTATTTGACTAATCCGTCAGGATATTTTAAAATTATGTGACTAATCCGTCAGGATGTTTTAAAATTACTATATTTAATGAACCCTAAACTAAAAAAAGAGCTGCTTACCGGCACCAGAAATGGACAGTACAAAATGTGTGAACACATCATGAGAAGAGGAGAGATGCTTACCAGCACAAGAAAGAGACAGTACAAAATGTGTGAACACATCATGAGAAGAAGAGAGCTGCATACCGGCACAAGAAAGAGACAGTACAAAATGTGTGAACACATTATGAGAAGAGGAGAGATGCTTACCAGCACAAGAAAGAGACAGTACAAAATGTGTGAACACATCATGAGAAGAGGAGAGATGCTTACCAGCACAAGAAAGAGACAGTACAAAATGTGTGAACACATTATGAGAAGAGGAGAGATGCTTACCAGCACAAGAAATAGACAGTACAAAATGTGTGAACACATCATGAGAAGAGGAGAGATGCTTACCAGCACAAGAAAGAGACAGTACAAAATGTGTGAACACATCATGAGAAGAAGAGAGAAGCTTACCAGCACAAGAAAGAGACAGTACAAAATGTGTGAACACATCATGAGAAGAGGAGAGATGCTTACCAGCACAAGAAAGAGACAGTACAAAATGTGTGAACACATCATGAGAAGAAGAGAGCTGCATACCGGCACAAGAAAGAGACAGTACAAAATGTGTGAACACATTATGAGAAGAGGAGAGATGGAACACATTGTTACAAGTTGAAGAGCAAGAGAGGTAGCTGACTTTCGTATTATACGACAATACACTAGCGACTGACTTAGCTTCGTTCTCTCTGCTGTCACAAGGTGTTCTCATCCATCTTCTGCGTCCGTTCTCAAATCCCTAATGGTTATCAGAATGTAAGAGAGCGGACTGTTTTGCATCGTGGTTTACAGCTATATCTGTCTCTTTTGTCACATCCTACTTAAGTATGGTATTGTTGAAACACTTTGATCTTATACAGGCTGACGTAACTAACCCACACACAATTCCACTGAACTGTTTTAGAACTATATGCATGGCATGTGACATTGTTACTATTCTTTGCTCCTGTTGTCACACGGGCCAACGGCGTGTTCTGAACTTTCGTGGCTCAAGGAAATGTTTGCCAAGAACAAGTTCTGTATATCTGATGACAAGTTAGACAAGGTGGTGACTGCGTCTATCTGACAAATTAGACAAGATGGTGACTGCGTCTATAAGGTGACAAATTAGACAAGATGGTGACTGCTTCTATAAGGTGAAAAGTTAGACAAGGTGGTGACTGCGTCTATATAATGATACCCTAAAAAAAATGAACATTGTTTCTGTCTTATGACAAGCTTAATAAGATGGGAATTGTATATATCTTCTTCTTTCTGAGCGCTCATTCTCAAACTTCCGCTGGTTTTCTCTTATAGCAGGACAATAGTCCTAATAAATTTTCAGCAGAATGTAGTCCAGCGAATGTAAATGCATTGCGTCGCCGAAATTTTTTCGAAAATGGGCCGACACATCCGTCTTCGGTGGTGTATATACCTAATAACACGTTCAGCAAAGTAGTATCTGTATCTGATGACTTCAGTTCTTCATGTCTCTCTCTTGAAAATTATTTACATCACCATTAGATTGAGTTTTTCCAAAAGTTAATGACATCACCATTAGATTGAGTTTTTCCAAAAGTTAATGACATCACCATTAGATTGAGTTTTTCCAAAAGTTAATGACATCACCATTAGATTGAGTTTTTCCAAAAGTTATGACATCACCATTAGATTGAATTTTTCCAAAAGTTAATGACATCACCATTAGATTGAGTTTTTCCAAAAGTTAATGACATCACCATTAGATTGAGTTTTTCCAAAAGTTAATGACATCACCATTAGATTGAGTTTTTCCAAAAGTTAATGACATCACCATTAGATTGAGTTTTTCCAAAAGTTAATGACATCACCATTAGATTGAGTTTTTCCAAAAGTTAATGACATCACCATTAGATTGAGTTTTTCCAAAAGTTAATGACATCACCATTAGATTGAGTTTTTCCAAAAGTTAATGACATCACCATTAGATTGCATTTGTCAAACTCTATATTGTTCTACGAACTGTTTCTAATACTCTAATCCACATTTGATTATATGACCAAAGCATTTGTTGGGTATATCTTAATTCAGGGGTGGGCAAACTTTTTGTGCAGAGGGCCGCATTGAAAATTGTAAACCTATTGGAGGGTCGCATATAATATTATGTATGTTTTTGTTTAAAATTCTCGGTAAGTAATCATTTAAATATTTTTATTGTAAAGAAAGGTAGTTTTACATAACGTAGATAACTTCTGAAATAAATTACATTTCTAACAGACTTACACTATAACAGTATATTTTCTAATATGGATAAAAGGTTTTGCAAATATTTTAACAATGTTCGTGTATTTAAAAATGTGTTTGAGGGCCGCAAAATATCCAATGGCGGGCCGCATGCGGCCCGCGGGCCGTAGTTTGCCCCCCCCCTGTCTTAATTAATGATTTCTACTATCGTTGACTTTACTCACATTTGACTGCCCTAAATAATATCTCTTTCACACGTCTCGGAAGATTGTCTTTAGTATCTAGTTCATTGCGTCTCAACATTTATTTGTATCCATCATCCTACTTTCAGACAGACATATATTTGTAAAAAGAGAGGTGGTGAGGTATTTGTCGTCAAGAAGCAGATCTGACACATGAAAACGTATGAACTACCTTCTTTATTTAAGGTAAATCCCCCCCCCCCCCTTTAAGGATAAGTATACACTTGTCACACGAATTTCAGGTGAAGTAATTCCTTATCACATGTCTCTTAGATAAAGTATAGGCCTATCCGTATCACGCGGCTTTCATATGACGTATAATCCTTTCACACGACTTTCAAGTAAGTTATATCTTTGTCCTACCACTTCCAGGTGAAATTTATCCCCGTCGACCCACTTTCATGTGAAATTTATCTCCCTTGCCGCAGATTCAGGAGAAAAAATTATCCTCGTCATTCCTTCCAGATGAGAAATTTCTCCTCGACGACCCACTTTCAGGAGAAATAGACCTATATCCCAGTCGACTCACTTTCAGTAAAAAGTATCCCAGTCGACCCACTTTTATGTTTACTTGTATCCTCACATCCAAGAGAAAATGTATCTCTATCTTGTCGCTGTCGAGGATAAAATTATCCCGGTCGACCCACTGTCAGGTGAAAATGATCCTGTGGCCCAAGAACCTACAACCCGTTTTCCGCCCTCGATAACACCGCTCGTTTTGTGCTATATGAGCAGATCTGGTTCAGATCCTGTTTACTGCATTACGATCTTTCTTTATTAATAATAAAAAATCCTTGATGCTTCTATTTTATATTATTCATTTACCCAGAACTCATGTGGCGGCAGGGCACGGTGATATTCTATCCCAGCAAAGGTACTGGGGTTTAAGCCCGCCACAAGCAAACGTGTATCCGTACAGTTAAAAAAAAACAAAATGGTAAACTATATATCTATCTATTTATACGCTGTGGCCCTTATTTGCCTTGCGGCGTCAGGGGTGGAAGAGTTCTCCAGCTCTGGAGATGACCTTCTTGTGCGCTGTTTGTAAGCTTGTCCCTGTGGCTTCGTTGATTTCTATGATTCATCTATTACATGGTCTGCCTCTGGCTTTATAACCGTTATGTCTATGCGTCATGGCCATTTGTGGCATGCTATCTGTCGGTAGTCTGGAAGCGTGTGAAAACCACTTGATCTGTTCTCTTTTGATGTGTTACAATACTGGTATTGTTTTGGTTATCTGTCTAATGCTATCGTTTTTAATTCTATCTCTTAATGACACTCCGAGTATTCTTCGTAGACATGTCATTTCTGTTGTCACTATTTTTTTTGGTCTTGTGCTGTCATTGTCCAGGTTTGGCACTGGTAGCATAGTGATGGAATAATAATAATCTTGTATAATGCAACTTTAGTGTCTATGTTTATATTTTTGTTCTTGAAAATACGTGTCATCTGTCCTAGGATCTAATATGTTTTGTTGAATCTATTTTGTATCTCTTTACTGGTTCGATAATATGCTTCATAAGTAAGTGAACTCATTTACCTGTTTAAAGTGTTTATCATCGATGGAGATAGTGATATTTCTTTCTTTTTTTTTTTTGCTATTGCCATTATTTCGGTCTTTTCAATATTAATCTTCATCTTGAATTTTTGATATGTTGTGTGGAGTCCGTTCATATGGTCTTGCAATTGTTCTTCTAATGTTGCTAGTAGTACTTGGTCGTCTGCAAAGAGTAGTTCGTTCAATTTGTCTTTTATGTTAACTTCTTCATTGGTACTTGTTAGTTTAATGGTAAACTACTACACGTATTTATAAAAATGACTTGAAAATCACTTTCTACGACTTTTTGAATGATAAATCGTGAGATAAAAGAATCTGTCAAAAACTGCATGTTTCCCGTTAATGATCTGCAGGGAGGGATTTTGTAGCTGTATAATAAAGGATGCATGCTCTTGCTGTCGTCACGTCATGTAAAGGGTAAGTTTTAAAAAATTTAGCCTCCAACAGAAAAAAATCCAGTCCCAACCTGGGATCGAACTCTAGACCTCATTAGTGTGAGACCAGCGCTCTAACCTTCCAGCCATGCGATACACATATGGTTTATATAGTAGCAAACCCTCGAGAAAATCAACAAGATTTTGTTTAAAAAAAAGCTACAGAAATAACGAAGGGGGGGGGGGATACAGATAAAAGATAGTCTCAAAAGGTCAAAATAGACAGAGAGCCATTGCGCTAGACCACGTGGTCATGGATGTCACATGTCTCATAATGTTCTTCCACACGTGTTTCATCTAATATGTCTTCTTGTTAAGAAAATATATTGCCTGTTACAACAGCTTGAAGCATATCTACTACACAATCTCTGATCTCAATCAGTTCTTATTTACATTAATTGCCAGACGGATGGAGAGATGGGAGGTGGAAAATGAATGAAATGTGCAATCCCTCCAGAACAATCTGCGTGCAATCCCTAAATGGTATCACTTATTTTGGGCTTATCTGATTTTTTCCCCAGGTAATGCAGACCCGAATTCGAATGCGCAGATGTTATATTGAACCAAAATTTGTGATGGATGTGAAGCATGAACTGCAAACAAACAAAATTCAAAACGAACGGGTGGATACAGAGATGTGGTTTCTGAGAAGAATGATAAAATACCTTGGACAACTAAGAAAACTAATTTCTCACTGATGCTGGCGTAAAAAGATTTTATATCAAACATTAGAGGCAGACAGTCGAGGTTTCTAGGGCATGTGCTGAGAAGAACATAGCTTGAACATTTAATAACAACTGGAAAACCAAGGGGAGAAGAGACAGGGGACGGCAAAGAGAGAAGTTGCTAGATGGACTAGTATTATGGCACGGTAGAAGTTCATCAACTGAGCTTATTGACAACACAAGAGACAGAGAGTCGTGGAGAAACATGATCGCCTACGCCATTCAGCATGACACTTGATTGATTTTTTTTCCCCCGATTTTCATTGGCTGGCGACATAAAGAGATTGTCCAGTATGAACAGTCGTATCAATCAATATAAGTAATAAATTAACAGTCGCAAATAATCAATATAAGTGATGTAAGGTTTGCAAAATGATTTGGTGTATGATTCAGATGATAAATAGATTATGATATGATAACCCAAGCCAGTAGATTTGAGAGGTAAATGGGGGATCCACCCCACCCCCGTCTAAGAAATCATAACATCACTTGTAGTACTAAGAATTTAGCAAACAACAGGATAATACCCACCCCCCCCCTTTCCCAACATTAACAATTTTCCAAAACAAATTATTAAAATGTGATTAAGGAATTCTGCACGAACATAGCGAATATGCCATTGCCTGTTTTACTGAAACGGTTTAAACCTGTTTGATTTGGACATTAACGAGACACGAATCGCTTTCTAAATTTATTTTACAATGTACAATCGAAATGAGAAGAGAGGAACATAGAAAATATTGGATGTTCAAGGAATGGTCTGGGTGTGACTTTTCTTCACATCCCCGAATGGCAGAGGATATAGTTATTTGGAGAACTTTATTTGTGCTGATATATCCAGTGTGGTACTATTACGACCATGACGGATTATATGTCTTATTATTATTATTATTATTATTATTAGTATTGTTGGTAATCTTATCAAGTCACCAGATATTCAACATTTTTCGGAAATGTCGTAAATGGAAGATGTTCAGTCTCTTTTCTTGTTGTGAGTATGGTGTCCAAGTTTCAGATCCACAAAAGTAAACACGGAGTACACACAAACACGTTAGATCAATATTTTTGTTTCCATTATCAACTTTAAGTTGCTCCGGGCTCTTCTTCACAATTTACCGAAATTTATGGCAGCGTTTCTTATTCGAAAACATTTTTTCATCGAGAGAGAGAGAGAGAGAGAGAGAGAGAGAGAGAGATGTCGTTACTGTGGATTCCAGGTAATTGAAGCTATATACTGACTGAAGTTGAGAATATAGTTGCCAGTGAGATGCCAATGTCATCTAGACTTACATGAGGATACAGTTGTCAGTAAGATGATGATGATGTCATCTAGACTTACGTGAGGATACACTTGTCAGTGAGATGATGATGATGTTATCTAGACTTACGTGAAGATACAGTTGTCAGTGAGATGATGATGATGTCATATTTATTGGTTAAACAATAAGTACCTCTTATAGATAGAACCTCAATGTAGCCAGCAAGTCATTATGGTGAGGTAAGCTTCTTTCATCGGCAGACATTAGCCCATTTGATTATATCAAAACTTTTAACCATAAATAGAGTGGAGATCGCAGTTCTGGTAATCCAATCACCACGACCTCGATATTTTGTATATCACATGGTATGTTATCTAGAAACTGGACGTATCCTAGCTTATACCTTGACTAGCTGAACGTATCCTACCTTATATTCTGACTAGCTGAACTTATCATACCGTAGGCCTATACCCGGACCAGCTAAATCAGATATGATTACGACACAGTTTTCTTAAAAAATGGAGACAGTCAGATAGGAAATGTTGTTATCAACCAAAAAACACAGTGAAGCCCAAAACCGTTCTTAAATATGAAGAAAACAAAAATTATGACAACAAATACAGTAAAATTACTTGCAAAGATAATAATCGACAATTTCGAACTAGAGGACGTAACAAACTTCCAGTATTTGGGCATAAACATTAACAGCTCAGGAGAATGCACGGTCGAAGTGAAGAGAATAATTGCAATGGCGACACTAAAGCTTGCGCAAATGAAAAATCTTTGGTATCAGCAACATAGGCAAATTATGTATTATCAGAACGCGTATTTCCAGTGGCAATATACGGTTGTGGGGTATGGACATTACATAAGACAATATCAAAGAGTTCGCCGCTATCGAAGAGAGATTCTACATAATTTTACGTATCGCCCGGACTGCTAAAAAGACAAATCAGGAAGTGTTAAGAGCAATAAACATCGAAGCTCCTTAACAACATCTTAACAAAAAAGTTTTGGTTTTTTTTTGTGGTCACATAAAGAGACATATCTGCATGGAAAGATTAATAGCTAAAGGGAGAGCTAACGGCAACAGGGAAAGAGGGCGCCCGAGACGACGATGGTGCAGTGATATATCAGATTGCTGAGACATGTCTTTAGCTGTGGCAGGTCAACTCGCCCAGAATCGCGGAGTGTTCAGAGAATTCGTAAGGAAAACCACGTTCTGAGAAGAATACGTCACATGATGATAAGCTGAATGTATCCGATCTTATACCCTGACTAGCAACAGACAAAATTTGGATACATCTGCACGGTCATGAATCTAGGCATTATTGCGCCATTGGCAAACTTTTCCCCCTTTTGCACAGGTCTAAATACATTAATTTCAGCTGTGATCCTCTGTGGTATTGCTTTTGGCGCTTCCATCCGTGGTGGCCGCCTCTGACTATAATGTTTACACTGTAGGTATAAAGTTGAAGGCTTTTACAAAGGTAAGAGACATGTAGGATGTGTATAATTGTTCATACAAAGTAGGCCTATCCCCACTATCACACGGATGTTTACAGTCAAGTAGGTCTTGGATTTTCCCATCTGACCACGTATAAGAAGTCTAAATCCTAGATTCGTCACCTTTTTGGATTTTTAATTACCTTTTTTCGTGCAAAACAATCGATTGGAAAGAGAAGGGGAGTGGTAGTTTGAGTACCAACTCGTTTTTTTGTTTTGTTTTTTTGTGAGAGAGAGAGGACATTACACAACACTGTTACTGTAGTTCACGTGAAGCAACTTAAACCTGTCGTTGAATATGAAAAATCATCAGGTGCCATAACGGCTGGCATAGACGATCATGGCTCTCCACAGCTCTCTATCTCCAGTATTATGTATCAAGATCGTTGTTGTTTCCCTTTCCGTGCCAGGTTGTTAAACTGTCTAATATTTTATCACGTTTTCGCCCTCTATCTCTGTTGCTTTCAATCATGCCTGTTGTGACTATGTTCTCCAAACCTTATTGTCTCATTAAGCAGCCAAAAAAAGAAGATTGTCTTTTTCTTATATTATTGATTAAGGCCCGTCTCGCGTTTGACTCTTTCAACACTTCCACATTAGTTTTTCTAGCAGTGCATGATATTCTCATAATTCTTATATGAATAATACCAATAACATATATCCAGTTTGAAAACCACTGACAGGACTGGGAATCTCAGTACATTGTACTTTGTTGATGCAATAGTCGATTGTTTGGTTGATCAACTGTTACGAAATAAAACGTCCAAGCATTTTCTAAAAACATTATTCTATTTCAAAATCATAAAGAGTAGGAGCTCTAAATGCTAACAAAATAAACAATGTATTGATATAATTAAGACCACCAGAAACAATTGACATAGATCATTACGCCCCTATATCTGAGAAGATTAATTGCATGCTCGACTTTCTAGGTCTGATAATGACAAAAATTACACCATGATTAACCCGCATTTTTGTCTTCGTAGGATAACTAACACCAATTGGAGTGAATTCAAATCGAGTGATAAAATCAGAGAAGAGACACATCAAAATTTCATCACAGATGTTATCAGAAAACACCGTTGGTCCTACATCGGGCATGTCCTACGCGCAGACACCAACAGAATACACCACCAATCACTTGAATGGATACCTACAGGCAAAAGAGCAAAGGGTAGTCCAAAAGAAACATTCAGAAGAACAATACTTAGAGAAAGTAAAACAACCAATATTCATACTATTCAAGAACTGCACAGAATAGCTTTGAACAGACATAATTTGGAAGATCTGACCTCTGCACTAACTTCAGCGCAAAAGGAAAATGAATTAACGGCGATGCTAGATTTTTTCAAAAACAACAACATAGAGTGCAACCTAGTAAACACACTAGGCCACAAAGTGGACGTAGATTCAAAGAAAATAGTCAAACAATATATATCTCCAACCAAAGAATTAATATAATAAGAAACGAAATTGATAAATAAAAACTACTATCTGGAAATAGCGATACAGGATAATCTGACACAAACAAAAACACTATACATACCTAGTAGAAAGAAAACAAAACACGAGAGCTCCTCGCGAGGACACAATAGCGACCAATAAAACAAATAATACGACAAGGACTCCCACAATAAATCTGCCAACCAGATTGACGGCTTACATAAACAAGACAACATATACCTATTCAAAATTAGTCACGGAACACATAAAGAACCATACACTAACAAACACATGACAGTACAGAATAATCCCACATCCACACAATCTTGCACATAAAACGTTTGAACTAAATACAATAACATTCTCCATGACAGCCTCACGATTGTGCAAACATGAGTTTCAACAAATTACAAGCATTCCCAACCCTCCACTAACAACTACAGAGCTGTACAAATGAGTTTCAACACAACCGTCACAAAACAAACCCCGCCCACTTATTAACAACATGGTTGGGCAACAAAATGGCAGTGCAATTGAGTTTCAACAACACAAGTCACACAAACCCACCCCGCACTAACAACCACATGATTGTGCATAGCCAGAGCTTCACCACCAAAAAGCCAGACCAATCAACCAATAAACATACACACTCCAAACACTGAACATTACCTTACCAGTGCTATTGAGTTTCAGCACAACATATTTCACGCAAAACTAGTACCAACCCCTCACAAACAGCCAAAAATTGTGCACACCAGAGATTCACAGTACCAGACCAGTCAATCAATAAACGTACACAATCCAATCAACAAAACACAACCTTACATCAGTGCTAAACCAAAATGAGTTTCAATCCACCACCACACTCAAATCACTAAATTCATACCCACAAGACCAGAACCAGACAGGACAACATAGATACCCATAATACAACAGACAGGACACGAATAAAACTCCTAAACACTCATAATACAGACGACATATAACCACCTAGTTCATGTATATATAATCTAATAAAAACAAGAGTGCAAGAGCGAGGAGTTCTCATACCACACCATAACATAAACAATTACACGATCAGATAACAATCACTAATGGGAAGAAAGTTCAACCAAAACCAACAGACTGAATAAAACAAAAGAAACTTCAATTATAGTTTTGACAAGAGAAGGGGGAGGTCCAAAATACTGAGAATGAAGTATGAAAGGCCAATAATACCAGTATACTGTATATACATATGCGTACTATCGAGATACGCAACTGTATAAGTATGTAAAACATCTGAGTACATGGATATTTATGTTATGTAAAATATGTGGATGCATGAGCACATGATATGTAAAGCACAAGTGTGTATGGATATTTATATGTAAAGTTTTTGGGTGAATTGGTATTAATGATATGTAAAGTATATGGGTGAATGTGTACTTATGATATGTAAAGTATATGGGTGAATGTGTAAGTATGATATATAAAGTATATGGGTATTTTTCATATGTAAAGTATATGGGTGCATGTATATATATATATATATATATATATATATATATATATATATATATATATATATATATATCTGTAATATCTGCCAATCTGTAAAACTGTATTAAAATCAACCCATTGCTTGATGGAGGAAAAATACTATTTATGTATATAAACATCGAAGTCGTTTAAAAAAACATTTACATTTATTTATTTTTTTTAAACCACCAAAAAATTAATTTCCTCCACAGAGTCTACAAGACCATCCAAACCTTAAGATGCCAACAGAAAACCCACAGCCATCTATTTCCAGGAGGAGAACCATGACCCACGAGCCTAACACCAAACGCACCACGAACAACAAACAAGTCTTATATTTCTAATGTATTTTTGTTCAATAGTTACATTTAAACTTCCATCATCATCATGTTTCCATCTTGGATATGAGGAGTAGTCATCATTTTTAGTCAGAGTTTCTTTAAAGATTGGGGATCTCTCTGGTGTAGTGATATAGCCGTTCACTTTGTGCAGAAATGGTTATAGATTCAAATCTTGCATTTGTCATTACAAAGTGGATGTTTTTTGGAATGATAATTTCAATGTTCTTGTGAATATTTGCTCATGATAAATGTGTTTATTGTCCATGTTTCTGAGCTATACATTAACATAGAATAGATATAGCATTTTATAATTCTCATTTTTAACTTTGTAATTTGTTTAGATGTTAATATTTTCCTCATGTCACTGAAAGTACTTTTAGCCATTCCTATTCTCCTTTTAACTTGTTTCACATCTGCCATTATTTGTGATTATGTGCCCAAGATATTGGTAATATGGTACTTGTAGTTTCTCTCCATGTATGTTTATGTTTACATCCTGTTCTTCTGTGACTTTGCTGACTATCATGGTTTTTGTTTTTTGGATATTTATATCCAGTCCATATTCATTACTTGATTTATTGACTTGATCTATTAGTCTTTGTAGTTCATGTTCACTTTCTGCTAAAAGAACAGTGTCATCTGCATATCTCCGGTTGTTTATTATTTTCCCATTGATCTTGAGTCCTGGCATTCCTTCTATATTTTTAAAGATATTCTCTGTGTAGATATTAAATAGGCGTGGTGATTAAAATGCATCCTTGTTTAACCCCTCTTCTTATTTCTATGTATGGTGAGTAGCTGTGCTCCCAATATATATTTCTAATCAGTCTGATGTCTTTTTCATCTATGCCTATTTCTTGAAGACATTTGATCAATTTTTCATGTTGGACTCTATCAAAGGCCTTGCTGTAGTCTATGAAAGAAATATAGATAAAATTTTAAAATTCTATATATTTACCTATCACTAGTCGAATACTATAGCTTCTTTAGTTCCATTGTTTTTCCTAAAACCAAATTGCTGTTCCCCGACCTCAGTGTCTATCATGTTTTTCTTTCATGTATTATCTTGAGCAGTAATTTAGTTATATGACTCATTAAACTGATTGTTCTATATTCTGAAAGTCCACAGTCCATCAGTTAAAACGCATCACAAAACGATATTTATCAAATAATTTGTGATCTGTTATGGACAAATGTTAACATTATGACTGCAAATTGTATCTCTCGGTCAGAGGGTCAAAGGTCAACCAATCGTGTCATCATTTACAGGACAACAGCTGGGAAATTTAATTCCCTAAAAGCACTATGGTCTAGGGAATAGGCCAATCTGTAAACTGGCCAAATTTCATCCTTGCACATGCAATATCCAAGGAGTGTGTACATAAACCCCAAATACATAGAATTATGGAGTTAATATATATATATATATATATATATATATATATATATATATATACACACACACACAAATAATATGTCAGAAATTTTACACAAAACTATATACCATAGAAATAATACTGTACACAAAAACAACACATCTCCAAGCAATAATAAAAAAGGAACAACACATATCCATTGCTAACTGTTTTATTTCTTGATACTGCGGACATCATTGATGTCAACATTGTTGACAGAAACTGATAATTCTCAGGTGAGGTTATATAGGGTATGAAATGATAAACTTTCAGCTGACTCCTGTAACATGAAACATATACCAACAAGTACATGTGCTTAACCATGTCAAAAGAAATAACAACACAACAACCAAATATCAGAATAGACAATACCGAGATAATGCGTGGATAAATTTGAATACTTAGGAGCAAACATCAACAGTGCAGGAGACTGCATGACAAAGATAAGGAAGAGATTGGCAATGGCATATCGACACAAAAAAAACACATTTGAAAAACATGGAAAAACAACAGAATAGAAATGAAAATGGTAATGCTAAAACTTTTATTTTTCTGGTTGCAACATACGGCTGTGAAACATGGAACCTAAGAAATACAGCGGCAAAGGAGATCAACACCTATGCGATGAAATGCTACGGAAAGATACTTATGGAAGGGAAAAAAAGAAACTCAGATATTACAAGCACATTCAAGATGCCAGAGTGTTGGTTACTAAATGCAATAGCAAAAAGAAAACCACACCTGTTTGGTCATATAAAGAGACACAACTGTTAGAAAGACAAATAATGGAAGGCAGAGCATCTGGTGGGAGGAGAAAGGGCAGACCAAGAAGACGATGGACTGACGATATTAAAAATAACATGAATACATCATTGGAAAATGCAAGCCACATGGCCCAAGACAGAGAGGGGTTCAGGGAGTTTATTGGGAAGACAACATCCTGGACAGAATACACCTCATGACAACAACATGTGCTAAATTAGGACAGATTTATTGTGTATAATAGAACCACAAACATGACGTACACAAACACATCATGCACTACATACATTTGTATGTGGTGTTCATGGAACCAGATGATCAAAGATTGTAGTTACAACAGTGGAATATCTCAATATATTGACTAACTAGACGAAGAGAACTATAAAATGAATATTTCATTTCTTGATAACAACATACGGAGCGGTAGGTATCACTTACAAAATGAAACAAGAAAAACAGAAATATGACAATGAGAAACAAGGTCAAATAAAGTCATGCCATAATGGTGTAATCATATATTTTTCTCATGAATATAATTTTCAGAAACTGCCTCAAATCACATGGGAGTTTTTAAGTACATTATTGACTGGAAAAATGTCTTAACGAGGAAGCAAGATGTCATATGTGAACTGATAGACCAGAGAACACAATTTCATATGTGAACTGATAGGCCAGAGAGAAATTGGACACAGACAAAGTGACAAATATAAGATAATTCTGGCATTAATGAACTTATAGACCAGACAACAAAATGGCATATGTGAAATGACAGACCAGAGAATATGATGTCATATGTCAACTAATAGACCAGAGAACAAAATGGCATATGTGAATTGACAGAGACAATTTTTGAAAAAAAGGTGTTAATAATAAAACTAATTTTGATAATTTAAGCCAAGTCCATCAAGTGAGAGAGGATCTATCAAATAAATTCAGGATGGAGATAAATTCAAAAATATCACTTTTTAAAACCAAAAAATTTGGAAAAGATATCCCGGTCCTCAACGTCCAGATATTGAAATGGCCTTTGTGTCAAAGTGGAGTCATATATTGGGGTCTTCTGCTGCTTGTGCCACTCATCTTCAAACTTGGAGACATCTTCTGTAAATAACAGAGTACATGCAGTTTTATTAACCTACAGACACAGTTCTAATCTTGCTAAGTACAGAATATACATAATAACATTAGTTTAACAAATGCTAAATTCTTTCCTGAATAGCCTTCCTTATGGATGCTATAAATTCCACACAATTCTGAACATGTTCATTAGTGTTAGCCAAGAACATGATCAAACACTTTGTGAGATTTCTGCTCTACTCTTGTAATGATAGACTATCCTTTAACTTCTTGCCTGAGACAATGATTTACATAATACTGATGTTGCTGTGTCTTTATGACAGAAGAACCTCAACTGCCTTGCTATGATATTAAACATCCAACATTAATCCATATTCAATGTTTTAATTAGGGGAGTACCGGATTTCGGCTCCGGTAAATCCGGCCAGATTTCACTTCATAAATCCGACCAAATCCGGATCCGACGGATTTCAAAAATTTGAATCCGGTACAGCCCTAGTTTTAATAGATTCTTTACTTATTTTTTTATCCTTAAAGAAAACATTCAGTAGTATTTTATTTCGATGGAAGCAATTCTTCATGCCACTGTTTTATTAACTTTTAAGGCTCCAGATTAAAATGATGCAATATCCCCTGGCCCCGGTTTCTTTTTTGACACAGTGTGCATTATCTGTGGTGAGTGTTTGGTAAATGCGATAACTTTTTGTGTGTAAAGATATCAAAATAATTTTTGCACATGTAAATAGAGGAGTGAAAAATGTATATATAATCATGTTTTTTTTTGTTGTTGCATGTGTGATATGACAGTTGCGAGCAACTTGTGAGTTGAAAATTTGTGGGGGGGGGGGGGGGGGGGGGGAGAATTTCAAAATGCCATTTTAAAGATTGAAAAAATAATTTCTTGACACACGCAATACTTGAGCAAAGTGTGGCAACACTGATAAAATCCTCCTAAATACCTATTCCTGTTGTATATATGTTGTTTCATATCCAAACTATATCACCACACACCTGGTGCTCTTGTAAGACTGTAACATGTTCATCTAGTGATATTTCTCTCCCAATTGTATCTCTACCTACCTCTTGTTCGCTCCCCCCCCCCCTCGACTCTTCAACATGGCACCATGTCTTTTATAATATCCAAAATACTATATTTGTTTGATTTTTATTTCCGTTAATAGTTTTGTTTTCATATGAAGTGTTAGAACTTCTTTGTTCAGTTTCTTCTCTTTCCATGAAGTACTCCCTATTCTTCTTCTTGTTCGCAGTTTTTGACATGTCTACATGGCAAGACTGGTTTTCTGTTACAATAGGCAAGATTGAGGGTAAGAGAGATTGATGATGA
The DNA here is from genome assembly GCA_034231615.1 of Meghimatium bilineatum. NCBI lineage: Eukaryota > Metazoa > Mollusca > Gastropoda > Stylommatophora > Philomycidae > Meghimatium > Meghimatium bilineatum. The sequence goes on along the minus strand of CM067298.1, from coordinate 21,881,503 downwards.
CAGTGTAACATTTATTATCTTTAAATAAGAGAATTAACATGTTCTAATTAATAGTTTAGTATATTAGATAGTTTAACATTGTGGCAGAAGCAAAGAATGACACTGATTAAAGATACTAGAAAATAGAGTTGTTGAGACCCATAATTTTCTGACCTACACCAGACAGCACAGCATGATGATGAGTTTGTTATATTACTTTATAAAACTACCCCAATCCATAATATATTTCATAAAACACTATGGGTAATCTGTACACAATCTGTTGTGGGTTATTATTAGCTGGGGCAGTCCTGAAGTATGTGTTCAAGGGTGGGGATCATTCTTTTGAATGGGGATCATTCTGGGGAACATAGACATTCTTTTGTCAGCTCTTCACATTTCTCATTGCTCAACAGCTGAAGCGTATCTAATTCAGAACACAGACTGAGGAATTTTGGATATTATCAAGCTCCAGTCACATATCATGCAGCAGATGTACAAATATTGAGCCTGGTAAGTAACTGTTGAATGTGAATATGACCATCATGGCTGATGATTGATGTTCTAATTATAAATTATATGAAGGTTCTTAATATTTGCAGCAATAACTACAGCTACAGTAGTTATTACATTGCTCTAAAGGTTTGTTGATATATTTTGTCAAACTACTGCAATTAATGTTTTGTCAAACTATTTCAACAAATGTTTTCATTGTGTACCTCGAGTTTATAGTTATTACTGGAAGTAGGTTCATTGTTCATTTCCAAACTCAGGGAGATTTCTTTTTTTACCAAAAATAGCTCCAAAGTCAAAACAGAATTTTAAAAGTGGGTACTATAAACAAATCTGAGAAACAGCAGGCCCTTTGTGCGCATTTGGTCATATAAATAAATATACAGACCTAACAATGTACTTTCAACATGCTTAATGGTGTGAAATAAGGTCAGTATAAGTGTTACTGCAATCAATAACAAGTCTATGTCATTTGAACTCATGCTTGACTACATTCCAACTTCTAATGCCAAAGGTTGTACCACTTGCTAACATAAATGTTATACATATTGTAATCTATTGTCAACCAGTTTAATTTCACCAGTTGTGATTTAGGCCTACAGTTCAAACTACATCTTGTGGCATTTCTCCCATAATTATTTTATAATCATACTGGGCAACCATGACTTATTAGCAAGAATGAGTTGCACTAGGGACATACTCTGTGTGACTGAGAATCCTCCTTGACTTTCTGAGCATATCTCACAGAATTGATGTGTGGCAATCAAGCCCATAACCCTTCAGGGGGTTATCTAATGGGTTTGCTATCTAATGGGTTTGCTATCTAATGGTTTAATGTTCGTTCACTTATCCCTAAGGCATAAGGTATAACTAGTCCTCTTTCTAGATTTTAAATAGAATGATACCGCCGAAGACGGATGTGTTGGGCCATTGGCGCAAATAAAACGGCAACACAACGCATTTCCATTCTCTGGACTACATTCAACTGGAAATCTTGTAGGATCATTGTCCTGTTACAAGAGAAATCCAGTGGGAGTTTGAGAATGAACGCTGAAGAAGAAGAAGAAATAGAATGAATAAGTTTTCTTCAAGTAGCTTCATTGTAGAAATATTTTTAAATCGTATTTTGATGTGCTCTAATGTCATAAACTTTACTTGCAGACTCATTTTTCCTAACTACACACTTTATGTTGAGATGCTTCTGATGGAGAAATTGAGCATAACTTACTGCACTAAGAATTATAAAGATGTAGCAATTCCATGAAAGATGTAGCAGAGATGAAGTTTTCTTAGGTCTATGCCTTCAAATGGAGCACAGTGTGAGTAAGCCACAATATAAAGATTATTGATCCAGGTCATCAACAAATTTCATTTGCGAACCTCCTGGTTTTCACACTGTGATGGAATGAGACCGCTTTCTTTCTTTATGGACATTTCTTGATGTTGTTGATGAGGAGGATTCTACTCTAGATAAGACAGATAAGTTGTACAAAGTGAGACCCATGTTGAATGTGTTGCTTCCAAGGTTTCAACATTATTATTCACCATCACAACATTTGAGTTTAGATGAAGGAATGATCACCTCTAAAAGCAGACTTGCATTCAAACAATATATCAAGTCAAAGTCCATAAAGTGGGGAGTAAAGGCCTACATGGCATGTGAAACCAGCTCAGGATACATTTTGAATGTAGATATATATATATACTAGAAGACCAGAAGATGTTATTCTAGAACTGGGTGTTGTTAGTAGCACCATCAGTAGAATTTCTCACTCAGTGGATAAAGTTAACAAAAACCACATCATTGTCATGGACAGGTTTTACAACAGTGTCATTCTCTTTGACAAGCTATGCAATAAATATAGAATATGTGCAGTGGTGAGCCGCGTAGTGCATGCAGTGGTGAGCTGTGTAGCGCAGTGGTTAGCGCACTGGCTTTGCATATGAGTGGTCCAGGGTTCATTCCCCAGTTGAGGCGGAAATGTTTCTCAGATGACAACGGCTCCCAGGTCGACCCAGCCTTAAATGGGTACCGGATTAATCCAGGAAGTAAAGACTGCGAGGGAGAGGAGATGGCTACCACCCTCATTTGCAGAGCCTCTGAAATGTGAGATCGCTAACATCTCACACCCCTACGGTATTAATAAATGCTATGGGTTACTTTACTTTTTTTTTTAATGTTCAGTGGGGATAGCAATGAATAGAAAATTTTACCCAAAATAAAAACTGGTAAGAAAAAAAGAAAGTGGTCAGAGAAATGTCAGAATTTATTTCTCACAATAACATTGTATGTCTTGTATGGATGGATAACAGACCCAACCATTTTATATCCAGCTACAATAACCCAACACAAATTGCAACTGTTAGAAGGAGAAATGAGGAAGGAACAACAGTTGACACTCCAATTCCTCAACTATGTATTGACTACAATACTTTCATGGGTGGGTGTGATGTAGATTACCAAATTTTGCCATGGATCATTCCTTCAACAAAACATGTTGATATTAGTGCTGGCCTCAAAGATTATTAGTCAAGTTTTTCAAGTGGGGTATGCAGTAATGCATATATATAATAATGAATAAATCACACAAAATTTCTGGAAGACGTTATAGAACGTTTGGTATGTTCATGAGTGAAATCTGTTTGTCCCTCATTGGTGATTACAGAACAGTAACAAAGAAATGCCAGAACCGTATTGATGCACCACAGAGGCTACAAGATGTGAGTCAGATTTTTGTGAAACTTGCTTCATCCACAAGTGTCTTCACACTCTACAGCCAATAACATTTGTTCTGAGTGTGCCTTTAAATGTAATAAACATGTCAGTGACTTTCCAACCATGACATACGAAGACTGACCTTTCAAAAAAGTAAAGAATAAATTTTGGTGCAGTTATTGCACCACTTATCTGTGCCCAAAGGATCTTCTTGATTAGAAATTAGCTTCACAGCATATGGGGCGTTCCCATAAGTGCTCCGCCCTCCGTTCCAGCAGCTATCTCAGTGTATGTAGACTCAGAGTCCAGTCAGGTGTTACTGCATGATCTTCGGGGCCTTCCAAAAGACTTACTTTTCATCCCCTCTCCTCTAGATACTCCCATTTCTAACATTCTCTTTACATGTACGTTCTCAGCCTCATTGACATCATCTTCATCTTGAAATCAATTTATGACTGCCTTGATCTAGTCTGTTTTACCTCTTCTCAGAATTATGCTATTTAACACTGCATTGCCTGCTAATAAGTGGCTCTCTCATTTCCTCTGACCTCAGCATTGCCAGGGCAGTATATCCATGTAATATTCTGTACAATTGAGATGTTCAATAAGTCCCATCATTCTTTTCTCAGCATGTACTTTTCTATCTTGTGCAGCATATACTTTGAGAGTCTGTGAGTATTACCAAGTGTGTTGATGCATCAGTTTTCAACCAGTTATCAAAGGAAGGATCTTCACGCTGGAAATAATGGCACACAAAAAATAAGTACTAGAGATCATAAGGTCAGTCAATATTATATTACAGAACTTAATTTTATGTCTACTTCTTTTAAAATAGCTAACATCTGTTGGGGTGTCCTTTTTGTGTATTGTTTACTCAGGAGCCCAGGGGAATGAGTTAATAAAGACCAGTTAGCCAGAGTTCAATAATTTCTATAAAATTTCTGTCAAAATTAAAGTTGCTCATAATTCTTTATAAAATTTTAATGCCAAACTCAATTGAAGGCTTTATTGAAATCAATTAAGTCATGATAGATTTCATGCTGATGTCGCAGGTGTTTCTCACATGTTTTTGTAACATTCTAATGTTACAAATTTATTAAATTTAAATAATAGAACAGGAGAAAATCACATTGACACAGAAAGAGACACATTAAAAATTGGCAAAAACTAGATTTTTAAAACACCAGAAATAAATGTTAATTTATCTGACTTACTATCATTGATATTTTGAAATGTTTCATGCCGTTTCTGTGTACCATCTTTGTCTGTTACTGTAGTAACACTGTATGTCTTGTCCCCTATTGTTCGTGTTACTGTGCTCTCTTCATGACCTGATGAGTCTCTGACAGTTCTCTTGTGTTCAACTTTCTGTAAATTCATAACATTTAAAAAAACTGAATTGATCATGAATATTGCCTCCATACTTTTATAGAGAATTCATATTTATTTTGTCATTTAAATATTCTTGGTGACAAATGTTTAGTGCACTAGAGGCAAAACGACGGTTTAACAAGCCTGCGTTTCTGCAAAAATATTTTTAGAACACACCTCCTGATCCAGAACTGTCCCTTGTTCCAAGAGGTTGCCCTTGGGCAAACCATGGAGGAATTATTTTTTTTTCGCCAAAAGGTGACCACAGGTCAAAATTGATTCAGAACCAATGCTCTAACTAAAGAATCAATTGTGGGGTCCCATGTACAATAGTTACTTCCACTTGTACCATCCATGCTATTTCATTCTCATGACTGTAACCCTTGATACCATAACATTTTGTTAAGTGGGTGATTTTTGTAGCTGAGGACTGGCATACAGAGCCACCGCCAATAAATGGAGCAATTTTATGGATATTAGGCATATATGGAGATTACTATGATAGATGTATCTCTAGAGCACCCCAGGACTATTCACATTTCCTAATTATGCATGTGCTTTAACTACAGACATTGAGTTATGATTGCAGGTTTATCACTTTCCATGTACCTATTATGTTTCTCTATTATTGACCGGTACAATGTTTACTTCGATATCCTTCACTCTTGAGAGTGACCATAATTCACACTATTGAAAGTTTTCTGAGCAGACTATGTCTCTCAGAGCATGGACTATGTCAGATCGATCCACTGAATATATATATATATATTATATATATATATATATATATATATATATATATATATATATATATATATATACCTCTTAATAATGTTGCAATATACTCTAGTGTATTGACTCGCTCATTGCCCTCAATACCAACATGTCCAGGTATGAATTGTCTATGAGCTGACATCATTGTTCTCCAGGCAATGTCTGTCTCCTCCAGCAGATGTTAAAGGGTATGCATGATTATAGTTCCTGTAGCTTGTTGGTTAAAAACACTCCCTCTCTCTACTGCCCAGATTTACATGTGCCAAGTTTAATACCACTCTTCCCGACTCGCTGGTTTGATTTTTCACCAATTAGGGTCCACATCTAACAGTCATTCCATATGCAACTTCAACATATCTCCTTCATCCATTGTCAACTCACAAATTATATGTGCTTTTCCTGCAATCCTGTCTGCTATCTTATTACCACGAATGCCTGCATATCCAGGATAGTAGATCCCTATGATGTCCTGGAGGTTTTAAGAAGTTATAGATGGCCCCCACTGATAGCAACACCTACTTGAGACCATTAGTATTCTTATGCAGTGGGTGTCTTTGGTCTGCTGCGACACGCATATAGGCTCTGGATTGGCCAAGAGCATGACAGGAACATAGTGAGTTGTTCAAATATACCTCATTTTTTCTATAGGAGTATCTTTAGTGCAGTAGAGGACTATAAACATTCTTTCATACCGTATCAGAAGCTCACTTTGTGTATGCAGCAGCATTAGGATGCCCAACCATAATCTACCACCGGTATAACTACATGGTTAAATAAAGAGAACTAGCAAACTCTACTCAAAGTGAGCAGCAACCACAATTTTAAGAGCTATCAGATCTCTCTTGCAATGCTGTATCATCCTCTCAACGTGATGGTTATTGAGACAAACTGTCAAAATGTATCCAAGATAGTAGTCTGTCGCAACGCTCAATGTTCTGTTCATTGAAATTGACCACAGAACTTCTGGTTAATAACTCCACCCATTGACATCGGACGACTTCAGCTTAAACTTTGCGGAGCATGTTCATTGATACAATAAGTATGTGTATATGAGAGTAGCCCTAAGACACCAGCCAGGATAGTCCCTTAGCGACAGCTTTTTATCTTCATGGTAAGACTGCTCATGGTTGTGGGGAAGGAAGAGCTGGCAATTTTTCCACCAAAACATGCAAAGAAAGCCTAAACATTGCATTGATGACGAATGTTACAAACCAAATACATTGTGTATTAGATAGCATGCTATTCGATAAATGGATTTCCTCCTGAAAGCAATGGCAAACTACAGAAGTAATGTGCCTAGTAATTATATTTTGGAAATTCTGAACACACCGTGAATTTAACACCAACTTACAAATAGCCAAACTGCCATCAAGAATGAAAATGAAGGCGACAGAGAGTCATCATGTCGCTACCACCGTTGTTGTTGACAAATGTAAAATTTGTGTAAAATCAGTGGTAAAGTTAAGAACAGTGTAAAACAAAGTGTTATGTTTGGAACATTATAACTTTATATCAAGAGAATATACACACTGTAGTGCAAGAAATTGGACGTCTAGGGTTAGATATATTAGGAATAGCAGAACATTGTTGGTCAGATATAAAGTCATAACAGCATGGAAATTTTAATAGCTGAGGGCAGAGTTAACGGCAACAGGTGAAGAAGGTACCCAAGACAATGATGGTGCAGTAATATATCAGATTGCTTAAACATGTCTCTAGCTGTGGCAGGTTAACTCGCCCAGAATCGCAGAGCGTTCAGAGAATCCATAGACCACATTCTGGAAAGAATATGTCACATGATGATCATTAGATAGCATTAGGAATCCTAAATCATAAGAAAGTACTGACAGTCAACTGATTAAATAGGAGAGCTAGTATTTATTGTTCACAATGTGTAGCCGCCATTGTTTTTAGAGCAGCTAGGCCATTACTTTATCTTACTTTATAGTAATTTGTGTATCCTGGAAGTAACTAATAACGTTTGTTACAACGATGCAATGTCACTTCTTTAGGAATTGAAACAAATAAACAGATAAAATAGACGAGTTACAGTTCCTATGTCTTTGAAGTAGATTTAGAGATAAGGAAGAAAACTGATAGAAGTAAAAACAAACTGTATTTCATATTGTCAGGAACTCACATTGTCTGGACCTCTGACAGTGGACACACTGATAGACTTTCTAGAAGAGAAGATCCTGGGGCTATCCAGACGTGGTTGCACTTGCTGTGGAAACTCCAGTTTTGGTTGTTTAATCATCTCTAGAATCCTGTCCTCACTGAATTTGCCATCTAGATCTACCAAATGTAACATATAGATAACAGATTACACTAGCACAGTACATATATTCTGCATTAGTTTATTGTTCTAAACTATGTTATGTAACAGTTTATTTTTCTAGAAGCACTGTTTGTTTCTGAGTTGAAAAGGCATAGAGAATTGACTTTATTGTACCTGTATTTAACCATATGTACAATGTCACTCTCAATAAAGAGGCAAGCTGAATGCTGAGAGTACCATTCACAGCACATAACTCCATAACCTAAAGTGATAAACCTTAGGGATCTCAGAAAAAAAAATCCACATTATAAATAAGATATCATTATAAATATGCCAAATTCAGCACAAAGTGAGTGGCTTAACCACCACACCACAGAGATCCCCCTGCACAATGCTTTTTTTCCCAATGCTTTTAATTATTTGTCATAACTAGATTTCGTTCTAAATGTCCTATTTATTCTTTCACAGTTATTATGTGACTTAACATTTAGCATGCTGTGTTTACAATTATGTAATTTCTCTCCTGCCGCTTAATTAAATTTTCGAAATGTTACGTAATGGTGGCTGTTTTGAAATCGTGATAACATTTTTGTTGCTAGAGATATTTAAATAATTTTTGTACATGTAAATAAAGAATTGAATACTGCATATATTGGTGTAAGTTTTGTTTGTGTATGTGTGATACAAAAGGTGTGAGAAGGTTGTAAAGATGGAGAAAAATACTATAAAATAGAACTATTTTTTTTTAATTGCTCACCTTTATTATCCGATGTGGCAACCCTGTAACATTCTTTTACACACCTATGTCTATTGTATTTATGTTGTTTAATAACCAAACTAACATAATATCACTGTGGAAATAAATAAAACATATAAATGTAACTTACTTTGTAAAAACAATTGTTCTCTAACTTACACCTAGTTTTGTCTGTTATCCCGTCAATACATTAAGTTCATACTTGTCAGGTGTTATTCATAACAAAACCAACATGTTTCCATATCTACTTTGAAAACAAATGCAATTTCCAAGAATTCCTAACCATCAAAACCACAATCCATAATGATTTTACTTAATTGTATATATCAACAGCCATTGTAACCCTAATGATTCCAATCTGGGCAGATGCCTAAATATTTATAATTTCTTGTCGGACATTCTCCAATTTTTCATACACTATACCGGTATCCGAAGTAAATTACTACCTATATAATTTGCTGATTCCAGTCACATGGCATTAGCAATTTTTTTATTTCGCGTCCCTGAACATGATGTATAACAAGTGCTCTGTACACTCGACAACGGCCCTGTGTAACAGGGCAACCGTAGCTGAGTGCACTCGACAAAGGCACGGTAAAGGTATAAGAAAATGCTATTTGGTTTTTTTTGGGGAATACAACGGTCCTACTAAAGTTCCAGCAGGATCTAGTCCCGAGAAAAGAAATGCCTTGTGTTGCCATTTTATTTGTGCTAATGGCCCAACACATCCAACCAGCGTTTGTTAATGAAATAATTTTTTTTTCTAACCATCCAGACAACCCACATATTGCTAACAGCTTCAGGCAGAAGAATAAGTGAGAGGATACAAGCATTATATTATGATGAGGAAATGCAACCCAAAAAAGCAGTCTTGCAGAGCAGACCAACCCCTTAACCTTGGTTGGTAATTGATCCGTTAGGAGCCAGATAGGCAGACATACAAAGCAGCACAGTACTGCTAATCTGTCTGCTCATTTAGCTTGCCGTGTTCCAAATTTAATAATGTTTCCCTTCCTTTGGAGCCAACAATAACAAGGCAGGCATAGAGATCATGCTGCATGGGAAACACATGGCCTCTATATTTCAGTACTGGTGTTGTGCTATAGAAACATATAACTTCATTCCTAGTCTTAAGTTGTCTCAGAATTTGAAATGGATACAAGGATCATGTTATATGGAGGAAAAATATAAAGAATGGTATCTTCTTTTTGAGCGTTCATTCTTAAACTTCTACAGGGTCTCTCTTGTAGCAGGGCAATGGTGCTACAAGATTTCCAGCAGGATGCAGCCTAGAGAATGGAAATGTACTGTCACCATTTTATTTGCACCAATGGACACATCCATCTTCGGTAAAATAATGGCAGAACAGACAAAGGAAAAATTGATGGCAGCCATATCAAGGGTTGAACATTTTAGAAGACACACAATGGCACAAATGATACAGTGATTTCTTGTACATACTGTAGAAGACTCACTATGGCTCAGATTGCTCTTGGTAGCCACATTCATCACTATCATGGATTGTAGCTTATATTTCACTAGAAGCAATGCCCGCACGTGAATAAAACAAAAAAGAAAAATAGAATAGATGTGAATATTTTTCTTACAATGTAACGAAAAAAAATAAATTAATATCTGTGTAGAACAAACACTGATCGTCTGCACACCCTGAGAGATTTACTGAAGTGGAGATCAGAGCATCTATGGACGATTCTGGTGTGCGAAGATGATAATCAACATACCTAATACCTTCAAGATTTTCTGTGAGCACCACAGGCTGGCAAATGAGCTAAACTATAAAAGGAGTCAAATATAATCCATCTGTCTGCTGTTTTCGAGGAGCCTATACTTAACACAAAAAGTGCAGAGCTATGGATATAGCAACTTATATATATATAGCAACTTATATATATGGATATAACAACTTATATATCTAGATATAGCACAATAATAATACTTTTTTTAAGCATGACACGAAAAGATGCCAATACAATACCTGTGTCTCCTTTATTCTGTGAGTAGGGAGGAACAGCAAACACACCATTAAACTGTGAAACAAGCAGACATATGTGAGGTAAGAAGTTCTAGAATATGATCTCTTTGTAAAATCATTTTATGACAACATTTTCCTACCTGAGACTTGATGAGATAACACAAACACCTGCTTCCTAGAGGGAAGACTATCAATGAACTAATCTTAGTTTCTAGATGTTTTATACAACTTTATCATTAAGTTCAGGCTGTGTATTAAATGTTAGCTGTAACAGCTCTCCAACATCCTGTTTCTTACCTTGGTGGTGCACTCTGAAAAACTGTAATTTATCAACCTGAAAATAATTACTTCCCAAGTTCAGCCTACATACGTTTTGCAGCACTTCAACTTAACATTAAAATGTCTTTATCAAGGTGTCATATCTTTTATTTCCTTGAACATTACTTTCTTTTTTCATACATAGTGTCACTAGCACATCTTTCTAATTAAATAACTTTCCATGAAGTTCTCCTTGATCTTCTATATATGAATACCTCAAACACATTAATTATGATTTATATCTGTTCATTATCCATGTTTGTGAGTACTTCATAATTATAATTTTTAGTTTGTGATTTGTTTGGACATTAATAGTTTTCTCATGCCATTCCTATTCTCATTTTAACATTATTCTCATCACCATTATTTGTAATTATTATGGTGTGTCCAAGACATGAGAAACTGCTTATGGCCTCTTTCCATGTATTTTTATATTTAGCACTTCTTAATCCCCTACTTTGCTGATTACCATTGTTTTTTGTTTCTTCATGTTAAAATCTAGTCCATATGCCATGAAACTCTATACAGACTTGCATTCAATGTTTTTACATAACTCATTTGTAGGGCATGATGTGGTCAAAAATTACTTCAAGATTGTTAATTATATCACTCTTCTCTATCTTCTGAAGTACTCTCTGCATGGTGTTATTATTCAAGGAACACCACATGACACACATCTTACTGGGATTCACCTGAGAACTTGAGTCGTCACGCCAATGAAAAATTGCTCATAATGTACAATGTACTGGTATATATCCTTTCTGTCTATCGTTTCTAATCCTGTATGTGATGATGTCATCTACAAATGTTAATGCTTGTCCTGACCAAAGCTGGCTGATCATTGGGTGCTTTCACAGTATTTAAACAGGACAAATAGTGGGGATTTCAGAGGCAGCTAATGACATATTCACCTCGGATCTGATGTTCAAGTACCTGAGTAAAAAGATACTTTAAAAGAAAAGCTGCTACTTAATTCACCAACCATCATAGTAATATCTGCTTAAAGCCTTTGAAATAGACCACGATACATGGGAAGAACTTGCACAAAATAGATCTACATGGCGCTCTAAAATAAAAAAGAGCGCATCATCTTGTGAAAAGAAGAGAAATGCAGCAACTCAACAGCGGAGAGCAGCTAGAAAGTCACGGATAGACCAAGATCCGTCTACAGTCGTTATTCCATGTCCAAACTGTCCAAGGACATTTACAGCTCGAATAGGGCTCATTAGCCATCTACGAACTCATAATCAAGGACATAACTAAAATTGAATTTTCAAAAGTGGATGTAACAAAGTGGATGGTCATCATGACTTGTGATGGACGAACAACAACAATCTGCATAAAGTAAAGTAATGAGTCTAGGTGTGTGGATGACTTAGTCGCTACATTACCATAGCTTTTTCTTTAACAATATAAAGTGCCATATTCTTTCCTGAAAGCTGTCTTCATTGTGGATACTCTGAATGCCTCTCTGTCCTGGGCAAGCAGGCTTGCATTGGCCAAAGACATTTAGACATGTTCCTACATTCTTCGATGTCGCTGGTCCACCATCTTCTTGGTCTTCCTCTTCTTCTCTTTCCTGGCACCTGCCCTCCAGAATCAGCCTTCTTTAACTACCAAGTTGAAAAGTTGACATAACATAGAGGATTCACTTCATTGTTTACTCCATCCGCCTTAACAAAATAGCACACTGTCTGCCGAAAATCACACTCATAGTACATAACACCATAGCTTCAAGCGATAATTCCCAGGGATTTCAGACAAAAATCCACTTTGCATGACATGAGAAGGATTCAAACCCACACAACTTCATGAGCACAAAGCAAACAGCTTAACCACTACACCGGGGTTAAGCCAAACCTACCAAGTACAATAGCAAAGTGTTTATGTAGCTACTAAACTTGATACTATATCAATGTTCTTTGTTTACATAACTACATAATTTTTTTTTCACATTTCGCCATGAGATCCCCCCCATTTTTCTAACTAACCAAACACAACTAGTCAAGTCTCTAGAAGTTCTATATATGCTTAAGTAACACACAGCAGTATATTAAACATCTATTTCCTGTATACTTTTCACTACATGTTGTCAAACACCAACAAACCATAAAGTTTTAAGTCCAACTGTGGCTTGGAGGGTCATGCTAGATTAAGACTCCACGCTGGTTTTTTTATACCAAATATATAATTAATTTAAACTTGTGAGATAACTAAGGAAAACATTTGAAGTGAACCCTACTGTAGTCAGATGGCTAGTCTTATCATAGAAGTATGACAACCCTACTGCAGTCAGATGGTTAGTCCTATCATAGAAGTATGACAACCCTACTGCATTCAGATGGCTAGTCCTATCATAGAAGTATGACAGACGCATAGGTCCCATGCACATATTGCACAGATTAAAAGAACCTTTGATAGTTTTGTAATTGTAAAAGGATGCTGAAAAGCTTCTATGTAAGCAAAAAATGTGCTAACAAAATTTTGAATTCCTACACTATTACACCAACACAATTTTAAATCAAAAATCCTTAATAGGTCAACATTTTTTGCATTGCGGATGAGATCTACCTGCATAAGAATGAAACTGAGCACCAATTGGTATTTACACAGAGGGCAATAATGATGTTTTTAACATCCCAACTACCTGTTACTATCTGTAATAATACCCTACAATTAGCAAACATATCAGTATGTATACACATTCATATTCTTCTGAAACACTGTGCATACTTTACATATTGTTTTGTCTAACTGTCAAATAAAAGTTACTACTATAAAAAGCTATATCTTTCGTAAGTCAACATATGGTTGTGAGAAGTGCACAATGAAATCTGCAATGGAAAATAAAATATCAGCATTCAAAAAATGAAATTTTATAGAAATATCTTAAGAGTATCATGGGCAGAAAGACGAACCAGCGCAGATGTTTGCTGAATGAGCATAGCAGAAGAATGGCTCCTCAAAACTATCAAAATACACAGACTAACATATTTCAGACATATAAAGAAACACAATAGTTTAGAAAGATTAATTATGGAGGAAAATGTTCCAGGAAAGAGAACAAAAGGCAGACCAAGACTAAGATGGACACATGCCACTAGAAGAAGCTGGGCATCTTGCAAAGGACCAAAAGGCTTACAGAGTAGCAGTGAGGACAATGTTTTGTAAAGGACAAATCACACAGAAAGAAAGAATTGACAAATTTAACTTTTAACCAGTACTCTGACTTCTATCACTCACCTTTGGGCTGTTGCCATCAGAAGTGCTAGGTGCAGGCATTGTGGGAGGTGCAGACATTGAATGATCTCTAGAATGAAAATCTTCCTCTGCTCCATCTTTCAACATGAAATCTCTGGGATTTTGTTTCTCATCACGTTTAAAAAAAGGATTTGGTATGTTGCTCCAAATGAACACTTTACTATCTGGTGTATGCTTGCCTTGTTCATCTTGGTCCAGAGGTCTTAACTTGGGCTGGTCAAATGCTGAGGGTACGAATCAGCACCTTTTAAGTATATTCTTACACATATAGACTGAAATTACATGATTACATTTATAACCAGACTGAGCTTACAACATGACTGTATATACACAACTACACTTATAACATGACTGCATGCACACCAAGACTACACTTACACCAAGACTGCACTTATACCAAGACTTCACTTACAACATGACTACACTTACAACATTACTGCACTTACATGACTTCACTTACACCAAGACTTCACTTACACCATGCCTACATGACTGCAATTACAACATGACAACACTTACAAGAAGACTATACTTACACCAAGACTACACTTACAATAAGACTTCACATACAACAAAATTGCACTTACAAGACAGCACTTACTGCAAAATTTAGCTTGTTTAAATATTGAATCTGGCATGGTCACTTGCCAATTTGAAGATTGAGCTTTGCTCTATGTGTTCAATCAATAATAGATGGAACAGCAATAAAACTGGGATCCAATCGGTGTTAACTCTTGAATTTTTTAAATTTCATTTTTAACAAGAGCCAAAAAGTCTCAGTACAAAGTACCCACCAATTCCTCTAGTTACTAGTTCATCATACTCCATTTTTTTCTAAATTTTATCACCTTGTGGTTTATGCCTATTCCCAAAGGTGAAATTACAGTTTAAACTGACCCAATCTGAATGATGAGAAGACATGTGAAATGTGATGGCTTACCAGTTTCTCAAAGTGGCTATCATGCTTCTCCAAGTGACCTTTCTAAAATACTACCAACAATGTCAAAGTGATATTTATGTTACATATTCTGCTTAGTAGTAAAGAATTAAGTGCGTGGCCGCATGACTAGAACCTCAGCATCAGAACCGTGAGGTTTCAGGTTCAATGCAAGATGGGACAAGGATTTTTGTCTTTTGGAACGCAATAATAAAGTTTCCTGTACACTTTGCAGTGTACAGGAGCGACAGGAGCGGTACAAAGCGGCCTTTATTTCACAGCCAAAAAGCCTCCATGCACTCCTTAACAGGAAAACACACATCAATGAAAGAAAAGTGCAAAGTTATACAAGCAGATTCAGACAGCAGAGCATATTCTTCAGGAATGTCCATAATATGAGAAGATGAGGCACATACACTGGTCAAGAGAAACAGCAGCAGATAAAAAACTCTATGGATCTCATTACCAGTTACTTGTTTGGTGATGGTTTTTGCCTTATTTGGTCAAGGCCCGCCCCTTTCAACCTAGGACTTGTGTCCATATTGGTTATATCAGGGCAGTTAGGGACGTGATATTTGTGGCTTGATTTACAAAAGTACGAGTTACATAACACAGTCAAGTTTATATAAGAAACAAAACTTCTGATATAAGCATGTTCCAGGCGAACGAAAGAAGAATCTTCATTTTGAAATTTAATGTGATCTTTGAGTCCTGGTTTATAGTCATCTGACAGTTTTGTGACAACTTTACTGGCACACACATACACAAAACCAGTCCTAGTAAATTATTCTGTTGTCTTGTTAAATGGGTTTAAATTGTCAGTTTGATGTGCATTTTCTTCTTCCTGTTGTTTGTGTATACTCTAAAAACAAACAGCATGACTTTTCATGTGATGTATTTACTCTCAAATAACCAGCGTTAATTTTGATGTTGTATTTACTCTCAAATAACCAGCATGAATTTTCATGTGATTTTAACCAGGGAGTATGAAGTACATTGTGCTACCATAAAGTTTTACCATCTAAGCCTAGCTCATAGGTACACCTTTAACTTTAGTGAAAATCTTCCTATCATGGGTGTATAAACTCTATGCCATGACAATTTCTGGCCCACTGTTCCCTTAGATTTTGCAGGCCAACAGATATCCCAGCAATGCTGTTTCTGTGGTGGAAACTGTAAGCATGAATTTGGACTTGGGTCAACTTATCTATCTCATACAAGGTGTTTTGCTGCCACTGAACTTGTCTTGTGTAATTGGACAGTCTACTGGCTTTGTGCCGAAATACTAAATCCTTTATCATCAGAGAGCCTGTTTCCACCACAGGAAACTTTCAACTA
The DNA here is from genome assembly GCA_034231615.1 of Meghimatium bilineatum. NCBI lineage: Eukaryota > Metazoa > Mollusca > Gastropoda > Stylommatophora > Philomycidae > Meghimatium > Meghimatium bilineatum. The sequence continues at coordinate 21,865,268 of CM067298.1, read as the reverse complement.
TAGATTTAGACTAGTATTGGTGCTTTCTATTAGCCAAGAATCCATTCACCAGTATCAAGAATATTTTATCCTGTTCGAGACTTTACACACATTTTGTGGACTGGGATGATTTGGCTCCCTGCCACATTCTTCTAGTAATAATTGTTCTCTGTCATGCACATTGCTTTGGTCATGACTTCCATACAATTATTATCAGGAGTGTGCAGGCACTTGCACTAAGCAATACCCTCTAGTGCTGTCCATACCATAGATATTTTACACAGTAAGTAGGACAGTAAGTTGCTGATTGTTAGAGATAAGAGCTCTTAGAAATTAAAGCCCGGCTATCCATGCCAGTTGTTATCTTAAAATGTGCCACAACAGATTAATTTTCAACGATGTGGGGACCAAGAGGTAGCAATTAGAAACGTTTGCTGTCGAGATGTAAGTAGATCTCAATATCTTGTGTTCTACGTCTCTGTAGCTGTAAGCTACAGGGATCTCTAAAAAACAAATTCACTTTATAAATAAGACGAGAGTGGGATTCGAACCTGTAACCTCTTATAAACAAAATTGACATTATATAACAGAACATACGTGAAGGGAAATCAATGACACCAAATCCTTTTGCCAGATCATCCATCTGCCTGTGCAATGCTTCCATCTGCCGCCACATGTCACCATGAAAATGTTCAAACATACCTTCAAGGCCTCTGCCATCATGAAAAAAATTAAACCTGCAAAAATAAATGTCACAAGAATACAATTTTCTGTTAAATTCTTTGTCCAAAAAAATGTTAAACTGTTAAAAGAGTCAGTAAAGGTTACTTATGTGTTGTGTGAAAGTGATTGAGCTTCTTCTCATGTCGTCTAAATATAGTCCATATTTCACCAGCGTAAGTATCACTGCTCTATAAACTTTCAGTGTAGTCTGTTGATAAATGCAAGTATTATGCCACACATTTGAGTACAATCTGCCAAAAATGCTGCTTCACTTGGAGATCTTGGTATATTTTTCATCATTAACAGTGGTATTATGTGATAGTGTACTCCATATATATCTAAATCTATTCACAACATTCAGCAGTGCTAGACAATTTACCTTTATGCAGGGCTCATGATAGATTTTGCCAGGTGCTAGTTGCAACATGACTTTAGTTTTGCAGATCCTGCGGGAGTTGGAGCATGAATGCTAAAGTAGAATATTGACATATCAGTATCTATATTAGCCTTAGGCCTTGATAAAAGGGTATATTTTTTTTCTTGGAACTTGACTGCTTGCTTCTCTTTATGTAAATTTATCTGCTATTTCACTTCCTGGTACACCAGTGTGCTTGTGTCTTTTGTTGACCATCTATTTTGCTGCTTATTTTAATTTTCTGGCTATAAACGACACTGATCATGTTCGAAAAGCAGACACTTAGCATAGGGCCTAACTAGAAGATTGTTAAATAATTTCAACAAAGAAAACCTAGTCCTACAGTGAGCCTACACTACCAATAGGCCTACATTACAATAAAATGGTCTACTAACGAATAGACATAAATATAATTATTAATAGGCCTAAAATATAATAATATGGGCCTATAGAGTTATGCTGATATAATATTATATAGGCAGCCTAGCTAAAATATTAATAACTGACTGTAGGGTAGGCTTAGCCATAAGTATAAGTATAAGCCAAGTATCAAATCAAACTGTAAAGCATTTCCCAAGGTAAAGTGTTACGTTACAATTTCTACTGCTAAATTCATGTACGAAGAAGTCATCATTTAATTTAATGTAGCAGACTAACTCAACAACTGATACCCACCCTACGTCGGGTTGTTGTTCATCACTTGATGAAAACTCATCTTCATCATAGAAATCGGTAGGATTTCTGTTAGGAAATCCGAAAAATCTGCGAAAAAAATCCCGTGAGTCCATATCGTATTTGAAATGTGTGCAATGGTTAAATTGTTACGAGATGGCACTAATAAAATGTATATTTCAATTCAATGTTCAGTTAAAATATAAATATTTAATATATCACTGTTGTGTTAGTTTGCCCTTGTAACTCCTACAGTCACGGTTTTACACTATTTACAAGGAATCGCCAAATTTCTAGATGTTTTTAGTGTTGCCACATCATTTCGTCAAAACAGCCCCAATCAGGTATCAATAAAAAGCACTAGAAAACACTATTTTTTGTCTAGGAAAAAAACAACACTTAGAACGGCTCTAACCATTTTTTCATTTAAATATTACAAATAAATTACATTATAATATACTTCTATCAGTTAATACTAGATATTCCATATATATACGAAATCAGGCAGACACCTCATTTTCTGTAGGTGTTTTATTCTGTATTTATTGTATCCAACCCATTTGTATTAAAAGTCACCAGCCTTGTGACAAAAATGTACAAATAAATTAATGAAAAAAACACTTTTAAAATAGGTACTATATATATTCAGAAAATTGTTACAAAATTTCACACTATAATTCATCACTATTAGTTAATATTAATAATATATATATGTTTATTCCAGATCTGGATCACTATGTTAGCGAACCTCCAACGTAACACAGTGAGAAAACGATACCCGTTTGAAACACGCGGGTTCCTTTAGTATTTACACATGAACACAATACACAGAAAGGTCATCAATGCGACTTTGTTAAAACGAGGTAAAATGTGTTTCTTGAAAAAAATATATTTTCAAAAGATAGTGGTCGGTTTGAACACCGCACCCACACCAAAACATAATGATCGTCTTGATGGACAGTTATTAATGTAATTATCACCAATAGAAGACCCTGCCATAAATGTTGTAACACACTTTGATCTTAACTGTCATTTCGTATTGTTGGAGAACTCTATCGTTTGCCATTCATTTGTGTTCTTTCTTCATTTCTTGATTCATACATTTCTCATATGTCATGTAGGTTTACATGCAGATATCAATTCGTTGAAGGCTATGCCCTGTTCGAATGCTAACAACAGTGTTTACCAGCTAATGTTGTATCTCTGCATAAATCTAGAGGAATACTCCCGCTGTCAAATTGTGCAGACTGTCATCCCATGAAGATGTAATATAGGTCTAAATATGTAAAAAAAAACTGGCGGAGGTGCGAAGTGGATAAGACTATATATCAACAGTGTCTCTTGGTTTTAATAAAAAGTTTCTTGCTTCTCAGTTGTACGTGAACTAGCTTCCTATTCAGGTGATCCAAGGTTCAATTGTCAGCTCAATATGAAATATTTTAGTCACAAACGAGTCTATGGTTGATCCAGCATAAGGGCACGGGTACTAGATCTTCTGGGAAAATTAAATGCAATGGATGCGATGCTGACCTCATCATTTTTCATGTAATTCGCTAATGAAAAATACTCTCCTAGCAGATATTACAAATATGCCTCAATAGAGAGAAAGGGGGCTTCTTTATCTATGAAGATAAACACTTATCTTGAAAGCTTCATATCATCAAACGAGAAAAACACCAAGGAAATCCAACATAGATGCAGCATAGCATACCAGATCTTATGACAGATGTCTCATATTTTTAAAACAAATATGTGAACATAAACACCAAAAACTTCACTATATAAAACGATCATCATACCATCACTATGCTACCGATGTTAAACGTAGAAATTGACAGCAGGAGAACAAACAAAAAACACTTATTGCAGCAGAAATGACTTGTCTACGTAAAATCCTCGGAGAAACAACAAGAGAGATATAGAACCAGAAATAAAATACAAACACAAGATTAACAAACACAATGCCAATTTCCTAGGAAAAACCAGAAGACAAAAGATTAAATGGTTTTCACGTGCTACCAGATTACCATTATACAGCGCCCCTCAAAAAGCATTACTATACTGACACAATGGATGCAAAGCTAGGACAGATCATGTAACCGATGGATTATAGAAGTGCGTGTTCTTCATTCATCACAAGTGATGATGACCATTTGTTACATCCACTTTTGAAATTCAGTTAGAGATATTAATTAGTTAGTCGTTGGATCATCTTCATTGCACTCCGGACACGTCCATAGGTGCTCAGATCTTTCCTTGAGTGTATCCGCCATTACACGTTGTTTGACAGTCCCAGTACGTCGTTGATTGACCATCATTCTTTTTCGCCCACGAAAACTCTCCTTTCTAGCGACACCACATTTCAAACCAAGTTTCTTTATTCTAATCATGGAACAAGAGTCATCGTCACTTGTACAGTCATTTGTTCGTTATCTCCATTGTCATGCTGCTTGTCGTCTGAGCGAATGCACGAATTTCCTCTCTGATAGTCTCCCCCTACCTTTGAGCAGTGAAAGGCCAGGAACATGATATATGTTAGAGATATGTTCATGCCTATGAGTTCGTAGATGGCTAATAAGCCACATTCGAGCCGCAAATGTCCTTGGACAGTCTGGGCATAGGATGACCATTGTAGACGGTTTTGGGCCTATCCGTGCCTTTCTAGATTTTCCCCGCCTTTGAGTTGCTGTATTTCGTCTCTTTTCACAAGATGATGTTCCATTTTAAGAAATATATTACCAGAAATAAAGAATCAACGGAAACAGACTTTAATGAAGCACACACAAACCAATCTGCATAGTGCTCATCTTCCAATGAAGCTGCAGGACACAAGGGGATATAAAGCGAAATAAAAAGAAATGAAAGGAGAAAAAGGAAAATTAGTACTTACTAGCAGAATATATTGCCAACCCTTGATATTTTGTGTATTCTTGATTGGTCGCCATTGTGTTATATTTATTTTCGCTTTACACTTAATTTTATTAAATTTGTATGCTCGATAAGAGGAAAGTGTATACATTCCTTTTTTTATTTTTAAATTCACACATTGCAGAATGAAGCTGAACAAATTTGGCTTGGAAGATATACGAATAACTGGCAAGAATACATAAGTTCCCATCTTAGTATGCTACTATATCGCACAAAGTTTAAATCTCTTTATAAATTTACATTTTATTCTTACAAAGTATTTAAATTGTGAAGGAATGTTATGATTCAAATAATCTCTATGGAGCACTGATAGTTGGTTCTATAAATGTGACGGTGATCACATATTGTTTTATTTATCTTTATTTTTGCTCAATTACCATTAAGAACTATCTTCAGCAGTTCTCATTATCTCGTTATTTTAAAGAATATGGGTTAAAAATGGTTGGGGATTACAAGAAATATATGTGCAAATCGCATTAACGACGAACTTCGCATGGATCCCAATGGAGAGTAAAGAACATCAACACTGCTATTTGTCATGCATGCTATACGAGACGACTAAAGAAGGCTTCATGGTATACTACTACCCAGTTGAATATCCATAAATTTTAACAAATCTTCCTATAATAAGAAGTTAACCTAACCCAAACATCCGAAACAATAACAATATCTTCCAGAAATATCAATTAGGCAAAACTAACAAAACGATTGTGCTTTTTTGTTAATCACTTTCACAGAAGCAAAATAGTGCCTATTTGACACGAGACTAGTGACGCTTATTTTAAAATTGAAAAAAAAATGAACTGGCAACACTGTCTGTTAGACCGGGTATACAGGCTGGTAAATAATGACATTGATTGCATCAGAATTTGTTACTATTATTGCCCAGTGTATTTTAGTTTATTGGGCACTAACATTTTCTATAAGGCTTCTTTGGAGTAAGACAATGGTGTAGTGCATCACCCAGCTTATTTACTAACACATTAAAAAAAACAGAAAGAACTCCAGGACTCGAGATCAAAGGAAAATAAGAAAATAATAAGCAATCTACTATTTTGTGATGACAATATCCTCATAGTAGAAAGGTAACAGGAGCTATATAGGTTAATAGATGAAATAGATACATCAAAGAAATAAATGGACTAGATATTAACATCAACAAACAAAAAAAACATGATACACAGTAAACTCGAGGAGGGACAAAGGCTGAACATAAAAATACACGGAGAGATACTACACTGTGAGATGTTCTGTGTCGCGTAATCCCTGTCTTCCATGCGGATGTCTTATCACGTGACTCTTGTCCCCCTCTACACGCCCCAAATTGATCATCTATATCCACCCTCACAACATCCCCACCCTTAGATCCTCCTCCGTGCTTTCTCTATACTCTTGTTTGAATCCCTCATCAAAGCTGCCCTCTCGCCCCACCTCCTGTGACTTTTCGTAGGGACATGAACTTGCTTTACACGTTGGTGCACTCTTACCTAGCCCTTCCTAGCCTCCCCTTGGCACTTCTTCCTGCCATCGCCTTTTTCTCTCACATCAACCACTTATTTATTTGTGTTTCGTGTAACGTTGCGTATGCTATTGTATGCAAACGTTGCAACACGATTTACATTAGTGAAACGGGTAGATTTCTTACTGCTAGGTTCGAGGAACCCTTGTGTACTATCTCTAAGCATATTCCGATAGCTCTTCACTTTAACATCCATTCTCACATTGGTGCACAGAACATTCAAGTCATTTGCTTAGTTTTGTGTCATTCCGGTATCGCCAACCTTTCTCCCTAGAGAATAGAATGTTCCTTTACCACAGAAGACGGATGTGTAGGCCATCGGTGCAAATAAAAGGTGACACAATCTCTGGACTATATCCTGCTAGAAATCTAGTAGGGCCATTGTCCTGCTACAAGAGAGATCCAGCGGGATTTTGAGAGCGAACGCTGAAGAAGAAGAGAATTATGAGGATATAAACTGGACAAATTTAAACAAACACATTTACAACACTGCTACGGAGAAAATATCTAGACATATTTAAACAAACACATTTACAACACTGCTACGGAGAAAATATAAAATTCCATCAAGAAACAAAATGACTGATTTGATGATAATGATAATAAAATTAAAGAAATATTGGCTGAAAAAAAATCACTTCACAAGCATACTCAAGTGATTCAAAATCAACATCTAAAAAAAGACGCATTCAACTGCGACAGAAAATAATTCAAAATAAACTACGCAAGATGAGGGTTTCAGACATCAGGATCTGAAAAAAAATTATATGATGCACTTAAAGCGTTATATGGTCCAATCTCGTCAGGAACATTTCACCTCTTAATGCAAATGAAACTCAATCATAGAAAAGATACAATTCTTCACCGCCGAGTAGAGCACTTGGTGCACATTTTGAATATGCCGTCATTAATAAATGAAGGACGCTATCAACTGACTACCACATGCTCCTCTCTCTCTCTCAATGAAGTGCTGGTTGAATTTCCTACTTTGGTGGAAACTCGAAAAGCATTTCAACAGCTATTCATTGGAAAAGCACATGGATCCGACTCAAATACCAGTCGAAATATATAAGTATGGTGGTCAATCAATCAATCAATGGTGGGGCAATACTAATTTTAAAACGCCATATGATTTTCCAAGTCATAGAAAAGTGAAACCGTTCCACACAATTTCAGGGAAACAACAATTATACATCTGTATAAATGCAAAGGGAACCGTCAATCCTGTAATAACTATCGAGTCATTATCTCTACTATCCATAGATATTTGAAGATATTTGCCAGAAATCTTTTGAACCGTCTTATATCTCATCTTAATGAAGGATTATTATCCGGAAGCCAACGTGGTTTCTTTAGAAAATAATGCGGAGCAACTGATATGGTCTTCTTTGAAATGAAACTTGAAGACAAATGTCAAGAACAACACGGACAATTTTTAGATGTAACACATCATTCATAGACTTAACAAAAGCTTTTTACACATTAAATAGAGATTGTCTGTGGAAGATTTTGGCAATTATGGTTGACCATAGACATTTATCACAATGGTGCAGCAATTGTATGTTGGAATGCAAGTTCAGGATGATGGAGAGATATCTGCAACTTTTCCTGTCTCAAATGGAGTTAAACAGGGATGTATTATTATCACTTATGCTGCTTAGTATCATGGTTACTGCTGTGCTTGATGATGCTTTCAGAGATCTGGACTTCGGAGTAAACATTATATATCGCATTGATGGAAACGTGTTCAATCTTCAGCGACTTCGAGCAAAAACTGAAATCACATAACGCAACATTAGATGATGTTCAATCTATTTGATGATGCATGTGCTCTAAATGTCAACTCTGAGGTTGATATCTAATCATTATTATATACAGATTCTCCAAAGTCTGTATCAGCTTTGTGCTTACTATTGATGCGGATAAAATAGAAGTCTTGTTAAAATTAGAATCTGGCAAAATCTATCACGAGCCTTGCATAAAGGTACGAGGAGTAACCCTGAAAGTTGTGAATAGATTACTATACCCAGATAGTACACTATCACACAATGCCATCGCTGATGATGAAGTGTATAGAAGAATCGCCAGTGCAAGTAGCACTTTCGACAAATATGTGGCTTAGAAATAGCATTAACCTACAAACAAAACAAAGTTTGTAGAGCCATGGTACTTCTAGTGCTATTATACGCTGACGAAACATGGCATGTGTGTGAACGACATGTGAGGAAACACTTTCACACAACTTGTCTTAGAAACGTTATGAACATCAGATGTCAAAACAAGATTCTGGTTACCACCACCTTTTACGGATCTGGTATCAGGTAGTCACCGGTGGACAAAAAATCCATCTACAGTGGTCCTCCCATGCCCGAAACTTCAAAGGACAATGCGACAGAATATGGCCTATTAACAATCAATGAACTCATAACCAAGGACTTAACTACATATCAAAAGTGGATGTAACAAATGGTCATCATCACTTGTAATGGATGAACAACTGCAGATAGTACGGTTTTTATGGATGTTTGTTACATGGTAGAAAGTCAGCAGTGGACTTGGTACACGGTGCTGCAGATAGAAAGATTGTGGATACGATCTCATACGGCACGTGATTATGATAATACTATTTTGATGTTCATGTTTTTGGGTTTGAATATATCTGCCATATAATCTGTTATGTTATGTTGGATATATGCTGGATGTATGTTGGATAAAGACCTATGTTGGATTTGTGTTGGATATGTTTTCTCTCCTCTTGCTAAATATGATGCTTCCTAGGTAAATGAGCACTTTACCCTATTGTTTCTTGCCATCGACGAAAATATGTTTTTTTTTCTTTAGCAATTGTCATCATCGCGGTATTTTTAGCGTTTACGTCACATTTAATGTCCTTAGATTGTATTTGGAGTTTATTTGTATGTTGCTGTATTTTCTCTACTTAGTATTATATTATGACTGAATTATCTGAAAAATAGAAAGTCGAAGAGAATCAGCGGTTCTCAACCTGTTTCTCGCGATCTCTTTGGGGATCGAATTATACTTTCACAGGGGTTGCCTAAGTCCATCGGAATACCCATATTATGAAGTAGCAGTTAGCATAATTGTATTGTTGGGGGCACCACAACATGAGAAACTGCATTAAAGGGTCGCGGCATTAGGAAGTTTGAGAATCACAGAGTCCTAGATGATCTTTTTCATTTTAAAAAAAATTGGAGCTAGCTATTTTACATGTAGGATCGATGTATGTGATGTCATGCAAGGAGAGCTAATTCTATACGTACTCCAGAACGGATGTGAAATTTGTCTGAAAGTGCTGTGCTTGTTCTAACTAGACCAGTGTTTCCTAACGTGAGACCCATGCCACTCGGTGGGGGAGGGGGGGTTTATTAGAGGATTTATTTAGAGGAGGGAACAAATAATCATCATCATCAAGTGCCGTCACCGCAGCGAAGGTTGGCTGCAACAGACCTCCAACATCCCCTGTCTCTTGTTTTGGTGGTGTATTCTACTAGACTGTAACTTGTCCATCTTGTGATGTTACTCTTCCATCTGTATTTCTGCCTACCTCTTCTTGCTCGCCTCCCTTCGACTTTATCTAAAGTAAGATCTTCAACAAGATGTTTTTTAATGTGTCGAAAATATTTGTTTTTTCTTGTTTACTTCCTCTAATAATTCTTCATATTAAGAGTTGCTAGAACCTCTTTGTTTATATTCATCTCTTTCCCTGATGCTCTTCTATATATCCACAACGCATCAATTCTGTCTTCTAATTGTTTGTCTATTGTCCATGTTTCTGAACCATGCATTAATATAGAACATACTCGTATGTAACTATTTATAATTCTCGTTTTCTTCTTGTTTGTAATATGTTTCAATATAAAACGATATGTATATGTTACAAGAATTCTACGAATTTCCTATAGGGAACATAAGACCAATGTGTACGTAAGAAATAAAGTAGAGATGTGTGCAGGTGTTCAGGAGCCATTGCTTTCAATAGTGAAACGATTAAAACTAGCATGGTTCGGACATGTATGCAGACACGATTCCTTGTCAAAAACAATACTGCAGGGAACTGTCAAGGGTGGAAGAAGCAGAGGAGGACAAATAAAGACATTGACAGACAACATCAAGGAATGGACAGGGCTAGATATTTCCACACTCATCCGCATCGCTGAGGATAGAATTCGCTGGAGGACTCTGTGTGCTGAAGGTTCCAATGTGGTGCCCCTACGACCCTGAAGGGTTATGGGTTTTATTGATTGATGGATATGTTGCATGAGAGGGGGGGCAGATCATAATTTTAGAAAGACTTAGGTGGGACATGGTAAAAAAAAATTTGGCAAACACTGAACTAGATATTGACTTTTCGGCTGTTCAGAATTTACATCAATTATTTCCCTTTTTGTTCTTACCCCCCCTCCCTGCTTACAACTTTCAAAAATTCAAGAACACCCCTCCCCAATCTTGTTTCATTCTGCCCAAACACAACTTTACCACTCCTCCCTTTTCGTATTTATCATATAGACAGATGCACCTATGATATAAACAGATGCACCTATGATATAGACAAATGCACCTATGATATAGACAGATGCACCTATGATATAGACAGATGCACCTATCATATAGACATATACACCTATGATATAGACGTGTGTACCTGTGATATAGACGGATTCCCCTATTATATAGATCGGTGCACCTATATATAGACGGGTGACCTATGATATGTAATTGTGCACCTATCATATAGACGGGTGCACCTATCATATAGACGGGTGCACCTATCATATCGGATATGTCGGTTGGCGCACATTACCCAACTCATTCCTATATTTATTTATATTGTAATTTATGTAAGTAAATACAGTAGGAAATATGAAATCAATTACAGAGAAAGTACATACAGTAGGAAATATGATGTTGGTGAAATATTGCATATAGCTGTGAGCAGATACATTTTGACAACCCACATACTTTTTGACTAAAGTGTAGGTCCTCCTCTGTCGAGTGACCGAGATAATACCCGGACCTGTATAAGATTGTCTCAAAGGCATGGTCGTGTTAGGGGGGGGGTGGTAGTCTATTTTTCCACGTTTATTTTTAAATAATCACATAACGTGCAATGGTTTAACTGTCATAATAATTTAATAAAATAGCTTTTCCTTCCAAACAGAAGCTTGTCACTGCCTTGAATAGGTATAGTACCAACCAGAACACAGCTAAAGTTTGGTGCAGTAGAATCATACGAGCTACTGTACTCGCAAAGTAACAAGTACCTTCAAAATTTCATGTCTCGTAGTAATTCAGAGCACTCTAAGTTGAAGTCCCCCTTGAAAAATTTGCGCCTACTTAAATGTCTTACTCCAGACAGCTCCCTCACACCCTACCCCATACCCCTACGTCTTTTTTGGGTGGTTTTTCTCTCTCTCAAGTATTCCCACTTTGCAAAACCCTTCAATACTAATGGTTTTAAAGATACATAATTCGTGGTGACACGTTAAATTTAAAGAATTACCACATGTTGTTTCCCTTTGTAGTACGTAACATTTGACATGTACAACTGATGCAGCCATGGCAACCACTTTAAACGTAAAAAGAGTTCTGCACTGCTGTTGATCTCTCTTTAATGTGATGCTGAGTTCCTTATATCCAAGAGATAACACATCCAGTTCTATTTTATAGCTATATCGATCTGGCTATGATAAAGTTCATTTATATATATAATACTCAGCGTTGCCAAGCTGAAACTATGAAAATATTAGTATTACGAAACATGTAAGTAGCAAACCAGAGGTCGTAGTCAAGAGTCCGCGTAGCGCAGCGGTTAGTTCATTGGCTTCACATATGAGTGGTTCATGCTTCATTCCCCATCTGAGACGGAAACGTTTTTTTTTTTAGATTACAACGACTTCGGGTCAATCCAACCTTAATTGATTACCGGATTAATTCTCTAAGTAAAGAATGGAATGAAGAGGAGATTACTAAGGTCCTCACATAGCAGAACCACAGAAATGTGAGATCGCTAATATTTTACATTTAAAGAATGCTATTGGTTAACGTTACTAAGAAGAAAAATAATGATACAGATATCTTGACAACATAAAATGATATTAATATGTTTAAGTTTCTATAAATTTAAAAAATAAATAAAAATCCACTGTTTCTGGGATCGAACATAGAAAATTCGTAGTAAAAATATGTGTAAAAATATGGAGTACTGATATTTGGTTCTATAAATGTTGCGGTTATCATATATCGTTTTATTTATCCTTATTTTTGCTCAATTACCATTAAGAACTATCTTCAACATTTCAAAGAGTGTCTCATTATCTCGTGATTTTAAAGCATATGGGTTAAAAATGGTTGGAGATTACTCAGTTATATGAGTATATTCAAATATACTCAGTTATTTACGGAACACGTAAGGAACTGAGCTCATTCGGATAGATTGCAAAGCTCACGAAGGAACTCTGCTATATAAATGCTATTGTATTCTCATCACAGCCGTTCATGGGTTTGATTTTAAAAACAGAAAGACATATATGAAAGTCTTCTATCATTGCATCATAGACAAATAAGCAAACGGCATTAGCAGACAGGCAAGGATAACGAATAGTGAACCTGTTAAAAACAGAGTAATCATCGAATGAATTAAGATGCAGTATTATTATTTCTATACCTATCATTAAATTTTTTTTTTTACCATTGTACAATGGTCAGAGGTAAAAGGTTAACCAATAATATTAATGGGCAGCTTTGCCGTCAGACTACAGGGCAATTACTACCAACGTTAAAGATTTTTCACCACCGATTTGACCTATTTTTATAGCGGAACAAAATTTCGTCTGTACCGTCATGTAGTTTAGGAGTCTATACCGAACAACAAGGACCGAGTTGTTCATGTATATAGATAATAGAAGCAATTCCCGGCGTAGCTAGGAGTATGAATAAATGTAATTTCATAATTACTAAATTAGCCTTTGGGGAATAGTTATCCGTAACATTTTTTGACACCAATACTGCCCTTTATTACAACCAAGAGACGTCTGTGTAGTTGCAAATGAAATTGGGATATGCTCGTTCTAATAATGAAGAGTTTAAACAACAGTGCTAAAAGTTTACTTATATAACAAGATTTAATAGATTACTAAATTATAACGGGGTGCAAAGGGTCTAGCATTGTTCTCGTGCGGACCCAGGGTTTGCAGATAACCAATATCCTAAAAGTACCTCCTCGTGGGGCACCCTGGAAATAGAAATGCAGCGGCTCTTGCTGTATTTCTGGTTAACAATTTTAGGCTGGTGTCTATGGATCTGGATGCTGTAGATGGAATGAGAATTGTCTACAGAGAGATGGGGGAATATATCCGAAATCTCTACACTATTAACATGTATGTAAGGCATCTTTGCTGCACAAATGTCGGGGAGCGCATTGTTCAAATGTCTAACTGAAGCAGTGTTGAGACTAGAAATCTGGAAACTGGGGGCAACATAGAGGGGAACACAAGTCTCTGACATTGCAAATCTAGCCCAACTCGACTGTCGGTCGTTGCACAGCGCGGATCATACAGAGATAATCATGGACAACGGCAGCACAAGACAAACGTAAACTTGTGACAGCTGAAATTGTATGTTTACGCAGAATCCTATGAATACCGCTAAGAGACAGAGATAAATATAAATAACCAAATGGCCAGAGGGTGTCCGACAAAGTGGATGGTGCCGCAGTAACCAAATGAACAAATAGTAATGCAAAATGATGTAAAAAGGTTACTAAAACACTTACCTAGCCTATTAATAAAAATATATTTTTAAGAAAAAAAAACAAAAAACATACAATAAAACTAAACAGGACAATTCTCAACGTATCGGCTCAAATTGAACCTTTTTCAAGAGACAAACAACAGAAAACGACAAAATAAAAAAATAAATAGATGTCTATATTTCATCAAGCCCTCGTCTCCATAATAGCGCAGGGATGGCAACGCATCTAGTCAAGGTGAAAATGCGTGCATTCATTATAAACAAACCGAAAGTGGGAAATTAGAGACACTATAGATGAGTGCAAGAATAATAAAAGAAAAAGATAAGAAAAATACCCCTTTTGTCACTCTATCAGACAGGCAGGTTTTAAGAACATAGTCACAACAGGCACGACTGAAGGGAACAGAGACAGATGGGGACGTGAGAAAATATTCATGTGACAACCTAGCAAGGCTTGGAAACAACGATCCTGATAACAATACTGTGAACAGAGAACCATGGTCACCTACGCCAACAAGAATGGCATATGACAATGATAGATGAGTAATGATGAGGTTGTGTGGTGGTGGGGTGAGTGGGTTTGGGGAAGGAAGGATAGAAGAAGAATCAACATTTGAAAACGCATGGAATGAATGTGAAACCAAATATAGACATAAACATATATATAAAACCAAACCTAAACATACATAGAAATGTAAACACACACCAAGAGTCAAGAAATAAACACATAACAAGTTGGACACAGATGTGTGAAGGATACCCACACAAAATGCACAGGCATGTAAATGTATCCACACACAGGAAAGGGCTCACACCAGAATAGGTATACACATTGACACAGAATGGAGACATACATATATATGTACAGAGTGTATACATATATATATATGTATATTTATGTGAGCGCTTTTTTATGTTAATGCACGTATCTCCATTCTGTGTCAATGTGTATACCTATTCTGGTGTGAGCCCTTTCCTGTGTGTGGATACATTTACATGCCTGTGCATTTTGTGTGGGTATCCTTCACACATCTGTGTCCATCTTGTTATGTGTTTATTTCTTGACTCTTGGTGTGTGTTTACATTTCTATGTATGTTTAGGTTTGGTTTTATATATATGTTTATGTCTATATTTGGTTTCACATTCATTCCATGCGTTTTCAAATGTTGATTCTTCTTCTATCCTTCCTTCCCCAAACCCACTCACCCCACCACCACACAACCTCATCATTACTCATCTATCATTGTCATATGCCATTCTTGTTGGCGTAGGTGACCATGGTTCTCTGTTCACAGTATTGTTATCAGGATCGTTGTTTCCAAGCCTTGCTAGGTTGTCACATGAATATTTTCTCACGTCCCCATCTGTCTCTGTTCCCTTCAGTCGTGCCTGTTGTGACTATGTTCTTAAAACCTGCCTGTCTGATAGAGTGACAAAAGGGGTATTTTTCTTATCTTTTTCTTTTATTATTCTTGCACTCATCTATAGTGTCTCTAATTTCCCACTTTCGGTTTGTTTATAATGAATGCACGCATTTTCACCTTGACTAGATGCGTTGCCATCCCTGCGCTATTATGGAGACGAGGGCTTGATGAAATATAGACATCTATTTATTTTTTTATTTTGTCGTTTTCTGTTGTTTGTCTCTTGAAAAAGGTTCAATTTGAGCCGATACGTTGAGAATTGTCCTGTTTAGTTTTATTGTATGTTTTTTGTTTTTTTTCTTAAAAATATATTTTTATTAATAGGCTAGGTAAGTGTTTTAGTAACCTTTTTACATCATTTTGCATTACTAAGAGACAGAGTGAGGGATGAGGACATTAGACCAACAACTGGCACCATCCCAATCTTGGAATATATTAAGAGGCAACCAGGTTAACTGGTTTACACACATAAGCAGACTACCAATAGCAAGCTATGCTACACAGATACAGTGAAGACATACCTAGATGCCGACCACGAAAACGATGGACCACCGAAATAAAAGAGGCGACAAATTCCATAATATACTCAACACACACGAAGGCCATCTCCAGAAAAATCTATCCCTGACGTTGAAAGGCAACAAATGGTATAGCGCATAGATAGATTAGCGAATAGACCACTGAAGAGTCTATTGACTATTGAAGTGTCCCTCGGCGACCTCTATGCAATGCCATTATCTGCAAGCGTTGAATCATGACGCACATAGGTGAGAGAGGTGATTGTTGCACGTGATTCTCAGATGACCGGACCCGAGACAGTTTGTGGAGGGTTGTCTTGATGTTATTTATCCATCCCTTTCTTGGTCTACCCTTGGCTCTGTATCTAAATGATTGTTATAAGCTCTCAATGGTATTTGACTTAGGTCCATTATCATTAGGTGAGGAAACCACTTTATCTGCAGACGTTCTATATATTCGATGCAAGTCATTATTCCCTCTTCTTCTGACATCGTCATTTCTTATTCTGTCTAGTTTGTTGACCATATCAGCTTCCCTCAACCACTTCATCTCACATTTAATGATTTTTCTTTGCTGCGAGTTTGTTAAAGATCATGTTTGACACTGATAACAGTGTTGATATTAATATTGTAGTTATTACTTGTTTCTTTATGTCTATATTGCTCTTTGGATTCAGGAGTAATATTATAATCATATTTATTAACGTTTTCTGTTTGGCCTCATCGTCATCATTAAGTACCGTCTCCGCAACGAAGGTTGGCTGCAACTTTCTCTGTTTTCTGTTAGGCCTATTAATTATATATTGCTGTTTTTTTTTAGGTGTGAGGTGATTTCATTCTCAATAGGCGAAATGTTGTTCTCAATTGTATTCCAAAATGTATCTGTTCTATTTTCTTGTTTGTTTTATTCTCGCCCTGGCAACGCCCGGCTAAGCTTCTAGTATATTATAAATAGAATATTCGTATTAAGAAAGCGCAGGCATCTATGGTGTAAGCTTCATGGCGTCTTAATCAAATGATACTGTTTCCAATTTCTAGTTTTAATGAAAAAATCGTTAGACTACAGGATGGTCGACCCAGTTGGAATAAATTGGTACCAGATTATACAGGAAAGTAGCAATGCTGACTACATCGTCGCTTGTTATTGCTTTGGTTAATGAAAAAGACTAGCCTAACACAGGGTTGCCATATTTAAATTCTCACTGAAGCCGAACCGTACTCGAAAAGGGCCAGTAAAGAATTTAACACAATTTAATACTATTTGTTTACTCGAATGACACGCATACTGCAGTTTCCAACATTACTAGTTTTACTTGATCATTAATTTGTACAGAACACATTACCGCATTCAATTTCCTATATATATATATATTTAGAGAGTTACATCCTGTACTCTTTGATTTTAATTTTTTATGTTAGAAGTGGCTTATTATAATAGTGCAATGGGATATTGTCACAGCATATGCGAACTGGAGTTCTACTGTGTCATATCATATCAAACCAATTTATTTATACCGATGGACGATGGACAAAAAAATGTTTTTGAACTTTAGATCTCTGGAGTGAAAAAAAAATGAACTTGAGGCACCTGAAATGTGATGTTTGTGAAGAATGAGACAGAAAAGAAAACTAATATAGAGGTTCACAAAAATGCTGGAGTAAAAAGACAAGTTTAAAAAAAGTTAAAAAAATTAGAGTGCACTGAAGTCAGTCCTCTATTTCTTTTCAAACCCTTTAAAACCTTTTTAAACCTTTTCAAGCACAGTTATCAGGAAGCTTTAATACTAGGAATCTTTTATATGTCTTTATTGTTATTATAATTATTATTTAAAATCACTTATGTACATCAACGCTTATATTATACTTTCAATAATCATGCAACGTTTCATTAGAGAGACACGCATATAGATATGCAGAAGCGGAGAAGCTTTTAAAAGGTTTAAGTCTCCCTCTTTTATGTCTTAGAGGTTTAAAATTTAAGATTAAGTCTTCTGGTTAATGGCGCGGGATGACGGTTGCCATCCTGCTTGCCCAAATAGAAATAAAGTTCGGTGTTTCAGTGCTTTCTAAATGTAATATGTGATTTATTTTCCGAATGTGATATATTAGAACACGGTTCAACCATTTCGAGACACTGAAATAACATTGTTACAATTCTAACAAATCGACAGTGTAGAACTAAAACGCTCGTAGGAAACATGGATTGTTCTCAGAAGACGACATTCAAAGAGGTAATGTCAATCGCAAAAACGTAAAAAAATACACTACTATTCAAATCGGTGATCAACAACTTAACCAGGTAAAAGAATTCACTTATACTGGAAGCACCATATCATCGAATGGGGGAAAAAAACCCTAATAAATCGAACATGGCATACCGGATCTAGGGGCAGATGTTTCCTATTTTCAAAAGAAATATGTGAGCATGAACACCAAACTGCACTATATCAAGCGATCTTCTTACCATCAATATGCCACCAATGTCAAACATAGGCACTAACAACAGAATCCAAAAGAATACTTGTTGTACCAGAAATAACTTGTCTACGTGGAATCGTTGAAGTAACAGTAAAAGACAGGATGAGGAACAAAAACATCAGAAGACTAACAAACAGAATGTCAACCCTGGATTACATCAGAAGACACATTCAGGAGTATTCGCAAGTTTCCAGACTACTATCAGATAGTGCCCCCTCAAAAAAGCATTACTATACAGACACGATGGATACAAAGCCAGGGAGAGACTTTGCAAATGATGGATTAAAGAAATAAAAGAGTCAACGAAAACAAACACATATAAAGCACATAAAAAAGCCATCTCCTGAGAACTATTCTAACCCTGAGGCTGCAAGGCATAAAGGGGTATAAAGCGAAAGAAAGCAAGTCTTCCTCCTCACATAAATACATACAACATTTCAGTACTAGTACATTTCCTTCTTACGTAAGGAAAATACAAATTGAAAGTACTAAAAAACTAACTCCTCACATGAGGAAACAAAAATGGCAGTAATAGAAAACTCACGTCTCACATAAGAAAATACAACTTGACAGTATTAGAAAACTCACTCCTCACATAAGGAAATACAACTTGACAGTATTAGAAAACTCACTCCTCACATAAGAAAATACAACTTGACAGTATTAGAAAACTCACTCCTCACATAAGGAAATACAACTTGACAGTATTAGAAAACTCACTCCTCACATAAGAAAATACAGCTTGACAGTATTAGAAAACTCACTCCTCACATAAGAAAATACAGCTTGACAGTATTAGAAACTCACTACTCACATAAGGAAATAAAACTTGACAGTACTAAAATAACTCACTACTAACATAAGGAAATACAACTTGACAGTATGAGAAAACTCACTCCTCACATGAGGAAACAAAAATGGCAGTAATAGAAAACTAACGTCTCACATAAGAAAATACAACTTGACAGTATTAGAAAACTCACTCCTCAAATAAGGAAATACAACTTGACAGTACTAGAAAATATCAGCAGACTATCATAAAACAGCATACCACAGCAAGCTATGCTACATAGATACAATGAAGACAGACCTAGAGGCTGTCCACGAAAACGATCCACCACCGAAATAAAAGAGGCGACAAATTCCACAATACACCCAGCACACACGAGCGCCATCTCCAGAAAACTCACATACTCCTACGTTGAAAGGCAACACAGACATGATCAAATAGATAAGTAGATAGAGTACTAGAAAACTCACTCCTCACTTACGGATGTATCTCCTCACTTACGGATGTATCTCCTCACTTACGGATGTATCTCCTCACTTACGGATGTATCTCCTCACTTACGGATGTATACAACAAATCTACAAACCCAAAAGACCACCACATTATTTGATTTCTAATACTTACGGCCAAACAAGACTAGTGTGAATGATAAATCCTGTTCGGAAATTCCTATGCTAAATGTATTGTTCAGTGAATCCCAAACTTTTTTGCTCAGTAGACCCCTTGTCGATTTATTTGTTTTCCATAGGCACAATGTCTGACTAATATTGAATTTTCCAAAACAAATCAACTTCAAATGTGTTTGTAACAGTTGACACAGTGCTGCTCACTTTGATGGGGTTTTTGTTTTAAAGGTAGTGAAAAAAAAAGAACATGTACACATTTTATTCAAACCTTTACTAAAAAAGAGCACATCTCGTGCACGCCAATTTTTATTCTCGTTGACATGGGTTCATGAAAGGCGAAATCGAATCTTTGTAGTTCATATAGACCACTTTGAACGCACGCATCATCTACGAACGCACATCTACGAACGCACATCTACGAACGCACATCTACGAACGCACATCTACGAACTCACAAACAAGGACATAATTGAATTTTCAAGTGGATGTAACAAATGGTCATCATCACTTATGATGGACGAACAAAAAAAAAAACCACGTTGAGAACCTGTTCACTAGAACATGATTTTCCTATACGTATTTAAATAACTCGAGTTGAACTGAATATTATGTAAACGTCGGTGTTGATTTCTAAAAAAAATAGCACGGTGTCTACATGGATATATTTTGCCCTTATTTACATAATGGGTCACATGTTACTTTTGTACAACTAATTTTAAAAAGGAAAGAAACGTCAAACAAGCACAACCAATACTATGAGCCCAATAAAATTTGACAAAAGTCAAATATCTGACATTTGGCATTTATAAATGTCAATATGGCAACCCTGACCTAACGTTGCATTGCATGTCTAAACCGCCTCTATTAAAACTGAAATACTTTTATATTCCTATTAGATTTCAAATATAAATGCCAAACGCGGACTATATATAATGTTCAAGAGAGAGAGAGAGAGAGAGAGAGAGAGAGAGAAAGAGAGAAAAATCTATAAGATGACTGAAAGCTTTCAACTGTACAAGGCAATAAGTTAATGTACTTATATATCCTCCCGACATCATAACATTTGTAGCAAGCACGCCGGGTATAGATTATTTAGGCCCTAGACAAAATATAATAACTGTATTTTCTTATGATAATGGACTTCAGTCAACTGAGACATTTACTAAATATATATAAGTTTAGAATAAATATTATTGTCTATTGTCTTTCCTCAGGTGGTTTGTTATCCACTCTTGTCGTTAAGCGTAGGGGTGATTGAAGCTCGAGCTTGTGTTCCAAGGTCAGATGCGTCGCCTCGGCTGTACTTTGACAGTGTATGTTGAAGATGTGCCTGACATTTTCTATCCATTTTTTTCGTGGTCTTCCTCTGGCTTTGTACACTGATCTCATTTCCATCATTTCCTTATATGCCTGTGCGGGCAACTTGTCGTGATGGATTCTCATAATGTGGCCAAAAAACTTGATCTTCCGCTTTCTATGTATTCTGTGCAAGGTGTTATACTTATTATTTCACTGATGTCTTCATTTTGTAATCTATCAAGCCTGGTCACCCCTGCGGCTTTCCTCAAATATTTCATCTCACATGTCACTATCATTCTGAAATGTAAAGATCAGAGAGACCAGGTTCTGCTCTATTAACACTGTGTCGGTAGGAATATACTGTAAATCATTTGTCTTTTAACTTCCATCTCAATCTTGGGATGAAGAAATAGTGGTGAAGGTTTGTATGTTACTGCATTTGCCTTTTTACATCTTGTCTCTATCTCTCTATAAAAAATAAGCAGTTGATAAATATTATTAATTGTTTAAATGACAATATGTTTCACTAAGGCTTTATAATACGATTAATACACACTTTATTTATAATATACCGTGGAAATGACCGTTGTCACTCAGATTAGTCTTGTGTGTCACACACATCTCCGCCCTCTATCATAGATTATATTTCTTATAGCACAACAACACTACTTGTCATGTGACGTATTCCTTCCAGAACGTTGTCTTCCCAATGAACTCTCTGAACCTCTCTCTGTCTTGGGCGATGTGGCTTGCATTTTCTAGCGATGTATTCATGTTATCTTTAATGTCGTCAGTCCATCGTCTTCTTGGTCTGCCCCTTCTCCTCGTCCCAGGTACTCTTCCCTCCATTATTTGTCTTTCGCAACACTACTATCGTCTGGAAAGACGGAAAGGTGCCTAAATGTACAATGTAACTCATCATAGATGGTTTTACAACAGTTTTCCCTCCATTTTGTTCAACAGTAAACGGGATTGAGAGTTATAGTTAGCTCACCGGAAACATCCACATGGGCTTATAGCAACATCTGCAGCATCATTATCCGATAGAATATCCTGAACATGATGTAGCAATCATCACAGACTTTCGAAACTTCTATCGATCTGGAGTCAGTCTTCCTACTTCTGTTACTGTATTGTTTATGTGGTCATTGATGTCTTGCGTTCATCTTCTTTTTGGCCCGCCTCTTGCTTGTCTCCCTGGCATCATCCCGACCATTATGGTTTTCTCCAGGCTGTCATGGCGTTTGATAGGGCCAAAATATTTTAGTTTTCTGGAAAGAATAATGCTGTTTAGCCAGTTTTCTTTTATATTAATTTTATCTCAGGATGGCTAAATTAGTGATCTTTTTGGTCCATTGTATTCTGAGGATTTTTCTGTAACATTTTATTTCAAATGCTGCTATTTTATTTTTCACTTTATTGGTGATTATCCAGGATTCATACCTATATATTGTCACTGGGAATATGCATGCTCTTAGGAATGTTAATTGTGTTGTTTTGCAGCAGCTTCTTTGACGCGATAGCCAACCTCCTGATTTCTTCATAACAATCACCGTTACTTTCGTAAAGAGAACCAAGGTATTAAAAACTAGTGACTCTGTCTAATTCGCTCTTGTTGCTACTAGTTGAGAACTTGCTAGTGGTTTTGTCGCTTGTTATAATCTTTGTATTGTTGCTATTCAGAAATTAATTGTTTTTCACTATCTTCTTTAATTGAGTTTATGAAGTGTTGGAGACCTGATTGACTGTGCGCCAATAGTGTTGTATCATCAGCATATCTTAGTTCTAGTATATTGTTACCTCCGTTGTTGAGTAGGGCGAAGTTATTTCTCTGTTGGTCATTTCGCACATTCCTAATTATATTATCTGCGTAAATGTTGAATAGATATGGTGATTTGACACATCCTTGTCTGACTCCTTTTTCTACGCTGAGCTAATCTGATGTTTCACTATTTACTTTCACGGCTGCTTGATATAATTTTTGTATGAGACTGATTATGTGTAGCAGCAAGTATCTGCAGCATGCTTGGTTAAAAAAAGTGACCAAAGGGTTAGTATTTCCCTGATCAACACGTTAAAGTATAAATGCTAACAAATCTATACATGTTGGTGAATAGGAATACTAAGAAGTTCTAACCAACATTAACCATTGAAGACGTGAGGGGATATCGACTTTTACTTATCTGAGAGCTTAGATTAGGAGTGATAGTAAATGAACGGCTGGAGTTAAGAAAAGATTGAAAATGGCCACCACGACAAGATTAGCTACAACTTTGAAAAGAAGGATCATCCCCCGTATTAAGTTTAACTTATAAAAGTTTTTGGTTTTGTCAATATTTCTACATGACTTTTAGACCTGGACTCTTAACTGTGAGCTTAGAGAGAAGAATCCAGACGTTTGAGAAAAAAAGTTATAAAGTGTTTTATGTATCTGTTATCGAGGACATAAGACCAATGTGTTTGTGTATCATATAATTTATGCTTTAGCGGGTCAACAAGAACTACTGTAAAAAGTCGTGCCACATAGTAAACTCCCGTGGAACGGACATGTGATGAGATATTTTTCGATGACAAAAGATGCTCCTCAAGATAAGGTGGAGGGTGCAAGAAGACAAAGAAGTCATGACCGGCTAATATTAAGGAATGGACAGGGTGTGAAGTTTCCAAACTCATCGGATGGCTATACATGCGTGAATATCTTTCTGCATCAAATGTCTCAATACGATATCCCATCCCAATGACCCTGATGGGTTTTGGGGGTTATTTATTATTATTATTATTATTATTATTATTATTATTATTATTATTGTTGTTGTTTTAAATGTTCATCAATACAACAGTCCATAGTATGCGCTCAACTGCGAGTGCAATATTGCACAATGGGTAGTCCCGTTCCATTACGGGTGCACTATGATCATTACGGGTAATCCCCGCTCAACTGCGAATGCACTGTTTCACACTGTTTCATTGACACCTTGAACTTCCGTGCTGTTCAATGTCTGTCTCTCGTGCTTCTGTGATAGTGCCATTATTTTTACTGTTTTTATTGTTGTTTATAAAGATCAGGCAAGTGAAATATTTTGGACACATTTAAAGACATAACACCTTATTGAAGACCTTACTTGAGTGCAAAGTCAAAAGTAAGCGAAAAGTAGGCAAAGATACAAGTGGGAGAGTAACGCCACAAGCTGAACAGTCTAGCAGAGTGCACCACCAAAACAAAAGACAGGGGATGTTGGAGGTCTGTTGCAGCCAACCTTCGTTATTGAAACGGCACTTGATGATTATTATTATTTATTGTGTGTTCACTGTTTATGTGTATTTTCTTGTAAAAGACTTTAGGAGTGATAGTGACGTCAAACATGTCCTGTATACTGTTATTTGTATGTTTTCATAACAATACCATATAGTCCGATAGCCTAAAGAGAGTTTGTAGCTGTATCGACATTCACGAAAGACAACGGCATAAAAGGTCAATACATCGTTAGCTTTGATCTTGATGACCAGTATGTACGTACGAGAACCCGTTGTCTGGTACGGCTGGCTTAATATACTTGCGATTTGTTTACAGATGGTATGGTAAAACACTGAACATTGTAGTTACTAACACCAAAGTCGTATATATATGCGATTTGCGAAAATAAAACGGTAACAAGGAATTTTCTTTCTCTAAGATAAATTTGTCTGGAAATCTTGTAGGACCATCGTCCTGCCATAAGAGAGATCTGTTGGGAGTGTGAGAACGAACGCAAGACACATCACACAGGACATCTGACCTTGGTCAACTAGACTGCAAACTGGGAGATTGTACAATGTACTGCCAGATATCTCGCGCGTAAACAATCAAATAACAATGTCAACCTCCACAATTTGTTTTAAAGCGGCGGAGGGTGAGGAGAGTTTAGGACAGAAGATGGAAACAAAAATCATGTTTATATGTTGCTGAGCTGAATGTTTGAAATCAAATTGAACAAATATTTAAGACTCTCGGAAACACAAACTTCATGTATTCGCTTCAGTCGGCCTGGCCACAACTCTCCGTTTCCTAAACACATCCAACAAATAGATTGTTTGGGCAGGTCATCTTCTATTGCCTGTCCACGATACACATCATATCTAAATATGTTCTTTACTTCTTTCACATGGTAAACATCTGTCGATATTTTATACGATATATGGTTCTCCGTAGGGCTGTACATACGTAAAAAAAAAGGGAGGGGGGGGGAGTTAACATGAAAAACACTATTTTTTACTTGCTGTCATGGGATTTTAACAGCCAATTACAGCTTTGTTTAAATTGGGGGGGGGGAATGTGTGAGAACGACATTTTTTAGTTTGCGTCTTAGTACTCAATATCATATTCTGACTCCTTAAAAGGGGAAAAAAGGGGAGGGGTCAAACCGCCACACACTGTCCTTTCTCTACAGTTTTCATTTTCCAGATGAACTTTTCTTTGACATGTGATGCGCTTGGTTTCTCTATCAGCATCGCGAAGACTTCAGTAACGTATCAACTAGCGTCAGATGTTCCCTACAAATCACCAGTAAATAGACAAAAACTCAATATTGCCATTAAGTATGCATATCTCGGTAGCATCATATCGCAAACTGTGACAATTGACGAAGATATTGCTCTGCGTAATGCTCACACCAATGCCGCATTCGGGAGCCTTCGTGTCAATCTGGATCAACTCAGTTTGACAACTTAGTTGGACGTCTACCGCGCAGTGGTTCTACCAACAGTGCTTTATTCTGCGTCATCCTGGACTGCCTATTCGAGACACGCTCGAAAGCTTAATTCGTTCCACCTTCGGTGCCTAAGATTCTTCATGAGAGTGCGTTGGCAGGATCGAGTACCAAACATGAAAATCCTTCAAAAGTCCCGTATGCAAAGCATTCATGTCCTGCTAACTAGGTTCCAACTCCACTGGACTGGCCACATCGTCCGTTTGCCAAGACAAGAACCTTCCAAATGGATCATTCTATGAGGGACTGACTGTGCGAAGTTAAACGTTAAAGAGAACAGAAAAAACGCTTCAATGATCATCTAAAGAACTCTCTTCTGCACTGCATCATCGATCCTAGTTCCTGGGAGAGTACTGCTCTTGATCGCACAGCTTAGCACACCCAGATCACTGCTGGCATCACTAAATGTGAAAAAGATAGAACATTGCGGGCAATGTACGAGCGACAAAAGCGGAAGAAGAAACTATAAAACTCTCCTACTCGGGACCTTCTGCACTCGTGCATGCATTGCAGTAGAACTTTCCTGGCACGAATCGGACTCATCGGGCATCTACGAACTCACAAACAAAACCATATCAATCACAAATGTTTTTTTTCTTTCCAACTTGTTCAGCACATTTTGTTTTTGTTTTTCATGTCATGCTCATCTTCGCTTGCGAAGCAGGACTCTACCATCACTAATTACCATATACATATATTTAGATTGACATCGATTCAATCAAAGTGATTGGATCAATGTTGATGCATTGATACACATCGGATGTTTCTTTGACATGTGATGCGTTTGGTCTCTCTGTCAGCATAGCGAAGACTTTAGTAACGTATCAATCAGCGTCAGATGGTCTCTACAAATCACCAGTATTTACTGTAAAGACTCTCTTGGTTAAGCTGTTCGCCTTGTGTTCAAGAGGTCACGGGTTCGAATCCGGCTCTTGTCGTCTTGGTTATGAGGTGGATTTTTTTCGGAGATCCCTGTGGATTATCACTTGAAGCTACGAAGTTACGTGCTATGAGTGGTACTCTCAGCAGGCAGCGTGCCGCTTCGTTGAGAGGGACGGAGTACATATGAGAGACCGAGTACAGTGAAGTCAATCTTCTACGGTTTTTAAACCCTTATCAAACATCGGATGTTGTGGATGAAAATTACTTGAGTTTCAACCTCTGTTTTTGATGGTTATGAGCTCTGATTTAACTAAACTGAAGGCAAGTCGAAGGTTGATAGAAGGATATCTCACTATAAAAGGTACACATTAAATAGTCTGGTCTGACCTGACGCATTGAACGACTATAACGCACTTACCACACTCAGTACATCAGCATATTCA
The DNA here is from genome assembly GCA_034231615.1 of Meghimatium bilineatum. Taxonomy (NCBI): domain Eukaryota; kingdom Metazoa; phylum Mollusca; class Gastropoda; order Stylommatophora; family Philomycidae; genus Meghimatium; species Meghimatium bilineatum. The sequence continues at coordinate 21,838,056 of CM067298.1, read as the reverse complement.
TTCACTACACCATCAATGGTTCATTCCAGTACATCAGCATTGACTCATCTCAGTACATCGGCAGTGGGCGACCTCACGCTATTTTCTCTTCCTTGTATAGATGGGTATCATTCAGCATCTCAGAGCGACTTGAGAAGATGAACAGATTTTACCGCACAATGAAAGTGATTTTGAGAATCGTCTTAGCCTAGAGGTCACTACTTTGAATGAAAACACGAACTGGTGTAAGGGTCAAATCCCTATAGAGCTGACAACTTACTGATTTAGTTGAAAATTGGCTTCCAACTCTCAGATGTACGAGAATTCCGTATAGTTGACGGATTTACTCTGACATCAACTAAAGCAATAACTCATTGATTTAAAACCTTTCATTCCTTTTCTTCTGTAAGCCAAGTAAACATTCAGTAAAGTATACACCTTCTACCAGTAAGTCGTTGAAACAAACAGACACCTTCTGTCAGTAAGCCGATGAAACAGCCAGTTAAACAGATACCTTCTGCCAGAAAACAAATTAAACATCCATTTAAGCAGACATTTCTGTCAATAAGCGGAGGAAACAACCAGTTAAACAGACACCGTTTGATACTAAGTCGATGATACAACCAGTTAAACAGACATCATTTGACATTAAGTCGATGAATCAACCAGTTAAGCAGACACCTTCTGACAGTAAGCCGATGAATCAACCAGTTAAGCAGACACCTTCTGACAGTAAGCCGATGAATCAACCAGTTAAGCAGACGCCTTCTGACAGTAAGTCGATGAATCAACCAGTTAAGCAGACACCTTCTGACAGTAAGCCGATGAATCAACCAGTTAAGACAGACATCATTTGACACTAAGTCGATGAATCAACCAGTTAAGCAGACACCTTCTGACAGTAAGCCGATGAATCAACCAGTTAAGCAGACGCCTTCTGACAGTAAGTCGATGAATCAACCAGTTAAGCAGACACCTTCTGACAGTAAGCCGATGAATCAACCAGTTAAGCAGACACCTTCTGACAGTAAGCCGATGAATCAACCAGTTAAGCAGACACCTTCTGACAGTAAGCCGATGAATCAACCAGTTAAGCAGACACCTTCTGACAGCTGGAAGCCGATGAAACAACCAGTTAAGCAGACACCTTCTGACAGTAAGCCGATGAAACAACCAGCTTAACATCTTATGACAGTAAGCCGATAAAACAAATAGTTAAACAGACACATTCTGACAGCACTCCGCTAACACTTCTATATTTTATAGCTATAGTCTGTCCACAAACTGGTAATCACCATTGGAGGAGAATATTTACGAAATTATCTATTAGATCGCAGAGATCTTTGGAATGAAACTTTTCATTCACACCGATGATATAATATTTTGTTGTCTTTATAATAATTTTAGTAGTTTAACAGGTTTCTTCTATAACTTATAATGTAAATGCACTCCCTCTAAATTGCATTTGAAATACGCTATTTTATAGTATTCATTGAGTCTACCGACATCAAATTACTGTCTAAATAATCGGAACACATTTTCATTGGTTTCTTTTCTTTTATATTTTTGGGGCTTTTTATTTACTGTGATGGAAAGTATAAATATTTTGACAAATTGAAGACATGCTGCAAATTGCGAACGTCGCCAATCATGGCGTTATCCCTATCTACAGGCAGGGCTGTGTTGTTAGGTGACACGTCATGTTCTAAAGACTGAGCTTTGTGTTAAAAAAAATAGGAAATTATATTTATTATTTTTCGCACGAGAATATCCCCAGCAACAGCAGGTCCTTCGGACTGCGTATTCCAGAATTGGAACATGATTACCTAAGTGCAAACATTTTGTTTTGTTTGAGATATCAATACAAATTGACGTCACTCATGTTGACACACTTATGTATTCTTTGGTTACGCCTGAGTGTTGTCAACAAAGTAACCAATAAAATCACTGAAATAATCAGTTGGACCAACAGAAATGATGAACTAATTACACTGAGATTCTGACAGTAACATATTTACTGTAATATATAAAATTTAACCATACTTATTTGAAATGGACCAAAAACTTCAAAAGACTTTGCCGATCTGCACAATCCATAGTAGTTACGGACTAGATTATAAAAGTATTTTTGCGTCGGATAAAATCTAATATATCATATCAGATATCTCTACGATATAACAGACAGTTTCTGAGATATTCGCTTGAAATGTGATTACGAATATATAAACGAACTATACTTTTAACTACATTTAAGGTACGGAAAAATATATTTACTGAGATCAAGGGTTAAGAGATGTATGGAGTTTCTCATCAAGTTTTGTTCTTCTTTAATGACACCACCAAATGGGCAGCCCAAAACAAACAGTCAAAACAAATACTGATCAAAACAAACACAACAGCAAAAACACGTTAGACGCAATCAATATTTACCCATTCAAACAACACGAGCGTTTTTCCTTATTAAATATATTCCGTCCTGTCAAGTGATATTTCATCAAGACCAAAAACGAAAATCACATCAACAGATAAGTGGCTGCAGGCTATGAAGATGTGACACGACGAAATGAATGTCAACAATCTCATGCGCAGCTATAGAAACTGATGAGAATACGTCAGATAGGATAATATACATATCACCAGCCATAAAAAAGTCGTGATTGTTGAGCGTGTCGTGACAAGACGAAAGTTAAAACACATCATAAAATCACATTTGACTTGTTATTTTCAAGTTAGAACATAGATTATTTGAATTCTCAAGTTCAACTTAAAACATAGTGTAATATTTGATTTGTTTTGTTAAATTTATATCAGTGGGAACCAGAGCCAACACAGCAGGTGGTCAGAAACTCAATACATGATTTAAAAAAAGGCAAATCCCAACGATGCGATGAGATAACACCATAAATGATCCAGGCAGACGAAGAAGACAGTGTCCTCATATACCACCGGAAAACTTGAAACGGGGTAATACAGTTTTGTTAATAACTAGACACACATTTAATCACACGCACAAATCGACGTTTCGACCAAAATGCCTTTATCAAGGTTACATACACATATACAACTAAAATTGATGAGCACGGACGCCACCACTGGCGTTCGCATGTCAAGCTAGATGTGGGGTGGCCGGAAGGATAGAAATAGGTGAGAGGTGACACAAACACGAAATATAACATAGTCTATGTTACAAGATCTATAAAACTAGTATATAGCCAAAGGATTGAAAAAGATGAGTTTATATCCTTTTACCATAAAATGACAACTTATAATTATGCACTAACTACAGAACTTTCCTTTTGACAAGTCAAGCTATTAAAATACTGTCACATATCATAACGAAGATAATACACAATAAGATAGAAACAGAAGTTTTAAAACCTGCACAGGCAGGTTTTAGATCCGGCAAAGTCACCAGAGATCATATAGTCAACATCGCCCTGTGTTGCCGGGGCCCGAAAGGGGAGCAAAGAATAGCAACACTGTTTATCTTCATACATGTCGCAAAAGGCGACTAAGGAGGTTATGGGATGGAGTTGGCTGCCCCATCCCATATAGGGTCAGTGACCCAAAGCCATACTGAAGTCGGGTGAGTCAGGCCGAAAGACGCAGATATCGCAGCAATGATGTAAACCATTACACAACGCATTCCTTTCTCCGGACTACATCCTGCTAATCTGCAGAAGTTTGAGAACGAACGCAGAAGAAGATATAGTCAACATGAGAATTATATGTCGTAAAATACAGGGAATTAAACATAGAGCTACGCGCACGTTTCATTGACTACACCAAGGCATTCGATTGTGTACATCACTAATTATGGACAATTATGGTCCTAATTGGATTCCGAAAGCATCTCAAATATTTCATCGCAATGCTGTATTCATCATCACCATCTAACATACACTCTGCACAAAGTTCTGGAAAAGTTAAGTTTGGCCCATAGAATGTACACGATCAGTCTTCATACCTCTACTACAGAAGAAGGGAAATCTAATACTATGCACCAACTACAGAACCATTGCACTGATCAGTCACACCAGCAAAATATTACTTGGTATCATCATGAAAAGACTACAATATAAGATGGAAGAAGAATTAATTGAAGCACAGGCAGGTTTCAGACATGCCAGAGATACAAGAGACCATATTTTAAATATGCGGAACATCAACGAAAAATTCAGGGTTTAATGTCGACATTTACATATGTTGTTTTTTTACTATACCAAAGCATTCGATTGTGTACAACATCAAAAACTTTGGAATATCATGAATGGCATGTGTTTTCCACTACACATAATCTGCTGCTACACATAATCAGTCTCATAAAAACATTATATCAAGACCAGCATGCAGCCGTGAGTGTAAATAGTGAAACATTTGATTTGTTCAGTGTGGAAAAAGGAGTCAAACATGGATATGTCATTACGCGATATATTTTCAACATTTATGCAAAGAACATAATGAGGAATGTAAGAAATGATTAACAGAGAAATAACTCCGACCCACTCAACATTGGAGGTCACGAGATATCAGAGCTAAGATATGCTGATGATACAACATTATTGGCACACAGTCAAGCAGGTCTCCAACACTTCATAAACTCCATTAAAGAACGTGGTGAAAAATAAAACATATTTCTAAATGGAAATAATACCAAGATTTTGACAAGCGACAAAATCACTAACAAATTCTCAAACACTATCAACAACAGAGAATTAGAAAGAGTCACCAGTTTTGAATAACTTGGTTCTCTTATCAAAAGTAATGGGGATTGGTATAAAGAAGTCAGAAAGAGGTTGGCTATCGCGTTAAAGAAGATAATACACATGCAAGCATATGGCTGAGCTGCTGCAAAGCAACAAAACTAACATTCATAAGAGCTTGCATATTCTCAGTGGCAATATGTGGATATGAATCCTGGACAATCACCAACAAAGTGAAAAATAAAATAGCAGCATTTGAAAAAAAATGTTAAAGAAAAATCCTCAGAATACCAAGGACCAAAAAGATTACAAATGTAGTCATCCTGAGAGAAATGAATGTACAAGAAAACTGGCTAAACAGCATTATTCTTTCCAGAAAACTATAATATGTTGGCCATATCAAACGTCATGAGGACCTAGAGAAAACCATAATGGACGGTATGATGCCAGGGAGACGAGCAAGAACCAGACCAAGAAGAAGATGGACACAAAACATCAAAGACCACCTAAACATGATAATAACACAAGCAGGAAGACTGACTCAAGATAGGCAGAAGTTTTGAGAGGCTGTGGTAACCGTTACATCCTGTTCAGTATATGCTATCTGATGATGATGATGATGTATCATAAATAGGAGACAGCGGTAAAAGTAGACTGCACAATATCTAAATGGTTTAACGTACATATAGAAGTTAGACAAGGATGCACACTATCACCGAACCTATTCTACATCTGCGCTGAAAAGATGATGAGAAATATAAAAGACGACATGACATATGCTGACTTCCAACCTCTTGCCATAAGCCATCAGCATATCCCAGAAATCAGATATGCTGACTATACAGTTCTCTTAGCAACAAACGAAGATGGTGTAAATCAAATGCTACTATCAACAAAGAAAAAAATATACAGCTCAAGACCTGTGTTCTTAAATATGAAGAAAACAATCATAACAACGGTTAAAGGTGAAAGTGCAACCAAAGATAATAGTTTACAATTTAGAGCTAGATGACGTAACAAATTTCCAGTATTTGGGAACAAACATCAATAGCTAAGAAAACTGCACTGTAGAAATAAAGAATTTCAATAACGACACTGAAACTTGCGCAAATGAAACATCTTTAGCAAGGTACCAGCAGGATAGCCTAACTATGTATGATTAGAACATGCGTATTTCCAGTGGCAATATACGGCTTCGAGATATGAACATTAAATAAAACAGTAGCTAAGAGAATCGCTGCTTTCGAAGTGAGATTCTACAGATGAATTTAATGTATACCATGGACATCTAAGAAAGACAAGTCAAGAATTGTTAAGATCAATAAACGCCGAAGAGGGCTGTCTCCTCGAACAACATCTTAGCAAGAAAGCTGTGTGTTATTTTTTTGGGTCATATAAGGAGACATAACAGCATGGAAAGTTTAATAGCTGAAGGTAGAGTTAACGGCAACAAGGGAGGAAGGCGCACAAGACGACGATGGTGCAATGATATATCAGATTGTTTAAACACTTCTGTAGCTACGGCAGGTCAACTCGTCAGAATCTCGAAGTACTCAGAAAATCCACAAGGAAGACCACGGTCTGGAAAGAGTATACACATGATGATGGTGATGCCAATGTAACACTTGACTTGTTAAGTTAATTTAAAAACAGTGATGATTTGAATTGCTGAATTATAGTTGGAACATAGTTATCATTTGATTTGTTAATTTAAAGTTAAAATATAACGTAATATTTCACTTGTTTAGTTAAAATTGATAAATAGTGTAACATTTGACTTGAGTTAAAGTCAAAACCTATTGTAACTTTTAACTTCTTACGATAGAGTTATACTGTATTAGACATATTACAACATTAGACGAATTATTGTAACAACATTAGACGTATTATTGTAACAACATTATTCATTATTTTAACAACATTAGACATATTATTTTTAAGCCACAGTTCAAGAATAGATTTTGTCTAATGTAGATTTGATTAAACATCAGATTTGGTATAATATAGATTTGATTAAACATCAGATTTGGTGCAATGTTAACATTAGAACGGAGTGTATCGTCAGTCCCGCTGTTACTAAGTGAATTCTTGTGGCGTGGTTATAGCTTTCCCTGAATGCAGATCATTATTTTTTTGCAACTACAATAACACTATTTAAAAAAAAAAAAATTAGCTAAGCAACATAAAGATCTGTTCACTTTCCCTTGCACTAGAAGACAATAAGAGCAGAGAATTATTTTCTAATAGAACATATTAACGGTTATGACAACAGGCTCACTGGATAAAGGAATAATGGGAAAAGGAATACATGACGTCAGAGAGACTAGACACGTGACAGTTTTAATATCGTTGCATAGCTAAAGTCAATAACAGAATTCGCAAATAGCACTAGCGCCAGCAAGTTATGATGGAATACGATGGCCTACGCTAATCAGTTTGACACATTGAAGATGTGCACGGATAGAGACTGTTTCTGCAAGCGTCTCTTTTCAAGGAAAGTCCAGACTTTTGTTCGGACTACAGACTGTGATTTTAAGAAATTTCTGATCAGATCAAATGACGTCTTCTCAGCGCTGATTGGCTGGAACCTTCTATATTATATGTCCTAGGGGTGCACTCTGATAGACTAACAAGTTCATCTCCGTATGTTTCATTCTTATTTGTATATATCTTTTTCATTAGATGGTCGTATCTATTTTCTCCAATTTTCCTCATCGTGTAGTTTTCATCAAAGTTTCATGTTAAGTACAAAAGTGTAAAAAATTCTTTAGCTTTTATTTCAGATTAGCAATGACCTTACAAAAAGTTCACAGATGAATAGTTTATTGCAAGAAGGGGCAAACGAAAAAAACAAGTTACAAAAGATATATTTTCCCAGTGGCTACATAAGGTTTGTGGACATTGACATCCGCAATGGAAAAGCAAATATTGGAATTTGAAATGTTATAGCAACGTCCTAAGCATATTATGACGGACAGACGAACCAATGCAGACGTTCGGAAACATCTGGACATAGAAGAAGACTGGACCTTTAATCATCATCAAGTGCCGCCTAGGCAACGAATGTTGGCTGCAACAGACCTCCAACATCCCCTGTCTCTTGTGTTGGTGGTGCACTCTTCTAGACTGTAACCTGTTCATCTTGTGATGTTACTCTCCCACTTGTATCTGTACCTATGTCTTGCTCGCCTCCCTTCGTCCTAACCCTCAAGGTAGGTCTTCAACAATCTATCATGTCTATCATGGCTATCATTGTGATAAAAATATTTTATTTGCTTGATCTTTATTTCTCTTAATAATTCTTTCTTCATATTAGGTGTTGTTAGAACCTCTGTGTTTGTTTTCTTCTCTTTCCATTGCGCTCTCCTTATTCTTCTATATATCCACATCTTAAAGGCATCAATTCTGTCTTCTAATTGTTTGTTTATTCTCCATGTTTCTGAGCCATACATCAATATAGAATAGATGTAGCATTTTATAATTCTAATTTTTTACTTGTTTGTATTTTGGTTAGTTGTTAATATTTTCCTCATGTCTTTGAAAGTACTTTTAGCCATTCCTATTCTTCTTTTAACTTCTGTTTCACATCTGCTATCATTTGTTATTTTTTTAAATCTCTTTAGAACTATAAAAACGCAAAGTAACATATTTTGGACATTCAAAAAGACAATGGTGTATAAAGATTAACAATGGACAATGGATCAATAGTGACATGTGAGATGAAATGCTTGAGGAAAGCTGCTGGGGTCACCAGCTTGATAGATTGCGAAATGAATATATCAGGGAAAGAATAGGTATAATATCTTGTACAGATTACATAGAGAGAGAGAACAGATCAAGTGGTTTGGCCATATTATGAGAATGCATCACGAAAAGTTGCCCGTACAAGCATATAACCAAATGAGATCAGGGTGCAAAGCCAGAGGAAGACCACGGAAAAGAAGGATAGAAAACGTCAGGGACATCCTGTACGGACACGGTCATAGCATGGCCGAGGCCACACATCTGGCTTTAGAACGCAAGCTCGAGCTCCAATCACCCCTACACTTAACGGCAAGAGTGGATCACAAACCACCTGGGGAAAGACAATAGACAAAAACAACAATGGAATGAACAGTTCCAGCAAAGAGAACAATATGAAGACATAGACTACAATGGACACAGAATATCGAAGACCTTCTGAACGTGCCACTGGAATGGCATGGACAGCTAGCACAGAGCTCACAAGCTTAGAGGGAGGCAGTGAGGACAACGATACGTAGAAAAACTCACATAGATAAATAGATAACCACAGTCTCAACCTTACCAACAAGAGAAGAATGGCCTGCAATCGATGAGAGCAGGACATGCTTTCAGAAAGTAATTATCATTCTTGGAAGGAAATTTAAAAATTGGAAAAATGGTAAAGAAAACCTGAAAATCGATTAGCTGATTGCTGGTAACTGTGGAGAGGATATCATTGTGTTCCCGGCAAACATAGATCTTCACCACCATCGCCGGTGCAGGCTGTCAATTTCATGATGAGTGTCTTACACTCTACGTCACTAGACTGTCATGATGAAATCAAATGTTATGGTCGAAAGGCACAGATATCACAGCAAAACTGTAAAACATGACATCACATTTCATTCTCCGCACAACATCCTGTTAATCTGCAGGAGTATGAGAAGGAACGCAGGGGAAGAAGACTAGATTGTCAACATTTTATTTGTTTCCCCAATGATATCTTTTCAGGAACTATACATGTCATGATATTCTCCATACCACGTCTGCTCATAATATGTGATCCAGGGCAGTAGATACGTCTTAAGTAAGATGGGGATGGGGTTGGGAGGTTGTCCCAAATAAAGTTCGTACGTCCATTTTCGTGTGTAACATTTTTGTGTCTATCATTTTCATGTGCAATATTTTTGTGTCTATCATTTTCGTGTGTAACATTTTTGTGTCTATCATTTTCGTGTGTAACATTTTTGTGTCTATCATTTTCATGTGCAATATTTTTGTGTCTATCATTTTCGTGTGTAACATTTTTGTGTCTATCATTTTCGTGTGTAACATTTTTGTGTCTATCATTTTCGTGTGTAACATTTTACTGTGTAATTCTTTCATTTTAATGAGATAGTTTTAGTGACCCTTTTGTGGAAAATCGTTAAGGAAGAGGGGCGAAGGGTATAACCCGCATTTTGGTTAAGTTCCTAGTACTAAAAGTAATGTTCTGATCTACTATGACTAAGTTCCTAGTACTAAATGTTATGTTCTGATTTCCTATGACTACGTTCCTAGTACTAAATGTCATTTTATGATCTCCTATTAGTAAGTTCCTAGTACTAAATGTCATTTTCTCATCTCCTATGACTAAGTCCCTAGTAATAAATGTCATTTTCTGATCTCCTATGACTAAGTTCCTAGTACTAAATGTCATTTTCCGATCTCCTATGACTAAGTTCCTAGTACTAAATGTCATTTTCTGATCTCCTATGACTAAGTTCCTAGTACTAAATGTCTTTATCTGATCTTATATGACTAAGTTCCTAGTACTAAATGTCATTTTCTGATCTCCTATGACTAAGTTCCTAGTATTGAATGTCATTGTCTCATCTCCTATGACTACGTTCCTAGTACTAAATGTCATTTTCTGATCTCCTATGAATTTATTCTTTAAAATTCCCTCAAGTCTTTAACTACGAGCTTGGTGTGGCTACTTCCATGTTCTTTCTATTGGTTTGTGTTATCACATCATCAGTTGCTATATTGGATGACCACGAAGCATGCACACTTCTTGTGTAGAACATCACTATATGGCCTCTATTTAAATGTTTGATCATTTTCCAAGAAATACATACGTAGATTTATTGGTTATATGTAGCTTTGAAAACACTTTTTCTCACTTTCAGCCAAAAATAATTTTTTTATTTATTTTAACCGATTCGATCCGATTTGCCAATCGATATGAGCAATTATTTTATCGAACTGTCACAATGACATATAGTCAGCTTTCTGAATTATATACCAGTTTACAGGAGATTATTAAAAAAACAAACAACATGTGATACTGTATTTTTCCCGATAGAGAGTTACTGGGAGTATTCGAGCCGTCTATGTGATAAAGGTCGCATGCCCTTGCTTTCGCCACGTCATGTTCAGGGTATTATTTTTACTCCGACAGATAAAAAAAACTACCCCATAACGGGAATCGAACTCTAGACCACTTGGATGTGATATCAACGCACTAACATCTCAATAAAAAATGCACCGAAGTTAATCAATACTATGTGCTAACTGAAACAAAACTGAAATTCAACAGGTGAAACTCGGATTTCAGGATATGAAGTTTTGCTAATCACTGGAAACACACATAATAGCATGCACAAATCAACATTTCGAAAAAAAGGCCTTTATCAAAACTACATTCAAAACAAAAATAAGACGAGTACAAGCGATTCTATTGGCGTTCATACTCACATGGCAGAGCTATATATATATATATATATATATATATATATATATATCGTCTTCTTCTTTAGCGTTAATTTGCAAACTTCCAGTGGATCCCTCTTGTAACAGTACAATGGCCCTACTAGATTTCTAGCATGATTTGGACCCGAATATATAAATGCGTTGTGTCGCCGGTTTATTTGCGACAATGGCCCGATACATCCATCGTCTGCGATATATATATATATATATATATATATATATATATATATATATATATATATATATATATATATATATATATATATATATATATATATATATATATATATATATATATATATATATATATATATATATATATATATATATATTTACATATATATACATATAGATAAATAGATAGATACACTTAACGCGGAAGAGTTAAAATTAGAAGGACAGACGCCCGTGTGGTGCCGGGGCCCGAAGGGGGAGCAAAGAATAGCAACACTGTTTACCTTCCACTCACGTCGTAAAAGCGACTAAGGAGGTTATGGAATGGAGATGGAGAAGCCATGCTGAAGTCGGATTTGTCAGGCCGAAAGGCACAGATATCACAGCAATAATGTAAACCATGACACAACGCATTCCGTTCTCCGGACTACATCCTGCTAATCTGCAGGAGTTTGAGAACGAACGCAGAGGAAGAAGAAGAAGAAGGCCATAGATAAAACAACACAAACAGAAAATTGACAAAGCACGCAAACATCGATGAAATTAGACAAACAAACAAAATGACGAAAAACATGATATTAATACGACTGACAGTCATTGGTCCCATTGTTTTCAGTCGTGCCAAACTGATAAATAAAACATTGTTTTCAATCGTGCCAAGCTGATAAATAAAACATTGTTTTCAATCGTGCCAAACTGATAAATAAAACATTGTTTTCAATCGTGCCAAACTGATAAATAAAACATTGTTTTCAATCGTGCCAAACTGATAAATAAAACATTGTTTTCAATCGTGCCAAACCGATAAATAAAACATTGTTTTCAATCGTGCCAAACTGATAAATAAAACATTGTTTTCAATCGTGCCAAACTGATAAATAAAACATTGTTTTCAATCGTGCCAAACCGATAAATAAAACATTGTTTTCAATCGTGCCAAACTGATAAATAAAACATTGTTTTCAATCGTGCCAAACTGATAAATAAAACATTGTTTTCAATCGTGCCAAACTGATAAATAAAACATTGTTTTCAATCGTGCCAAACTGATAAATAAAATATTGTTTTCAATCGTGCCAAACTGATAAATAAAACATTGTTTTCAATCGTGCCAAACTGATAAATAAAACATTGTTTTCAATCGTGCCAAACTGATAAATAAAACATTGTTTTCAATCGTGCCAAACTGATAAATAAAACATTGTTTTCAATCGTGCCAAACTGATAAATAAAACATTGTTTTCAATCGTGCCAAACTGATAAATAAAACGGTTCTCAAGGTCGCGACGAGTACAGTCATCTCCGAATCACGACTTAATTGTCTAGCTATCTATTCGCCAAACCCTTTATTGCCTTTCAGCGTCAGGGGTAGAAGAGTTCTCTGGAGATGGCCCTTTGTGTGTTGAGTATATTGTGGAATTTGTCGCCTCTCTTATTGCGGTATCCATCGTTTTCGAGGTCGGCCTCTAGGTCTGCCGTAACTGTATCTGTGTAGCACAGCTTGCTGTGGTATGTTGTCTGATTGTAGTCTGCTGATGTATGCAAACCATTTATCTGTTGTCTCTTAATATATTCCAAGACTGGGGCGGTGATGGCTCTTTGTCTAATGTCCTCATTTCCCACCCTGTTTCTTAGCGATATTCCTAGGATTCTGCGTAAGTAAGTCATATCAGCTGTCACTATATTACGTTTGTCTTGTGCTGTCGTTGTCCATGTTTGTTATTGGTAGCACATCGTTGGCATAATAATCCTTTTGAATAGTGTTATTTTGGTGTTTAAGTCTACATTATTGTTTCTGAAGATTGGTGTCATTTGCCCATTGGTGTCATAGTTATGTGAATTCTGTCACTTGTTTAAGTCTGTTGTTTCCAAGGAGAAACACCTTATATATATATATATATATTGGTGTTTCTTTCTGTTATTCCTATCTTCATTACTTTGGTCTTTTCTATGTCTATCTTCATGTTAAAGGTTTGGCATGTTAATGTAACCTGTCTATTTGTCTTTGTAGTTGCTCTTCCGATGATGCTACTAGTGCTTGGACGTCTGCAAATAGCAATTCGTATAAGTTATCCTTCATATTGTTTTCTTTCGTTGTCGTTGCTACTTTGCAGGTGGTGATCTATGTATGTTATAAACAATAGGGGGGATAGTACACATCTCTGTCTCACTCCCGAGTGGATTTGAAAATAATCGAACGTGCCTGCGCTCGTTCTTACAGCGTATTGACTATTGGCGTATATGCTCTGACACAAGCTTATCATTTGTTGGGGAACTACATATGTATGTAGTGCTATCCATAATTGTGCTCTATCCACTCTGTCAAAAGCTTTCTCTTGGTCAACGAAAGCCAAATATAAATCTTGGTTATGTTCCATCGCTCTTTCTGCAAAATGTTTGAGGACGAAAATTGCATCTGTACAGCTTTTATTTTTCAGAAAACCCATTTGCGTGTTGTTGAGATGTGGTTCTCATGTTGTTCATGTGTGCGCATCCTCTACTTTAGTATCTTACTAAATATTTTTCCTATGTGTCTTATGAGTGATATTCCTCTATACTTAGTGCAATCCCTATTACTGCCTTTTTTAAATTCCAGATGGGAACAATCACCGCTGTACTAATGGTCGTCACATGAATATCAAAGGCATCACGATGGCCTATGCCATTGAAATGGTCAGCAGAAAAAGTACCAGTCTGGTTTCCTTAAGCAGTACAGATGTTCACAGAATTAGTATGCAGCCTCCTTCCAGTATTACCTATGTACATCATGGTTCAAAGTTTTCAGATGATGGCCACGATAACGTTACCGGAGACACATGTGAAGCTCTATTCTATGGTGAAAGTGTCTTTGAGGAATGTGACGCACTTGGTCTGTGTGAATAATACACAGGTGCAGCATCTAATACGTGTGCAGCGGATGGTGCTAATAGTACACAGGTGCAGCATCTAATACGTGTGCAGCGGATGGTGCTAATAGTACACAGGTGCAGCATCTAATACGTGTGCAGCTGATGGTGCTAATAGTACACAGGTGCAGCATCTAATACGTGTGCAGCGGATGGTGCTAATATGATTAGGAACGTTTAGGATTGATATTAAGCTGAACCAATATATCACTGTGGTTATTGTTACGTCTATAACCAACACGAGGGATGGGGAGGCGGTGGGAGGAGTTGCAGAACACTTTATAATCTCGATGAAAGAGAGGGAGGTGTTGGAATAGGACCTGGTATTGGAATGGGACCTTGTGTTGGAATAGGATCTGGTGTTTGAATAGGACCTATATGTGTCACACTTATCTGCGCTTGCGAAGGAGAAACAGCAACATCATTGTACCTCACATTACTAAATATCGACTTTCTTTGAAGCGCCTGGCGGATGGTGGTTCTTCTTGCTGTGATCCATCTTTGCAAAAGCAGCACTTATACGTACAAATGGAGCATCTGTGATGTGATTGTCATGTGATATATTAACTCCAGAGGGTTGTCTTCTCAATAAACTCCCTGAACTCTTCTCTGTCTTCGGCCATGCGGCTTGCATTTTCTAACGACGTATTCATATTATCTTTAATGTCGTCAGTCCATTGTCTTCTTGGGCTGCCCTTTCTCCTCCGTCCATGTTCTCTGCTCATTCTTTGTCTTTCTAAACAGTTGTGTCTCTTTATGTGACCAAGGCGGAGTAGTTTTCGTGTTTGCTATTGTGTTTAGTAACCAACACTCTGGTATCTTAAATGTGTTTATAATAATGTAGTGTGATAGCCTCGCGAATTGAAAACAAATATTGGGCAAGACAGCGTGCTAATCACTGAGGGAATCACGCTCTTTTTGTTTGTAGAGAGACAATAAGTAATATTACTAAAGATAGATAATCAAATGAATAGAAATGAACGGATTTGGAAAATTCGACAAAAAATGTGGGCTCCGGTAGCATACCAAATAAATAGTAGAGATAAACAGTGTTAAAATAGCATTAAGATTACAGGCAAGAGGAACGGAAAAAAAGTAAATAGGGAGTAAGCTTATTAGCTCTACTTATTTCTTTGTTAGCATATTCACACTTGTTTTGTTGGATATCTCTGACAATATTATTATTTGATTGAATGCCAGTTATTAGGCTTTGCAAAATAATCATTGTAGCAAAATTTACGCGACACCGTATTTTATCGATAAAAATGCAGTTCACATTCAAACAGTTTATTCACATTCCCTCACGCGCATGCCAGCGCACAACATACACACACATTTTTGTACAGCGCTCACACTTTACATTGTGATGAACAATTTCGGACAGAACACGCCACAAGCACACAATCAGACTCAGGCATTCGTTATATCTGAGCCGGTGCACGGATATTTAGGATTAACCAGTCTATTAGGCACTGCCCTGATTTTTTTCATTCTCAATGCAACTTATCCGATTTGAACGTCATCCGGCTCCAATACTGACCAATTGATCCGGTTATTTAGTGTTTTGTTTTTTAGCTATTGATTTTTTTCCTTTCTGTCCAGCTGTAGGTTAGACTGTTCTGTGGGCGGTCTCGAAAATTATGTTGTAATCTGTGGGAGGTTTCCAATTTTTTAAAATATACTTTTATGAGTGTGCTAGAGTGCGTAAATTACACACCCACGTTAAGATGGCTTTGGTTAAGATGAGAGGGAAATGAGATACAAAATGAGGAGATTAAGTTGTGGTATAGCCTGATAGAAATAATGTGTGTGATGAATGAGCTGAGAAATGTGTGATATAACATGAGAGAAATAATATGTGTGATGAATGAGCTGAGAAATGTGTGATATAACATGAGAGAAATAATGTGTGTGATGAATGAGCTGAGAAATGTGTGATATAACATGAGAGAAATAATGTGTGTGATGAATGAGCTGAGAAGGGTGTGGTATAACATGAGAGAAATAATGTGTGTGATGAATGAGCTGACAAGAGTGTGATATAACATGAGAGAAATAATGGGTGTGATGAATGAGCTGAGAAATGTGTGATATAACATGAGAGAAATAATGTGTGTGATGAATGAGCTGAGAAATGTGTGATATAACATGAGAGAAATAATGTGTGTGATGAATGAGCTGAGAAATGTGTGATATAACATGAGAGAAATAATGTGTGTGATGAATGAGCTGAGAAATGTGTGATATAACATGAGAGAAATAATGTGTGTGATGAATGAGCTGAGAAATGTGTGATATAACATGAGAGAAATAATGTGTGTGATGAATGAGCTGAGAAATGTGTGATATAACATGAGAGAAATAATGTGTGTGATGAATGAGCTGAGAAATGTGTGATATAACATGAGAGAAATAATGTGTGTGATGAATGAGCTGAGAAAAGTGTGATATAACATGAGAGAAATAATGTGTGTGATGAGTGAGCTGAGAAATGTGTGATATAACATGAGAGAAATAATGTGTGTGATGAATGAGCTGAGAAAAGTGTGATATAACATGAGAGAAATAATGTGTGTGATGAATGAGCTGAGAAATGTGTGATATAACATGAGAGAAATAATGTGTGTGATGAATGAGCTGAGAAGAGTGTGGTATAACATGAGAGAAATAATGTGTGTGATGAATGAGCTGAGAAAAGTGTGATATAACATGAGAGAAATAATGTGTGTGATGAATGAGCTGAGAAATGTGTGATATAACATGAGAGAAATAATGTGTGTGATGAGTGAGCTGAGAAGGGTGTGGTATAACATGAGAGAAATAATGTGTGTGATGAATGAGCTGAGAAAAGTGTGATATAACATGAGAGAAATAATGTGTGTGATGAATGAGCTGAGAAAAGTGTGATATAACATGAGAGAAATAATGTGTGTGATGAATGAGCTGAGAAATGTGTGATATAACATGAGAGAAATAATGTGTGTGATGAATGAGCTGAGAAATGTGTGATATAACATGAGAGAAATAATGTGTGTGATGAATGAGCTGAGAAATGTGTGATATAACATGAGAGAAATAATGTGTGTGATGAATGAGCTGAGAAATGTGTGATATAACATGAGAGAAATAATTGGTGTGATGAATGAGCTGAGAAATGTGTGATATAACATGAGAGAAATAATTGGTGTGATGAATGAGCTGAGAAATGTGTGATATAACATGAGAGAAATAATTGGTGTGATGAATGAGCTGAGAAATGTGTGGTATAACATGAGAGAAATAATGTGTGTGATGAATGAGCTGAGAAAAGTGTGATATAACATGAGAGAAATAATGTGTGTGATAAATGAGCTGAGAAAAGTGTGATATAACATGAGAGAAATAATTGGTGTGATGAATGAGCTGAGAAATGTGTGATATAACATGAGAGAAATAATGTGTGTGATGAATGAGCTGAGAAATGTGTGATATAACATGAGAGAAATAATGTGTGTGATGAATGAGCTGAGAAAAGTGTGATATAACATGAGAGAAATAATGTGTGTGATGAATGAGCTGAGAAAAGTGTGATATAACATGAGAGAAATAATGTGTGTGATGAATGAGCTGAGAAATGTGTGATATAACATGAGAGAAATAATGTGTGTGATGAATGAGCTGAGAAATGTGTGATATAACATGAGAGAAATAATGTGTGTGACCTGCCTGCCTGCCTGCCTGCCTGTCTGTCTGTCTGTCTGTCTGTCTGTCTGCATGCCTGTCTGTCTGTCTGCATGCCTGTCTGTCTGTCTGTCTATGTTTTTAAAGCGCTGAATACGTTACATAGGGCAGAAACCAGTGCTCTCCAGTTCGAGCAATGTGATTCTACTGTGTTAAATTCTTTAATGTTGGTGAGATCCATAGTCACAGCCATTCTTATGGTTGTTCAACAACAATTCATACAACAATAATCAATTCATACATGGAATTGCAATCCATAGAACAGCAACAGCCCATACAACAACACAAAAAACTACAATAATTCATATATACATATAGCAACAACAAAGTCCATACACCAAAACGTCACATACATGTAACTGCAATCCATTGATACATACATCTACAATACATAGATGCTAATAACAACAATTAGCTCTAAAAGTGTATAAAATTTAGTTAGGAGTACAACAGCATATGTCTTACTCTTGTGCATTCCCAGACTTAGCAGACAACCACGATTCAAAAACCTCATCGTTGTGCATCCTGGATAGTGATTGCAGCGTGCAACGAAATTTGCTTATCGCTTTATCAGATTGTGTCTGGCAGTGCAAACAGAAATGGAATATGTGAAATGTGTGCACAAAACAAATACTATCTCTGATTAAATGCTCTCGGTCCTTACAGCCAAACCACTGTCGCTACACAGCGCAAGACACCGACTAGCCTGGGTTGCTGAGTTGACATGACCAGAAGTTCACGAAGGCGAAAACAATGAACAAGTCTTCTAAGAAGTAACTTACGTCTATTGAGAAAATAGGAAGGATAACAGCGGTAGAGGACAGCAACGTGTGCAAAAATCTGGGAGAAAATCGAAACCATAACGAAAACAATGGCGAGACTCGAGAATAAACTTCTAGCTGTCGTCTGGCAGCAAGTTTGTGTGAAAAACTAAAAACAGGACACCATACCGACGGTACGAAATACATGTGGGTAGAAGCTCAAACTTTGACGTGGTGTTCACGATGTCGGTAAGAGAGACCTCATATATGAGGGGGAAACCAACCCTAGTCCAACTTTCTGAAAAATTACGTATAATAGAAACATGCTCACAGTCGACATAAGCGCCAGTACTCGGGGACATAGGGGACAATGAACTGTCTAACATCTGAACACCTGGTACGAGATAGACGTAGTCGACTCAAGTCTAAATCATAGCTTTCCATCTCCTCGGAAACTTCCACCTAGGGAGAGGTTTTTGGACTGTAAGGTACACGGGTACAGTAGATAATAAATCGTCACGGTTAAAGGTGATACACATTCGCTTACTGGTGCCATATAGGGAGGTTGTCACAAGCCAAGGAAGCTTACCTGAAATTAAATCTTGTCGAAATCGGATATGCCGTGTTGAAAGAGGTAAATAACGTATCTTCCCTTTAAAACTAGAACTGCGTACTTTAAACAACGTACCTAACGTTCTCTGGCTCAGATCACACTAATATTCAAACTGCTTACTAGAGATCGATCACAGAAGTTAAATTAGTAACACAATGAGGTGAATGATATTTTGTTGTGTTATACGGAATTTATAAGTACTTTTTGAGAATTTATTTTACCTTTAAATCTTTTTTCTATTCAAAAAATATTTATGGTTAAGATAATGAAAGTGGAACATTTAGATGTCCCATAGAACATAAACTGAGACGACGGGACAGACAGTAAAAAAACCAACTAATATCTGGTCTGGTGTAAAACGTGATGTCTGGTACACCAATAAAGTATTTTACCAGATAGAGAGAACATCAGATAATATCTACAGACAAAAAAACCCACACAAACTCTGTACACAAGAAAAAGGTAAAATCTTTAATCGTGAAATGGATTTTTACTATAGACAGATATTAATGTGATATTTTAGGTTTGCATTGAAATTCACACAGTCAATGTACAAATAGGCTTCCATTACTTAGCTAAGAGAAGCACCAGATTTAGACTTGATAAGGCCCTAAGTTATTTGAGATATAGGGTATTTTATAAGTCCAGATACTATATGTCAGTGGCAAATATACATTTTGGGGGCCCCAATTTCGTGGGGGTCCTAAGCTATAGCTTGTTTAGCTTATACGTAAATCCTACACTGGCTAAGAGAAACACACTTCATGCTACCAATGTACTAAGCTTCTATTACTTAGCTAAGAGAAACACACTTCATGCTACCAATGTACTAAGCTTCCATTACTTAGCTAAGAGAAACACACTTCATGTCATGTCCATTTCCTAGCTGTCAAGAGTGTTTTGCTAGTTTTTGATTCCCTCTCCCACCCTTGTCAATACTGTCAAAAGTAACAAATGTTGGGACCAACTCATCTGCTTAACTAAGTTTGATAACTGCTCCCCCCACCACCCCCCCCCTGAACATGTATTTTCACAGAAAAAGTACGAATCAGCTACAGGAGCTGAGAAGAGTGTGATATAACATGAGAGAAATAATGTGTGTGATGAATGAGCTGAGAAGGGTGTGGTATAACATGAGAGAAATAATGTGTGTGATGAATGAGCTGAGAAGGGTGTGGTATAACATGAGAGAAATAATGTGTATGATGAGTGAGCTGAGAAATGTGTGATATAACATGAGAGAAATAATGTGTGTGATGAATGAGCTGAGAAATGTGTGATATAACATGAGAGAAATAATGTGTGTGATGAATGAGCTGAGAAATGTGTGATATAACATGAGAGAAATAATGTGTGTGATGAATGAGCTGAGAAATGTGTGATATAACATGAGAGAAATAATGTGTGTGATGAATGAGCTGAGAAAAGTGTGATATAACATGAGAGAAATAATGTGTGTGATGAATGAGCTGAGAAATGTGTGATATAACATGAGAGAAATAATGTGTGTGATGAATGAGCTGAGAAAAGTGTGATATAACATGAGAGAAATAATGTGTGTGATGAGTGAGCTGAGAAATGTGTGATATAACATGAGAGAAATAATGTGTGTGATGAATGAGCTGAGAAAAGTGTGGTATAACATGAGAGAAATAATGTGTGTGATGAGTGAGCTGAGAAATGTGTGATATAACATGAGAGAAATAATGTGTGTGATGAATGAGCTGAGAAATGTGTGATATAACATGAGAGAAATAATGTGTGTGATGAATGAGCTGAGAAATGTGTGATATAACATGAGAGAAATAATGTGTGTGATGAGTGAGCTGAGAAATGTGTGATATAACATGAGAGAAATAATGTGTGTGATGAATGTGCTGAGAAATGTGTGGTATAACGTGAGAGAAATAATGTGTGTGATGAATGAGCTGAGAAGGGTGTGGTATAACATGAGAGAAATAATGTGTGTGATGAATGAGCTGAGAAATGTGTGATATAACATGAGAGAAATAATGTGTGTGATGAATGAACTGAGAAATGTGTGATATAACATGAGAGAAATAATGTGTGTGATGAATGAGCTGAGAAAAGTGTGATATAACATGAGAGAAATAATGTGTGTGATGAATGAGCTGAGAAAAGTGTGATATAACATGAGAGAAATAATGTGTGTGATGAATGAGCTGAGAAATGTGTGATATAACATGAGAGAAATAATGTGTGTGATGAATGAGCTGAGAAAAGTGTGATATAACATGAGAGAAATAATGTGTGTGATGAATGAGCTGAGAAAAGTGTGATATAACATGAGAGAAATAATGTGTGTGATGAATGAGCTGAGAAATGTGTGATATAAGATGAGAGAAATAATGTGTGTGATGAATGAGCTGAGAAATGTGTGATATAACATGAGAGAAATAATGTGTGTGATGAATGAGCTGAGAAGAGTGTGATATAACATGAGAGAAATAATGTGTGTGATGAATGAGCTGAGAAATGTGTGATATAACATGAGAGAAATAATGTGTGATGAATGAACTTAAGTTAGAGCGTGGCTATCTACGGTAAAGGCCTACTAAAATAATGAATTAGGACCCCATTTCGTTACGTTTATGATTATTTGTTGGGTTGTGATTGATCGCTATGTACATACTTGAAGATGCATGCCAAAAATAAGCAAGACAAACATTTAGATTGTACAGAATTTGCCCCCCTAGATCATGTATAAGTTTTAGTTGGAAAGCCTGTAGTACTGACGATAGCCACCGATAGAGGAAGTGATAAACAGCCAAATTGTGCAAGGACGACAATAACTGGAAGAAAGAAGCTGATACGGAAGTGTGCTAGAGAAAGGTATGAAGTAATTAAAATTCTTATAGACGGAACGAAAGTGAGGGAGAGTTGAAATCATAACATACGCACTAAAAACGATCAGATGCACTCCACCTGGTGGAGTGAAGCAGTAAGATACTCCATTTGGTGTAACAATGGAAATCCCAGGGGTTATTATGACACAAAATTCTGAAGTTCATGTATGCACCAACAATTTTTTTTAAATCGCAAATTTGTAATTTGTATATAATAGGATAATATACATATATGTGAGATGTGCTTTTATAGAAGAATGTTGAGAACACCATAGACATATAAAAAGAATAATGAAAATATCTTGAAGAAGTTAATTCTTAGAATACCCACGGTTGTCCTTTAGGGATGGTGACTGGAGCTTTAGTTGTCTATCCAAGGCCAGACGTCTCGCCTTGACTATGTTGAATCCATATTTGTTCAGGATTATCTTCTTGATTCTTGATTAGAAACTAGCTTCACAGCACGCGGGACATTCCCATAAGTGCTCCGCCCTCCGCTCCAGCAGCCATCCCAGTGTATGTAGACTCTGAGTTCCAGTCAGGTGTTGATTGTGCGATCTTCGGGACTTTCCCCCCAAAAATTACTTTTCCTTCCCTCACCTCTAGATACTCCAATTTCTAACATTCTCTGTATGTGTACGTTCTCAGCCTTATTGACGTCATCATGCATCTTGAAATGAATTTATTACTGTCCTTATTAAGTCTGCTTTATCTCTTCTCAGCAATGTGCCGTATATCGCCGCAGTGCCTGCCAATAAGTCGGCTCTCTCGTATCCTCTGACACGAGCATAATCAGGGCAGTATATCCATGTAATGCTCTGGACAATTGAGATGTTCAATAAGTCCCACCATTCTTTTCTTAGCATGAACTTTTCTATCTTGCGCAGCATGCTTTGAGAGTTTGTGGGCATTATCGAGTGTGTTGATGTATCAGTTATCAACCAATTAAGAGCTGCTGTAACTCCCTCTATCTCCATCCTCATGCTCGATGTGACAGTGGAATAAGCTGAAGATTTCTCAACCAACTTCACGTTGTTTCCGTAGGCAACAAAACCCCAACCGCTTGTATTTGTATTTCTTTTACCCATGATGTCAAGATGATTAATATCAGGATTATCATGATATTATCTATCCATCTATTTCCAGGTCTTCCTCTGGCCTGTATCCAAATCATCTTGTGTTATATGTTCTTGTCGGTAGTTGGTTAAGGTTTATTCTGATAACTTGTCCAAATAATTTTATTTGTTGTTTCTCGATATATTTTGTGCATGGTCTTATACCGATCCTTCTCTTGATTCCATCTTTTCTCATTTTGTCTAGTATGGTCACTCTTGCAGCTATTCTCAGACAAGTCATCTCATGTTTTGTAAGTTTTCTCTGCAAGCTATATTTTTAAAGTAACAATGGATTCTGACATGGTGTGCCTATTCCTTTATGTATATGAGGTAATCCAATGTATCTGGGCCATTCATGTCCTACGCGCTGAGTCATCCCCCAACTTTTCACTTTACGTATATTTTGTGACAGCCAATTGAATTCACGAAAAAAAGTCAAATAAGTCATTAACATAAGCTGATATCAGGGCTTATGACTAGAGAAGGACCTGCCTAGACACTAGACTTACAAACATATACTTCATAGCATCTATATCAATATTCAAGATTACCACACGATTCCCATCTATCACTGGCACTGCTCAATATAACATCATAGATAACCAAATCAATAATATAAGAAAGAGACAATCTTCATTTTTTTTGGCCACTTCATGAGACAGGGTTTGGAGAACATAGTCACAATATGCAAGATTGAAGGCAACAGAAACAGAGGGCGACAACTTGGGAAAATATTAGACAGTTTGACAACCTGGCACGGCGGGGAAACAACAACGACCTTGATACATAATACTGGAGACAGAGAGCTGTTGAGAGCCATGATCACCTACGCCAGCCGGCATGGCATCTGATGATGATGAGATGACCAAAATACAATCCACTGAACTTGTAAGTGCGATACTGTTTTGTTGACGATGTCTTAATATACATGACTTGTCTGGTTAAAGAGGAAATTATTCAGTATCATTACCAGTGCAATGGGTAAGTCAATAAATTAGTCACAAATAACTAGGATCAAATTAATGTTACGAAATTGGAAACTATATAATTTTAGATTGAATTTGTTGATTATTTCTTCACTTAATTTCCACCTCCATTGATACAGTTACTACATCGAATTATCAATTCGACAATAACATCGAATTATCAATTCGACAATACCAGAGAACTGGGATCGTGGTTCAACTTCATGATTATCGAATGATATATTAGATTATTGCGCATGTGTGTTGTAGTAGCCAGAAGGGAGAGTAAAGAATAGTGACACTGTTACCTACCAGACACGTCGTATGAGGCGATAAAGAAGGTTAAGGGATAGAGTTGGCTAATGACATAGAGGGCCAATGTGACCCATTGGTCATGCTGAAGTTGGATGTGCCATGTCGAAAGGCGCATATATTACATCTAAGCAATAAACCATTACACAACGCATTTTTTTCTCTGGAGTACATTCTGTTTTGCAGGATTTTGAGAACGAATGAAGAAGATGAAAAATATATTCTTGCACATATCACATATGAATGCTTGTATTACTTGCTATTATTTTATGTGATACGTTCGTCTAAAGCAGTAGCCTATATTTCAACCTTTCTTTGCCAGTGATCTCCTTTAGGAGCATATTGTCGTCATTGTCAACCCTGAGATCTTTGAAAATAAAACAATTCGTCTGCATGTTCAACCTGTATGCCATTCGCGAAACGTTTATCACCAAGATAGGGTTTGACTAGACCGAACAGGTGAAAATCAATCGTGGGCAGTTCAGGGATATAACGAGGATGTTCCAGTAATTATCATTTCATTCTATGTTAGGTTAATATACCTGTGTGTGCTCGCTCTGACATTGTCACGATAGAACAATATTCGTGTAGTCTGCAGGATTGGTCGTTTTCTTAGAATTGAAATTGAAACATAAATCAACTTTACAGTGCGATGCTGCATTCACATGGATCATTTCTCTGGAAATTAGTTAACAAAACTCTCCGAGAATCGTATGGCACCGTGAGCATAACCTTTCATACTGATGGCGCAAGTTGATATGACACCGTCAGCATAACCTTTCATACTGATGGCGCAAGTTGATATGACACCGTCAGCATAACCTTTTATACTGATGGCGCAAGTTACTATGACACCGTCAGCATAACCTTTTATACTGATGGCGCAAGTTGATATGACACCGTGAGCATAAATACTGTTGGCGCAAGTTGATATGACACCGTGAGCATAAATACTGTTGGCGCAAGTTGATATGACACCGTAAGCATAACCTTTCATACTGATGGCGCAAGTTGTACTTTCTTGGCAGAAGCTGAAGAATGATAACTCCGCATAATTGAAGCGCATTTTGATTCTGGCTGATATTATACCCATGATTCTACCCTAATATATTTTCTTCTTCATCGGCATATCGACATGGATGTTGCACGGACAAGGCCATTCTGTGCTGATGAGCCAGTTCTCTGGGTACTATTCGTGAGATCATTTTCCGGATTGTCAATTGGTAATGCATTGTGTTATAGGTTGAATCGTGACCGTCGATAGTAAAAACCTCTGTACAGAAAGTAAACATGATTCGAAAAGATGATCATTTATTACTTTCGTGCATTTCGTTGGGTTATCTTGGCTATTGTCACATGCGATCAACGAAAATGACGAAAATAATTAAAAGACATGAATGAAATTTGGTTAACTTTCTGCTCAGAAGTCTACACTGGAGCCATGTGACGGCTGAATTAAGCAGGTTCGGATTTAAACTAATGTCTAATAAGATCCCTGTTAAGAAACTTGACACCCAACACTGACGTCATTAGTTTACGAGTCCAAACAAGCCTGTTATAAAACGAGCTATCGATTTTTTCATTTCTGCTTATCTCTCCCCTCCCTCCCACTATACGAAATATCATACAACTGATATATTTACATAACAGGCACATTTCATTGATTTTAAACCTAAATTTCTGTATCAGTAATTTATTAAAAAGGACGAGGCAATAAAAAACGCGAATTTTTGATCCGAATGAAAGCATGTATTATTCAAACGATTTATATCAAAGAGTAATGTTAGAAAAAAAAACAGTAGGGCTGCGTGGTAAAGAAGATGAAACAGATTACATTTGATAATTTCACTTCGCTGTTCTAGACATTCTGTATGCTGGCATTAAAATACACCGCCATCTTAGCTTCGTTTCTGAAAATAACCCTTAAAGATTTGGATTATAATATTGATGTGTCATGTCTCTTTGATCTCCACTCTCTTGTGAAGAAAACAGAAAGTGTTTAAGACGCTGATCGATGACGCTTTGGGTTTTTCCACCTCCTAGAATTTAGATCAGTGTTTTTTTTTTTTAACATTGCTTGTATCATGCCCCGACCTCAACACATAAAAACAGGGCAGTGCCCCTTACACAAGTATAATAGTTAACCAAAGAATGTACCGGTGATGAAGTAATAAATACACCCTTTTTTTTCTAACGCGCTCCCCCAATAGAAATGTTCAAATCGATCCTATTTGAAGCGTAGACCCGAACGTTACAAAGAATGTACCGGTGATGAGATAATGAATATACAATCATTTTCTACCCCAATTGAAATTTTTAAATTGATCCTATTTGGAGCGAGGACTTCCACGGTGTAAATAATGTACCAGTGATGAGGTAATGAATACAACCTTATGTTCTAACGCCCTATAGAAATGTTCAAATCTATCTTATTTGAGTATATGGCAAACCCCCCCCCCTTTCCTGGAGACTAAAACGTGTTGCTAGAGGAAGGTACAAAGATAGAAAAAGACACTTGGGGGTGGGGGCACCTGAAAGGTCAAAGATGGAAATTATTTGGACGATATCTATTGGATATATGTAGTGGTCAAGGTAGGTCCCAACTTGCCGCCGGGGATGAAGATAACTCTTCATGTTCTAGGACGCAGCAACTATTAGATAGGGTGGCCAGTTCCCTTCCTTGCTGTCTTTACCTGCACTAACTCATGCATCAGGTACTCATTTACAGCTGAGTCAACTGGGGGTGTGGTTGTGTCAAGCGGATATAGTAATATGGGATGTAAAAAGAGAAAGAAGGCAATGCTAGGAAAAAAGATTATATCTATCTGTCTATGTATCTATCTATCTATCTATCTATCTATCTATCTATCTATCTATCTATCTATCTATCTATCTATCTATCTATCTATCTATCTATCTATCTATCTATCTATCTATCTATCTATCTATATATCTATCTATCTATCTATCTATCTATCTATCTATCTATCTATCTATCTATCTATCTATCTATCTATCTATCTATCTATCTATCTATCTATCTATCTATCTATCTATCTATCTATCTATCTATCTATCTATCTATCTATCTATCTATCTATCTATCTATCTATCTATCTATCTATCTATCTATCTATCTATCTATCTATCTATCTATCTATCTATCTATCTATCTATCTATCTATCTATCTATCTATCTATCTATCTATCTATCTATCTATCTATCTATCTATCTATCTATCTATCTATCTATCTATCTATCTATCTATCTATCTATCTATCTATCTATCTATCTATCTATCTATCTATCTATCTATCTATCTATCTATCTATCTATCTATCTATCTATCTATCTATCTATCTATCTATCTATCTATCTATCTATCTATCTATCTATCTATCTATCTACCTGTCTGTCTGTCTGTCTCTGTCTGTCTGTCTGTCTGCCTGCCTGCCTGCCTGCCTGCCTGCCTGTCTGTCTGTCTGTCTGTCTGTCTGTCTGTCTGTCTGCATGCCTGTCTGTCTGTCTGCATGCCTGTCTGTCTGTCTGTCTATGTTTTTAAAGCGCTGAATACGTTACATAGGGCAGAAACCAGTGCTCTCCAGTTCGAGCAATGTGATTCTACTGTGTTAAATTCTTTAATGTTGGTGAGATCCATAGTCACAGCCATTCTTATGGTTGTTCAACAACAATTCATACAACAATAATCAATTCATACATGGAATTGCAATCCATAGAACAGCAACAGCCCATACAACAACACAAAAAACTACAATAATTCATATATACATATAGCAACAACAAAGTCCATACACCAAAACGTCACATACATGTAACTGCAATCCATTGATACATACATCTACAATACATAGATGCTAATAACAACAATTAGCTCTAAAAGTGTATAAAATTTAGTTAGGAGTACAACAG
Source organism: Meghimatium bilineatum (assembly GCA_034231615.1). NCBI lineage: Eukaryota > Metazoa > Mollusca > Gastropoda > Stylommatophora > Philomycidae > Meghimatium > Meghimatium bilineatum. The sequence continues at coordinate 21,809,533 of CM067298.1, read as the reverse complement.
CATATGTCTTACTCTTGTGCATTCCCAGACTTAGCAGACAACCACGATTCAAAAACCTCATCGTTGTGCATCCTGGATAGTGATTGCAGCGTGCAACGAAATTTGCTTATCGCTTTATCAGATTGTGTCTGGCAGTGCAAACAGAAATGGAATATGTGAAATGTGTGCACAAAACAAATACTATCTCTGATTAAATGCTCTCGGTCCTTACAGCCAAACCACTGTCGCTACACAGCGCAAGACACCGACTAGCCTGGGTTGCTGAGTTGACATGACCAGAAGTTCACGAAGGCGAAAACAATGAACAAGTCTTCTAAGAAGTAACTTACGTCTATTGAGAAAATAGGAAGGATAACAGCGGTAGAGGACAGCAACGTGTGAACAAATCTGGGAGAAAATCGAAACCATAACGAAAAAAATGGCGAGACTCGAGAATAAACTTCTAGCTGTCGTCCGGCAGCAAGTTTGTGTGAAAAAACTAAAAACAGGACACCATACCGACGGTACGAAATACATGTGGGTAGAAGCTCAAACTTTGACGGGGTATTCACGATGTCGGTAAGAGAGACCTCATATATGAGGGGGAAACCAACCCTAGTTCAACTTTCTGAAAAATTACGTATAATAGAAACATGCTCACAGTCGACATAAGCGCCAGTACTCGGGGACATAGGGGACAATGAACTAACATCTGAACACCTGGTACGAGATAGACGTAGTAGACTCAAGTCTAAATCATAGCTTTCCATCTCCTCGGAAACTTCCACCTAGGGAGAGGTTTTTGGACTGTAAGGTACACGGGTACAGTAGATAATAAATCGTCACGGTTAAAGGTGATACACATTCGCTTACTGGTGCCATATAGGGAGGTTGTCACAAGCCAAGGAAGCTTACCTGAAATTAAATCTTGTCGAAATCGGATATGCCGTGTTGAAAGAGGTAAATAACGTATCTTCCCTTTAAAACTAGAACTGCGTACTTTAAACAACGTACCTAACGTTCTCTGGCTCAGATCACAGTAATATTGAAACTGCTTACTAGAGATCGATCACAGAAGTTCAATTAGTAACACAATGAAGTGAATGATATTTTGTTGTGTTATACGGAATTTATAAGTACTTTTTGAGAATTTATTTTACCTTTAAATCTTTTTTCTATTCAAAAAATATTTATGGTTAAGATAATGAAAGTGGAACATTTAGATGTCCCATAGAACATAAAGTGAGACGACGTGACAGACGGTAAAAAAACCAACTCATATCTGGTCTGGTGTAAAACGTGATGTCTGGTACACCAATAAAGTATTTTACCAGATAGAGAGAACATCAGATAATATCTACAGACAAAAAAACCCACACAAACTCTGTACACAAGAAAAAGGTAAAATCTTTAAATCGTGAAATGGATTTTTACTATAGACAGAAATTAATGTGATATTTTAGGTTTGCATTGAAATTCACACAGTCAATGTACATATAGGCTTCCATTACTTAGCTAAGAGAAGCACCAGATTTAGACTTGATAAGGCCCTAAGTTATTTGAGATATAGGATCTTTTATAAGTCCAGATACTATATGTCAGTGGCAAATATACATTTTGGGGGCCCCAATTTCGTGGGGGTCCTAAGTTATAGCTTGTTTAGCTTATACGTAAATCCTACACTGGCTAAGAGAAACACACTTCATGCTACCAATGTACTAAGCTTCCAATACTTAGCTAAGAGAAACACACTTCATGCTACCAATGTACTAAGCTTCCAATACTTAGCTAAGAGAAACACACTTCATGCTACCAATGTCCTAAGCTTCCATTACTTAGCTAAGAGAAACACACTTCATGCTACCAATGTACTAAGCTTCCAATACTTAGCTAAGAGAAACACACTTCATGCTACCAATGTACTAAGCTTCCAATACTTAGCTAAGAGAAACACACTTCATGCTATCAATGTACTAAGCTTCCATTACTTAGCTAAGAGAAACACACTTCATGCTATCAATGTACTAAGCTTCCATTACTTAGCTAAGAGAAACACACTTCATGCTACCAATGTACTAAGCTTCCATTACTTAGCTAAGAGAAACACACTTCATGCTACCAATGTACTAAGCTTCCATTACTTAGCTAAGAGAAACACACTTCATGTGATGTCCATTTCCTAGCTGTCAAGAGTGTTTTGCTAGTTTTTGATTCCCTCTCCCACCCTTGTCAATACTGTCAAAAAGTAACAAATGTTGGGACCAACTCATCTGCTTAACTAAGTTTGATAACTGCTCCCCCCACCACCCCCCCCCCCTGAACATGTATTTTCACAGAAAAAGTACGAATCAGCTACAGGACGTTTGATATGTTTAGTAAAGATATTTAATTCCTAACATCTTAATTGGTGTATTAAAAAATAGCATTGTTGACGTCACCTATTGCTATCCACTCCTGCCCCTTGTCAACAACAGTCATACTATTTCAGACCTACTCTCTCCTAATTGTTGTTGTACTTTATGAACATCCACTTATATGAAGGACTTCATCGCCATAAAGACTCCGCCTACTAGTCCTGTGTTCCTTGGACACGAACATGAAATAATTAATATTTTCATAAAAAATGTCAATAGGTAAGAGGGAGCTGGCATATATTTTTTGGTTGGGCTGGTCTGATCTAGCTTTTCTCACCTAGTATGATGTCAAAAAGCTTTTTATTTTAGTCCTTTTGGCTAAGAGCCTTCTCAAAACATTGCAGACAGCTGGCAGTTGGAACAATATTAGTTTGCAATGAAGCTCATGAAAAACGTCCACACAACTGCACATAAGGTACACGCACTCTATTGGCGGTACCCTCTAGGATAGAGACGAGAGTTCCTATGGAGTGCCAAGTATAGCTTACAGGGCTAAAAAACATGTGCATTTAGCAGTTTTAGTGCAGTTTGGTGGTCAGAAAATGTGGCTTTTCCGGTAGGATGTGGTTCGTGAGCACATTCATGCATTAGGTCTAATATTTTGCCTATCATGTGCACTACACTTAAATTACATAAATTATAATCACGTATTAAATGAATATCTCTTCTGCACACAATCATTAATTTATGCTTATCACTAAGACTATGTACAACCGCCACACAGACTATTATTGTCACTATAGATTATACGCAGCCACACAGACTATTCCTATCACTATATATTATACACAGCTGCACAGAGCCATTCCTGTCTCCTGGCAGAAAGAACATGAACGCTAATATTCCCCACATACGTAAACGCGTTCGTTGTCCAGCTCAGTAACACATATACCCTTTCATATAATACTGACAAGTAAACGTATTGATACCTCTCAATTCAACAATGGTTAATAATAAATATCATATTCAGTATATATGTCAATTGTATTCTTAACCCATACCCACAGCTGTTCAGTCTGTCCTAATCTCAGAGCAAATGGTTGAGAAGCTTTTGATTATTTCTACTCTACTCCCTTATGTCAGCTAGTACCAGCTGACGTTTCTTTGCTGTTATACTATATTTTGTTTTTAATCCGAGGATTATTTCCTCATTATTTATGAATTAATGTTGCTGATTTGATTTATTGAAAATATTTTATTTGCCTGAGAGCACACCTATATTCGTTCAGTGCTTAGTTTTCCTATGAATAATATATGCAAAGAATAATGATTTATATGGTGATGGTTCAATCGAAACGCAACTCTGCGCTGTAGATAGAAACGGCACCTGTGTCAGTGATAACCAACAGGTTAGAAATATAGGGGTTGTGGTAATAGGATAGAAATATACGGGCTGCGGTAACATGGCAAAAAGTAAGCTAAAGTGTTGCCAATAGTAAACACTATTTCCGTTGTTACTACATCCTGTTTACTATTGCTAACACTTAAATTTACATACTTAATTTACATATGTCCTTTCTTCTGTGTAGCTTCCTCTGCAGGCTAGTGCTACATTTGATGTCAAAGTGCTTCAGTCGCAACAAAAATGTGCCTTTTTAATGTATTTTTGTTTCATTTATATTATCTACAATATTAGTTTACAGACAAGCAGCCCACGAGTAAAGCATATAACAGATGGAACGTTCAATTAACTCACTTAATCGACCGATCAGAGACATATATATATAAAAAACCCATGTTTCCAACGTGTAAGACTTATTTAAATCACTTATATTCACAAACACATACAAAATACAATGTTTTTAACGCATATATTCAATGTAAAACGTACAAATTCACAAATATTATACTCCTCGACACATTAAAAAAATGCAATGTTTCTAACGTGCTGGAATTACTTACTCAAATCAGATCAATACTTATAAGGTGCATACATTGCGTGAAAAATTTATTTGCAAATTGTGACACCCCTCCCCTTTTGTCAACAATTTGTCAAGAATACAGGACAATGAGCCTTTCTTAATTATCACAATTATATCATACTACATCTACATTAATGCATGCCTCAGATATATGAAGTAATGTAAATACAACTAGAAGATAAAATTAATGTCTTTGAGATGTGGGTATATAGAAGAATAGGGAGAACGTGAAAGAAAGGAAAAAAAAGAACAAAGTGGTTCTGACAATACTGCGTATACAACTTGAACTATTAACGAAAATAGAATTCGAGTAATTAAGATACTGTCAACATATTGAAAGACACCTTGTTAAAACCTTACATGACAATATAATGGTGGGGAGACGAGCAAGAGAGGCAGAGATACACGTGGGAAGGAAACATCTTAAGATGGACAGGTCTCAGATTAGCAGAGTACACCACTGCAGCAAGAGACATAGGGTGTTGGAAGTTCGTTGCAGTCAACCTTCGTTAAAGAGACAGTATTTTATGATGATGATGACATGCGTCCAAATTAAACTAAAATCACACTTTACACCGAACTGTCCAAATCTGAGCGTGTCATCTATTGTGTTAGACTTACTAAAATAAGTTATATTCACTATTGATTTATGTGACGTGTCCTTTTCAGAACGTTGCTTTCACTGTTACTCTGTAAAGTCTTTCAATTCTGTAAAGGCTGTCCATCCTCGAGAAGTGTCATATTCAAAAGGTCTCAAATGCCCATCGTAGTCTTGTTGTATCTATTATTCTCTAACCTGGAGACTTTCCCTCCACGATTAATCTTTCTCAATCATTGTGTATTTTTATGCGTCCAAAATCTATTCGAAACCATTGTGTAATTTGTATGTGTCCAAGCAATATCTGTTCTAAACCATTGTGTATTTGTATGTGTCCAAAATCTATTCTAAACCATTGTGTATTTATATGTGTAAAAAACTATTCACCTGTATATTTTAATAGTTTTGAGAAGACAGTCTTCAACTAAGTAAGTTCAGGTTTTCACGGACGTCTGTGTCTAAGTTCAAGGACATGCCATCATGAGTATGATTAGGAAGCTACAAGTGGGTCTCGTTCGCGAACAGTGAATTTAGGCCTTCAGAAAGGCGAGGCTGAAAGTGGTTACATTTATTTTCGTGCCAGGCCATGTGGATATTCGAGGCAATGAAAGAGCAGATCAACTGGCGTCATGCGCGATTGTGGCACAGGACATCGGGGCAATGAATCGAGCTGACGTTGTGAACTCTTTAAGAGATATAGCACGCGATAGTGAGACTAATGTGGATTCTTCTTCTTCTTTCGTTCACTTGAAACATGTCTATATCTGTAATTTTGTCTCCTGAATAAAACTCACTGTTTTTTGTAGTTTATACAGTGGCCCATGGAGCTTTGATTCAAGTGTTGTTTCCTCTGGCCAATATGTCTGTCTCAGCGTTTCATGCTCAGAACACGCTTGAAGTATATGTTTGGCACTCTGTACTGCCTGTCCACATGTACACATCGCCGAGATCGGGCAAAAGCTAGCGCTGTATTTGGCAGATTACGCAACAATGTATGGGACAGAAGAGGTATAAGAACAACCACCAAACTACAAGTATATCATGCTGCTGTTATACCAACCTTACTATACGCCTGCGAAACGTGGACAGTGTATGCTAGACATGCAAGAAAGTTAAATCATTTCCATCTTACCTGCCTACGTAAATTACTAAACATCCATTGGTGGGACAAAGTACGAGACTACGAGGTCTTGGAAAAATCAACCTCAATAAGCATCGACACAATACTTATGAAGGCGCAGGCACGATGGGTAGGCCATCTTGTGCTTATGGAGAACTCGCGTTTGCCAAAACAAATATATTATGGAGAACTCAAGGCAGGATTTCGAAAAGCTGGTGGACAGAAAAAGCGTTTCAAAGACACGTTCAAGTCATCCTTGAAACATCTTAACATTGACGTAGTCGCTTGGGAGAGCCTAGCTCAGGATAGAACAGCATGTCGTTACAGCATTAGAACGGGAGCACTAGCGGCGGAAGAATTCAGACAAGAAACTGCAAGACAGAAGCGGACACGTAGAAAAGAAAAAACATCTCAACCTCACACAGATACCTTCTATTGTTGTAAATTCTGTAAAAGAACATTCTGTGCGCGCATTGGACTTGCTAGTCATTTAAAAACGCACTATTAACTTTATTATTTTATTATTTATTGTTATTATTATTATGGTTGAGTTTTTGGTATCGTAGATCACGACGGACGAACATCACATATCGCCGTGTTGCCAATGTTGAACTTAGTATACATGTGACTGTGGAGTCGGTTGTGTCCTGTTCTGAGGCGTAGAATTACAACTAGTTCTGATTTGTTCATAATGCGATAGTTATCTTGTGTTGGTATTTGTGGCATTCTTATTGACTTGATCATCTGTTTTTTCTGATGGTATGTGATTGGTACATCTGGTTGGTCTTCGGCAGCACCTTCCTTAGCCAGTTGGTCTGCTTTTTCATTTCCTGGTATTCCACAGTGAGAGGGTTACCCTATACTGGTAAGATATTTCATTAAGTAGTTTTTGCAAGTCTGTTAGTTTTCCAGACTGGAGTACTTGAAGCACTGACCTTGCTTCTGTCAGGAATACCACAGACTGTAGGCCAGAGTTGGAGTTCAGCAGTTTTTTAGTTGTCACACTAATTGCCTGGATTTGTACATCATAATTATTGAAGAATTTCCCTATTGGTGTTCTGATCGTAGCTCTAGGCTTGTGTGGATATTATATATATATATATATATATATATATATATATATATATATATATATATATATATATATATATATATATATATATATATATATATATATATATATATATATATGAATACGAATCGTAATAAACAAGAGTGTAAATAGAATGTACGGTTCTTCATGAAGATCTTATGATGGACACCCTGAGAAAGGATCTGGTATGTGAAAATGATGTATCTTATAAATATTTTAATTATGCTAACTATATACTGTATTATGAAATCAACAATAGCAGGCAATATATAGATTTCTATTGGCTATCATGAATCATGAGACAACTGGTCCATAATAGGCCAATGAAATTACACTATGTTCAGTAACACTAGGGACAGTAACAACAATTAATACCAGTTTACACTAGGGACAGCAACAACAATTAATACCAGTTTACACTAGGGACAGCAACAACAATTAATACCAGTTAACACTAGGGACAGTAACAACAATTAATAATAGTTTACACTAGGGGCAGCAGTAATAAGGAATATCAGTTTACATTAGGAACAGTAACAGCGATGAACGATGAATATTACTTTGCACTATGGATAATAAGAAAATTGAATATAAGAATACACTAAGCTAAACAATCATACTTGAAGTATAATCATTACACATATTTTCTCATCAGAATGTGCGAATGAGCATACACAGATGTCAGAACAAGAGTACACAAACAAGATGCAATATCACTGAGCGTTAATACAAAAGTTATAATATTTAATGAAATGAAGATTATTACAGAAAAAAAATAAGTAATGTATATAGACAGAGAACCCAATACAATAAATATACAGATAATGATCAACTACTAATACAGGTGCAGGGGTTCAAATATCTTTGGATTATTTTTTACATACAATGAAAGCATGGATAGATAGATCTGTACAAGAATCCAGAAAGCTAAGTATGTAAATTAGGAAGCAACAATCTTGAAGCACGCATCTACCACAAGGAAAACAAAAAGGCAATCATACATTAAATCTTCATACGAACATAGTGTTATCAATGACAGATCTGGACACTAACTAACGAACAAGAGAGAAAGCTTGCCAAGTGTTAAATGAGATGTCTAAGAAAACCAGCAGAGCAATAGATTATGTGAGGAATGAAGATTACAAAAACAGTGAAACATGGTGTATGGTTAAATATTTTCTTAACAGGAACTGAAATAGTTCGGCCACTTTCTAAGAATTAATGAATGTTGGCCATCAGAAAGTGCACACGACACGAGAAAGGAAACACAGAGATAGAAAAGGACCAAGAAGAATGGATTGAAGGAGTTACCAACATTCTGGCACGTCACAATATTACTGCATGTCAAACAATCACATTTGATATATCCTGGAAATTGATCATCGTTCAATTCTGCGACGTCTTACAGCAAAAACAGAGAACAGATAATAGATAGACACTTATAGTAATTCGAAGATTTAACGTCTGATGTTGTACGACTTCACAAATGACGTATAGGGAGAAGGTAAAGGTATGTTCAATTAGGAACAAGTATCATAGCAGACAATTTTTCATAACTGCTGAGTTAGTCGGTGGTTGACCAGAAACAGCTTAACAAACGTTTTCTTTGCATATGCTCAGTACCGAAAGCGTCATTCATCGACTGTATTAGAGTGTGATTCCTGGTACCCACCTTCCTGGTGGCTGAGTGAACCATGGGCCCTGGTACCCAACTTCCTGGTGGTTGAGTGAACCATGAACCCTGGTACCCTACTTCATGGTGGTTGAGTGAACCATGGGCCCTGGTACCCTACTTCCTGGTGGCTGAGTGAACCATGAGCCCTGGTACCCTACTTCCTGGTGGCTGAGTGAACCATGAGCCCTGGTACCCTACTTCCTGGTGGCCGAGTGAACCATGGAGCCTGGTACCCTACTTCCTGGTGGCCGAGTGAACCATGGAGCCTGGTACCCTACTTGCTGGTGGCTGAGTGAACCATGGACCCTGGTACCCTACTTCCTAATGAAGTGAACCATGAGCCCTGGTACCCAACTTCCTGGTGGATGAGTGAACTATGGGCACTAGTACTCTACTTCCTAGTGGTTGAGTGTACCATGATCCCTGGTACCTTACTTCCTGGTGTCTAAGTGAACCATGAGCCCTGGTACCCTACTTCCTGGTGGCTAAGTGAACCATGAAAGTATTTTTTCACATTCAAACCACGAGGAGCGAGTAAATTTGTGGACTCTAAAGAAACACGGGTATGTTACTCGACTGTGGAATGACGTTACATCACCGTGTCTTTCAAAACGAAACTATGCTTTCATCAATAGATGCCTGCAATGATTAGAGTGTTTCAACTGGACTAAAAGATCACTGGTAAGAAACGCATAAGAACTAAACATGGGAAGAGAGAGAATGAGGGCTAACTCTGACGTAGTGGTTAAACCGGGTTTAAATGTTACCTGTGACTTCTTGATTTCAAAGTGAATTTATTCGGACATGCCTGGAAAATAATGTTTGAAGCTACGAGTGGTTCTCTCGGCAGGCGTAATGGTTAGAGATATCTGTAAGATAGAAATACATGAAGTGTAGATGAGACTCTGATAGAACTGATGGAAATAGACACATCTGTAAGAAAGACATGTCCGATGTATGGACGGGACTCTGATAGAACTGATGGAAATAGACACATCTGTAAGAAAGAAATGTCCGATGTATGGATGAGACTCTGATAGAACTGATGGAAATAGACACATCTGTAAGAAAGAAATGTCCGATCTATGGATGAGACTCTGATAGAACTGGTGGAAATAGACACATCTGTAAGAAAGAAATGTCCGATGTATGGATGAGACTTTGCAGGGACTGGAAGAGAAACAGAAAAAAATAGATGAAAGACTTTTGCTGTAGCCCAGTGCTCCATGTGGATTTGAAAAGTCAATATAGATTAATATGAACTTTGTTTTCGACATGTCTGATGTATGGAAGTGAATCTTAGACAAATAGCAGAAGAGTAAATACTTGTATTACATCCGTAGAAGTTTAGATTTATAGAAGAATGTTGAGAACACTGAGTACAGATAACAAAGCATAATGCAAATATCTTTCAAGTAGATCACGAATAAAGGAGCTGCTAATTCGCATCAGAAGGAAACATCTACATTTTGTAGATATACTACGAGAAGAGGATAAATGGAACATTTCATAGAAACAAGCAAGTTGAAGAGCATGGGGGTAGGGAAAGGCCTAAAGAGAAAATATTGGACGGTTTAGCATTATGGCAGGGGAGATTATCGATATAGGAAATTATTGACAGCACTGGAAGCAGCAGGATGTTGATATTTTATACATATCCAAGTCCAGCATCGGCATGAACAATATACAAGTTATATGATCAACAAACGGCCCTCTGGTTGACCAACCTTTGGAAAATTACATCAATCTGGGAAGTAAACCTGACTGGAGATAAACTAAGCATATAAATACCAAAATAACAGAGGGTATTCGACAAAGAGAATAGTTCCGCAGAAACACAAATAGAAAGTGATACCGGTAAGGGATATTTAATACAATGTTACTTTTACTAAAACAGATAATACATAATTACAAATAATACATGCAAATGAAAAAAAACACACAACTATTACAATGTTAAAGGCCTTTCGTAATTGTCGGGTATGTTCATTGTTGAGATCAAAACAGTTACGGTGGTCCTAAAATTTGTATCTGCAACAATGGCAGTCAGGGACGTTATTGTGGTGGCCACTCAACCAGGATCAGGAAGATTCAGAATGGATGGCTGCCCCATAAATTGATGGAGCAAATTTGTGATTTTCCAACTTCAGGGACCTGCTTGGATATTTTGTCCTGGTCATGGGGGAATTAAGGGTCATGAAACAGCTGACATACTGACGTTAAGAGCCCAGGTGCAAGGACGAATAATAATGGGCAAGGGCATATTTTGTTTTCCCTATGTATGCGTCGTGTGGGTAAAGACGCATTGGTGGACTATACTGTTTTTATGTGAATGATTTAATTTTTAATCCTCGTATTTGAGGAGAATAGTATAGGAGGTGACAACTGACTGAGGGGAGATAGTAGAGGAGGTCAGAACTGATTGCGTGGAGATAGTAGAGGAGGTCAGAACTGATTGCGTGGAGATAGTAGAGGAGGTCAGAACTGATTGCGTGGAGATAGTAGAGGAGGTCACAACTGATTGCGTGAAGATAGTAGAGGAGGTCACAACTGATTGCGTGGAGATAGTAGAGGAGGTCACAACTGACTGTTTTACTGAGAAAAATCAAGTTATTTTTTAAAGTAATTCTGCGCGAAGATCCCAAACAGCGTCATTTCTCTTGGTTTCTCCAGCTTGGTCCTTACTTCATTCATTCATTTTCCTTGTGCGCTGAAGTTAGCGCATAGGGCAGAGGTCAGATCTCTCCAATTCTGTCTGTTCAAAACTATTCTGTGCAGTTCTTGAATAGTATGAATATTGGTTGTTTTACTTTCTCTAAGTAGTGTTCTTCTGAGTGTTTCTTTTGGTCTACCCCTTGCTCTTTTGTCTGTAGGTATCCATTCAAGAGATTGGAGGTGTATTCGGTTGGTGTCTGTGCGTAGGACATGCCCGATGTAGGACCAACGGCATTTTCTGATAACATCTGTGATGAAATTTTGATGTGTCTCTTCTCTGATTTTATCATTAGATTTGAATTCACTCCAATGGGTGTTAGTTATCCTACCAAGACATTTGTTCTCGACACTCAGTAATTTCTTTTCTGAAGATAAAGAGCTAGTCCTTACTTACTATACGTATATTTTGTGTTACCAGCTAATACAAACACGAGAAATATAGGATAGGTCAGGATAAATGACGCTTTTTGAAGCAGTGTGCTGTACTATTGTGAAGAAGGACTTGTACAAAAAAGTACTGACTGTCACGTGTATGAGCATTTGATAATGCCGAAATGTGCACGTGTGATGACGTCATATACATACTTGATACTATGAACAATATACAGCCTTTGTATTTACTATCAACAATGTGATAATTTCATAATGTGAATGGTTTACGAAATCGATACTGTTAATAATGTACACATTTGGTGCTGTCAACAATATGCTCACTTGATACTGTGAATATTATACACACTTGATACTGTTAACAGTATACACACTTGATAATGTGAACAGTACATGTACGTTATACTCTGAGTAGTAAATACACTTGATACTGTGAACAGTATACACACTTCATAATGTGAATTGTATATATACTTGATACCATCAGTATTATACACATTTGATACTGTCAACAATATAAACATTTGGTACTGTCTTTCAACAATGTTAACACTTGGTGCTGACTGTCAACTATGTGCACACCTGGTACTGAGTGTCAGCGATGTAAACACTCGGTACTGACTGTCAGCAATGTACACACTTCGTACTGACTGTCGACATTTTACTCATTTGGTACTGACTGTCAACAATATACACAGCTGGTTTTGTCTGTCAGCAATGTACAAACATGGTACTGTCTGTCAGCAATGTACACACTTGGTACTGACGGTTAACAATGTACACACATAGTACTAAATGTCAACAATATGTGCGCTTGATACTGATTATAACAGTGTACATACGCCGTACCTACTATAATAATAAACAAACTTTTAACTGACAAAAAATACACAATTGATATCAACTATAACAATACATACTGTATACGTACTGTAACAATAGACACACTTGGCACGTAGTATTACAATACAAAGTGAATATTGACTGTAACAATACACACTTAGTATTGACTATAAAAGTACACAAACTTGGTGCTGAGTATAACAATACATTGCTGGTATTGATTATAGCAATACACACTTAGTACTGACTACAACAATACACGCTCTATGCTAGCTGTAACAATATACACACTTGGTACATAGATTAACAGTTTACACACTTATTACATAGAATAACTGTTTACACACTTGGTACATATAATAACTGTTTACACACTTGGTACATAGAATAACTGTTTACACACTTGTACATAGAATAACTGTTTACACACTTGGTACATAGAATAACTGTTTACACACTTGGTACATAGAATAACTGTTTACACACTTGGTACAAAGAATCACTGTTTACACACTTGGTACATAGAATAACTGTTTACACACTAGGTACATAGACTAACTGTTTACATACTTGGTACATAGAATCACTGTTTACACACTTAGTGCAAAGAATAACTGTCTACACACTTGGTACATAGAATCACTGTTTACACACTTGGTACATAGAATCACTGTTTACACACTTGCTATAAAGAATAACTGTGTACACACTTGGTACACAGAATCCCTGTTTACATACTTGGTACATAGAATCACTGTTTACACACTATATACATAGAATCACTGTTTACACACTTGGTACAAATAATAACTGTTTAAACACTTGGTAATATAATAACTATTTACACACTTGGTACATAGAATAACTGTTTACACACTTGGTACATAGAATAACTGTTTACACATTTGGTACATATAATAACTTTTTACACACTTGGTACATAGAATAACTGTTTACACACTTGGTACGTATAAATACTGTTTACACACTTGTTACATAGACTAACTATTTACACACTTGGTACATAGAATAACTGTTTACACACTTGGTACATAGAATAACTGTTTACACATTTGGTACATATAATAACTATTTACACACTTGGTACATAGAATAACTGTTTACACACTTGGTACATAGAATAACTGTTTACACATTTGGTACATATAATAACTTTTTACACACTTGGTACATAGAATAACTGTTTACACACTTGGTACGTATAAATACTGTTTACACACTTGTTACATAGACTAACTATTTACACACTTGGTACATAGAATAACTGTTTACACACTTGGTACACAGAATAACTGTTTACACATTTGGTACATATAATAACTATTTACACACTTGGTACATAGAATAACTGTTTACACACTTGGTACATAGAATAACTGTTTACACATTTGGTACATATAATAACTTTTTACACACTTGGTACATAGAATAACTGTTTACACACTTGGTATGTATAAATACTGTTTACACACTTGGTACATAGAATAACTGTTTATACACTTGGTACATAGAATAACTGTTTACACACTTGGTACATATAAATACTGTTTACACACTTGTTACATAGAATAACTATTTACACACTTGGTACCCACAATAACAATATACACAATTGTTACTGACTGTAGCAGTATAAGCATTGCCTGCTGATCGATAACTGGTTAATACACATATGAATATTATGCTCTAGCGAAGTCTACATAAATAATAAACACAATGCTGTCTGATTAATAATACATGATTCCTTCTCTGTAACATTTTCAGTTTTGTGATTACCTTAATCGTGACTAGTACGAACACACAATATAGTATCGCTTTAATAAACTATTACATATTATTGTATTCTTATATTGAACTATCACACATTATAGCAGTCAAGTCATGAACTAGCATGCATTATAGCAGTCAAGTCATGAACTATCACACATTATAGCAGTCAAGTCATGAACTAGCATGCATTATAGCAGTCAAGTCATGAACTATCACACATTATAGCAGTCAAGTCATGAACTATCACACATTATAGCAGTCAAGTCATGAACTAGCATGCATTATAGCAGTCAAGTCATGAACTATCGCACATTATAGCAGTCAAGTCATGAACTATCACACATCAAGTTTAGGGTTGATTTGTACTTATAACACAACATTGTATCTTTCTCTATGACACAAATTATCAGTCTCATTGTTTCCAACTTTCACAAAATATCACACATTGTTGTAGTCTATATAACAACTATGGCTTATTGTAATTTATCAATTTTCAAGTTTCAACTATAACACTTTACTGCAGGCATTTCTCCAAACAGACGAGTGAAAATTATAATCCTTGTGGAATTACGTTCACGAAATTAATCACTTTTACAGTAAATTTCACTAGATTGAACATCACACACACTTTCTATAAGATGATTGTTGAAATAATGTATCCATGAATGTAATAGCACACCGCCAGAGTAAGTATACTCCTATAATGCTATGTGTTAGTTGGAGACTTGCATTGTGTAAAGTTGGCTGTTTCTTTTCATAATCTCAACACATGGGCCTAGTAACCTCTCAAAGCAGTCTCTCTCTAGGAATGCTACCTTGACCCTGCCTACAGCATAGACACTGGCTGTACGAGGTTTATTTTCTATGAGGGCGAGTTCCCCGAAGTATGTGCTGGTTGTCTTCATGCCTATGTCTTTTTCTGTTCCGTCAGGAGATATCATTGTGATTCGAATACGACCATCTTCCAAGAAATACACGCCGTCTGGATCATCTCCCTGTTTTATGATTGCTTCACCGTCCTGGTACACACGAGACAATAGAGCATCAGCCAAGGTCATTCGTTCATACCTGTCCAGATTCTGCAATATAGTGACACTCTCTAGCAAATCCTCATACTTCTTGCGTTTCTTGAAGGCAGACTTCAGAACTATTCTACGAAACGAGTTCCGGTCCATCGCCCAAAGAGTTCCTTCAGTGACAGGTCGTACGGTGGCCGAACGAGGCATGTTGTACATCAACGCCAGCTCCCCAAAGCTGCCTCTGTTGTCGAACTGATAAATCTTCTTCTCTTCGCCTTTTACGTCGACGAGAACATCGTATACACCGGTGTCTATAACATAGAAGTTATCACCATCATCACCTTGTTTTATGACAGTTTCGCCAGGTACTACTTTTTTTTCGAACATGGCGTCGATGACCTGAGCCGTCTGCTCTGGTTCCAGAGACTTGAATAATAAAATAGCGCTTACAGTTTTGTTTAGTCGCTCGCGTTGTTCATCTGTTTTTGGATTGCTGATACAATCGTCGTCATCTTCGTCTTCTTCCGGGTTGTATCTCTCTGCAGAAACAGACTGTCTCCTAGCATAACGACCGCTGCTTGTCTTTGGTTTGAAGGCCTTCCTCTCAGGCTCGCCCGCCTCGTCGTCATCTTCAACAATAATGTACATGGGCACGTCTTTAGGCCGTCGAACCTCTCTCTGTTTAGTGAAGTAATCTACAGCGAAATCATACAGATCCCCGGGCCGCTCTTTCAGCACGGCCACGGTAAAATCCCGCAGTAGATCTCCAAGACCGTCTGGAATATCTAAATTCATTTTGCTGTGGCCCCCACGAATTGAGCGGAACTGTGATAGCGTCAAAGATTGAGAGGGTCTTGGAGCTTGTTGGGCGGGGTAGTGGTGGAATGCCCACAGCGGGCGCGGAAAGAAATAAACACTTGTCGGACGTCAATCGATAAGAATCGACCAGAGAATGCGTGTCTGCAAGTGACTGCGATCAGTGGAGATCAATTTGTGGTGATTTTTTTTTTCGTTGAATAATGACAGAAGTGGGGGCTGTGCACTTAAACAAATACCTGTATGTGAATAAAATGACAGTCGTGTGTGCTCTGATGTCCTTAGTGTGATAGATTATTCTAAATTGACATAAAGATCGTGATTTCTCCGCAAAGTATATACCAGTAAGGGACTGAGCCCTGTTTTGTGTCCTCAAAATGGCAACATTTTATTAAGAGCGTACGTTTCTTCAAATTTCATTACGTCGAAACTTGTACCACGAAATATTATGTCGTTGTCCATTCACTTAATGTATTCCTTTTCTGTCGGCATTAATGTTTTAGGTTTCTGTCCATACTAAGATATTCGTCTTCTGCTCATATTAATATATTCGTTTTTTGTCCACACTAAGTTTTTAGTGTTTTATTCACATTAATATATTAATTTTCTTTCCACATCCACAGTAGTAGTCTTCTTTCCACGTTAGTACAATATATTTTTCTTATCTCACTAATACACTAGTTTTCTGTTCCACATAAATATATACGTATTTCATCAATAATAATTTATTCGTTTTCTGTATACATTAATATATTCGTTTTCTGTCGACGTTAGTATATAGGCCTACCTTTTTTGTACACATTAACACATTAGTTTTCTTCACCATTAATATACTAGTTTTCTGTCAACATTAATATATTTGTTTTTATCCATATATATGTAATAGTGTTCTGTTCAGTATGTTAAAAAACAGCTTCCATTGCTAGTATTGACAGAGGTTGTCGATGACAGTTTTAGAGCTAATATTCAGTAGTAAACTGTTGTAAATATGTCCTGCTCAATATTCAGTAGTAAAATGTTGTAAACATGTCCTGTTCAATATATGATAGATGATGCTAACTATATGAACCATCTAATAGAAGAAATATCTGCTTCATAAATATTTGATAATTTTACAAAGTTTCCTGATAATAGAAGGACGATGTTAGATGGCCGCTAGAAAGGTGGGTAGATAACTTGTGATAAGATACAGTGTGCTATTGATGTCCCATCCAACGCAGCGTCAAGATGATGTTGAACACGGACAACGCAGCGTCAAGATGATGTTGAACACGGACAACGCAGCGTCAAGATGATGTTGAACACGGACAACGCAGCGTCAAGATGATGTTGAACACGGAACCAACAGACATTGTTTATTGATGTTGACCAAAGTACAAAGTTCTGTAACTTGTGCTTAAACAATATGTTTTCCAATAAGCCAAGAGACAGTAATACATTGCTAGTCTCTTTAACATTACAGTTTCATGTTGCGAAAAAACTGAGAACAAGAGAAAGCTGTTTATTCGCATAAAACCAGAGAAACTGTTTATAGACTAATAAGAGTACATGTATAATTATTGGAATATTGTATTAGTATAGAGAAGAGACGTGTGTTGAGATACTTGCACTGTGACAGAGAAAATTGTTCAGATACTTGCACCAGGACAGATCAATTTGTTCAGATACTTGCACTGTGACAGAGAAAATTGTTCAGATACTTGCACTAGGACAGATCAATTTGTTCAGATACTTGCACCAGGACAGATCAATTTGTTCAGATACTTGCACTGTGACACATACATTTTATCAGATACTGCACTAGAACAGAGACATTTGTTGAGATATTTCCCCTATGACAGATCAAGTTGTTCAGATAGTTTGCACAATGACAGAGAAATATGTTCAGATACTTCTACATTGTCAGATCAATTTGTTCAGATACTTGCACTATGACAGAAAATTTGTTGAGATACGTGCTCTATGACAAAGAAATGTGCTGAGAAAATTGCACTAGGAAAAAAATGTGTTGAGATACTTGCACTACAAAAGACAAATATGTTGAGATACTTGCACTAGAAATGACAAATGTGTTGAGACACGTGCACTACAAAAGACAAATATGTTGAGATACTTGCACTAGTACAGAGAAATGTGTTGAAATACTTGCATTAGGACAGAAAATTTTGTTCAGATACTTGCAATATCACAGATAAATTTGTTCAGATACTTGTACTATGACAAAGAAATTTGTTGAGATACTTGTACTACCTTAGAGAAATATGTTGAGATACTTGCACTAGTACAGAGAAATGTGTTGAAATACTTGCACTAGCACAGAGAAATGTATTGAAATGCTTGCACTATCTTAGAGAAATGTGTTGAGATACCTGTATTCGCACAGAAACGTGTGTTGAGATACTTGCACAAGGAAAGACAAATGTGTTGAGATACTTGCACAAGGAAAGACAAATGTGTTGAGATACTTACACTATGAAAGACTTATTTGTTGAGATACTTGCACTAGGATAGAGAAAATTGTTGATATAATAGTACACATTTTGAGAAAATACAATTGTTGAGATGTCTGTACTAGAAAATAGTTCATTCCCCGTTAATTAATAACTACACCAGTTTCTTAGGTCGGTCTTCCATAAGTTCCACGAAATAAAGAAACAATTTATTAATTGTGTTGATTGATCTGGTGTCTGTACCCCCTTTCAACAATCCTTACACCTGACTGTGCTCATATATTCACAAAGATGGTATCATTTTACACTTAGTGGCAATTGTTAATGTCAGGACCATTGGCATCATCAAGGCTGCGATTGCGCATACTGCAAATAGAAAGACATATTATTGGTTATCTATTTAATTTGAGGAAATATATCATCAATAATTCGACATTATAAGAACTACATGTGTTTGTTGATTTTTATACGACTTCGTCTTCTTCTTCTTTCTTCAGTCAGTTTTCAGGTCACAGTGCGAATATGAACTGTGTAATTCTCTTCAGTTCATATATGACACCCCTTAGGTTTGGAAGAAAAAAGCCATTCCCAGTAGATGTTTCTCCCTCTCGTCTTGATAAAGTGACAGGTATGCAATGTATTCTGCAGTCTCTTGGTTCAGTTCACAGTTGTACAGAGCCGTTTTGATAATTTTCAACTTTCTGAACATGTGACTTCTCAATCTGTTGTGGCCAATTCGTAGTCTTAAGATAATGGTTTGTTCCTTGCGTGATATCTCATAGTAGAGGTAATTTAGTTCTACATTTGGGTACATCTGCTTCCTCTGTTTCTTATATTCAGCTTTTATCACAGTTTTACATTCACAGTATGTAATATTACTGCTTATTTGATTTAATACGACTACAACAGATATTTTACTAATGTTACATCAACTCTATTGGGGGGGGCGCGTAGCGCAGTGGTTAGCACACTTGCTTCGCATATGAGTAGTTCTGGGTTCATTTCTCAGTTGAGTCGTAAATGTTTTGCAGATGGCAACGTCTCAAGGGCCGAGCCAGCCTTAAATTAGTATCGGATTAATCCGGGAAGTAAAGGCTGGGAAGGAGAGGAGTGGCTACCGCCCTCATATAGCAGAGCCATTAAAATGTGAGAATCTTACACCCCAACGGCATTACTAAATTCTATGGGTTGACCTTACTTACATCAAATCTACATTAATATATGGCTCAAATAGATGAACGAATAAACAACTAGCAGACGTATTTGATGCTGAGGTGTTCTGTCTATATATACTAGTAGGGAGAATTTCATCGGGAAAAAAAACAAATAAGTTCTGAATATAACATTTAATATGTAAAAATAACTATTAAAAGAAATACAAATTAAACAAATAAATAATCGTGTACGTATAAAGAGGCATGATATCTTGTTGAAGACCTTACGTAAAGATAGAATTTAGAGAAGGCGAACAAGAGACAGAGATAAAAGTGGACAAGAAACATGAGATGGACAAGATATAGTCTAGTAGGGTTATGTCTTTCTTTCTTTTCGTGTTATACCCCTTGCATCTAGCGTTAGGGGTAGAGGAGTACGCTGGAGACGGAATTTCTGTGTACTTCATATATGTTTGTTTTCTTTGATTATTTTATTTATGTAATCCATCTTTTGCACGGTCTCCCCGTGACATTATAGTAGGGTATACCACCAATACAATAGATATATTATGTCGTAGGTCATTTGAACCAACCTTCGATGTAGTAGCGGCAGTTGATGCTGATGTGATTCCTCTGTGTTATTTCCTTCTTCTCCCCCCCCTCCGCGGTGTTCATGGGACGATTAAGAGAAAGGATAGAGAGAAAGGTAGAGATGGGCACAGAAAGAAGAACAGCAAAAATTACAGATACAGAGAAGCAGATGCAAATGAAAGTGTAAGGTTAGATACAGGAACATAGCCCGAGAAAGAGGGCCACAAAATCA
This sequence comes from Meghimatium bilineatum, assembly GCA_034231615.1. Lineage (NCBI taxonomy): Eukaryota > Metazoa > Mollusca > Gastropoda > Stylommatophora > Philomycidae > Meghimatium > Meghimatium bilineatum. The sequence goes on along the minus strand of CM067298.1, from coordinate 21,788,731 downwards.
AAGAATGCAATGAAGAAAAATTAAAGACAAATAAATAAAGATACATTTTGAAAAGAAGCTGTAATGGTCTTAAACACATTTTCTTCACGCTATGTTTTTAAAAAAATATATTTTATGATGAAAGGCCGTTCTTTTCAACCTCGGACATTGATTAAATTTAGTTATATAAGAGATGAGTCATGTCATGTTGTTATATCAGAGATGTGTCATGTCATGTTGTTATATCAGAGATGTGTCATGTCATGTTGTTATATCAGAGATGTGTCATGTCATGTTGTTATATCAGAGATGTGTCATGTCATGTTGTTATATCAGAGATGTGTCATGTCATGTTGTTATATCAGAGATGTGTCATGTCATGTTGTTATATCAGAGATGTGTCATGTCATGTTGTTATATCAGAGATGTGTCATGTCATGTTGTTATATCAGAGATGTGTCATGTCATGTTGTTATATCAGAGATGTGTCATGATGTAATTTAGTTATATCAGATATATGTCATGTAATGTAATTATGAGAGATGTGTCCTGCTATAATTTAGTTATATAAAAGATGTGTCATGATGCCATTTAGTTATATCAGAAATGTGACTACACATAATAATTAACACCGTGGTTTAGGTAATGCTGTCAGCATGGCGCTATAGTTTTCTTTCACAACCAGTGCAAACATTGTGCACAGCTAATTGACACACACACACACACACTCATCTGACATTCTTAACATTTATGAATATTTGATGTACACACTCTCACATAAAATGGTTAACAGACACGACACACACAAATGACACACACTCACATAAAATTGATAACATACATGACACACACACTCACTCACATAACATTGCTCACAGACATGACACACACACTAACTCAAAAACATTGTTAACATAAATGGCTAATTGACACACGCACACACACACACATAGCATTTTTAACAGGCTGACTAATTCATACACACACATTCACTTAACATTGTTAGCAGAAATGGCTGAATCACAAGCATGCACACACGCACACGCGCACACACATACACATACCTGCAGTATTTAGCTGACAGATGAATGAAGAACAATGACATATATTCAAGAGTTAAAATGAAGTAGAACACAGGAACACACACGAGTTTAACGTATTCATTAAGATGTCTTCGTCAAGATCAAATCAGTTGGAAGTCGCTGTTTCTTATGTTGGCCGCCATTAAGCATTTCCACGTGCATCATAATGTTTAATTTTTACTCGTGCTCGACACTATTCAACAGTAGCCTCTTCTTCCTTGCTCGTTCTCAAACTCCTGCTGGTGAGAAGGTTTAGTCCAAAGAACATAATGTCATGTGTCGTACAGTTCGGATGTGGTACCGCAGAAAACAAATGACTAAATGTAAGTACAGCGCCAGGTCATAATGCAACGACTAAAACTGATGTGATCTTTACGAAGACATTTCACATAGGATGACATTGTCAGGCTTCTTATTGAGGCGACTGAAGAACTAGTATATTTATTTAACAGCAACTTAATAACTGGTATCTGGTGTGAAAACTGGTTGTATAGATACTTGCTGCTTGATACCAAAACTGGTTGTACAGCTACTTGGTGTTTAATACCAAAACTGGTTGCACAGCTACTTGCTGCTTGAAACCACAAATGGTTGCACAGCTACTTGCTGCTTGAAACCACAAATGGTTGCACAGCTACTTGCTGCGTGAATCCACCACTAGTTACACAACTACTTGCTGCTTCATACCAAAACGGGTTGTACAGCTACTAGGTGCTTGATACTAAAACTGATTGCACAGCTATTTGCTGCTTGATATCAAAACATAAACCTGGAAAGAATCAAACTAAGTTACAGGGACATCGAATAATAACAATAAAGAATACTATTACTAAACTGCTGGAAAAGATCATTGCCAAAAAAAAGACATACTTGCTTGAACAATTGGTACTTCTGCCTCATATAATCATATTTGGAGGATGTCTCTCAAACAGAGATATAGTGTGTAAACATGACCTACTGCGGTATAGGAAGACCTCTTTACAGAAAGTAAACAAGCCATAATTCGCTACCTTTTGATTATTGTCGTGATTTTCATTTGTCACTATTTATATACTTGGAATAGCCTTGGATATTTTCGGAATGTATTCTCATCAGTGGTCTCATTTTCTGGTAAACAGGATGTAATCCAAATAACGGAATGTAATGTTTAATTGTTTACATCTTGGTTGAACTTCATACGCCTTCAGCCCAACTCATCCAACGTCTGCAAGAGTCTTCGTTCTTATTATTATTTCTCTCATTAGATATCATCCAAATAGTTTCCTTTTGTGACCGCCCCCCCCCCACCCCGACACACACACACAGGATCCGTGGTCCACCAATTTTCTTTTTCTTTTTGACATCCCAGCAAAACTTTAAAAGTGGCATCATATGACATACAGTGAAAACCACTGAGTTATATCGTTTCCTACCACCACGAAAACATCAATTTGTGTTATCAAGGTAAATTGTAGTGTATTAGCTATTCATTAAACTCTCCCTAGCTTATATATATGGCATTTGCAACGGTGCATTTTTCGGCATAATTTTGTTTGCTTTTATACACGAATGAATTAGAGAAGCTTAGTAGAGCATGACTGCCAACGATATACGACCTACTGGATAATGGAAATAAAACATTCCTAATGACTCACTTGATTATTCCCTTGAGTTTCACTGATCATTATTATTATACTTTGTGTGACAGCTAACGCAAATCAAGGGAATAATAAAGTTAGTCATTTTAGTAGTTTGGATTTTCCATTAGCTAATAGGTTTTATACTGGAGAATTACTGTTGACAGAGTAGATTTACTATCAGTGGAGGAAGTTACTATAGTTTGTTCAATAATTCATGTTACTCTAAAACTAGTTTTTCTCTCCAAAACTACTTGTTTGATTGAAAATATCTTTCGGATTCAACTTGAAATGTTCCACACCATATGAAATTATTTTTTGCCCTTAAAAATGCAACTGGATCAAAATATTTTCTCTATAAATTATACATTTATAAAGGTTTTGTACACAATGTGCAATGTTTTTACAGTACCGCCGATTCTGTCAACAGTCCCTGTTGATGAGGGAAAATAAGTCTTATTTCTTTTTATTTGCTCTTCAACTCTTCATTTACTCTGATATCATCATCAAGTACCGTGCCGAATGGTGTTGGCGATCATATTTCTCCATCTACATCGATCTCCCATATATATCATCATCTATGTTGGTGTCGTCAATTGAAGTCATTTAGTCAAACTGTCCAATATCTTTTCTCTAGGTCTTCCCCTTGATATTTTTCCTTTCTATCTTTCTTGTTGTCACTATATTCTTAATGCCTTCCTCTTCTCATTATGTGTTCAATAAATGTTGACTGCCGTTTTATTATATTATCAATAATGCATCTTTTCACATCCGTCCTTCTAAGACATTCATCATTCGTAATCTTTGCTGTCCAAGGAATGCGCAACTTTCTTCGAATAAACCAAATTTCCTCTGCCTCCAAAGAGTTTTGTAATGTTTTATTTATTGTCCATGTTTCACCTCCATAAAGTAACACTAGTTCAAATAGCATTTGAGAACACGTTTTCTAGTATCCATCTATATGACTTGTTGCATAGAATATTTTTTCTCTTATGGAATGCTGCTTCTGCTTGTCTTATTCTGCTTATAATTTCGGTCTTGCATTTACCATCTGAAGTCATTAATTCTCCTAGATATTGGAAACCATTCACCTGTTTTTAAGTTTTTCTCAGATAATACTATTGTGCTATTTGGTGGGATACTATTTCCTGATATTACCATTGTCTCTGTCTTTTTTATGTTTAAACTAAAACCTTTTGTGCACTTTCTGTCACCGTCCTGTTTAACAGATCTTGGAGATGTTCTTGACTTTCTACTATCGATACAGTATCATCTGCATATCGTAGATTATTGATAATGTGTCCTCCTATTTTAGAGACTGGCACATTTTAAATTGATCTCAAGATATTCTCGCTCTGACTCAAGGAATAAATATACTGACAAATTAAAGGCACGATAAAAATAAGTAGACGTCATCAGCGACAAATTTTTCTCTCGAAACAGATGAACTTTATTGTTAACATCAAGTCAACCTACTATGGTGCGGAATCACGATTCATATGAGTGGGTATATGTCGCCGTTTGTCGCTTATTTAGAGATTTCATTGTTATTGACAGACTTTGTGAATTTATGTGACATGAATATCTTCATTCTTTTCATTGGTCATTGTGATGTGTTATGAAGATTATCACCAATGAAAAGCACGAAGATACTGACGTATGCGGTATGGGAGATACATTGTGGGCTGTATTTTTTTGTTGGATGAACTAAATGTTTCATTTAAAAATAACAGCTACATTTCAGTTTACTCAAAAGTGTATCGCATATTCGACACGTTTTTATTGTGGTATCTTGTTCGATTTAGTCAATTTATAAATGTAGTTAAGGGTTTATTACAAAATATGTTAAGAGTGTAAATTCACTACTATATAAAATCTGGCTATACAATTGTACAGTTACATGTGCAGAGAAGCTAGAAGAGGTTGTTTATATTATGACATACACAATCAGAAAAACAGAACTCAGGATATTCTCGGTTTACATAATATGTCATACCTGTGGATAAAACATGAATGTAATTATGTAAATCATAAACGACAGCACGGTTGGAAAAGAAAAACTGACGATTTCGAAAAAGTTGTTATTGTACGTGAGATGCTTAAAATGTTTCGGGCAAATGATGTAACACTACGTAAACTGAAAGTTCGTCTGCGCAGTCATTGTGATATTAATATTTGTAAAACAGCAGTCTGGAGGATTGTTAGGGGCATTGGTTTCAATTTTCGGAAATTTCTTACATTCATGAATATATTATGTGAGAAAACACACATCATACCTGCCCGATGCAAATATCTGAGACAGATAGGTAACCGTAGGATGGAAGATTATCACATAGTATATCTGGATGAATTGTGGATAAATACTCATCATACATTTGATAAAGAGTGACAATCACTTGCCGGAATTCGCCTTTGTGTCGCCGGGGTCCAAAAGGGGAGCAAAGAATAGCAACACTGTTTACCTTCCACGCATGTCGTAAAAGGCAACTAAGGAGGTTATGGGATGGAGTTGGCTGTTCCATCCCATATAGGGTCAGTGACCCAGAGCCATGCTGAAGTCGGATGTGTCAGGCCGAAAAGCGCAGATGTCGCAGCAATGCTGTAAACCATGACACAGCGCATTCCGTTCTCTGGACTACATCCTATTATCTGCAGGAGTTTGAGAACAAACGCAGAAGAAGAAGACTTGCCGGAACTAAGAAAAGGGAATACTTACTCAATGTAATAAGTCATTATATAGTAACGCAAATGGTCGTGTCAGTGGATCAGAACTTATTTTTAAAGCATTATCTATAAATGGTAGAGACTACCAAACCGAAATTGATAGAATAATTTTCAGGAATTGGTTAGTGAACTCACATCTACTAGCTCTGGATAGGCCGTCATGTACTGTTATGGACAATGCCTCCAATTATACCGTAGTAGCGTATAAAGAAAAAATTCCCATTTCATCAAGCACACAATAAGAAATCATGACATGGCTTGCAAAAGAAAATATTTCTTTTATCTGAAATAAATTCAAACAAAAGTTGTTAGAACTTGTGCGACGGACAAAGACTTTTGTAATTGAGAAAATCATCTCTGAGCATACTTCTCTGCGGCTACCATCTTATCGTTTATATCTCATTCCATGTGAACTTGTGTGAGCTGCAATCAATAGTCAAATTGCCATATCAAACAAGACTTTTAAACTTTGTGATGTAACAAACATAACACGCGATGACTTCACACAAATAGATATCGAGCTCTTTTTCTTTCTTTCTTTTCGCTTTATACACCTCACCAATATGCCCTGCAGCGTCAGGGGTGGAAGATTTCTCTTGAGATGACATTTTTGTGTGCTTCATGTAGGTTTGTTTTCACTGACTCTTTTATTTCTGTAATTCATCGTTGGCAAGGCCGTCCCCTGCCTTTGTATCGATCGTGTCTGTATAGTAATGCCTTTTTAGGGGCGATGTCTGATGTAATTCTGGAAGCTTGCGAAAACCACTTAATATGTTGTAATTCTTAATTTGACTAAGTCTTCTGATGCAATCGTTGATTGACATTGTGTTTGTTATTGAGTACTTGAAAAAAATTTGAGCATCATGTGCTTCAAGAGGAAGAGACATATTGGCAACGAAATGGTTTAGCCGATCTTTTCGAGTCTTCTGAATCCGAATAAAATAGTTGATGTGCCAATCTTTGTTGTTCTCGTATCGACCAAATATCTAACAATATCATACTTGTAGTAAAATCAACTGGTAAATTATTGTTTTGTTTATCACAACGATGTGTTTAGTCACATTTATTTATAGAATTATCAAATACACATATCCCTCTTTAACACCAATGCCACAAGAAAAACAAGACAATTTGATCATCAAAGATGCAAAACAACTGTTTTTTTTCATACACTCTAGAAGTAATGATCGCATTTCCTATTATTATATGTAGTTAGAATAAGCCTTAGTATCAACAATTTTGTATATTACCGTAAAATGTAAGTGCCATGTTTTTTGCTTCTTATGCAATACTATAAAGCAAAACAAAAGTTTTGTATATTTTTGCAATTTGTCTATCAATTTGTAAAATATGAATTATTATGGGTCGTGTAGTGTATAAGACTAACTGCGAAATATGGTTGCTATGCACCAAGTAGTTTTCGTGGAAATTAAGCTCAGGTGAGTAACATGAATTATGAAACGTACTATATAATGTATTTACCAACTCATGCAACGACTTAATGATACCGCTATAAAGTAGGCATTGCCACCAATAAGCCACATAAAGCAGGACCACATTATTGCTTAGCTATGAATTTATTGCACATATACATAGTTTGTGGAAGAGTTTTTTTTTTTTAACCTTAACCAACATTTGACATTTCCGTACCATAAACGATCAATAATTTCTTCCTACCGTTGTTTTTCAAGAATCAAGAGAATAATTATCAACATTTTTTCTCAGCGAGAAACAAACACTCTGTACAACAGCGTCGACGGCAAAAGTACTGCCATTGCTAATATATCTTACTTTATTTTTCTGAGAATTTTTGAAATGAGCTGATGTTTCCTTCCTTTAAGACATGAACTTTCCAGCCGAGTGTTCATCGATCGCGACACTTGGCGCTGGTTTAAAATCCAGAATCCATTAGCTACAACAGGTCCACCGTAACCTTTCGACTGTTAAAGGCAAATACTAACTTTCTCCGCGTTATTGCGAGAGGCTACTCCCTCCGAACTTTATATTAGTCACTTTCTGCATCGTTTGTTTCTTCAACCAATGAAACAATGTGGAGTAACATTTCGTAGAGGAACACAATAGCGTAATTTTATGTTGCTGTGGAAAAAGTATATAAGGTGATATAAGATATTGGACAGTTTGACTAAATAGCTTCGATTGACGACACCATCAGAGATGATGATATTTATAAGAGTTCGATATACATGGAGAAATATGATCGCCAACGCCATTCGGCACGGCACGTGATGATGATGTTGAAAAAGTTACCGGTCTACCAGACTGGGAACGCATAGGTATTAGGTATGTTGATTATCCTCTTCGCACACCGAAAATGTTTATAGGAGTTCATAGATTTCCACTTCAGTAAATCTCCCAGGGTATAACGGCTAGTGGTGCCGGTTCTATATTTGTTCAATGCTATTTTTGAAATCGTTGCTAGGTGCCCTCCACAGGCTACGCCTATCATCATTCCCAAATAGCGCATTCTCGATATTGACTCATGCTCGTGTATCTTAGAATTCTCAGATACTGCTGAATCACGAAAAGAACTGAGTCTATAGGCTGATTATCTATTATGGCTAGCTAATATGTCAGCCCGTTCGCTTCCATCCACACCAGCGTATCCGGGGGCCATATAAGACTGATTTTTCAGTAAGGCTTGTATTTTATAGTTCTCTATATTATGATTCCAACCATCCTCAAAGTACATCATCTGATTTGAATTTCTGACTCATTCATTGAGTCACTTAGTATGCACGTACTTACAATAGGCTTGCAATTCCAGCTAGTTTAGTAACTGCGTTACGGTAAACACTTCCATCTTTAGACTGCTTGTTCTCCATCGAGACAAGCACCGTGTAGAGGTGATGGGGCTTAGTTCAGCCATCAGGGGCTGGAAACTAAGACTGGTCGGGCAGTCCCACTCGAGCAGGACCATAGTCCTGCCCTAGTAAGCAGAGTGCTGAAGACGGAGGCATCCAGCCAAAAGGCGCACAGATAATCAGGATGCCACGCACAAAACACAATGGAAACATGTCTACATCTATAAATAGTTATGGTGCCTACTCTGTGGCGGACGTTCAGGCAGGGACGGTGCCGGGCCCTATACATCGAAAGGGCCCAACCTCAGTTACTGGAAGTCCTTCTCAATTGCCCCGAGGAGCCAGGAGGCAAGGGAATAGAGCTACTGGCCAAACAAACAAACGACCAATAAAAATAATGCACTGGAATGCTGAGGGTGTCAACAGTAAAAGAGATGGATACAGCAAAAAATTGGAACTTGAAAATGTCCTCAGTGAAGAACAAGTTAACATATGCTGTATCCAAGAAACACACCTCAGCAGCGACATATCCTTCAAAATCAGAGGCTACCAGTGCTACCGATATGACCGAAAGGACAAGCGAAAGGGTGGAATTCTGACACTTGTTAAAAACAATATCAGCGCATGTCAGCTGGAAGTATATATGGAAGGGGCAGAATACCAGATGCTCCACCTAAAAACAGACAGTGCAGAATTCCATCTCCTGAACTACTACTGCCCAAATGATAAACCATTGGCACTAGACACAATTCCAGACAAAGAGAGACTTATGGTGTGTGGTGACTTCAACAGCCACTCTCAGAGCTGGGGCTACGATCATATCGACAAGAGAGGTGAGGACTCGAGAGCTGGCAGGATGAAAATAATCTCATCCTTATTAACCAGCCAGCAGACTCGCCAACCTTCTACTCGAGAGCATGGCACACCACCTCTACACCAGACCTGGCATTCCACTCACCAGGCTTGGAATGGAACATCACACGTGTTGTTGGAAAGCAGCTTGGAGGTAGTGACAACAGACCAGTATTTCTGGAAATCCACAATGAATTTACCAAGGACAGCAGCACGCTCACTAGGTGGAACTATAAAAGGGCAGACTGGAAAATGTACCAGCATTTAACCAGTGTTCTAGCTAAGGACATGAACTTGGACAAAGACATCAATAGAGCAGTGAGTGAATTTAATAGATGTATACTACATGCTGCTAGTAAAACCATACCCAGGGGGGTACGCAAAAACTACAAACCCTACTGGAATGATGAACTGGAAAAGCTGCAAAATGAGATGGAAACATCTAGACAGCAGGCTGAGAACAGACCTAGCCAAGAACATCACAACAAATATCAGCAAACAACGGCTAAATTTCAAAGAGCCAAGTTACAAGCCAGACGGAGCAGCTGGAAAGAAAAAAAACAGAGTCGCTGAACCTAGAAAGAGATACTAGGAAATTATGGAAACTTGTAAAACAACTAAATGATGAAGGTACAGGGAGAAATACCAGGATCATCTTTATAAAGATAGAAACATTTTAACAGGTAAACATGCAGCTGATTACTTTGTAGATTCCTTTGCAGAAGACAATAACGTCAAAGTCAGCCCAGACAAACAACAGGAGGTTCGAGAGAACCAGCAAAACATTGGACAAGGCGAACCTATACCTGAAGTCATGGAGGCACCAATCACAATGAGAGAACTGGAGCATGCAATATCCAAATTGAAAATGAAAAAGTCCCCTGGAGCTGATGGAGTGTCCAATGAAATGATTAGAAACCTGGGAATTGCAGCAAGGGCAAAGCTACTGCAGATCTTTAACACAAGCTGGTCCACAGGTAATGTACCACAGCCGTGGAGAGAAGCAATAATGATACCACTCCTCAAATCAGGAAAAGATGGCAACACAGTTTCCATCTACAGGCCCATCAGCCTCACAAGCTGTCTATGTAAAACAATGGAACGCATTATCAATCTTAGGATGCAGTGGTACCTTGAAAGTGAAAACCTTCTGGTATCACAGCAAGCAGGTTTCAGACAGTGCTACTCTACTGAAGATCAGGCAACCTACCTCTCCCAAGAGATTGAGGATGCCTTCCAAGAAAAGAAACTGGTACTAGCAGCATGGATAGACCTCAGGAAAGCATTTGATAAGGTCTGGAAAGAAGGGCTCCTAAAGAAATTGCGAAATTGCAGGGTTAGCTCAAGAATGTACAAATGGGTAAAAACATACCTGCATAATAGAAGAGCCAGGGTACAATTAGATGGTCGCAAGAGCAAGAAAGTTCTACTGCGTCATGGAGTCCCCCAGGGAGGAGTCCTGTCACCCACACTTTTCTTGGTTTACATAAATGACCTAGTTGCTTAACTACCACACGGGATCAAAGTGGCAATGTATGCTGATGACCTGGTGATCTGGTGCACGGAAGAACATGCAACAGTGGCCACTAAACAAATACAAAGAGCTATCGATGCCCTAACCTTATGGGCAAATAGATGGTGCGTCAGCATTAACACAGATAAGTGCAGCACTACACACTTTACCCTCTCACCAAAACAAAAAGCTGGTCATATCAAAATAGATGGAGAGCTCTTGAAAGAAGACAAACAACCCACATACCTCGGAGTTACTTTTGATGATAAGCTGACATGGAAGCAGCACATAAACAAAGCAACAACAAAAGCCAGGAGGAAGCTAGCTATCCTGAAAAAACTAAGTGGAACCAAATGGGGAGCCAGTGGAAATATACTCAGTAAAGTTTACCAGCAAGGCATAAGACCACACCTGGAATATGGTTCAGCTGCGTGGTGTCCTGCATCAAACACCACATTACAAGATCTAGATAAAGTGCAAAACCAGGCACTTAGAATAATGTTGGGAGCAATGAAATCAACACCAATAGCAGAGATGCAGAAAATGGGAAGAATGCAAACACTTGGCGAACGCAGAGACACAAAAGTACTAACTCAAGCAGAAAAGTTTCAGTGTATGCCAAGTCATCCAATGAAGGAAAGATTCCAAAATCTAGCAATGGGACGACTGAAAAGGAGCAGCTTTATCCACCAAGCTAAACGACTCCGTAGACAACTTACAGACCTACCTGAAGTTGACAGCCCCTTAACGTCTGTACCAGAACAAACCCCGTGGAGTGAAAGACATGGAATGCCAATATAAATTCAGACCCATGTGAAAGGAATACTAAGCGAGGACGAACAGAACAGTGTGCAGCGAATGACAGTCACCCTCAGTTTCCTGGATGAGGAATATCCACAAGATATATGGGTCAGAGTATACACAGATGGGTCAGCACAGAATGCTGTGAGGAATGGAGGTGCAGGTGTATATATAGAATATCCACACAAGCCTAGAGATACAATCAGAACACCGACAGGAACATTCTGCAATAATTATGATGCAGAAATCCAGGCAATTAGTGTGGCAGCTAAAAAACTGCTGAACTCCAACTCTGGCCTACAGCCTGTGGTATTGCTGACAGATGCAAGGTCAGTGCTTCAAGCTCTCCAGTCTGGAAAACTAACAGACTTAAAAAAACTACTTAGCGAATTGTCTTACGCTAGGGTAACCATGCAGTGGATACCCTCTCACTGTGGAATACCAGGAAATGAAAAAGCAGACCAACTGGCTAAGGAAGGTGCTGCCGAAGACCAACCAGATATACCAATCACCTACCATCAGAAAAAAACAGATGATAAAGTCAATAAGAAAGCCACAAACACCAACACAAGATGACTATCACATTATGAACATATCAGAACAAGTTATAATTCTACGTCTCAGAACAGGACACAACCGACTCCGCAGTCACATGTATACAAAGTTCAAGATTGGCAACACGGCCATGTGTACATGTGGACAGGCAGCACAGAGTGCCAAACATATACTTCAAGAGTGTTCTGAGCATGAAACGCTGAGGCAGACATATTGGCCAGAGGAAACAACACTGGAATCAAAGCTCTATGGGACACTTTATGAACTACAAAAGACAGTGAGTTTTATTAAGGAGACAGAATTACAGATATAGACATGTTTCAAGTGAACGAAAGAAGAAGAAGAAGAAAGACTGCTTGTTGTAGCGGTAGATGCATCAATGTACTGTTCTTCCTTGTGATCTGGCAGTAATAACTCATGCGCTCCACTTGTGGTAGATGACAGAATCATTCGTGTAAATGACAACATCTGTATCATCGGCATTTTCGCAGATGAAAGCCTTGATCTCAGCATCCATGCTCCTAGGGCTACATTCCTTGCACCCTCTGTTGAGTGTAGCACCCTCTGCCTTGACTGCCTCCTGAAAGGAGTTGCCATTCCTCGCCAGAATTGATGCATTTTGATGCGCAAATATGTTTTACGGTACCATCAGAAGTGGGTGATTTGTGTCAGAATTATCAGATATGCACAGGCATACCACTTATCAATTGTTAGATATGCTCGGAAAATCAAGAAGAAGGAACCTCATAGTCACGCAGGGTGTGTACCTGTTGCAACCAATGATCATACGCATCGCTTCGTTTTGAAATCTCTCCACTCTCTCAATCTGTGTTTGAATGGGATGGGGCGATAGTGGCACCCATGAGAAGATACTTTTAGCCCATTCTGCATTGCTTGGACAGTTATCTTCGGATCATTTCCTTTCATATACCACGATATAATCTGCAGCAGACAATGACCTACATACTCCATCAAGCTGCTGCCGTGTGATAGCCAAGGTGTATGTAATGAATAATACAGGTGATATGGGAGATCCATTTTGTGGACTTGGTCGTATTTTATGGGTTTAAATGTACAACAACCACACATGAGAGCCACCTTCATCTCGAGCAACGCTGTTGATATCTATCTAACGATGAAAGGGTTAACATAGAAAGACAAGAGCATGTTGACAAGGTACTCACACGGCACCGTGTTGTAAGAATAATCGCGACAGCACATGTTTCCTGACGTTCATGGAAGACCTCGAAGGCTATAACAGCGGCATTGCGCCATGTTTCTTTCTGGCGCCTATAGCCTCGAAGTGTGTCCGGAAAAGTGCGGCTCTCTTCCAGGGAGCAAGAAAGATGTCCTACGACCATCTTCTCAATACGTTTCCCTATGGTGTCACTCTCCTTAAGAATGGTCCTCATACCGTATACCGTCAGGGCGGTGTACCGTGACCATTTAAAATTGGCCTGGACTGTCTCTAGAGTGATATGTATGCTCTCATTTCACTCCAACTCTGAACATAGACCAGATAGCGTGGAAATAATCTACTGCCTGACATCTGGGTCGTTTAGATTCATCTGTTGAAAGCAATGTTCAAGGAATGTTTTCTCCTTGTCTTTGATTGATTTCTGTTCTGTCATGTCAGATCAGTACATTGAAAATTAGGGATAAGGAGTCTATGGGCATTATGTTCATTCTCCGCTGACAACAACAGAATGTCTTAAGAGATTTGTCTGAACCGATCTTCTTGCAGAATTAATTCCACCTTTCTTCCTTGGCGTAATGAATTCAGGTCTTGAAGAGTAACATAGTGTCATCTACAATTCTCAGAAGTTATTGAACAACTCAGTTGTCTAGAGAATGCTGTGGTCAGAGGAAACGAGAGAGCCGACTTATTGGCAGGCAATGCGGCGATAGACGGCACATTGCTGAGAAGAGATAAAGCAGACGAAATGAAAGCAGTACTACATTCATTTCAAGATGCAGATGATGTCAATGAGATTGAGAACGTACACATACAGTGTATGTTAGAAATGGGAGTATCTAGAGGTGAGGGAAGGAAAAGTAATTTTTTTGTAAAGTCTCGAAGATCACACAATCAACACCTGACCGGAACTCTGAGTCTACATACACTGGGATGGCTGCTGGAGCGGAGGGTGGAGTACTTATGGAAATGTCCCGCGTGCTGGGAAGCCAGTATCTAATCAAGAATCATCTACAATTCGCTTCAATGCCGTTATGCTATTGGATGCTTTCTACCACACCTTCACGACCTGTCGTTTCGTTCTCTATGTCGTCATTCCACCATAGTAGCTAGTTTAGCTCACTGCTTCTTGTATGCTTGACCAGCAGCGTGATGTGCCTTATTTTGTTCATAATGTCAAGGCCTGAGATATCATACTGGGAGGGTTATGGCACATTGATGCTATTTCCCATGGTTGTACGTCTTGGGCAGGGTAGTAATCAATGCCGTGATGTCATAACGCCTTCCACCTGCATAAAGGAGTAAAGGCGATGGACATCAGTGCCAGGTCTATGCTACTGGCTATGTCTCCAGATCAGCTGGTAGTCCAAGTTACTGTGCCATTATTGAAACACATGAAACCGGCAACTACTAATACGTCTTCGAAGTCTTCCCCTTGCTTGTTGGTAAAGCGGTTCCCACACTGTCTTCCTCAAGCATTGAAGTTTCCGCAAAAAGCAGTGTGCTTTGCTTAGTGCTCGAGCTAGCTCTGCCACATCGATTTGTCTACTTTGTCATTACGGGCATAACCGTTCACAATGATCATAGGCATCGGCACTTGTGTCCTGACAGCATACACTTGCATACTGGTACAGTTCCATCAAAAAGGGTCTGGCAGATAATGTGTGCGCTTTCTGTGCACAGATCCTATCATTTCGACGACGGTAACGGCGGAGAATATTTTATGGGAAATAATGCATGGCATGTTACTGTTTTCTTATCAAGAATTAAGAGCAATGAATTCCGTTCTCATCTACACATCATACTAACCAATAGGAGTGTGAGAACATACACAGTCGAGAGAACGAACCGTATTGGACACTATGATATTAGCTGGAGTAATAGAAATAATTTGTGATATTAGATGGAGTAATAGAAATAATTTGTCATATTATATCGAGTGACAGACGAATAATTTGTGGAATAATCAAGTGATTGGCGGAGAATTGATGTTACTACATGGAATGACAGACGAAGAATTGATGATATTAGATGGGATGACATACGAAGAATTGGTAATATTAGATGGAATGACAGACGAAGAATTTATGATATTAGATGGAATGACAAACGAAGAATTGGTGATATTAGATGGAATGACAGAGGAAGAATTGATGATATTAGCTGGAATGACAGACGAAGAATTGGTGATATTAGATGGAATGACAGACGAAGAATTGATGATATTAGAAGGAATGACAGACAAAGAATTTATGATATTAGAAGGAATAACAGACGAACAATTGGTGATATTAGAAATAATGACAGACGAAGAATTGGTGATATTAGAAGGAATGACAGGCGAAGAATTGATGATATTAGAAGGAATGACAGACGAAGAATTGATGATATTAGAAGGAATGACAGACGAAGAGTTGTTGATATTAGAAAGAATGACAGACGAAGAATTGGTGATATTAGAAGGAATGACAGACGAAGAATTGGTGATATTAGAAAGAATAACAGACGAACAATTGGTGATATTAGAAAGAATGACAGACGAATAATTGGTGATATTAGAAAGAATGACAGACGAAGAATTGATGATATTAGATTGAATGACAGACGAAGAATTGGTGATATTAGAAAGAATGACAGACGAAGAATTGGTGATATTAGAAAGAATGACAGACGAAGAATTGGTGATATTAGATGGGAATGACTGACGAAGAATTGGTGATATTAGATGAAATGATAGGCGAACAATTGCGTTCTTGAATTCTGCAAAAATAACCATAATTCTTGTTAGGACATCCCTCCTCCAGAGACAAAGTATGGCCGGAGTAAAGTTCACAAAACACTACTCGGCCAAAGATGCCATCTTAAGAATGTTTACATTCAGATTGATTTTTGTGCTCCCGTCGGGAAATGACAATCTGTTAATGAGCTTGTTGAGACAGAGAGAAGCGACAGCAGAAAGTGAAGGGAAGGTGAATGTAAGAGGATAATATGTTAGACGAGGAAGACAAACAAAGAGATGACATTTACAAGGAGGCAGATAACAATAGCGCTGGAAGACTTGGAAAGAGTACTGGAAAAGGAGTACTGGTAAGAGTAAACAGAAAAATACAAGTTGAGAGGATTGAGATTGGATCCAGGAGTACATGCTGAACAAGTTTCTTGTAATTTCTGATAGCAATATCGTTCTCTGAGAGCAAAGCATTGAAGTTAACAAGCTACTTTCTTCAATTTTCTGATAGCGGTGTTATTTTGTTCTGTTTTAACAACATCGTTTTTTTTCCTTTAAACTTTGTTCTAGAGAGCAGAGTCCAGTGTTTTTATCGACTTGTTTTGCAGTGTTCTTGAAATTTTCTAATTATTTATTTTATTGAAATAAAATCATTTTTGTCACTTATTTCACAAAACTGTAATTTTTGTTTGTTTTCTGTTTAATAGAACCATCGTTTCGGTGTTGCTTTATAAAACTGTGGTCTTTAATGTTTTAACAGAAAAATATCGTTTTGATTTGTAGAACTGCGTTTTTGTGGGGGTTTTTTGGGTTGGGGGGGGGGTGTTTTGTGGAGAAAACTACCATGTTTGTGTTATTTACGTCATAGAATGGTCGTTTAATTTTTTTATTATTTATAAAACCATCGTATTGGTGATATTTACTTAATAGAACTGCATTTTTATGTTATACAGTAGTAATATGCACCTTTCCACCTTTCCAGATAACAGTATTGTTGTTGTGCTATACGAAATATTATCTATGATCCATGGCGATGATGGATGTAACCCACAAGACCAGTCTATGCCACAAAGAGTCTTCCACAGTATGTACAAGGAAACACAGGCCCACTTATACCATCGTATATCTTCGTAAAAATGCAGACCTTGAACTAACTGCTATCACACTTTCAATTTTCCGTATGTCATTCCTGATGCCTCATTGTAATATGACTCACTGTATTCTGCTCCCCTGATCCGGTATTAATACCTATATTGATTATCATGATTATCCTGTTTGCAGACAACTTTGTACCAAAGTATGTCAACTCTCCATAAAGTAGATTCTTCAGAATTCTGCCATCTTCCATCATCCCATCAGCGTGTCCCAACCGTCTGAGTTCTCGCAGACTGATATTTGAAAATACTTTGGTATTGTCTTGTCCTTCCACTATATCAGTGTTAGTGACTACGTACTACCTCTTAACGTCACGAATTCTAGCTAGGCACCACATGTGAATGCTATTTAGTCGTCTCTCCTGTTGAATATAGATTGCCCATGTTTCACTTCCGTAGAAAAGGATGGGAAGGATAAGCGGAACGCGGCAGTGAAGTTTTGTTCATCACTGGAAACACACAAATCGATGTTTCGACTAATAGTCCTTTATTGTGAACACATTTACAATACTAAATGGCAGTCAAGAACTGCACCATTGATGTTGACGTTCACATGCAGAGCTCAATGTCGATTATTCTAAATGAATGGACGTTTTCAGCTTATAAACGGGGGTCTTTCAGGTTTGTATATCTAATTATTGTCTTCACGCACTTGACATGACAACAAGTATTGAGATCATCTCTCAGGCTACAAGAAACAGCTTTTTTTGTTGTTGTGAATGTGTTCATGATAAAGGCATTTTGGAATAAACTTCGATTGGCGTTCATTATGTGTGTTTATCGTGATTAACAAAACCTCATTGCTTGTTTCCACATTTCGTCTGTAGGATTTCAGTTTTGATGCAGTTCGTACATATTATTGGTGCTGAGGAAACAAGCCTGAAAAACCAGGAATATAATTTTGATAGTTAATTTTCTGTTTCCCAAGATCGTTTATGTTAGTATGACCACTGTTGCAGATGTCAATCCTCATGCGTATTTCGTGATCCAGATATAATTTATTAATTTCTAAGAATCATAGATATGTAAATTGGTCAACAATCTTTAGCTCATCACTATCGGTGACTATTTTTGGCTGCTTAATGGCAGCCTGCGTCATAATTTTTGTCCTTTTTTGAGGGGTTGATTGTTTAGTCAAACTGACAATAACTAGTAAGTTCTGCGGTCTTCCTCTGAGTGTGTCATAACTATAGCATCAGCTGGAAATATCAACTCTTATCATTGGTTTATTATTCAATCTTTGCATATTGTAGATGCCATCATCTGTACTAGAAAATATATATAATAGGTCTACCACATGGTCATGTTTACAGAGAAGGAAGAATCATACTCCAATAATTGAGAAGCAAGAATACACCCATGTCTTACGTGACTCTTGATCACACAAACTCTTCTCAAGAAACATCATCACAGTTGACAGTACTTTTCATGCCTATGTATGTCTAAGTTGACAGTACCATTCATGCCTATGTAGATTACAGTTGACAGTACATTTCATGCCTATGTAGAAAAAAAGTTGACAGTACGTTTCATGTCTATGTAGAAGAAAGTTGACAGTACGTTTCATGTCTATGTAGAAGAAAGTTGACAGTACATTTCATGCCTATGTATATTGACACAGCTACACTTATGAGATTTTGTGAGAAGTCAATCTTCTTGAGTACGGTGAATACAACTTCACGATTTACTAAGTCGAATACCTCGAATACCTTGACGATTAATTTTGGAAAGATCGAAATAATGGCAATGCCAAATGGCTACCAGTGCCAAACCTGGACAATGACAGACAGCACAAGACAAAAGAAAAAAGTGATAGCAGAAATTACATGTCTACAAAGAATACTTGGAGTGTCATTAAGAGATAGAATTAGAAACGATAACATCAGATAACCAAAACAATATGAGTATCGGAAAACATCAAAAGACAACATATCAAGTGGTTTTCACACGCTTCCAGACTACCAACAGATAGCATGCCACAAATGGCCATGACACATAGACATAACAACTATAAAGCCAGAGGCAGACCATGTAATAAATGGATCACAGAAATAAAAGAAGCCACAGGAACAAGCTTACAAACAGCATACAAGAGACAGGCAGGCAGGGGGCAGGCAAGCAGGCAGTGGGGCAGACAGACAGACAGACAGACAGACAGACAGACAGACAGACAGACAGATAGATAGATAGATAGATAGATAGATAGATAGATAGATAGATAGATAGATAGATAGATAGATAGATAGATAGATAGATAGATAGATAGATAGATAGATAGATAGATAAATATAATACCTTTGTAAGATCAATGAAAGCAACATGCAGGCGCGCAGGGCGTTTACAGGCACTTTAGGTGCTCAATGACACCGAAAGTGTCTCACCACCATCAGATATAGCCTGCGGCATCCTTTTTTCCACGTCAATTTACAAGTGTGTACAACCAGTAACTGACATCTTTAGTTTTGATTCACAGACACAATAAAGTCAGAGATAGAATACACATCTACATGACACATAACCCGCGCTGAAATATGGAGATCATGCTTTGTCCATGGATTTGTTCTAAAAACAATTTCTTTTGTTATTACTTCGACAGAAATGTCATTTCCGTAATATTAGTTTGACAGAACCGTTATTTTTTTTACTTTGTTAGAACTGTAATGTTCTTGTTATTTTTTTCTGCAGAGCACAGTGCTTCCTGTCGATTCACAAATTTGATTATTTTATCTCCGACAAATGTGTATCACAAGTTCGTAACATCAAGCGCTTGCATCCCTCTATCAGAATTTGCAGTGATTTCCAGCTTCCACACCATACGCAAAAAAATATTGTATTAGTGATTGTCCAGCTTTTAGACACATACACAAGAATAGATAATATTAGTGATTGTGCAGCTTTCACATACATACACAAGAATAGATAATATTAGTGATTGTCCAGATTTTAGACACATACACAAGAATAGATAATATTAGTAATTGTCTAGCTTTCATACCCATACACACGATTAGATGGTACTAGTCATATATATAGATTTGAATTTTTTCTACAGTTGGGTCGACTTAGGAGCTATTTGTGCCCCAGTCATATTTCCAGCTAACATGCAACGTGGAACCCGGATCACCCATTAGGAAACAAGGGAATTAACTACTAAGTTACGGTGGCTTAGTATTGGCATTATCTAATTTATGACTTCTAAACCTGGAACTATGACAATAGCTTCCAGACAAGACCACCAACCGTTGACACGAGCCTAGTTCAAACATCTAATTTAGGTTTACTAAATCCTTCTTCTGGATTAATCTTCCGGCGCAGGCATTTATTAGGATATAGAAACACACAGAGAAGAAGGAAACACAAGCGGGCTTTGAACTGTATAAGATTGAGCTTGAATACAGATCTTCGTTTGGTCGCATTGATTTTTTAATCTGTGTACTTTGTGATGTGATATAAACACGTTCTTGGTAAGCCAGCGTAATAATACTGGAAATCTTTGTGAATGTATTTCTTATGTGACTGCATTCGTTCTCAAACTCTTACAGATTGGCAGATAGTAGTCCAGACTAGTCCAGAATACGGAATACGTTGTGTCATTGTTTCCAGCTTGGATGTGATACCTGCGCCGTTCGGCATGACACATTTAGGGGTGAGAAGGCTAACAACTGACACATTTAGGGATGAGAAGGTTAACTACCTCGTGTCGTGGTTTGCTTTAATGATCTTGTTTGAGAGGGATCCATCAAGGCCAAGTTCACTCGAGTTGTTGTTTTCTTTCTTTTTCTAAATCTTATGTTCTAGTTTCCTAATGGTGGAAGGGATATTTGATCCCACAACTCACTCTCAGTTGGGCTTCAGCCTTACCATCTCCAGGAAATTTCGTGTCAAGTCAGAAACAGAAAAAGTCAGGTGCATCACGTTAGAAAGATAATTTACGACTTAGCCCACATGTTATATATGATCAATGGTCACGGATATCTTCAAGGGAAACAAATATTCAGATTGTCAACAAAGTTTATGGAAAAAAAATATAGACAAAGAATTCACTGCTAGAATATACTAACCTCTGATAAATTATAATAATGTTAAATGGAATTATAACAACTAAAATATAACATACCTCCACATTCTTCGTCGTTCATTCTCAAGCTCCCGCATATTAGCAGAATGTAGCCCAGGTTGTATTGTGTCATGGTTTACATATTAGCTGCTATATCATCGCCTTTTGGCATGTCACACACGAATTTTGCATGGATTATGGATCAATTTTATTCCCTATGGGATAGGAAAACAACCTCCACCTCCAAATCTGCTTAATCGTCTCTTACAACATACATGGTAGGTGACAGTGCTAACCTTAGCTTCCTTTCTAGCCCCAGAAACAAACAGGCGATAGCAGAATTACTTGATAGATCAAGGCTAAAGCGTCTGCTATTTTTATTATCAATAGAGTTTACAGTAAAATGCTATTTGTTTCTGTATTGGGCTATTTGACCAGACTGACATCTACAACAGAATTTACAGTAAAATTATATTTGTTTCTGTATTGGGTCTAGTTGACCAGACTGACATCTAAAACAGTGGACATTGGACATGTGTTTACTTTGTAAATACTTGTGTGTGTAGTTATCTGCCCTCAAGAGATCGACACAGAAAATTTAGAGGGAACAAGTTTTCAAAAGGAAATGTTTACAACAATGAATCACAATATTGATGAGAAACAAGAAATGGGTCAGAGTGAGAGAGAGAGAGAGAGAGAGGAGAGAGAGAGAAAGTCGATGTGAATATCTGATCTTAATTTATTAATGTAGACTATAGTTGGTAAGTCGTGATGATATGATTGACCGAACCGCGACCTCCATTAGTGTTGAAGGCCATAGACCTTAGATATCCAATTAGACTCCGATCTGCGATTGAAGAGCGCGTACCTCAGTATAAGAGTTGCATGTACTTCTTCTTTTATTGAATGTTGGCATAATTTAGAATTTTTGACCAGAGGAGTTGCCATAGATGATCTCCTGTTAAGAGAGAAGAGGGACAATACATAACTGGAAGAGAGAAGAGGAACAATACATAACTGGAAGAGAGAAGAGGAACAATACATAACTGGAAGAGAGAAGAGGAACAATACATAACTGGAAGAGAGAAGAGGAACAATACATAACTGGAAGAAATGAAAGAAGTAGAATAGTTAGATGAGGAATATAACTAAAATGATGGGAATAAGCGATAGAAGTGTTAGAGAATGGAAATCAGATAGAAAGAGAGAGAGAGAGAGAAAGAGAGAGAGAGTAATCTTGCAATAACAGAAACATATAAGAGAACACAATGAGCTTGGTTAAGATGTTTTGGTGACAATGGTGAGAACAGGTTTGATCTACTTCTTTGTAAACAATTGTTGTTGAAAATAATGAAGGCATTTCTTGTTACTACGAATTCATAAAATGATAGGATATCAAATGTTTATAAGTCATTGCTTGTTACTATGAATTGATAGGATACCACATGTTTATTAGGCATTGTCTGTTAATATGAATTCATAAAATGATAGGATAGCACATGGTTATAAGGCATTGCTTGTTACTATGAACTGATAGGACACCACATGTTTATTAGGAAATTTCTGTTACCATGAATTCATGAAATAACAGGATATCATATGTTTATAAGGCATTGCTAGATACTAGGAATTCATGAAATGAATAAGGTTGCCTGTTACCAGGAATATTCGAAGAGAGAGGGCATCATAAGTTTAGACCGCAGTACATGTTATTAGGAGGCCACGAACGATTCTATCGATATTTGCACGGCATCAAACCCCGGCCTGAGAATCATGTTGCTGACCACTTCAAGGATGCAAGTCATCGAAGTGCCCATGATGTTCAGATTATGGACATTACGTCATGCTCTGCTGATGACCGCACTCGATATGCACTTGAGACCCGGAATATCCTCCAGTTTGGCATCCTGCACGCTTGGGAATTCTGGTGGGCTTCCCTAGCCTGTGACAGTATTCCTATCTGTCGCCAGACAACGAATGTGTATCGACTCTACGCCTTGACGGTTTTTCACTCACTGTGCCTATGGACTTTTCAGGTCAAAAAATGTCACTGGGTTGCAGTCTCCGACAGGAGTCGGTAATCAGGGAATTTATACTTGGGTCGACGACTTCTATCTTGCACGAAGTGTTCCGCTGCCAGTGAACTCGTCTTGCGTAATTAGACGTATTGTGCCTGTGCCCATCAGGTACTGTACCATTTCTCTACGCGAGCATGATTCCGGTATAGGAAAGTTTTGACGGTAGCTTTGGGCCACGGTTCTTTCGTCATCTTAGACGAAGTGTCATTTCCGACATCGTGAACCACTCGTTAGAGTCTCTACATATATTTAGGAGCACCGGGGACTAGAAGCTTGTACTCAAGCTGGACACCACTTTAGTTCCGATTTCCTTGTAACATTTTCCACTTCTACTTGAGCATAGCTCTGCCTATGATTGTACTGAATGTGTTATCCTTACGAAGACGCGCACGACTCTTAGTGTTCGTCATGACATCTATCCATTTCGTGACATTTGCATTAGCCGCCTCTCCAATACTCTATCCAGGCTATCTTGCGTCACTTTGTATCGATAGCGCTGCTTGTACGTGTAGGTGCAGTGGTGTCGGAGATATTGCCTGTCTTTTTGCAGTCAATTCCCATTCCATTTGCAGCCTCCACATTCACAGACACGATCCCTATAAGTGTTCCCAGGAACACAGTACGAGCAGCTGAAATCGGTTTCCATGGTGCACTACAAGGAGGTACTTTTGGGATCTTACTTATCTGCTAACGCTGAGACCACACGAGGGCAATGCGGTACCCTATGCATCCTACTTGTGTGATGTAACGCTCGCTAACGTGACGTGGCAAATCTTCTATTGTCTTGTATCTATCCGTGTGTTCAGAGATCCATTCATGAACACACGGTATTAGTAATCTGGTAGACGTTGACCCAGACAACATAGTACTGGTAGTTTGATTAGCCCTGATAACACTTCAATTTATGTAGACTGGAGCTGAGGTGGGGACTGAAGGAACGGAAGGAAGCTGGAATAGATGTCTAATTGAAGGATATAGAGAGAGGTAGATGTGATACTTGAGTGAAGGAGAAAGGGTAAAGGCAGATGTGAGCACTGAATAAATGAGATGGAGAGAAGGTACATGTGATTATTTAATGAAGGAGATAAGGAAAAGATAGATGTTATCGTTGAATTAAGGAGATAAGGATAAAGGTAGACGCGATCGCTACACGAAGGGGATAGGGAGGAGGTAGATGTGATATGTGAATGCAGTTGATAAAGTGAAGGTAGATGTGATATGTGAGTGATGAAAATAGAGAAAGAGAGAGGTGATCCACGACTGTAGAAAATAGAGAGAAAGTACAGATCTTTACATTCATTCAACTTGCTACATTCAGTCACGTCCCGACATCCATCCATTTCTCTACACTCACGCCTCTACATTTACGTCTCAACATTCTCTGATGTACTTGCACTCTATCAGTGGCGTAGCGTGAATCATTAGCGCCTGGGGCGGAATCATAATTTTCCGACCTTGTAACATTTTTGTTTAAAAGTCAGAAATTGTAAAAGACTGGACGAAAATATTTATTTGAAAACATATTATGTAGATAAATAAAAATACATTATCATTTAACTTTTTGAGCCTTAAGGGCGGCAAAATTGGTGTTTATGACGTCGTCAAAATTAATTTCGTCCTTGATACTTTGTTCTATTGACAAAATGGCTACATTATTTAATCTTGTGGAGCTCATGGTAGACCTTAATTAATTTTCTATTAACTTAAACTGTGAGAAGCTTCGTTCACATTCTGCAATGCTGATAGCTATTGCTAAAAATATGCGAAGCATTATCATGATATTCGGCACGAAAATACGATAGTTGCATTGTTGTATAAACTCCAGAATCTCGAAGGATCCCTTGATAACTTTATTTTGGTCTTTTGCATCAGTTACAGCGATGAAATTGCGTAACCTTTCTCTTTCGATTTCAAACTCTTTCACATCGATGTCACTAGGCTCTTCTTTGAATTCACACTTGTATTCTAGGTTTAACAAGTTGTTTCTTGTGAAGAAAGAGTATTTAACATCCAACTCCTGCAGTTGCTGAAACCTGGTATTTCTTTGATTATTCTGACCACTGTTTCGAACATTTCTTGTTTTAATTTAATATCATAATTTAAACCAGCATCTGCAGCTTTCTCACTAGCCATCTTTTTTGTTCTTATTACATTATTACATTCTTCAAACATTTTTAGCATAATTCAATGCGTCGTTAACCATAGCATCACGGTTGTCGACTAGGAACAATTGTAATGCCTATATTTTCATAGCACATTGATGCACATTTAGACCTGGAGATACAATTGTGTATCATTTATTTCACAAAGAACTCGATTCCATACTCCAAGAAAGGCTAAAAATGATAACGACTGCAGAGCAGGAGGTAGGAGCCCAGCGTCTGATCGTGTCACTGCATTTTCTTTTATTTTCTACGAAAGTGATTCCAGGACTTCGATAATCTTAATACAATGGATCTTCATGATCGTTATTGCTTCGTACTTTGCACTCCAGCGTGTTTCAATAAGTCGTTTGACACCTTGACCTGCAATGTCGGTAAGAACTTTCCAACGGTGAGTGGAAGACGAAAAATAATATAAAATATCCATAGTACCAAAAAACGTAACTGAGTTCACTGATGTTGACGCTGCGTGTACTGCCACCAGATTCAAAGTATGGTTACTGCAAGAAATATACTGGACATTTGGATTAATAGCCTTGACACGCGTTTGTACACCAGAAGAACAACTTTTATCACAGAACTACGAACACAAAAATATTTTATATCACGAAGTACAGTAAAACAGTATCCCTGTGAGAGAATGCACAAAATCATCCTCTCAGCCGATCACCACAAACACTGTGAGCTTATTACGTGTAAAACCATCTGTTTACGTCTGACTTTGGCGGGGGCAGTTATAGTCATCCCTTTGTTCTTTTAAAAAGAATCTTTTTAGGATTTCCTCAGACACAAAAAGCACATCTGGTTTTTTTATTATCTAGGGTAGTAGACGGATTTACAATGTTTGGCATGTTCTATTTGCAAACTCATATGCTTCTAGTGGACTGCTGCTATATATTTCTCTTCAAAGTAAACTTAATTATCCAGTTTTATTTCTCTTATAACTTAACATTTGTACATTTTACCGCATATACACATTATTTTATATATAAACTTAAATAACACCATAAACACCAACAATCTGCACTTTTCCGGGTCAATTTTATTACTTTATCATTTGAAGACTATTATTGGAAAAGGTTATGTTGCCATAATTATCATTGTCAAGTAAGGAATTGTTAATTTTGTAGCTGGATATTGAATTTCTGAAAATTTGCCGCCCTCCCGATGATGCAGCCCGGGGTGGTCCGCACCTCCGCCCCCTTCGCTTCACCACTGCACTCTATCATCTTCACATTCACATCTCTAAATTCTCATCTAATAGATTTCGTTTACTACTACAAGTTTTGACGACCGCAGATCTCCCCTATTCTAAATATATCATGATTGCGTGTACATACACTCCTAAATATCAAGAAAACAGAATTAATGGTTATTTCAAAGAAACAAAATAACACAACTTGCAATATCAAAGTGAATGATATAGCACTAAAATAGGTCCAACAATTCAAATATTTAGGTACAACGATTACAACAGATGGAAGAAGTTCAACAGAGATAAGAAGCAAAATAGAGTAGGTAAAAACAACATTCAGAAAAATGAAAAATATATTGTTTAATATGACCTTGTCATTAGAAGTGAGGAAAAGAGAGTTCTGCGGTGCTATATAACACATATACTAAGGTATGGATGCAGGTCTTGGACAATAAACAAACAGGAAAGTGGAAAAATAGAGGCAATGGAGATGTGGTTCTACAGAAGAATGATGAGACTACAAGAAATACTAATGTTGGGGTGTTGAAAGAGTCTTAATCAACAATAGAAGAAAAAAGATAATCTTCATTTTTTGGCCATGTCATGTGACATGAACATTTGTAGAACATAATCACAACAGGCAAGATTGAAGGCAACAGAGACAGAGGACGACAACCTGAGAAAGTATTAGACAGTTTAACAACCTGGCACGGCAGGGAAACAACAACGATTTTGATCCATTATGCTAGAGATAGAGAGCTGTGGAGAGTCATTATCACCTACACCAGTCATCATGGCATCTGATAATAATAAGTTCTTTGGAATTTTTTACATTTGTATTGGGGGAAAAGAAGGAATTTGTGACATAATTACACAGATCTCCCTGAGTTCAAACAGAGCTCCATAAGTTCAAGCAGAGCTCCCAGAGTTCAAACAGAGCTCCATAAGTTCAAACATAGCTTCATAAGTTCAAACAGAGCTCCCTGAGTTCAAACAGAGCTCCCTGAGTTAAAACAGAGCTCCATAAGTTCAAACAGAGCTCCCTGAGTTCAAGCAGAGATATCTGAGTTCAAAAAAAGCTCCTCAGAGTTCACATAGAGTACTCTCCGATCAAACAGAGGTTTCTTACAATCCAAAACAGGTAAATTCAAGTGGGAAGCATAAGACTAAATGAAATTTTTATTGTAGCTAACAGAATTGAACCAGGTCTGACTAACACCGAATTCCTTGCTACTCAAGTAAACTGGTTTATCCGTACTTGACTAACCACATCCCACTTACCCCTATCGTCCCGCCAGGATGTGGTTATTCAAGTACGGAAAAACCCTTTTTCTTGAGTTTCAGGACGATTCGGTGCCGCTATGACGGTGCTGGTTCAATTCTCGTTAGCCTCAATAATACATTTAAACAGAGCTCTGCATTTGTAACAGTTGTTGACAAGGAGGAGGGGAGGAGGGGTACGTTGTAAAAATAAAAGTAGCAAAAATTGTTTACGTAATTTATGACCATCTTCTTTCAATCGAACAGAACTAACAGAGCCATAAACCACATCTCCAGGATCCTATCAAATAATGTCATTTCTTGGCTGATCCTAATTGTTCTGTGCGTTCGCTGGCTGACGTCACAAAGTATACTAAAATGACCAATAATCAGTCAAATCAGCAAAGATAAGTGACGCAATTTGAGATCATTCCGCAGGACTAGTTTGAAGAATGCCGTACTTAAACTTGTGGGACCGAACTTCGAGCAGAGAATCTGTCATTGAAAATGAGTCAGACATCGTATCTGTACCCCGTCATTGATTGCTACTTGATTAGAAATCGAACCATGCTTCGTTACTGACAAGAAATCGAATACTTTTACTAATTGAGAAATCGAATATTCCAGAAAGGCTTATTCTGTTTCTGTACTTTAGTTGTGTGGCGAAATGTCAACAGGAGGATGCGAGAATTTTAGCACCGCTGCGATTATTTGCCGTGTTTGTCAGCTCGTATTCCCGATCGTGCTGCATAATTTCAGAAATATTGTGTAAGAATATGTCTGAATTCTGTTATGTTAGATTCTCAGATTCTATATTCTCATCTATACATACTTCTAAGTGTTGATGTTGTATACACATATGCGGCTTTGTATTATTGTTATTAACATGGACACTAAATAAACAATTAGAAGACAAAATTGATGGCTTTGAGATGTGGGTATATAGAAGAATAGGGAGAACATCATGGAAAGAGAAGAAAACAAATAAAGAGGTGCTAAAAACACTTAATATGAAGAAGGAACTACTAAGAGAAATAAAGATCAGGCAAATAAAATACTTTGGACACATTAAAAGACCTTATTGAAGACCTTACTTGAGGGTAAAGTCAAAGGGAAGCGAGCAAGAGGTAGGCAGAGATACAAGTGGGAGAGTAACATCACACGATGGACAGGTTACAGTCTAGCAGAGTGCACCACCAAGACAAGAGGCAGGATATGTTGGAGATACGTTGCCGCCAACCTTCGTTGCGGAGACGGCACATGATGATGATGACGATGATGATTATTGTGGAAGCGTGTTCTACTAAGGGAGATCTACGTAGTTGTTAAGCCGATCGCTTTGTGTTTAAGGGTCGCAGGTTCGAGTCATATTCACGACGTCTTGTATACATAGCGAGTTTTTGAAGATATCACTTAGTGCTAATCTTGATAGGCGCATCGTTGACAGAAGGTATGGGGAATCCGAGTGCAATGAAGTCAGTCATTTAGGCCTTTTGAATCTGTTTATAATGTGGAGGTTGGAAGTCGCTACATTTTTCCTATCTAGAGTTTGATGATAATGTCCCTCCTTCGCAATCGAAGATGAGAAGAGCATTGCTAAAGGTTATGTTAGATTAGATTATTTGTGAATCCTTATTTGGCCGGTCTCTTATTTATCTACAAGAGACGGGGGATGTTGGGTGTCTCTTGTAGCCAACCTTCGTTGCGGAGGCAGGATTTAATGACGATAATGATGATTTGAACGGTGAATCCAATTTTGAAATATCACTATCTCCATCGATAATAAACACCTTAAACAGGTAAATGAGTTCACTTACTTAGGAAGCATTATATAGAGTGAAGGGAAAACCAGTAAAGAGATACAAAATAGATGCAACAAAACATACCAGATCCTAGACAGATGACACGCATTTTCAAGAACAAAAATGTAAACATAGACACTAAAGTTGCATTATACAAGACTATTATTATTATTCCATCACTATGCTACCAGTGCCAAACCTGGACAATGACAGCACAAGACAAAATAAAAATATTGACTACAGAAATGACAATTCTACGAAAAATATTCGGAGTGTCATTAAAAGATAGAATTAGAAACAATAACATCAGACAGATAACCAAAATAATATCAGTATTGGAACACATCAAAAGACAGCAGATCAAGTGGTTTTCACACGCTTCCAGACTACCGACATATAGCATGCCACACATGGCCATGACACATAGCCATAACGGTTATAAAGCCAGAGGCAGACCATGTAAAAAATGGATCACAGAAATCAAAGAAACCACAGGAACAAGCTTACAAACAGCACGCAGGAAGGCCATCTCCAGAGAACTCATCCACCCCTGACTCCGCAAGGCAAACAAGGGCCACAGCGTATAGATATATAGATAGATTCAATTTTGGCTTTAAAGACCGTTGCAGTTTGAGCAATATTGTATTAGGAATTAGATACATGAAAACGGTCAGATCTCTTCTTTCATTTTTAACCTATTTCAAATCTCCCCTGTGTTCAATCTCCCGCTGTGTTCAATCTCCCGCTGTGTTCTACTCTGTTCACATCGTTTAATACACGCACTGATATGACCATCCCATCTTGCAATGATGAATGTTTAGTTCCAGAAAGGAATAATTCCAGTGCAGCAGTATCCTAGGATCACCACATCCTATTCAGAAACATACACTCATGGGCCAAATAGTTCAGCATTCTCCAGTCACATCTGTCGACCCATCGAAAGTAATGGAACACCCTATTATTTCTAGAAAATAAGGAGTCTGCCACTATAGGGCAAAAATGCATTGTCCGCAAAAGCTTCACTATCTACAAGGTTCACTTTCAATAAGGTTCACTTTCAACAAGGTTAATTTTCTGCAAGTGTAACTTTCTGCAAGGTTCACTTTCAACAAGGTTCACTTTCTGCAACTGTAAATTTCTACAAGGTTCACTTTCAAAAAGGTTCATTTTCTGCAAGTGTAACTTTCTACAAGGTTCACTTTCAACAGGGTTCACTTTCTGAAAGTGTAACTGTCTACACGGTTTACATTCAACAAGGTTCACTTTCTGCAAGTGTAACTTTCTACAAGGTTTACATTCAACATGGTTAATTTTCAACAATGCTCATTTTCTACAAGGTTCACTTTCTGCACGTGTAAATTTCTACAAGGTTCACTTTCAACAAGGTTCATTTTCTGCAAGTGTAACTTTCTACAAGGTTTACATTCAACAAGGTTAATTTTCAACAATGCTCATTTTCTACAAGGTTCATTTTCAACAAGGTTCATTTTCTACAAGTGTAACTTTCTGCAAGGTTCACTTTCAACAAGGTTCACTTTCTGCAAGTGTAACTTTCTACAAGGTTCACTTTTAACAAGGTTAATTTTCAACAATGCTCATTTTCTACAAGGTGTCATCCATTTTATATGTTCAAAAAAATATTGTATTTGTTTGATTTGTATTGTACTTAATCGTTCTTTTTTCATACACAGTGTTTCAGAATTTCTTTATTTGTATTCTTCTATTTCCACGAAGTTCTCCCTATTCTTCTATATATTCGCATCTCAATGCATCAATTCTATCTTCTATATGGTTATTGGCTATCCATGTTTCTGAGCCATACATTAGTGTAAAATAAATGCAGTTCTTTATCATTCTTATTTTTAGTTTGTGATTTATGTCACTTTGACAACTTGGCACGGCAAGGAAACAACAACGACTTTGATACATAATACTGTGGACAGAGGAGCCGTGGAGAGCCATGACCGCCTACGCCAGTCGGCATGGCACCTGATGATGATTTATGTGGACGTTATTATTTTCTTTATGTAATTGGAAGTACTTTTAGCCATTCATATTCTCCTTTAAACTTCTGTTTCACATCTACTATCATTTGTGATTATATTCCATGATACAAGAAACAGTCTACTTTTTGCAGTATCTCTGAATATATTTTTATGTTTAGCATTTGCACATAATTTGTTAATCATCTTTAGTTTTAATTTTTTTGAATGCTAATATCTATTTCATAGTCTGTACTTGCCAAGTTGTTAGTCCTGTTTATATTCCGTACTTGCTTGGTTGCTTGTTCTGTTTATATTCCGTACTTGCCAAGTTGTTAGTACTGTTTATATTCCGTACTTGCTTGGTCGCTAGTTCTGTTTATATTCCGTACTTGCCAAATTGTTAGTACTGTTTATATTCCGTACTTGCCAATTCGCTAGTTCTGTTTATATTCCGTATTTGCTAGGTCGCTAGTTCTGTTTGTATTCCGTACTTGCTAGATATCTAGTTCTGTTTATATTCCATACTGGTCCTGGTCGCTAGTCCTGTTCATAGGCATCATCCCTCCACCAACAATTTTATACTACTTAGCCGAGTCAAATACACTAATCCCTTTCCTAAATCACACACATTGACAAGTAAACTGTGCACACCCCATGCATGTTGTAAAAAAAAATTAAGAAGGTTATAGGTGGAGTGATTATCCGGTCCCATATAGGGTCCAAAATGATAATGCACAAGAAATACAGAAGTCGGATTTGTCAAGCCAAAACAAGCAGATATATCAGCAATGTTGTAAACCATGACAGAACGGTCTCCGTTCTCTAACTACATCCTGCTAATCTGCAGGAGTTTGAGATCGAGCGCGGTAGAGAAAAGCCTTACAGTTGTCAAATGTTTCTTTTCTCTTATTCATATCAGAAAAAGAATTTTTTAGCTGTTTTTGCAAGCAATTAATACAAACATTTCTTCCTGAAGCTCGACAGACCATTCCATCCAGACAAGGACATTTATCAAAGACAGGAGTTCAGTTCTGTTGACAGGAAAAATCGTTTCATGTTTGAATGAGTGACAAATACATAGTTTCAAGTTTCCAGGTGAACTGACTTAATGCTGTTGTTTTATTCTATCGATTCGAAAATCTGAAATGTAAACAGACTAGATCTGACAGGAACATTTGTGTACACTGTGTTCAGTTCAATATTGTATCAAGCGGGCTGCAAATGGGCATATGTGTTCGTGCGTTAAGGTGTATTGTGTTGTATTAATGGATGTGTGTGTGTACATATATATATATATATATATATATATATATATATATATATATATATATATATATATATATATATATCACACGCATATATGTATGCGTGAGTTAATGTATATTACGTGATACAATCAATTACGTTTAGATTAAGCATGTCTGCCGGAGCTGTTCACAAATTATGTCAATAATTATGTGTCTTAAATAGTGTGACAGCTGTCGTCATTACGGGGGGGATTGGGGGGGGGGTACATGTTGACGTCAACATTACTGTTTTGTATACGATATTTTTTTTAATAAATTCTATTAAATTGTGTGAATTTGAAACATTTATTTCTATACCGAAATTAAATTGTGTGAATTTGAAACATTTATTTCTATACGCAAATAAAATTGTGTGAATTTGAAACATTTATTTCTATACGCAAATAAAATTGTGTGACTTTGAAACATTTTTCTCAAGATATTAAACACATCGTGCATGTTTATTCTATTTTTTTCTGCATAAAAAAGATGTTTAGGTGGGGGAATGGGGGGGATACTTAAGTTGCTGAGGCCCAGAATTGTGAACAATGTTAATAAGGGGGAAATTCTAGGGGTTGGGAATAAGGGGGAAATGGTAGGGGTTGGGAATAAGGGGAAAATGGTAGGGGTTGGGAATAAAGGGGAAATGGTAGGGGTTAAGAATAAAATTTAAATTTTGAGGTAATTTACCGCTGTCCTATGCGAGACAAATAGTGACTGAATGGATTCATTGAAGTGCCCATACTTTCAAGAGGCCATATTACCGGAACCCCACTTCTTCTTTTCACTTAGATGCCTTGTGTTAGATATGGTTAGGAGTAATTGGTATATTTTCATTTTTTGAAGTTGATCGGAAATATGTAATCTATATCGTCTTTTTCTTCAGAGTTAATTCTCCAACTCCCACTAGATCTCTTGTAACAGGACAATGATCCTACTAGATTGTTCACGTAGTGTTCACAGTTTATTCACTAAGCCATCCCATTGGCTTGAAAACGAACATCTCGCACTCCCAGATGCTGGGTCTTTAAGAAAAGACAGCAGGTTCATCCAAATTCAAGGTCTCCGACTGTATCACGAAACAGGCTCGAAAATTGAGTAACCCTTCCTACAGGTTCACTAGGTAAATAAGACTTCAAAGGCAGTAACTCTGGAGCTTCGGTAAGGCTTCATAAAAATACATGGCAATTTCAGTCGGCAAAGTTTTCCAATAACGCGTCTGAAATTTAGCTCTCCTTTTGGTTAATGTAAAGACACCAAATGCACTGTTCTATAACACTGGGTGATCAATCACGTTGGAGAGATCTAGAAAACTCTCTGAAACCTAACTAATTATTAAACGAACTCTAGGTTAGTCAGTAATACACACTCAGAAAATTTATACTGTTCTACTGGGTTGGACATATGAAAACGTTTAAGAGTATAGCTTCTCATACGATACTTTCCCTACTTCTATTCTAAGGCGAAGATTTCGTTGGAGACATTTTTCCTTCTCTCGAATCTCATCACCCTGTTTGACCTTCTCTCTCTCTCTCTCTCTCTCTCTCTATCTCTATCTCTATCTCTCTCTTTCTGGCCAAACCATCAGAATATTTCATATTCGGAGACAATTTTATTCTTTCAGAAGCAATGTCATCAAAGGTGAACCATACATGATGTCACGTTCTCGACGACTTACACAAATACCTGACTAATTTATTAAATTTCTATAAACAGATTACTAACCTTTCTACTGATATTTTACTTCTAACATATAATTCTTCATCACAACCTTTGCCCACTCACTCCTAATTCTAGCATTCTATCTATAACAATGGAATTCACAATATTCACTTTAACACTTTACAACATATGAGCTCCTAACAAACCCAACATGCGACGAATTCTCCCGATATTACGTTGCACAATAATCCTCTTGACAAAACTATAGAACTAGAGTTCAAGGAACCATGTCCTGCTTCGTGTGCAATTCCTCGATTAATCCTTGGCTGCATGGCTGAGCTGTTACTTAATTGCTTGAGAATTAACACCGATCAATGAAGATTGATTACAATCCTTTATGTTCACGTTTTTTGGACGTATTTTTGGATCTCAGTCTTGATGAATACTCATGTGCATTGACGCTTTTGTCCGCAAATGTTTTCCTACTAATCTAGTTTTACTTTAGTTTGCGACACTCAAGGTTGTCAACAATCTCTTCCAGAATATTCTACTCTAAACGCATCCTTTCTTAAACTAACAGTTCTTAGCAATATTTTATTCTCCCCTCCCATTCTCATACTTTGGTCACGGCTGGTTGAATATTCACGCTAACTAACTCCATAAATAACCATGGCTCATTAACACTTACTAACACTTATTTTCTTACGGTGTCTAACTTTTTTCTTCTTTACTTTTAAAAAGTACTATCCAAGCAAAATACAGGACAGATGATTTTAGTATTATCCTTCGTAAATTTTTCTTATCCGACTCCAGCAAGTCCGAAGGTCTGTCACAGCACAAGACAGATCTAACTGTTGTCGCAGCATCAAGAGTGGTGCAGTAACTGCGGAGAACCTTGGGCACAATGATGCGCAACAAAAACGCACTAGAAGAAATGCAAGAGCTGCTCATTCACATGTAGACTCCTCCCACTCATGCCCAGAGTGTGGTAGACAATTCCAAGCACGCATAGGACTCATTAGTCACAGTCGGGCACACCGCAGACATCATCATCATTCCAGTTAAGCTGAATGATCATCGTCGACTGCGACGGATGTCTGTTTTACGTATTGTCCATGTTATTCATGTAATATATATATGACTGTTTTACTTATAGTCTATTTCTCCATGTAATCCATACATGATTGTTTTACTTATTGCCTATGTTATTCATGTAATTCATATGCGTGTTTTACGTTTTGTCTATGTTTTCATGTAATCTATATGAATGTTTTAATTATCTCCATGTTATTAATGAAATCTATATTACTGTTTTATTTATTGTTCATGTTATTTGTGTAATCTATATGAATGTTTTACTTATTTTCATGTTTTGCATGTAATTTATATTACTGTTTTACTTATTGTCCATGTTATTCACGTAATATGTATGACTGTTTTACTTATTGTCTATGTTACTCATGTCATGTATAACTATTTTACTGATTAAATATCGTTCGGTTAGAAGCAGTAGATTGCTTTTAGTTTCTTAAAGTAGTTCAGAAACGACCAAAAAGTTGAATGTACTATTGTCTATATTATTCGAGTAATCTATATGACGGTACTAATGATTAAATATCCTTCTGTTATCTAAAACGCATATTTATCCTTCTAAATTGCACAATTAATCTGGATTTTCTCGAAAACAAACACCTTTCCCTGTGTGGACTCGGTCTCAATGATATGGGTACCAGAATACACGTGGAATAGTTTAGGCCTTCAGCGTGATGTCTACCACATTGCCCTTATGTTTTTGTTGATCATAGCAGAATATATATTTGACACGTGTATTCTATATTCTATGGAATCAACCAGGCGTAGTGATTAAGCAGCTAGCTTTGTGCAAGAGTTCGAGGGTTCGAATCCCTCTAGCGATGTCGTGTATGCTGTGTGTTTATTTCTGAGACCCCCTAGGAATTATCACTTCAATCAACACAGTTCCGGTCTATGAGTAAATCTTTCGAAATGTTGCGTGCCGCTTCGTTGAATACAATGATGTCAATCCTCAACGCCTTTTCAACCTTATCAACCTTTCCCTACATCCTTCAACTGTGTGAATATGGGATTTGCAGTCTTTTATGAGACTCCACTCCCCTACATCTTGTCACGAATACACGGTTGGTATTGTTACTTAAGGCATATCTTATACTCACGTGACACATTGTCCGCCATTACATCAACATCAATGACTCACCAGCGCGTGAGACCAGAATAAAGTTAGAGTGATCTCGCGTGGGCTTGCACGTGCTTTAGAATACTTTCTGGCAGTGTTAGCGTTAAATTCAGCATCAGTTATATGGGGGTCTCAACACTTAAATATGGTATATGTTATTCTTGTATATAACAATCTGCGAGAAAGTATTTTAAACAAAGTTAGCCCGTACGTTTACTTTTATAGATACTCATAAATTACATCAGCAATTTTGGATCAATTTTTACCACCCCCCCCCTTTCTTTCCCCCTTGTCAACATATGTGAACAATTTGGCAAAACACCTAAATATTTATGTCAATAATTTAAGGACTCTCATGATTATTATGTCAACAATTAGGGGACCCTCATGAATATTTATATCAACAATTTAGGGTCCTTAATGCATATTTATGTCAACAATTTCTGGACCCTCACACATATTTATGTCAACAATTTCGGGACCCTCCCGCATATTTATGTAAACAGTTTATGGACCCTCATGATTATTCTGTTCAAAAATTAGGGACCCTCATGCATATTTATGTCAACAATTTAGGGACCCTCAAGCATATTTATGTAAACAATTTCGGGATTAACATGCCCATTTATGTCAACAATTTAGGGATCTTCGCGCATGCTTATGTAAAAAATTTAAGGACCCTCATGCACATGCATGTCAACAATTAGTGAACCCTCATGATTATTATGTCAACAATTTAGGGATCCTCATGCATATTAATGTTAACAATTATTGATTATTATGCATATTTATGTCAATAATTTAGGGACCCTCACGCACATGTATGTCAACAATTTAGGGATCTCCATGCATATTTATGTCAAAAGTTAGGGATCCTCCTGAATATTTATGTCAACAAAATGTAACCACCTTCCCATAAAAGCATTTGCAAGCATGAAAAAACGGAATGATTTTTTTCCATATATTTTGAAAATAATTTAAATTAAAACAATTTAATTGCTTTATTATTGACACAATATAATTGCTATATTATTGACGTCAATTGAACCTTTCCACCTTATCAACAACTGTCCTGTTTTTTCAGACACCCTTCCTCCCAAATATTGACGTAATTTATTGGCAGCGATTTTTAGGAAATAATGTACAGTGTCATATAAAGTATACAACAATGTAATAGACAAATGTCCGTCTTTCCAGAAGATAGTATTGTTTTTGTCCTATAAGAAATATAACCTACGATTCATGGCGATTTTGGATGTGACTCGCACCAGCAATATGAGACTCAAGGAGTCTTCTACAGTACGTACAAGTAATCACAGACTTGCCTGTACCATCGTGTGCTGTTGTATATCTTTTTAGACTTGCAGTCCGTGAACTAACTGATATTACTTTCTCCCTTGTCTGTATACAATTCCTGATCTTTTTCCTCCATGCAACACGATCCATGGCATCCTGTTCGCATAATTTCTTAACAATGACTGTATCATTTATATCGCGTTTACATACGTCCTTGTACCGAAATAGAGGTCGTCCTGTCACACCATTTGTTTTAGGTTATATTTCCTCATCCTAGAATAAAGCTTGCATTCTCCCACACGGGCCCCTTCGCCCGAAGTCGTTGTCACTTGTGGATTGATCAGGATAGGTAGATGTTGCACGACTAGCGGCGTTAACAGAAGAAAAAAAAGGTTATACCGACTACTGTCATACTTTAGCACAGACATGAAATATATACAGCAACGAGACACTGGATAAATCAAAATATGAACCAAAAACCTGAGAGATGTCATGTAACAATAAAACTTGGAACATTTAATAGTGGAAACACTGATGATAACAGTAACAATAGGAAGGTCATCATCATCGTGTGGCATATTCTTTTCAGAACTTAGTTTTCTTTATGGACCTTCTGAACAGCTCGCGACCTTGCCTTGGGCGAGTTGATCTGCCTCCTCCAGGGAACATTTTAGACAGATAGGCCTATATCATTTGTCCATCTTCGTCTTGGTTGGCCTCTTCCTCTGCTGCCTCTTACTCTGCCTTCTGCTATTAGTCTTTCGATGCTGTTATGTCTCTTTAGATGACCAAAAAACTTCAGCTTTCTCGTTATGATGTTATTTAGGAGCCAGCCCCCTTCGACATTTAATGATTGTAATACTTATTTGTTAGTCTGTTTCGATGTCCATGCTATATGTTACATTTTTCTGTAGCATCTTAATTCGAAGGAGGAAATTTTCTTTGCCACTGTTTTATTTAGAGCCCAAACATCACAACCGTATATTACTACAGGACATACATCATGTTTTTTATCATACACTGTTTTACTTTGATACTGATACCTTGCTACACATTTTAAATTTGGACACGTTTCGAAAACGCCATTACCATCCTTCTCTTAATTTCTACTGCGCAGTTCCCTAAACTGTTTATGTTTGTACCCATAGACTCGAAAATTTGATGTCTTCCAGTTCGTAGATATCAATGATTATTTTTGGTTGAGATTGTACTTTATCAGTTGTCATAATTTTAGTTTTCCTCATATTTAGGAACAGATTTCCAGCTTCGCTGTGTTTTTTTGGGTTTTTGTTGACAGAATGACCTTCTTAGACCTTCTTCGTGTGTTCTTAAGAGGATTGCATCGTCTGCACACCTGATTTACGAGATTTGCTGACGATGCAATCTGAAAATTTGCGTGTGTCATATCTTCCTTTATATTTCTCATTATGTTTTCCGCATGTATGTTAAACAGGTACGGGGATAGTATGCATCCTTCTCTAACTTCTTTCTGTACGCTAAACCACTCTGAAGTGTTTCCATCTACGTTTACTGCTGCTTGTTGTTCTTGATACAGCATTGCGATCAGATGAGTGAGATATTTGGAAAACCTATGTCGCACATAATTTTCCACATTTGGTGATGTTGTACACAATCGAACGCCTTGGTGTAATCAATGAAACATGCAAGTAAATCTATATTGAATTATCTACAACTCTATAATAATTCTCATATTTAATACATGATCTCTGGTGCCTCTGCCTGAACCTGCCGGTGCCTCATGAACCCCTGTTTCTAATTTGTTTTTAATTCTCTTCGGGAAGGTGCAACAGTGAAATAATGGTTTTGAAAAAATAATAATAGAAACACAAGTTGAGATAGTGCTTGTAACAGTGATATTAGGTGTATACATTAGTGAGATATTGCGTGTATCAGTGAAAGTTATAACATACATCAGTTAGAAATTGCGTCTAGCAATGAGAGTTATAGCATACGTCAGTTAGAGATTGCGTGTAGCAATGAGAATTATAGCATACGTCAGTTAGAAATTGCGTCTAGGAATGAGTTATAGCATCCACAAGTTAGAGATTGCGTGTAGCAGTGAGAATTATAGCATACATCAGTTAGAAATTGCGTATAGCAGTAAGAATTACAGAGCTATCTTCCATCTCTGGCCCTAACAGGTCGCGGAATCATTGATTTCAAGGCCAAGTCCTACAGCTACATCAACTAAAACATACTATTGCTTCAAGGCCATGTCCCACAGCTAAATCAACTAAAATCATAGTATTGCTTTGAAGGTCAGGTCCCACGGCTATATCAACTGACAACATAAAATTGGTTTGAAGGTCATGTCCCACAACTACATCAACTGAAAACAGTGTGTTAGTTAAACTGAAGGACAGATCCTATATTATTTTAAAGATTGGAGCATTATAAGTCTATACAAGAACATGGTGAACATACATGACTAAAAACTACAGAGGAATATACTCCTATACAATATTGGCAACATACTGCCTAGAGTTGCACTGCAAACACTCCAAATGTTAAGAGATCTGGTCTATCCTGAATCACAATTAGGTTTTCCTGGACACCTATCTATCACAGTTATAATACTTGCGTTATGTAAATTACAACAGAAATGCCGTGAACAAAATCAACGCATGAATGTTACTTTCATTGATCTTACAAAAGTATTTAACTTGGTAGGTCGCGAAGATTCACTCAAAGCACACAAGAAGATCGACTGCCCACCAACTATCCTATGTATTGAGTAATTCACACAGACATGTGATGATGCTTCTTTAGAGGAGTTTGTGATCAAGAGTGCAGTAAGACAAGGAAGCATTCTTAAACCAATGTCCTTTATACATATTCTTCTCTCTATCCTTGAAACATGCCTGTCGCATGTTCCTGTACAGACGGTGACCTCGGCAATGCTCATAAGTGGAAAGCCAAAAATATAATTTTTAAAAATGTCATGATGAGAGATTTGCTCTTTGCAGATGATGCTGCACCTACGACACACTCACCGGAGGAATTGCACAGCTTACTAATTGCCTTTTCTGATGCTTGTCCTGCACAGCTTACTAATTGCCATCTCTGATTCTTGTCCTGCACAGCTTACTAATTGCCTTCTCTGATGCTTGTCGTGCACAGCTTACTAATTGTCTTCTCTGATGCATGTCGTGCACAGCTTACTAATTGTCTTCTCTGATGCATGTCGTGCACAGCTTACTAATTGCCTTCTCTGATGCATGTCGTGCACAGCTTACTAATTGTCTTCTCTGATGCATGTCGTGCACAGCTTACTAATTGTCTTCTCTGATGCTTGTCGTGAGTGTGCACTAACAATCAGCAAAAAGAGTACGCAAATTATGACGCAGGCTGAAATCAAACAGGCACAAATTGTAATCAGTGTTGATGACATAAAAGTGATTGACCACCTTACATATTTAGGATACTCAGTCAACAATAAATTATCCCTGGATCAAAAAATAAGCATGATGATTGGCAGCTCATCTACAACAATGAACTGACTAACTGAAAAAAAAGGATCTGGGAACCTTGAAAATTAGCTATAAAAACTAAACTCATGGCTTACCAGGCTTCTGTCTTCAGCATCTTCGTCTACAGCAGTAAAACATGGACACACTATATGCACCAGGAGAGACGATTAAATTACTTTGTGGTATTTACGTAGAATTATTGGAGTTAGGTGGTAGGAAAAAGCCAATAATACTGATGTATTGGAAAGAACAGGCAATAACACAATCTTTTCTATGCTTAGTCTGTGCAGACTCAGATGACTGGGACACACTCGGAGGATGGAAGATGGCAGAATACCGGAAGATCTACTATATGGAGAATTACAGTCTGGGAAGAGATCTCAGGGTCGACCTAAGACATGTGAAAACACGATATGCATGATACCACATTGATACGAAATCATGAAAACAGGATGTCATGGATCGTGTTATATGCGAGGGAAAGTTCAGGAATTCTATACCAACACATTAGAAAATCATAGCTGATAGCTCAATGGCTGCATTTCTATGAAACCACACAACAGCACACGATGGTACAAGTGAGCATGCGATTCCTTGAAACCAGATTGAAATATTCTTTGTGGTATAGATTAACTCCATCATAGCCATGAATCGTAAAGTATAACTCGCATATCATATAACGTTAACACTATCGTCTGGAAAGACAGAAAACGTCAACTACTATATACACAGGTGTATATATAATTTCTATGCACCTATAAACAGCATCTAGCAGTCTAATTATATTTTATTTCCCCCTTTATCCATATTTTTGTTGCGCTTTAGCAGAATCTCTCACACATGTGAACAGAACAGCTTCACAGTTCAAACACAGACGATCTTAACTTTATTGCGCCACGTGTTTGGCAATGTTAGTCTGGCATTCCAAACTCTGGCACTTTTACGCACGAGCATGTTTGGGCCTGTCAGCTTTAATTCCTCTCATTTCACAAAGATCACACATAGAGTTGCTCATCTGAAGGCAGGGATATTATCATTATAGTATAAACATTTAAGACTGGTGAAAACAAGTGTCTCAGCCTGGATAAGACTAATATCTCAAACTGGTTAAAGTTGATCGGCCACACTGGTTAAAAGTTTGTGTCTAAATTTGGCTACGGCTAATTTCTCGCAAGATCTACAGTTAGTTATCATAATGGCTACACTAATGTATCATAATATCTAGAGCTAATGTATCATAATATCTAGAGCTAATGTATCATGATATCTAGAGCTAATGTATCATGATATCTAGAGCTAATGTATCATGATATCTAGAGCTAATGTATCATGATATCTAGAGCTAATGTATCATAATAGAGCTAATGTATCATAATATCTAGAGCTAATGTATCATAATATCTAGAGCTAATGTATCATAATATCTAGAGCTAATGTATCATGATATCTAGAGCTAATGTATCATGATATCTAGAGCTAATGATTCACAATATTGAACAGCTAAAATGCATCTTCCAAACAGACCTAACCTTTGACTGGAAATAATTTCTCAGACCGAATAAGATCGAAATTAATCTCACATCTGATTGGATGACTGAAAACTGAATTTACAGATGAACTAATGACTGAAAACTAAGTTCACAGATGAATTAGTAAATGAACACGCATTTTACGGATGAACTATTGACTGAATACGAAGTTTACAGGTGAACTAATGATTAAGCACTCATTATACAGGTGAACTAATAACTGAACAACAAGTTTACATATGAACACGCATTTTACAGATTAACTAATGACTGAACACCCAATTTACAGATGAACTAATGACTAAACACGCAATTTACAAATGAACTAATGACTGAATACGCATTTCATTAATTTACAAAAATACAAACAAAATTCTGATATCGACGAATGGCTAAAAACTAATTTTACATATTGCCAAAGTTTACTGATATGTGCGATATTGATTTGGCTGGTTGATGAGCCAAAGGTCCATGGGATCATATGCCATATGACCCTTTTCTTGTCAGGGAGTAATATTGATTTAAACTAATGCATCTGCCCCTTTCAATCTAAATATTTCATCACATCTGCTTTCAACTCTATTTTCAGTAAAATAACAATAGTTAAATAATAAAAATTAAATTACAAAAAAAGTTTCTGATTTTTCTCTGGTCCTCTATTTGCATGAACAGCGTTTGGCTATTGTATAACCTTGCATAGCCTCGTGTAGCACTTTATAGCATTGTATAACATTGTATAGCTTTGTATAACATTGCATAATATTGTCTAGCATTGAATAGCATTGTATTGCAATGGAATAGTATTGAATATCATTGTATATCATTGTATAGCAGTACATAACATTGAAAAGCAATGTTGTCTGATGCTAACCTTGTTACATTTAAGTTGAAACCATTTAATTTTGCTTTTCAAGGTTACATGAGAGAATTCTGCGAAAAAAACAGAAAATAATTGCAAAAAAAGGTAATAAGCAGAATATGAAGGAAGTATAGATAAAACATTACAAAAAAACCTATTTTCCATAAACAGAGTGAATTTAATTGACATCAAAGATATAAACTGTGAATATTTTTTTAAATCGAAAACAGTATTAAATCTTCATTTACGAGAGTAAGTGAAAACAGAACTCTCTGTATGCTTTATAGATCACAACATTTGACATTTTGAAACATAAATTAGACCCACAAAAATTGCATATAACTAATACATTGATTTGAAGGATGAACCATAATTTAAGAAAGGATGTTGTGATAAGTTACAGATGTTTCTGATAATACTAAGAATTTTGTGAAACATATTATTCCTATATTGTTATATAATTGGGAACAGGGTTGCCAAATTGTTGAAATTATTAAGGCCAAGAAGTCGGTAAAAAGTTGCAAAAAATGGCCCTATTTCGAAATTGTTTATAAACTAATAAAAACAGAGTAAAACAGGATTAAAATTTAGTGAAAATCAACTGAAAGCATATTTACTCTGGATTCTCATTCAGTAATTGTTCTACCATAATTTCCATATACAAAATAAGCTT
This sequence comes from Meghimatium bilineatum, assembly GCA_034231615.1. Classification (NCBI taxonomy): domain Eukaryota; kingdom Metazoa; phylum Mollusca; class Gastropoda; order Stylommatophora; family Philomycidae; genus Meghimatium; species Meghimatium bilineatum. The sequence goes on along the minus strand of CM067298.1, from coordinate 21,744,163 downwards.
TCTCTCTCACCAACGTATGAGAATTATTGCAACTTGCAACTTACTGTTTCTTTCGTAGAGAAAACAGTTTGCATATGAAATGTAATTGCTCTTCACAATAATCTGCATACCAAGCTTGTAACTGTAATCCGTAAAAATCTTTTTTTTTCATTTTTATTTCATGTATATCAATGACTATTCAAAAAACAAAATAGAATCTCAGTCGCCCGTCTGTTGCCAGGGCCCGAAAGGGGGGCAAAGATTAGCAACACTGTTTACTTTCCATGCATGTTGTAAGAGGCGACTAAGGAGGTTATGGGATGGAGTTGGCTATCCCATCTCATATAGGGTCAATGACCCAAAGCCATGCTGAAGCCGGATGTGTCAGGTCGAAAGGCGCAGATACTGCAGCACTGATGTAAACCATGATACAACGCATTCCGTTCTGAGGACTACATCCTGCTAATCTGCAGGAGTTTGAGAACGAAGGCAGAAGAAGAAGAAGAATCTCAGTTATGAGTAATCCAAATTTAAAAAAAATTTCTCCAAAGCAATGTACATGTAGCTTTTATTTCAATATTTTAAGAAACATATTTAAACACTAGACATGAATTTTTAGTGGGCTTGGTGTGGGTTATTGGATATATCACTTGATTCATCAATGAACAAAATAAATTAAAAAATTATTTTTAATAAAATACTCGTAATCAGCCGTACGAACGAACTGCATCCGCACTACACAAATGACACCAACCTCAAAGCTAACTACGATCAAAGTTGCTTGACATTATTTGCAATTCGCTGCATCACTATCGACGTAGCCGCAGCCGCCTACATAAGAAGTCCCGAATCTACTAACCGTATCTAGAAGATTGTTTTAATTTGTTGTTGTTGTGATTTGACATTAGTTATGAGAGTACCCAATTCTACAAACAAATATTACTTGTTTGTGTGTTAGAGATTAATATAAACCTTATCACAAAAATATGTTTGAATTCATACAATGTGTGCAGTTCAGTGTGCCCTGGTGATAACCTTGTTCTTCCTTGTTCTCCAGCCGAAGTCAGATGCTGATAATGGACTTCAACAGTAAACTGTACTTTGCTCACCAGCCATGCAACAAGCCTGCATTGTTTGTCTGTGAGTATTATTTCACATTCCCATAGTGTTCTTCTTGTGGTGTGGTACAGTGGGTAATTCCGCACAATATGTTTTGTGGCTTTTCTTTTGTGTGGCGATTCTTCACACGGGCATATTTCTGTGCTGCCAACTTCAAACTTCTCGTACATTTTTGTTTTAGTCTCTTGTGACATGTTATCAATCTTCTGCTTCTTATTCTTCTGCTGCGTTCATTCTCAAACTCCTGTTTCATCTCTCTTGTAGCAGGACAATAGCCCAGCTAGACTTCCAGCAGGATGTAATCCCGAAAATAGAAATGCGGTGTGTCGTCGTTTTATTTGCGCCAATTGCCCGACACATACGTCTTCAATCTAGTTGTCAACATACAGAGTTGTCATTCTAGCAAAACGAATGTTTGTTCCTTTTTTCCAAGCCTGTAGATGTCATAGTTTTTTTTGGTTGCACGACTAAGTTGAGTTATGTTCCATATTTATGTAGCTTTTTGGTTGCACGACTAAGTTGAGTTATGTTCCATATTTATGTAGCTTTTTGGTTGCACGACTAGGTTGAGTTATGTTCCATATTTATGTAGCTTTTTGGTTGCACGACTAGGTTGAGTTATGTTCCATATTTATGTAGCTTTATGGCTGCACGACTAGGTTGAGTTATGTTCCATATTTATGTAGCTTTTTGGCTGCACGACTAAGTTGAATGATATTCCATATTTATGTAGCTTTTTGGCTGCACGACTAAGTTGAATGATATTCCATATTTATGTAGCTTTTTGGCTGCACGACTAAGTTGAATGATATTCCATATTTATGTAGTTTGTTGATGATATGCTTCACTCACTTATAACTTATTCCTTAATTTTATGTTGAGGTGAAGCAACTAGATCTCTATGTTCATGCTTAGTTTGTCTTCTTCAAAAAGTGCGAATCGGGGACACACGCATATATTTATGGTAAACTTGTCAGCGGTTGGATATGCAGATAACACTGCATAATGAGAAATTTTAGAAATATGTAAGACAAATGCTGAAAGTATTGACTTAAGGTAAAGTACGAGCCACATATGCGGGTCATAGCCTATTAGGTTTATGTTTACTGTGTTATTGACATCATCATTGTACTTGTAGCTAATAACCTTTTGTGTTAAGAAGCTAATTGCAAATGGAAATCTTAGCAGTGGTACACGACTGATGTCTATATTAGTGAACGCGAATGTTTGGAGAATGCAGCACTGAAATAATGGAGATGCTTTTAAAAAAATACATAGGCTTTACATTTTTTTAGTTTCGGTTGCCCAAGTTTTTAAAATTAAGTATCATGCAATGTTATATATCCAAGGTAGGTACTTAACCCTGGCTGAATGTAGCACGCCTCGCGAAAATTAGTTTGTTTGTTTGTTAAGTATGTGTTTATGCCTCATATGGTCGAGGCCCGCCTCTTTCAACCTAGGACTGGTGTCCATATTGGTTATATCGAGGCCGTTGGGGACCTGTGGTTATTGTGGCTTGTCTGCCTGGTTGTTGCTAGGATGTGGCTCTGTTAGCCGGGTTCGCTGTATGGCCTCCTAGCTGCAGTCCTTGCATGGACTATGTTGTGGCTCTGCCTGTCTCTGGTATAGATGAGACTATAAGGTGGTAGTCCTTAGAAGGACTTTGTGGTGATTGGTTGGAGCTCTTTCTTCTATTCAGAGCTATTTGCTGTGTTGTTCCTAAGCTGTGTCGGTCTGGATTATAAGGTGGCAGTCCTTAAAATGACTTTGTGCAGGATTGGTTGGAGCGCTTTCTTCTGCTTCTTTCCTGTGCTGTTCATTCGCTTAGTGGGTCTGGAACACATGTTGTCTGTAGTTGTCTATGCTGACATTGGTTGTGCAGTATCGGCTGCTGATTGTACCTGTGGAGAAAGATTTTTTTTGTTTTTTTTGTTTTTGTATCCCAGTTTCTCAATATAAACATTTTAGGAATCTGATGACGTAATGCGAGAACAGCATTTCATACAGAAAAAGTGAAATATGAGAGGCCAAATTATCGTTCCAGAGATGCAGAGAATAGAGATATTGTGATCTCTATACCTGTCGTAGGAAGCTATTAAGGGTGATTTTTCGGTTGGTGTTGATTGCCCAATTCCGTATGTGCCAAATGTAACATAGAAACCATGCGCTGCAGGTGAATTTGTTGTATTTAACGTCTCTATGTCGCATCCAAGTTATAAATACAATGCATTTCAGTTCTCCGGACTACATAATCATAATCTTCAGCAGTTTGAGAACGAAAGCAGAGAAATACGAAGTAGTATTCCAGACAATGTTGAACATTATAAATTAGTATTTTTAAATAACAAAAAAAAAAGCTTTTAGTCATTCGCCAAAATGCTACCATTACATCAATAGCAATAATTTCAGGTGTATTTACATGTAAACATTCAACATGGACCCTCATGACACGGAAACTGAGGAGTTCAGATCTGTGTATGGTGATAACTTTTTTCAGTGTGACGTACGTATGTGGTAACAGATCGGTTAACACTCAGATTATATAATTTGAACATGACGGACAAGACAAATCCAACCTATGGAATGTTCATAATTACATCATCAATTAGGGAGGGGGGATCTGAAATAGTTTGACAGTTGATGACATGGGGGAGGGGGAGTTTGACAAAAATTGACGTCAAAAGTACTGGTTTTTACACAATGTTTTAAATGGCTTGAATTTCTTCTTCTTCTTCTTCTGCGTTTGTTCTCAAACTCCTGCAGATTAGCAGGATGTAGTCCGGAGAAGGGAATGCATTGTGTCATCGTTTACAACATTGCTGAGATATCTGCGCCTTTCGACCTGACACATCCGACTTCAGCATGGCTTTGGGTCACTGACCCTATATGGGATGGGACAGCCAAATCCATCCCATAACCTCCTTAGTCGCCTCCTACGACATGCATGGAAGGTAAATAGTGTTGCTATTCTTTGCTCTCCTTTCGGGCCCCGGCAACACACGAGCGTGGCTTGAATTTGAAACACACAAACACACATTCTTTTGTTCGTCTCTTGCTGGTTGAAAACGTGACAAAACATATTGTTGACTAAAAACTGCTATACCATCCACATAAAATTGATTCTGTCCCACTTAGGAGGTACCCCTAAAAGAATACTTTTGTTTAAGAGAGTGAGAGAAAGAGATGATATAGAGATGAGATAGAAGACACAGTGATGTATACAGATAGATGAAACAGTGATGTATACAGATAGAAGACACAGTGATGTATACAGATAGATGAAACAGTGATGTATACAGATAGATGAAACAGTGATGTATACAGATAGATGAAGCAGTGATGTATACAGATACAAGAAACAGTGATGCGTAAAGACAGAAGAAACAGTGTTCGAATAGTATAAAGCATTTCAATCAATCAATAAACCCGTACACCTTCAGGGTCGTAGGGGTACCACATTGGATGCTTCAGCACACAGAGTCATACAGCAAATTCTATCCTCAGCGATGCGGATGAGTGTGGAAATATCTTGTCTTGTCCATTCCTTGATGTTGTCTATCCATGCCTTTATTTGCCCTCCTATGCTTTTTCCCCCTTCAACAGTTCCCTGCAGTATTGTTTTTGACAAGGAATCATGCCTGCATACATGTCCGAACCATGCTAGTTTTCATCGTTTCACTATTGAAAGCAATGGTTCCTGAACACCTGCACACATCTCTACTTTATTTCTTACGTACACATTGGTCTTATGTTCCCTATAGAAAATTTAGAATTCGTCTGTAGCATTTGTACTTGAAATCCTGCAATCGTCTCTCTAAGTCCGCAGTGAGTGTCCATCTCTCACAACCATACAGCACAACAGAAAGCACAAGCGACTTATACAGTTTGACTTTCACTCCAATACTGATGTTGCTTTATCAAATCACCTTAGCCTTGACAAGGACGCTCGTTAGCCTTGACAAGGACGCATCAAATAAAGCATTTAATAAACAGGCAATATAAAATGTGTAAAACATTAGTAATTGTACAAATTATGTTGTTCTTTTTATATCGTATGTAAAATTATAAATTTTTATTGTATGAATCAATAAGATCAAACGGTTTTTTAAATTAAAACTCCTAATTAGAAATAGGGAAACTGAATAATGTATCAAATAAATTGAAAACATCAAACAGCTGAATGAGACATTGATTGATCGATGCTGATATAGATCGGCCTGTTATCTGAGACGCTATTGAAGAGATCAAGCACTGCTTTGATCAAAACAAATAAGATATCATTATTCTCTAGGCGTATACACGTTTTCAATCTCCGACTAGAATATTGTTGCATATATTAAATATTCAAACATTCGAACTTCAACAACGAACATGTGTTAAGAAGTTATTTTGTTAAGATCAGATGTTCTGTACTGGAAACGGTGATAAATTTACTGGAATTTCCAAATTTCTCAATATAAAAAAACAAACATTGGTAGATTATCCTATTCAGGACGTAAGTATAAATCAACCCAGCGTTTTTTGGTTGTAGTGATTTTCAAGGCATGCAGTGCTTTACCGCTGCATGTAGTCTCCTTTTGATTTTGTGGTTCCATTTTGTGCAAGTTCGCCTTTTTCTTGATAAATACTTTTTTACCAAAACTTCGATCGTGTATATTGTTCAAGGTAAAACTGCTATTGAACTCTTTTTATATTTTCTTTCACAGTTTACCTATCATGCGCACACATTCTCCCGATGATTACTCATTTCTCCGGGGAAAAAACTAAAATCAAACACTACCGGATTGATTGTGTGTAATAAAATGGAGAGATGTTCATATAATCATGGATTATACCATATATTATATTATAATTTAAATATGATGGGCATTCCTCTTGGAGAAGATAGCAGCAGACAGAATTAATGCAACAAATACATTAGCAGTTGTATAACGTCAATATACGCAAAAATGCTCAGCACCTCTCTTCCATGATTAAACAACTTATACAGCGCAAAGAAATTTAATTGTTAGTAATTAGTAATTATGTATGTATTTTAAAAAGAATAGCTGATTTAAAAGAAAAGAGTAATAAGAAATGACGTTGCAAGGCATGTAGTGGTATAAAGAGAAAATAACGAAGAAAGAGATACTATAATCATTACAGAAAGATAATAGCAAGTTGTTTTTTTATTGAAAGTTATCTGTTTTTGAAGCCGAAAAATTATCGCGTGTACATCACCGTCTGCAGTATAGAATGTTTCCATTCAGAGCTGCAACTTTCAATCGCTGCAGAAGATCTGACTTTTGATCTATTATTAGCAATTTAATGGTTCTATTAGAAGCCGGCTTCAGACCAATCATACGCTTAGAAATAATTTGTGATGATGTGTATTTCTCAGAACCGAATTCCATTATATTTTTAATATTTTATTTGTGCGTAAGTCATTAGCATTTGTGTGTGTGTGTAATTAGTATATGAGAGTAAATTAAATATTACAGAACATAATTCCCTCATAATATATTGAATAGTTTAATAAAATAGTACCCATTCTTTACTAACGTATATGCAGATGAGACAAAGCATTTACCTCCTACAGAATTCTTGGCATATTCCCGGTACATGGCCCGACTCAATATATCAGAAAGTAACAAAACTACTTCGTTTAGTGTTGAATATACCTACCACTACAGCCATCAGTGAAAGTATAAGCACCCTGAAGAGAATCAAGACATATATCTCAAACATTCCATGAACAACAATTGTCTGTCACGTTTGAATTTCTTGGTGATTGAGAATTAAATGCCCTTTCATCAGAATGAACATTTATTGAGAAGGTACTGAACAGTTTCGCAGAACAAAAGAACAGGCGAATGATAGCTGTATTGCAAGAGTATATAAGGTATGTTTCTTAAACTAGTTAATATTTTGCATAGGGCCGAAATACGTGTTTCTGGTGGGGGCTACCTACATACCCTACAAAATAAAAAAATAAACCCGGCGTCCCCACTACAAAATCCTCAATACTCCAGAACACTTTAGACAGACATGCAACGAGGATAATTACCGGTTACAATTTTTTATCATAAACATTTCCACATTTTATAACATTATGTATAATGATCGATATAGTAAAACGGTGTACATATACAAACCCAGTGCAATGGTAGGCAGCAGTTAAACTGTGTGCCATATAGTCAGTGAACTGAATGAAAAGGGAGGGGGGAGGTGTTCAGGAAAACTGTGTACCATATCGGTTGGTAATTATGTAAAAAATATATAATAGGTTATGTTGGTTTTACAGAGAGCCTATACAGGAACTAATCGACGTTTCGACCACAAGATTTTTACCAATCAAGACAGTGACAAAAAAACAAAGAAAATTGCTCCAATATAGAGGTATATGTTTTCAATATAGACACATACATGAGATTATGTAATCTTATAAATCTAACTTAAATTGAATAACAAGTATGGTTAATACCATAAAAAATACACGAAGAGAAGTTACATTACAAGAAGACACAACATAGAACAGTGAATTCAAAAGCAATACTATAAATATAATGATAATTATAATCTTATAATTATAAAATTATATAAAAATAGTATTAATTATAATCTTATAATTATAATAATAAAATCTATGTGTTCACAATTAGTTATCAGTTGGCGAGTTGTAATTCAAATCTAAATATCCTTCATAGGAGACGTCACTAAGAGATGCAAGTAAGGTAGACGACAAAAATGTGAACACGAATTATAAATAATGGGACACCGAGTTCTTATACGTTACACGGCAGTGAGAAATAAATAAATAATGGGACACCGAGTTCTTATATGTTACACGGCAGTGAGAAATAAATAAATAATGGGACACCGAGTTCTTATATGTTACACGGCAGTGAGAAATAAATAAATAATGGGACACCGAGTTCTTATATGTTACACGGCAGTGAGAAATAAATAAATAATGGGACACCGAGTTCTTATATGTTACACGGCAGTGAGAAATAATTAATGCAGAAGCACTAGAATTAGGATATTATATGAAAATGTAAAGAACACCATAGACAAATATAGAGCGCTATGAAAATATCTATATAGAGTTGAACATTTAACATTCAAATTACAATGTATTTAGCAAAGATCAACGCTCTCTTTTCCCCTCCCCCTCCTACGTATCCAGGGTGTCAAATATCTTGAACCTTCGCTGTATAGTATTGAACATCGCATGCGATAGAGAACAAAGTTGTGCTAGTCACTGCATGGTCACATAGATTCTGAAGATAGTGATGAACATTTCTGAGGATGAGAAGTCTTAAGAATGCAGCACTAAAATAATGAACCAACGGACATTCAGGGATGACCATTGACCGAGAGAAGCCGGGGTACAATATGCAGTTGCCTTCCAGGACGCTAAATAGTGTAATGGTTAACTTCGTGTTTGCTAGTTTCTGATCAAGGAACAGTTAGAATATTTGGAGAAACCACACAGACAGCTTGTAAAGATCAGATAACTAACTTCTTCCACCTTGTTAATTAAACTCTCTGTGCTTGTGTTTCCTTTCTAATTATATTGAATTAGCTATTGGTGATAAGTTAAGCTATTCTGTTCAATGTGCTTCTTTCCTCTTGGTAGGGTTTAGTGAGCACCAAATTTGATTACACACAAAGTATGTAGTATATTAAGAAAACATACAATTCATTGAGTATGCAACGAGGGAAAAAAATGGGAAAAGAAAGGGGCCAGGAGTAAAGAAAGCAGGCGAAAGAAAGGAGAACGATAAAGAGACATAGAGAGAGAGAGAGAGAGAGAGAGAGAGATAGTAAAGGGGGAGAAAGGTAAAAAGACACAGATAGGGATAGTTAAGAGGGAAGAAAGGAAAACGGGCGCAGATAGGGTATTAAAGAGTGGAGACAAGTAAAAAAAGACACAAAGGGGGAGAAAGGTAAAGACACACATATAGGGGTAGTAATGAGAGGAGAAAGGTAAAGAGACGCAGAAAGAGATAGTAAAGAGGAGAAAAGTAAAAGGGATGAAATAATATTTCAATGTTAAATATAACCAATACAAGTAATAGTAATTTTATAGCTAATGTTTTTAGTTTATACGACGAAGCTATCCATAGTCGCATACATCAACGAGCGGACCCAGGGTGTTTACATAAACAGATTTTAGGGAAACAAAAACCAAGATATTAGAGCTTCTTGCGCAATGATTTGTTTACATAAGTTAGGGAGGGTGTCATCATCACGTAACATATTATGAATATTTAAGTAGCAGTCGGAACAGCATTTTGTAACTCCTGCCGATCTTTGAGCTAATTTTCCTGATTCTTTGAGTGGCAACTTTAGAAGGTCATTGATATCGTATGTCCACCTTCGTCGTGTCCTACCTATTTTTCGTTGCCCTGCCATAATCCCATAAATTATGGACTTTTCTAAGTTATGTCGTTTGATATAGCCAAAATAGTGTACCTTTCTAAAAAGAATTTTTAAGTTTAGTCAGTTTCTGTCACATTCAATTCTCCAAGGATTCCAATTGGCGATCTTTTTTGTCCATGCGATTGCTGATAATTCATCTGTAAAATGTGTTTCAAATGCTGTATTTTCTTCTCACTTTTTTCGTGATTGTCCAAGATTTACATCCATAAATTGTGAATATAATATGCAGGCTCTAAAGAAAGTATGCGTTGTTAATTTGTTGCTGTCCAACCATATGTTTTTCATTTGTATCAGTTTATTTGTTGCCATGGCCAACCTTCGTCTTACTTGATCTGAATCCCAAATGCTGTTTATAAGAAAACCAAGGTATTCCAAACTGGTGATTTGCTTGATTCTCCGTTATTGCTCGATATTTATAGTTTGTTAGTAGTTTCGTCGTTTGTAATAATCTTCCACTTACATTTCTTCAGCAATGGATTTTGTTATTTAGCTGTGTTCTTTGAATGTAATTAGGAGATGCCCGTTGCTGTATTTTCTGTGGGAAAGTACTTTTATACCATCGATATATCTTAGTTTTGGTTTCTTGTGACCTCTGATATTGAATGGGTCGACGTCTTTTCGCTGCTTGTCATTTATTATATTCCTCCTAACATTCTTTGCATAAATAATAAACAGATGGTGATAGCACAGAATAGTGAGACCTTTTTCCCTACACTGAAGCAATCTGATGTTTCACTAGCTACACTTATAGTTTCTTGTTGGTCTTAGTACAACGGTTTAATGAGAAGAATTAAGTGTAAAGGGGAACCCATGTCTCTCAGGTTATATTTTCTGATGTTGTACACAATCGAATGCCATGCAACGAGTATAATTATTTGAACATGTTTAAATGTCAATATTAAACTTTCTACCTTTCTCTATGATGTTTCACATATTAGACATGTTAGATGTTAATGTTAAACTTACTACCTTTCTCTATGATGTTTCACATATTAGACATGGTTAGATGTTAATGTTAAACTTTCTACCTTTCTCTATGATGTTTCACATATTAGACATGGTTAGATGTCAATGTTAAACTTTCTACCTTTCTCTATGATGTTTCACATATTAGACATGGTTAGATGTCAATGTTAAACTTACTACCTTTCTCTATGATGTTTCACATATTAGACATGGTTAGATGTCAATGTTAAACTTACTAACTATCTCTATGATGTTTCACATATTAGACATGGTTAGATGTCAATGTTAAACTTACTACCTTTCTCTATGATGTTTCACATATTAGACATGGTTAGATGTCAATGTTAAACTTACTAACTATCTCTATGATGTTTCACATATTAGACATGGTTAGATGTCAATGTTAAACTTTCTACCTTTCTCTATTATGTTTCACATATTAGACATGGTTAGATGTCAATGTTAAACTTACTAACTATCTCTATGATGTTTCACATATTAGACATGGTTAGATGTCAATGTTAAACTTTTTACCTTTCTCTATGATGTTTCACATATTAGACATGGTTAGATGTCAATGTTAAACTTACTAACTATCTCTATGATGTATCACATATTAGACATGGTTAGATGTTAATGTTAAACTTACTACCTTTCTCTATGATGTTTCACATATTAGACATGGTTAGATGTCAATGTTAAACTTACTAACTATCTCTATGATGTTTCACATATTAGACATGGTTAGATGTTAATGTTAAACTTACTACCTTTCTCTATGATGTTTCACATATTAGACATGGTTAGATGTCAATGTTAAACTTACTAACTATCTCTATGATGTTTCACATATTAGACATGGTTAGATGTCAATGTTAAACTTACTACCTTTCTCTATGATGTTTCACATATTAGACATGGTTAGATGTCAATGTTAAACTTACTATCTCTATGATGTTTCACATATTAGACATGGTTAGATGTCAATGTTAAACTTTCTACCTTTCTCTATGATGTTTCACATATTAGACATGGTTAGATGTCAATGTTAAACTTACTATCTCTATGATGTTTCACATATTAGACATGGTTAGATGTCAATGTTAAACTTACTACCTTTCTCTATGATGTTTCACATATTAGACATGGTTAGATGTCAATGTTAAACTTACTATCTCTATGATGTTTCACATATTAGACATGGTTAGATGTCAATGTTAAACTTACTACCTTTCTCTATGATGTTTCACATATTAGACATGGTTAGATGTCAATGTTAAACTTACTATCTCTATGATGTTTCACATATTAGACATGGTTAGATGTCAATGTTAAACTTTCTACCTTTCTCTATGATGTTTCACATATTAGACATGGTTAGATGTCAATGTTAAACTTTCTACCTTTCTCTATGATGTTTCACATATTAGACATGGTTAGATGTCAATGTTAAACTTACTACCTTTCTCTATGATGTTTCACATATTAGACATAGTTAGATGTCAATGTTAAACTTACTACCTTTCTCTATGATGTTTCACATATTAGACATGGTTAGATGTCAATGTTAAACATACTACCTTTCTCTATGATGTTTCACATATTAGACATGGTTAGATGTCAATGTTAAACTTACTACCTTTCTCTATGATTTTTCACATATTAGACATGGTTAGATGTCAATGTTAAACTTACTACCTTTCTCTATGATGTTTCACATATTAGACTTGGTTAGATGTTAATGTTAAACTTACTACCTTTCTCTATGATTTTTCACATATTAGACATGGTTAGATGTCAATGTTAAACTTACTACCTTTCTCTATGATGTTTCACATATTAGACATGGTTAGATGTCAATGTTAAACTTTCTACCTTTCTCTATGATGTTTCACATATTAGACATGAACGTTGTCAATGTTAAACTTTCTACCTTTCTCTATCATGTTTACATATTAGACATGAAATTGACGGTGCCTCTGGCTTGTCTAAAGCCTGCCTGTTATTATCGCATCATGGATGCCCCCCAATATTTTAAACAAATGCGTGGACATATAACAAATGGTATAATCATGACGCGGCGATTGTGTAATCCAAAAATCATGATTCTATATTTCATCATCATCTCAATTTCATGAATTGAGCACAGGAAACGAATATAATAATTGTTTGTTATGTATAGGGTTAAAGCCACTTTACGCCGAAAACGCCACTTTCAACCAAAACCCCGAAAACTTGTGCTTAAATCAAAGCGTATTGGCTTTTTTATCCAATTGTGACCTTATGGTCTGCGACCAGTACTAATCATTATTTTATGTGTAAATGTTCTAATATAATAGTAATTGTTTGATTCAACTCGATTTAAAGGTAATGATCTTTCAAACCCAGCTCGAAAGTTCTATGTTTTATCAGAGTGATGTTCTATTTTATATATTGATATTTATTCTTTCAAAAATTTGTCTTATAATTTTATTTGTTTTATTTTCTATTTTAGTTCTTAACATGATTACTACATTTATTTGAATACGCTTGTTCTTAAAATGGTTTTTAATCTTCTCCTGATTGCATTTGACACACAGTGGTTCACGCAATGTAAATTTTGGCTACTCCTAATCTAAGGTATATCCAGGTATAGTATCCAGCAAGTTTGTTTATTTGCTGCTGTATAACCATTGTATATCTAAAAAGGCTAATTCAGGCCTTTGAAAACAAATGCTACAATCGAATATCGCGCATCTATAATACAGAACATAAATCCAACATAGTGAAAAACATAAGTGAAAAACAAAATAAATACTCTTGCAGGCCAACAACAACATCTCATGGCAGTAGCGAAGCGTTGCAAACGTGTGTGGTTTGGCCATGTGATGAGGTATGATTCTCTTTCTAAAACTATCTTTCAGGGAAAAGTTGAGGAGGAAGAAGAAGAATAGGTCAGAGGAAAGTATGGATTGATAATATTAAAGACTGGACAGGATTACGATTATCTACACTAAAACAAAACGAAACAAAACAAACAGAAAATTGACAGAATAGAACAGCATAATCTACACTCATGAATGACGGATGTTCATACTACAAGGCTGCAGTGTACCAAACTGGCGGATATATAAATTCTCAAGAGCTAATCAAGGTTCACCAATTCAAATATTTAGGTACAGCGATGATATCAGATGGAAGAAGTTCAACAGAAATAAGAAACAGAATAGGGCAGGCAAAAACAATATTCAGAAAAATTTTAAAAATGTATTGTATAACATGACCTTGTCATTAGATGTGGGAGAGTTCTTCAGTGCTATATAGCTCCTATACTGATATATTGATGCGAGTTTTGGACAATAAACACACAGAAAAGTTGGACATTAGAGGCAATAGAGATGTGGTTCTACAGAAGAATGCTGAGAATACCATGGACTGCCAGAAAAACTAATGTAGAATCGTTAAAAGTGAAATTAGACATGGACCTCAACCAATAAAATTTTAAAAAGGACAATATTTATTTTTGGCCACTTCATGTGACAGGGAGGTTTGGAGAACATAGTCACAACAGGCTAGATTGAAGGCAACAGAGACAGAGGGCGACAACATGAGAAAATATTAGACATTTTTACAACCTGGTACGGCAGGTAAACAACACCACTCTTAATACATAATAATGCGAGTTAGAGATTTGTGGAGAGCCATGATCGCCTACGCCAGCCGGCATGGCACCTGATGATGAATCAAATCTACTCATCAGATAAGCACAGTTTAGTAGACCTACAGGCTTCCAGATGATTCGTTCTGTTGAAGTGATCAGTTAAAGGAGACCCATTATTAATTGTTATTAATACTATGCAGATGTTAACGTAATCGATCTCGGAGTCTATATTTTCCCCCCTCTACGTATGTCAAGATACAACGTCTGTAAGTAACAGCATAAATAACGTTACGGGACACACATATAAAATACTCTTCAATGGTGAAAGTAACTTTAAGAAATATCTCATCGATAGCTTTGTCGAGAAAATCCTCTTTCCGAATACACGAAGAACGCGGATGAATACGCTGAGAGAAGTTGCGGAGGTGAGAAGAGGTGCAGAGGATAATTCTACGACAATCGATAGGTGTGTTATCGAATTTCAAGATAATCTAATTGCATTTTTATCCAAATCTATGATACATTGGCGAGTTTTAGAAGCTGTGAAGGAAATCACATGATACATTGGTGAGTTTTAGAAACTGTCAATGAAATCAAATCTATGATACATGTTATTCTTCTCTCAGATTTGTGTAGTTACCCTGTGTCTCATGTAGTTACCCTGTGTCTTATGTAGTTACCCTGTGTCTCATGTAGTTACCATGTGCCTCATGTAGTTACCCTGTGTCTCATGTAGTTACCCTGTGTCTCATGTAGTTACCCTGTGTCTCATGTAGTTACCCTGTGTCTCATGCAATTACCCTGTGTCTCATGTAATTACCCTGTGTCTCATGTAGTTACCCTGTGTTACTACACAGAATAGACAAGAATAAGAAAATGTAATGCTAGGAAAGTTCGTTCACTATTTCTCTTGATATATGCAACATTCAGTATGAGGTTCAAAATGAGGTTCAGTATGAGGTTCAATATGAGGTTGAATATGAGGTTCAATATGAGGTTCAAAATGAGGTTCACTATGAGGTTCAATATGAGGTTCAATATGAGGTTCAATATGAATTTTTGGATCTTCAGAAATATTCCTCAGCGCGAAATTTATTTTATGAGCATGTCGTACCATTGGATCCATCAGAAATCAATGGATTATAAACGCAAGAATGACATACACATTCACTACAGTCGAAATATGCAGGAACTGAACGGTATGTCCTGAATAGTCGTAGGATATGATACAAACTATACCTGATCAAAGTCTCACCTGTGTGTTGTCGAAGCCCGAAAGGGCTGCAGTACTGTTATCTATAATGCATGTCGCATAAAACGACTAAAGAGGTTTGAGTGTGAAGTTGACAGCCATTATTTTTAGAGCAGTGTTTCCAAACACTTTTTAAAAAACCATGCCCCGCATACATCTTTCTAAAATTCTGATGCTACGCCTATGTAACATACACATTTATTTCAATGTTTAAAATTTTTATCCCCCTCCCTCCTGAAATGCCGCCTGAACAATCAAACCCCCGCCCCTCATCGGAAACACCGTTTTAGAGAATCAAAGTGACCCAGGAGTCATGCTGAAGTCGAATATGTTAGGCCGAAAGGCGCAAATATCGTAGCCAAGCTGTATACAATGACATAAAGTATCCCGTTACTTGAACTACTTCCTGCTAATATGCAAGAGTTTGAGATCGAACACAGAAGACGATAGGTACAGTGTATGTGCTTACTGCAAACTACAACTTCTCCACACACCCCCCCCCTTCCTTATACAGCTTGTCGGGATATTAGAACAGAAACGTAGTGACTTAGTGACTTGTGCTCTTCACCATTAATGTCACTTCACTAATATCAACATTGTCTATAATAAGAAATAATCTACCAGAACTATTCAAGGGCGACAATATAATGATTTCATCGACAACCTTGCACCCAATGTTCTCCCTTGACAAGATGTATATGCATTAAATAATTTCCGCCATTAACCGTCTACTTTAACCGTTTTTCGCTAGAACGTCAAATGTAAATACATTAGTAACATTCGTTAACAGTACGCTAAACGATTGAAACGTTCTGAAATTTAGAATATGTTCATCGTCAAAGGAATTATTCGAGACCATCGTTATTTGCATATACCGAAGTGCTATCAAATTTACGTCAATGCGTAAGGCTAATCTAACTAACGTTGTGCTTTCATTTGCTACCGAGAGAATAAATACCATAATATAAATAAATTCCCAATGACATGCATGGTAATAGTCGGAGTGGCCTAAAGTAGTGACGACGAATTCAGATTTTTATTTTGAAATAGGAGACATCTTCCCCAAGATCCGGTATGCTATGTTGCATTCATGTTGGATTTCTATGATGTTTCTTCCATTCGATGATATGATGCTTCCAAGATAAGTGAATTCTTTCACATGTTAAAGTTGTTCGTCATCCATTAGAATAGTGGTGTTTCTTTCTGTTTTTGCGGTTGACATTACCAATTTCAATACCATTATATTTTCGTGTGATAGGAGGCAAAAAATGGCTCCCTGGTGAAGGCGTACAGGCGCTTCTCGAATGGCCACAGAGTTAAAACCCCCGCAGACAATGGTGAATCTGGACCGTTCATAAAGCACTGGCAACATACTGAACGTTATATTTCCTAGAAAATAACTACTGTCTAACATAGTGACTACTGAGGTAAGAGACAAACCATTTTGAAGGTCGAATACAACCAACCTTTGACACGGAGACGGCATCAGCTGATCATCAAAGAGTGTCGAAAGTAATATATATTGTGTTTCATTTGTCGGGCACTAAATGATGATGTCGGGTTACTGCAACACTAAATTGCTCGCACTGCACACTAACGCATAAATAAGGAACAACGATCAACGGACATAACCTCAAACCAACAATACACGGTCCCTTAGTGCAGGCCATGTACCGTAGGGAGTAAAATGTCCGATGAAGCGAGGTTTACGTGTGAGTCCAACCGTACGTCTCAACACGTTGTAAGCGTTGCTCGTACTGCAAGCTGGCTCCATAGAAAGACATAGGTGGAGGGGGGAAAGTAAGTCGTAGTTAGTCATACAATCTCCACTTGCTTGATGTAGAAGAAGTAGCCGAGCCAAAGCGGAAAACCATCCAGAAAGTAGCTGGTGGATTGCTTCTGGACATTTCGTTGGTTCCCTTAGTTTTTTTTCGCAATGAGACTCCAAGTATAGTAATAGTAATCAACGACAATCACGGCAATAATCATCGGGGTACTACAGCGTTAGTTGAAACTGTCGGCTGTACTGTCACTAGATGAAGATATCCACACACTATTTCTCGGTATTGTCTATTCTGATTTTTAGTTGTTTTGTTGTTATATCTGTTTACATGATTTTTGTTTTTTCGCGTTTAAATATACGTTTTGAGATTCGCTGTATTTCTTTGTGTTTTTTATTAGTTGTTACAATCCCTCTATATCATTTGAAAGAAGCATAATCTCGTCTGCGTAGCTTAATTCAGGGATTTCAAAACCACTGATGTTTAAAGCGTGGTTGTCAGCTATGTGTAAGTCTTCACTCACAATCTTCATTATATTTTTTTAGTAGATGTTGAACAGGAATGGGGAGAGTGTGCATCCCTAATAGTACTATAAGTTGTTGAAATAGCAGTAGTATTATAAGTTGTTGAAACAACAGTAGCATTATAAGTTGTTGAAATAGCAGTAGTATTATAAGTTGTTGAAATAGCAGTAGTATTATAAGTTGTTGAAATAGCAGTAGTATTAGAAGTTGTTGAAACTGCAGTAGTATTATAAGTTGTTGAAACAGCAGTAGTATTATAAGTTGTTGAAATAGCAGTAGTATTATAAGTTGTTGAAATAGCAGTAGTATTAGAAGTTGTTGAAGCAGCAGTAGTATTATAAGTTGTTGAAACAGCAGTAGTATTATAAGTTGTTGAAATAGCAGTAGTATTATAAGTTGTTGAAATAGCAGTAGTATTATAAGTTGTTGAAATAGGAGTAGTAATATAAGTTGTTGAAATAGCAGTAGTATTATAAGTTGTTGAAATAGCAGTAGTATTATAAGTTGTTGAAATAGCAATAGTATTATAAGTTGTTGAAATAGCAGTAGTATTATAAGTTGTTGAAATAGCAGTAGTATTATAAGTTGTTAAAACATCAGTAGTATTGTAAGTTGTTGAAATAGCAGTAGTATTATAAGTTATTGAAATAGCAGTAGTATTATAAGTTGTTAAAACATCAGTAGTATTATAAGTTGTTGAAATAGCAATAGTATTATAAGTTGTTGAAATAGCAGTAGTATTATAAGTTGTTGAAATAGCAATAGTATTATAAGTTTTTGAAATAGCAATAGTATTATAAGTTGTTGAAATAGCAATAGTATTATAAGTTGTTGAAATAGCAGTAGTATTATAAGTTGATAAAACAGCAGTAGTATTGTAAGTTGTTGAAATAGCAGTAGTATTATAAGTTATTGAAATAGCAGTAGTATTATAAGTTATTAAAACAGCAGTAGTATTATAAGTTGTTGAAATAGCAATAGTATTATAAGTTGTTGAAATAGCAGTAGTATTATAAGTTGTTGAAATAGCAGTAGTATTATAAGTTGTTAAAACAGCAGTAGTAGTATAAGCTGTTGAAATTGCAATAGTATTATAAGTTGTTGAAATAGCAGTATTATTAGTAATATTAGTATTACCGGAATCACATTCGTAGATAAAGAGGGAAGGGGGCTCAAATCCTTACCCCTTTAGAATTCGGAATGAACATTTGGCATTAGGAAGAATGCCTAATAATAAATGCATAATATATTCCCCCTCTCCCATTTTCTGTCGCCCCCACCCTTCCGTGGTTGACCTACACATTTCAAATACAAACCTCAAACATTAGGGAACATCACATGAAGACAGAATGTGCTCTTTTTTTTCGTTAATCAAAGACAGTTAAAACGTCCCATACCGAAAACTATCCTCCAATGTGTATATCGCAGCTACAGAGCCGGGCGTCACACGCTATTAAAATATGTGAAGTATTAGCGATAATGCCAGTAGGAATATAAGATGCTTAAATAGACGTAGTATTAGCGATGTTTGAGCATAACTATTATTCTTAATTATAGCAGTAACAATATGCATTGTGTAAATAGCAGTCGTATTGGTGATATCAGTAGTAGGAATATAAGTTGTATAAATAGCTGTAATATTAGTCATATTAGCAGCGGAAGTATAAGTTGTTTAAATACTAATAGTTTATAGTTATGAGCTACAACTACACGCTATCATCAGCACACCCTGGACAAACCTTTTGGTGTACCAATCCACGACTCAGTAAATTCATCAGTGTGGCGTCCGACAGTTTCAATTCGGTGCTGATTTATCAGTGTCTTCGTATATCTATTACATAGCGTTAGTATCCAGAGCCGTGCTGTCGATTTCCTCAACATGATGCACGTCTTCCAAATGCCCCACCCCCACACCTTAAATGGTATTTCTTTTGTAATGCCACCTCAGAATAATGTATTTTGATTGTTGCCTCCTAATTCGGCTGCCTCTCTGCATCATAGCACGTCACGGCCCTGGCAGCATTATTGATAATAGCATTGGGAGTTTTAGTTGTTGAAATAATAGCAGTATCAAGTAATACGGATTACCCTATTTCCCAGCAATATCTAGTAGTACGGAGTATTCTATTTCTCACAGTGATTAATGTAAATTGAATGGATCAGCTTCATCCCTCACCATTTTACTAAAAAACACTCACAAGATCAATTTTCGTTAACTTTTTCTTCTGAATTATATCAAGCCATCTATTACTGGATTCGAATAGTGCACGTTGTTTAACTTCACCCATTCTGTGATGCACTTTAAAACAGATGAACATGCAAGAGTTTTAGTTTTTTTCCACAAATCACTGCCTCGGATAATGTTATCAACAAACTATCGCTTTTTTATTAACCCAAATCTTCACCAATCTTTCAATCTCTACAATCGTCTGTGATCTTTGTTTCGTAACATATTTCAGCTGTAAAACTCATCAGCTTCTTTGATGATCTATTTATATTTTTATATCGTAGAGATCGTGTGACTTATCCATACGGTTCTCCAGGGTTTATCAACCCATAACACATGAGCACTAATATAAATTCTAAATTACTACGGTGGTTATAATAAAAATTAAATCGTGGCCATATGAACTATTAATGAAATAAAGTAAACTCAAACATTAAATTATTCAAAGAAATATTGGTTATTTAACAGTGCTACTTATATCCGTATGAACATATTTTTAGTAAATTATATGTGGACGCATATGCCTATTGGTGCATGTGAAATAGAGAGGGGTATTTGACGCAATTAATGCAGTAGTTTGTCCATAACCCTGCGATACTAAATGACTTCTCTACAGTAAGAAAAAGGCATATCATCTTGTGAAAAGAGAAGAAATACAACAGCTCAACAGCGGGGAGTAGCTAGAAATTCAACATGGCCGAACTATCCACGAACATTTGCTGCCAGAATAGGGCGTATTAGCCATCTCCAAAAGCATAGTCAAGTACATAATTCTGAATTTTATAATTTCATAAAGTGGAAATAAGAACTGGTCATCGCTATTTGAGATGGACGAACGAGACTAATTTACTAAATCGGACATGCGTCCGCCATGTTCATATTTTGTCAAATGTTCTATTTCCATCGTCATCATAGTTCTCATGAATTTCCTTTTACGTGTAAATGTCCTTTTACGTGTGAATTTCCTTTTACGTGTGAATTTCCTTTTACGTGTGAATTTCCTTTTACGTGTGAATTTCATTTACGTGTGAATTTCCTTTTACGTGTGAATTTCCTTTTACGTGTGAATTTCCTTTTACGTGTGAATCACTAAATCTTTTAAACTCCGTAGTGAAAATAGAATACGAGGCAGTTTAATTCATTTCATCTTCGTTTCCTGAGAAAACGTTTCGGTGTGCGATGGCATGATCACATTTTTGACACGGAAATCATCAAGATGGAAATCATCAAGATGGAAATCATCAAGATGGAAATCATCAAGATGGAAATCATCAAGATGGAAATCATCAAGATGGAAATCATCAAGATGGAAATCATCAAGATGGAAATCATCAAGATGGAAATCATCAAGATGGAAATCATCAAGATGGAAATCATCAAGATGGAAAGCATCAACGCACGATTTATCAGGTCTTAACTTAGTTGGAACGATCACGTCATTCTCATGTCAGACGAACGTCTTCGAAAGAGACTGTTCTATGGTAAACTGTGTGTAAGTAAGCGTTCAAGTAGATGCCACAAAAACGTCTCAAGGAAATCTCTAAATCACCGCAACATCAACCCAAGCTCTTGGAAAACCACATCTCTTGACCTTCCAGCATGTAATGATTATATCAGTGCCGGTAATCAAAGTTTTGACCACAATAAAACTGCAGGCGGTTCAAAAGAGGCAAAAGTGAAAGGAAATGTCCAACTGTTTTCCCTCATCTCAAGGCAGTCCTCATTCATGCTCAGAATGAAAAATGTTTTCCAGCGCTCATCAGAGTTGCATAATAAAAGTGGCAGAAACAGTGAGATGAAATCTCTAAAGTTTAAAAAAGCGGTAGTATAAGAAACAGGGATACAAATTATCTAAAGTTGTGTAAAAGAGGTAACAGAAACAATAAGATGGTAGTTCTGAATTATTTTATTTGTAATTCTTATTAGCCCAGTGCTAGTTCTAAATTGTTATATTTGTAATGCATATTAGCTCATTGATTCACAGATGTGCTACAGAGGTCCATAAGAGAAGCAAATAATAGCAAAAATATATCCGGCCAGACATTTCCTAAGGGGCGACAAGGGAGATTTGGAATGTGGTTGACTGTCCGCTCCAGTAGGTCGGTGATCCACACGACATGATGAGCTCGAATTCTTTATGCCAAGAGACAGCGAAGATGTAAGCCACAACGCATTAAATTCTCCGGACAACATTCCACTGACCTTTACAATTGTAGTGGGTGCAAGACTGCAGTACAACTGTGTACCATCTGGTAAATACATGTCAATATCATTGTCAAAAATAAAATGTGTATACGTAGGTAACAGATATATGCAGGTAACAGCTATATGTAGGTAACCGCTATACGTAGGTAACAGCTATATGCAGGTAACAGCTATATGTAGGTAACCGCTATACGTAGGTAACAGCTATATGTAGGTAACCGCTATATGCAGGTAACAGCTATATGCAGGTAACAGCTATATGCAGGTAACAGCTATATGTAGGCAACTGCTATACGTAGGTAACTGCTATACGTAGGTAACAGCTATATGTAGGTAACAGCTATATGTAGGTAACCGCTATATGTAGGTAACCGCTATACGTAGGTAACAGCTATATGCAGGTAACAGCTATATGCAGGTAACAGCTATATGCAGGTAACAGCTATATGTAGGTAACAGCTATATGTAGGTAAAAGCTGTATGTAGGTAACAGCTATATGTAGGCAACCGCTATATGTAGGTAACAGCTATATGTAGGTAACAGCTATATGTAGGTAACAGCTATATGTAGGCAACCGTTATATGTAGGCAACAGCTATATGTAGGTGACAGCTCTTCGTAGGTAACATCTTTATATATGTAGCTAACAGCAAATATCATTATCAAATATAAAATGGGTTAAATAACAGTTATACGTCGGTAGAGCAAACGCAAGCTGGAATCAACGTTTCGACCACAATGTTTTTATCACTATAATGACAAACACCGAAAAGTATAATATATGTCAGGAAGCAGCAAACACGAAAATAACGGGAAAATAGTATTGCTGTAGAATAGTCGAAAAAGATTGATTGCGAGGCTGTAAAAATTGATTTTTAGACTAGTAGTTCCAAACCTTTTAAATCAGTGGTTCTCAGTCTTATATAGACCGTGACCTCCTTGTGGTGTTAATTTTCTTCCGGTCCTGCATTGTGCCTTAAAAACGTTCGGAGCATTTTTATAGGTCACCAAAGCTTAATGCGCTTTATTAAAATAATTATTGTTGTTTATTGTTCAAGTAACCTCCTTCTCGTGGCCCCACTGAACAGGTATGTGGCATCCCAAATTTTAAAAAAATGTCCCTGGCTCTCAGACATGTCTTCCTGATCTCCTTGGATACAGAAAACCAGCGGTCAAGAGGACATTGCGCCTTTTTTCATTTCGCAACAAATTCCAAGGCGGCGTGAAATGTGGGACACACTTTTACTGCAGATGGACAATATATATGACAGAAGAATGATGAAGTACTTGATCATGAGGTGTATGCTATGCCCCTGGCTGGACATTGCAATCATGAGGTATTGTGAACTGAAACGCCTCCTTTCGGGTACCAAACATGCATTCATGAACCCGTTAACCCACCAGTGCTTTTGAGAACTACGAACCCTACTGCCACAAAAGCTATGTGCAATCAAGAGATATTCTAAAACAGCTAAATAATTTGCTTCATCATCGCCATCCTTATTATCATCCTCATCACTAATATCAACATTATCATCAGTATGAGAACATTAATTGCTTTTGTCAGTGTTATTATAAAATATAAGTTTGCATTCAGTATTTGTCACACAAGAAAAGCAGCGTTCTTGTCACAGTCAAACTGAAGATGAGTGTCACAATATGTATAACAAGGAAATGTTCATCCGAATACGGTTTCAATATTTCTTGTGCTTTTAAAAAAAATTGTATGATCAGACATATTTAATCTGTCTTATCAAAGTGAGCTTTCCAAAAACTTTCTACTTCACAAGTTCTGAATAAATGTTCTATCACACGATTACTGTTTATGCGAAAACTAAATATTCTATCATCAGATTATTGTTTATGAGAAAACTAAACATGCATTCATGGCTCTGTTAACAGAAACACAAATGAAAGCGGTTGAGGTTTTGTTGCCTACAGAAACGGCGTGAAGTTGGTTGAGAAATCTTCAGTATATTCCACTGTCACATCAAGCATGAGGATGGAGATAGAGGGAGTTATAGCAGCACTTTTGTTTAATAACTGGTTAATAACTGATATATCAACTACTCGGTAATACTCACAGACTCTCAAAGCATGCTGCGCAAGATAGAAAAGTTCATGCTAAGAAAGGAATGATGGTACTTATTGAACAACTCAGTTGTCCAGAGCATTACATGGATATACTTCCCTAGTCATGCTGGGGTTAGAGGAAACGAGAGAGCCGATTTATTGATAGGCAATGCGGCGATAGACGGCAAAATGCTGAGAAGAGATAAAGCAGACTTGATGAAGGCAGTAATAAATTCATTTCAAGATGAAGATTATGTCAATGAGGCTGAGAACGTACACATACAGAGAATGTTAGAAATGTGAGTATCTAGAGGGGAGGGGAGGAAAAGTAATTTTTTTGGAAAGTCCCGAAGATCACACAATCAACACCTGACCGGGACCCTGAGTCTACATACACTGGGATGGCTGCTGGGGCGGAGGGCCGCTCACGTATATGAATGTCCCGCGTGCTGTGAAGCCAGTTTCTAAACAAGAATCAAGAAGAAAACTAAACATTCTATCATCGGATTATTGTTTATGAGAAAATAAATGTCCTCGAATTCTCACATCTTTCTCTTTCGATCATTCTCAAAGTCCCACCAGATATTTTTTATAAAAAGATAATGATCCTATTATATTTCCAGCTGCATGTAGTGCAGAGAAGGGAAATCTGTTGTGCAACCGTTTTAACTGTTAGTGCGATTGTTATTAAATAAACATCGAAACTTGACAGTGCCGAAATCTCAACAATACTGACCCTAATATTAAACATCGACATTTGACAGTGCCGAAATCTCAACAATACTGACCCTAATATTAAACATCGACACTTGACAGTGCCGAAATCTCAACAATACTGACCCTAATATTAAACATCGAGACTTGACAGTGCCGGAATCTCAACAATACTGACCCTAATATTAAACATTGACACTTGACAGTGCCGGAATCTCAACAATGCTGACCCTAATATTAAAACATCGTCACATGATATTGTGAGACTCTCAACAGAACCTAACCCTAAAAATTCTTAAGAAATACATATTTTGTTTCTCTTGCTTTGTAAATCATGCTTTCCTATTTTTCCTTTATGTCAGTTTACTTTATCACAGACCGATGCACATAACTGCCGACACATTTCTGTGGGAATGGGGTAAATTGTCATGTGACGTATTCCAATATATATATATATATATATATATATATATATATATATATATATATATATATATATATATATATATATATATATATATATATATATATATATAATGCATTGCACGTGCAAAAGAAAAACAATAACAGACCTAAGGAATCGTGTATTCATATTTATATACAAAATTCAGCGAACTTCTTTTCTGGTTTAGAGAGCACATGTTCAATATGAAAATGCCATCATCTCTCTCCAGATCTGCATATCACGTTTCTGTACGAGGCTCAAAGCTACACACAAACCAGTAAAGTCAACAGAAGCCGAGAAATCGATAGACCAAGATATGATAACACACAGATGTGAACAGGCATATACTAATAGAACGTGCATATTTATTGTCCTATCAGATTTGTTCAGCCATGCTGTATGTAAACGGATTAGGCGTATCTCACAGGACTTAAGTTGGTACGATTAATTTGATTAGTTCAAACAGATCTGACTGAAAGAAGTAATCGGTGATGCCAGTTGATGTGGCCATGTTAAAGATGAATTTGTTTAATTAATCAATTGTTATGATGAACGGTGTAGGCGATCATGTTTCTCCACAACTCTGTCTCTTGTGTTAAGCTCGTTTGGTGTCATTCTCTCACTCCACGAGGACAATTCCCCCCCTCCCCAACTTCCTCTCTTTGTCTTTATTTTTCTTTTCTTTCTTTTAATCATTCTGGTGGCTACTAAATGGATTGGTTAGCATATAGAAATAATATTACTCAGTCATCCATAGATTTGGGGGCTATCACACTGTAAATTTCGAAGTCAACATTCAGCGAAATGTGTCTGGAATAGCAACTCACATGGCGATACTCTAAGACTTCCAAAGCATGCTTCGAAATATATAGAACGGTAATTTTTAATAAAATAATGGGTCATTTTGCTGAAAAAAGTATTTATCCAAAATGTTATATGGATATACATGTAGGGGGCATATGCAAGGATAGATCAGTCTCAGTGACAGTCAATAATATAGTTGATGGAACAGTACTGAGACGAGATATGGTCTACCTCATAATGGCAGTCATTAATATAGTTGATGGAACAGTACTGAGACGAGATATGATCTACCTCATAATGGCAGTCAATAATATAGTTGATGGAACAGTACTGAGATGAGATATGGTCTACCTCATAATGGCAGTCAATGATATATTACCGATTGAAAAAGACGATGATGGGAATGGATAACGTACACATACGAAAGACGACAACAGAAATATAAGTTGTTTAAATAGCATCAGTAATAGTGATAATAATAGTATAATAATAATAATAATAAATTGTTTAAATAGCAGTATTATCAGTGATAGTAGCAGTAAGAGGAGAATATTAATTGTTTAAATAGTAGTAGTATTAGTGATAATAGCAGTGCGAGTATAAATTGTTTAAATAGCAGTAGTTTTAATTATATAAACAGTAAGAGTATAAATTGTTTAAATAGCTGTATTCGCGCCAATGTACATTGTACTGACGAACCAATTGGATGTATCAGTGATGCCTAAACATTCTTCAATAGTTTTAAAACAATGTTCTGCGAGTGAAATCCTTCAATTAGAAATACCATCAATGCATAACTGTGTACGCCTCTCTTTGTAGTGGATCTGTGACGACGTGGTACAGCGCGCATCTGTAACAGCCAAGGTGCCGAGTTCAAATCTTGTGCAGGCAAATTTTCATCCGTACCGTTCAAAAAGCAATAAAAAATCGCTTGACGTATTTATATTGCCTAGAAAATCAATACAGCCCAAAAATGCTAATTCTTTAATAGGATATGTTGTCAATGTTTTTTCCATAAGTTTCCCAAATGTTTTCCATTAATGTACCAAATGTTTTCCATTAATGTACCAAATGTTTTCCATTAATGTACCAAATGTTTTCCATTAGTATACCAAATGTTTTACATTAGTTCACCAAATGTTTTACATTAGTGTACCAAATGTTTTATATTAGTTTACCAAATGTTTTACATTAGTGTACCAAATGTTTTACATTAGTTCACCAAATGTGTTACATTAGTGTACCAAATGTTTTACATTAGTGTACCAAATGTTTTACATTAGTTCACCAAATGTTTTACATTAGTGTACCAAATGTTTTATATTAGTTTACCAAATGTTTTACATTAGTGTACCAAATGTTTTACATTAGTGTACCAAATGTTTTAAATTAGTGTACCAAATGATTTACATTAGTTTACCAAATGTTTTAAATTAGTGTACCAAATGTTTTATATTAGTGTACCAAATGTTTTCCAGTAGTATACCAAATACATATTATATGTAACTATGAACAGATCCGTATATATGGTCATCATAAAAATGGGATGGGGAGTTTAGCAAATATAGCAAATATAATCTGTATGTTTTCCCGTGTCGGGTTCTCATTTGATGACCTATTTTGCAAAAATTTACTGGATTTGTCTTATTACTCCCCTTTTGACCAAGTTTCTAGAACTAAATGTCATGTTCGGATTTGCTAAAGGGGGAAGAGGTTTAAACACAGGAACCCCCGTCCATTATCTACGGGTCTGATTGTGATTTAAACAGGTTGCTTGCTGAGTATCAGGAACAGCTGTTTATTTGGGACAGTATATCAATGACTATCTACAGGATAAGTTCTGCTGGCTAATGGAAAATCAAGCAGGTTTAATGACTCATTTGACTTTTCCCGTGATATTTATTGGTGACTATGATTATACTTTGTATGACAGCAAATTCAAATAAAGGGAATATTGAAATTAATCATTCTAGAAAGCATAATATAGCTTTAGCCAATAGGTCTTATATTGCTTAGGGATACGATATATATATATATATATATATATATATATATATATATATATATATATATATATATATATATATATATATATATATATATATAACTCTAGATACCACGTGGAAACCAATAGGCAGTTAAAATTTCGATACCCCATGCTTCTTCACCCGCTCAATAGATCACCGTACTACATTTGTAATTTATGGTAGCTTCTTAAATTCATGTACACATTTAGACGACGATGACATCCCACAGCAATTTGACGAACTGCGTTGAAACTTACCAGATCGCTTCAAAACTATCCCGGAATTAGTGGATTATATACACTACAGTTCCTTCAACGTTGTTGCCCTCAGAAAATACAAACTTTTGCCACCGTGCATACAGGTACTGAAAAAAAATTGTGGAACTCATTCTTTGCCCGCTCTCTCAGCTGTCTTCTCGTATTAATGATAACGACATCTTCATCATTGAACTACTGTTCTTTAGTGTCGATTTCAGACACAAGAAAAAAACCAGTCGGTGTATGGTCTGGAGAATATGGTTATTGTTCCAAGATAATAACATTGTGCTTTGCGAGGTCCTGCTTTTATCATTTACGAAAACACGAATAATTTAATTGTATTTTTAAGAATATGTTTTAATATAGTTTAATTATCTTATGATGAGTTTTACACGCGGTAGAGGAATAGACAGAGAGTTCTGGACGAGAATTTAACAAAGCCAACTACGCTAATTATGAACTTACACCAATCTTGAAACACACAAAAATAAAAAACAAAAGTAAAACCAGAGTATTACTTAAGCAAAATAAGTATTCCGAGTAAAATCAAAAGGCAAATCACAGGGTCTGTCCACAAACACATTTTTGTACATTTCAGACTCCTTCCACCACCCTGTCAATAACTTGTAAGTAATCTGGGATACTAACCTACTGTGATAGTATCTGGTTGCAGAACCCTTCGCAGGCAGGGGGTTTTACAGTAAGAAGTGAGAACCCTTCATGGTTAGACAACGCCGGACGGACTGGGGAAATGCAACTAATTGAATGTTTTGCTCTTGGGTAAATGTTGGTATAAATACTTTAAATTGTTCGCGCACATGTCAGACAGAAAGTCTGAGACAAGCTAGTACGTTTTAGAAAAATAGGCAATATTATTTATCACAAGTCTGCATCTTACGCAATCGGTCCCAGGTGGCAGACGACGCCACTACACCATAC
Source organism: Meghimatium bilineatum (assembly GCA_034231615.1). NCBI lineage: Eukaryota > Metazoa > Mollusca > Gastropoda > Stylommatophora > Philomycidae > Meghimatium > Meghimatium bilineatum. The sequence goes on along the minus strand of CM067298.1, from coordinate 21,714,784 downwards.
CCCAGAAAGGACAATGGGATGTTTGGTCTAGCTCAGACAAGAGTCTACAAACTCACACAGTCCGTCTGAACTCGCGAATACTTGAAACGACCAGACAATGGAAGATGGAAGTAGCAAGAGTATTAAGTGCGTAACGCCAAGGGCATAGCCTCCGACCAGAGAGGGACATCAAACGTTACGCATGTTCTAATAAACGCGTACAGGAGTTGACAGGTGATAATGTAGAGGCGGAGTCAGAAGCAGTGACGTGCGGACGAGAAGAGAGTGGATAGGTGGGGAGTATACGAGGGGTGTGGTTGAGGGCCTCACCGGCAGACAGCAAAGCAGAGCCCCGAGTCGGTCACAGACAGTCGAGTCGGTCACGGGCAGAGAGTGTCCCACGGAGTCCCAGAGATCAGTCGACAGGATCACACAGAGTCCCCGGGACGTGTGTGGAGAGTTAGTACTTGTCTCACAGGAGACAAGTCCCTTGTTGACTTCAACGACTGGAAACAAAGTTAGTTGACCAAAAAGTGAGATTAGTAGTAGATTAATGAGATGGTCTAGAATCTCATTAAGCTTATACCACGACGTGCGCCAAATTCCTGGATGTGCTAGGATAGTTGTGAAACCTTAGCATTTCGTATTGGTGAAATATCTTAGAGATAAATAGTAGAATAATGAGATAGTCTATAATCTCATTAAGCTCATGTTATAACGTGTGCCCTTAACGGAAGTGCTAGAGCAGTTTATGAATATCTTGACATTGTATAATTTATATTGATGATATATTATACGTCTCGGAGATATCAATTACTCCAGAGTTTAATATTGATTTGTGTCATTGGTTTGAAATTATATTAAACGACATTCTGATTATGTAATAAGAAGTGCCTCTGTGTTCATTGGTAAGCACTTATTAAAACCAAGAAGAGATCTACGTTAGCAGTCATTGTTGATCAAACATAGAACCCAGGGTTCGGAACGCAAAACCAATAATAATAATGCTGTTCCTCTTCATTCAAAACTAATATACTGTAACACTTTTTCACAAGAATATACTGTTACACTGGTGCCGTGACCAGGATCTCGCGACACACAGAAGTACTAACCACTATATTGATCTACGCCAATGTATGTTTAAATATTCATGGATTCGTTACAAATTCCGACATCTGTTCAAGAAGATTCGCATTGTGAGTATTAAGGTATTTGACAATGAACAGTTTTGTATAAGATATATCTAGAAGGAACAAGTTTTTCTACAGATAAGTGTGAGAACAATGGATTAGTTAATTGACAATGAACAGTTGTGTATAAGATATATCTAGGAGGAACACGTTTTTCCTTACAGATCATTGGGAGAACAATGGATTAGTTAATTGACAATGAACAGTTGTGTATAAGATATATCTAGAAGGAACAAGTTTTCTACAGATAAGTGTGACAACAATGGATTAGTTAATTGACAATGAACAGTTGTGTATAAGATGTATCTAGGAGAACAATGATTCAGTTAATTGAACATATTAATTGTGTTTGATAATATATTTATTTTTTTTGTCCTAGAAAATAATATAAATTTGTGTTCGAATTGATTACATTAACAGAATGGAACAAAAGATAGAAGATGATATTGAAAATAGAAAGATGATGATGTATAGAGAAATAAAAATATCGCCCGTACGGGACATAAGTATGTGTATATTGTTAGGCATCACATATATATTCCAAAGGGCAAACGAGATGTTTTGGCTGCACGAATTGAAAGGCAGATTAGGAAAGAAGAAGGAGGAAAAGTTAGTGATAGGAGTCGAACCTGACGTACAAACGTCAAATCGCAATAATGTCCACACAGAAGGCGCGGTAGAAAGAGTGCACCCGAACAGGGACGAACAAACGTTACTGATTCAAGCAGTAGCCTGTTATTTAGGACAAGCCTGGAGTACGTCTCGTTTAAATACGTTACAGCAAACGGAGAAACTAAGTGAAGGAAGATACGATAATAATGAGGATAGCGTTAGGAGAGGAGGTTGGATACAAGAAATAGACCAAACTTCTACCGAAGAAACTGTTAGAGGGCATGATATTCGGAGTAGAAATACTTACAAATACGAGACAAAGGTTAGGTATAGTGTCTGTTTCAGATGTCGTAAGAAGGGACATTATGCCAGAAATTGTTACCAGCCTCACGACAGATTTCAAGAGAGACAGACAGGTTACACCAACGATAAACGTGTGTTCGTAGGAGGGTTAAACCCCAGCGTAACTAGAGACAGAATCAAAGATTATTTCGAATTCTTCGATCGCGTAACACACATATTTCTAGCACAAGACAAATACGGATACCGGAGGAACTTTGCGTTCGTGGAGTTTAGTACAAGAGAAGGAAGTGATAGATGTTTGGCTAATGCTAGACTTATTCGCGTGCAGAAAGGAGTTAAAATAGACAAAGCAAGAGGGAACACTCGGACTGCATTGCCTAATCCACTTCAAATCAAGAAATGTAGAGGCACGGACACAAACGAGTACAAGAGGGTACCGGTAACGGACAGAGCACAGAGAAATAGAACTAGAATACACACCATCGAAGCGAATAGGAGGATCAGACGGGAAGCAGGAACTGACACAGAATATAGAGACGTGGGAACGGGGACGATCCCTAGAGACAATATAGATACCGGTATGATGACAGAGCCACATAGGCCTATAGAGACTAGTGAGGTTGCGGTGATGACAGAAGTCAACGAAAACGGAGAGGTGACAGAGAAAAAGTCAAAACAATTAAGACAGAGGTTAAAGGTCAGTGAAGAGAAAGTAGATAAACTTCAGGCAGAATTAGCCCAGCGCAATGCCAACCACGGAGAGATAGAGAAGAAAGATATAGAACTAGTCGACGTGAAACGACAAATGGTGTCGTTGCAGCAGGAGCTAACTCAGGGGTTAGAACAGAGAGACATAGAAGTGGAAAAACGCCTCACAGTGGAACAGGAGTTGTTAAAGTCAAGAGAAGAATTACGCGACACCAAAGTAGGGTACGACCAAATGATGAAGGATTATAGACACATGCTCGAACAAGTAGATGCAAGGCGTACCGAAATAACAAAAATGAGAGACAAACTAACGGACAGGAATAAAGAAATCAAGCGTTTGAAGGAGGAGGCCCGTAGCAGAGTTAAGTCGGTTCAAGAGGAGAAAGCTCAAGAGAGAAAAAGTGGGAGCACTTGTCCACAAGATTCCAGCAGACCGACGCATGTCTCAGAGTCGAGTATAGCGAAGGCAGATCACGAGAAGACAAAGATGCAGAAACCGAAAGACATAATCTCAGGTCCGCCGACTCACAAGATGACGTTAGGAAAAGCGGGTGGAGAGTATGATCTCACATGTGAAGTTGTAAGGACAAAAGGTGGAGGAGAGACTTATACATACACTAGGACAAATAAACCACTGAACAGAAGAAAAAGCAACACTCGCCCACAAGAGTCTCGCAGTCCGAAACCAGGTGAAACAATCCTAGATATGATCAGGGCAGACCCAAGAACGATATGGGTAAGTCCTGAGGAGCATAGGGAGGCTGTAAATAATTATCGACAGGGGCTGAGATGGGTTACTGCAGACGAATTGCAGGCCCATAAAAATTAGAGGACGACAGTGCATCCGACCACGACACTGATGACGAGGAGTCGGCAGACTTACGGAAAGAATTGCATGATGTACGTAGTCAACTACAGACTACCAGACGCGAGAGTGAAGTACTCGCCCGAGCCCTGTTAGAGTACGAGACAGACGAAGTAGAGAACTAACCGGGAAGATGGCGAAAGTAGGTTTCTTAGGTAATTTGTATATAGCGTCCCATGGAATGTACATAGTTAATACAAAGTTGTAGCTTGATTAAAAAAAAAAAAAAAGACAGAATGGTTGGAGGGATCACCGTTCTTTCAATTATTATATCAGAAAAATTTATGCTTGGCCTTCCGCCTCAGCAGAATTAAGTATAGACTTAGATTCGCCTCGACACAAAGCCGCATAAAGTTTTTTTGTGACAAGGGGGCGAGTGTGATAGTATCTGGTTGCAGAACCCTTCGCAGGCAGGGGGTTTCACAGTAAGAAGTGAGAACCCTTCATGGTTAGACAACGCCGGACGGACTGGGGAAATGCAACTAATTGAATGTTTTGCTCTTGGGTAAATGTTGGTATAAATACTTTAAATTGTTCGCGCACATGTCAGACAGAAAGTCTGAGACAAGCTAGTACGTTTTAGAAAAATAGGCAATATTATTTATCACAAGTCTGCATCTTACGCAATCGGTCCCAGGTGGCAGACGACGCCACTACACCATACCCCAGAAAGGACAATGGGATGTTTGGTCTAGCTCAGACAAGAGTCTACAAACTCACACAGTCCGTCTGAACTCGCGAATACTTGAAACGACCAGACAATGGAAGATGGAAGTAGCAAGAGTATTAAGTGCGTAACGCCAAGGGCATAGCCTCCGACCAGAGAGGGACATCAAACGTTACGCATGTTCTAATAAACGCGTACAGGAGTTGACAGGTGATAATGTAGAGGCGGAGTCAGAAGCAGTGACGTGCGGACGAGAAGAGAGTGGATAGGTGGGGAGTATACGAGGGGTGTGGTTGAGGGCCTCACCGGCAGACAGCAAAGCAGAGCCCCGAGTCGGTCACAGACAGTCGAGTCGGTCACGGGCAGAGAGTGTCCCACGGAGTCCCAGAGATCAGTCGACAGGATCACACAGAGTCCCCGGGACGTGTGTGGAGAGTTAGTACTTGTCTCACAGGAGACAAGTCCCTTGTTGACTTCAACGACTGGAAACAAAGTTAGTTGACCAAAAAGTGAGATTAGTAGTAGATTAATGAGATGGTCTAGAATCTCATTAAGCTTATACCACGACGTGCGCCAAATTCCTGGATGTGCTAGGATAGTTGTGAAACCTTAGCATTTCGTATTGGTGAAATATCTTAGAGATAAATAGTAGAATAATGAGATTGTCTATAATCTCATTAAGCTCATGTTATAACGTGTGCCCTTAACGGAAGTGCTAGAGCAGTTTATGAATATCTTGACATTGTATAATTTATATTGATGATATATTATACGTCTCGGAGATATCAATTACTCCAGAGTTTAATATTGATTTGTGTCATTGGTTTGAAATTATATTAAACGACATTCTGATTATGTAATAAGAAGTGCCTCTGTGTTCATTGGTAAGCACTTATTAAAACCAAGAAGAGATCTACGTTAGCAGTCATTGTTGATCAAACATAGAACCCAGGGTTCGGAACGCAAAACCAATAATAATAATGCTGTTCCTCTTCATTCAAAACTAATATACTGTAACACTTTTTCACAAGAATATACTGTTACACTGGTGCCGTGACCAGGATCTCGCGACACACAGAAGTACTAACCACTATATTGATCTACGCCAATGTATGTTTAAATATTCATGGATTCGTTACAAATTCCGACATCTGTTCAAGAAGATTCGCATTGTGAGTATTAAGGTATTTGACAATGAACAGTTTTGTATAAGATATATCTAGAAGGAACAAGTTTTTCTACAGATAAGTGTGAGAACAATGGATTAGTTAATTGACAATGAACAGTTGTGTATAAGATATATCTAGGAGGAACACGTTTTTCCTTACAGATCATTGGGAGAACAATGGATTAGTTAATTGACAATGAACAGTTGTGTATAAGATATATCTAGAAGGAACAAGTTTTCTACAGATAAGTGTGACAACAATGGATTAGTTAATTGACAATGAACAGTTGTGTATAAGATGTATCTAGGAGAACAATGATTCAGTTAATTGAACATATTAATTGTGTTTGATAATATATTTATTTTATATGACGTTAGCAGTCATTGTTGATCAAACATAGAACCCAGGGTTCGGAACGCAAAACCAATAATAATAATGCTGTTCCTCTTCATTCAAAACTAATATACTGTAACACTTTTTCACAAGAATATACTGTTACACTACACTATGTCAAAAATATCATCTTTAATACCCCCTTCCCTCTTCCCAATGAAAATATTGTAGAAAATATACGGAAATAAACATCATACCTGTACAAAATTATAGAATTAGTTTTTAATTCGCATATTTTTTATTGGTATGTATAAACCGCATTGTTGGCGTTAGCTTTTATTAATCTCTTCTCTCCCCCCCCCCCTCCTTTGTCAACAGCTGTCAAAAGTTTTCCGACCAAGGCCCCTCATAAAAATAATAATTTATAAACGACCTCATGCCAACATCTTATTAATGGCAGACATTGGCAATAACAAAAGAACATGAGAGAACACTTACTACGTGTGAAATGAGATGTCTAAGAAAAGCAGCGAACGGAACAAGAAGAGACCATATGAGGAATGGAGACATTTACAAGAACTATTAGAACAACGTCTGTGGTCAAATATATTGACAAAACAATAACTGAAATAGTTTGGTCACTTAGTGAAAATGAATCCTTATTGGTCAGCAACAAGAGAATACAACAATAAAATATATACAGCAAGAGACAGAGGAAGGCATAAAATTGTGGATTGACGGAGTGATCAAAGTTCTGATACATTACAATATTACTGAACATCACGTGATCAAACATGCCATAAACCGTAAACCAATCTTTATTCACTCATGTTATGCCTAATAGTAGATCATTATATTGTTAGAGTACGTATTCTATTCAGGACGTAGCTATCAACTCATCATTTTTTATCGAACTCGGCGGGCATCGAACTCGGTATATTGGCCGTCACTGACGCAATTTGTACCACTCCGCCACATAGCCGAACATAATAGTAATATCAGAGAAAATATATTACAGACAGGCAGACAATCGAGTAGGCAGACAGAAGCTAGAGACAGATACCTGCTGGCGGGCGGTTGTTCGGCGAGCAGCCAGGTAAGTAGGTAGATAACATATTGTTTTCTTATGATAAATATTAAGTGCGGTATAGTTACACATCAGATACAGATGTTTTACCATAATGAAACACAACTTCCGTTGCAAACTGTCACCATACTTTCGAATTGCATGTTTAAAAATTGGAAGTTATCTACACGAAATTATATATTTCTAGAGAGACAGACCAGTTGACCAATTACGTCATTATCATTGCCGTAGATACGTTTTAAAAGATTATTGACGCATTTACGTGTGTCAATATTTCTTGATAAAAATTGTGATTACCTTTTTGTGAGACGTCGCTCTCTTGGTCCACGTTTTGTGAAATGTCGCTAAGGAAGAGTTGCTATCTTTGTCCACGTTTTGTGATATGTCGCTAAAGGGGAGTTGCTCTTTTGGTCCACGTTTTGTGAAATTTCGCTAAGGAGGAGTTGCTCTCTTGGTCCACTTTTTGTGAAATGTCGCTAAGGGGGAGTTGTTCTCTTGGCCAACGTTGTGGCTATGGTTCTAGTACTAAAATAAATGTTCTGATTTGCTAAGGAGGAGGGGGTTGAACCCCCCCCCCCACACTTCCCTTATCTACTGGCTTCGATTACGCGTGTATGATCTCACTTCGGTGGCGCATATATAACTAGGGATACACATTGAAAAGCATATACGTATTTCTTAGATGATGAAAAGAAAAAAACTCTCGTATACATTTGGGTATACAGTCACATGCCTACGAATTTACGTGACAATTAATTAATTTTCAAAACAATAAAATTAACATTTGGACCACATATCTTTCTTATATTCAAAAATAGATTTCACGAATTCGTTGTTGTACAGAATTCAAGATTTCTTTGATAATATTTGTGTTATTTTTTAGTAATCAAAGACTGTTTACAAAGAATTCGTAGAATATGCAATAATCTGCGAGAAAATACAGAGCCTGAGAATTTCAGAACAGAATATAATATTAATTTTAAGAATTACATTTTCTAATGTCACATCAGAAATGATCAATGTTATTAAATATATAAAAATATTTTACTGTCAAATAATTTCTTACATATTGTAAACATTATTTAATAAAAAATAAATAATTTTATTACAATAAATAACTAACGTGCGAGATTGTAAAAATACGCGCATTTCAGTTCATTTACAGCGAAACATTTCATGATAACACAGAGATCTGTCTCCTGCAAAAGGTCGTGTTCAATGACCATAATGAGAAATGAGTTGAGTGCTTCTTGCATTAATGAAGATCGATGACAAATTAGTTTTATTTCCACAAGATTATTTTACTGATAACCTTTCGTGATCATTAGACATTCTTGTTTCGTGACCTTGAAATGTGTCCGTGTCTATAATTTTGCCTCTAGGCAAAACTGTCTTCACTAAGACAGTCTATAAGTGCTTTTATTCTAGTGTTGCGCATGCCCGTATGGGTAGAACGCCGGTGTCAAATCCCTGAGGTCGGCAGTTTAATCCACGGATGGGACAGAGATTTTTGTCTTTCGTATCTGTAATAAAAAAAATTTCCTTGACACGTCGCGGCGACAGCAATGGTAAAGCGGCCTTTACATCCACAGCCAATAATCGTCCTTTAACAGGAAAACACACAGTACATTTTATTCCAGTGTTGTTTTTCTGGGCCACTGGTGACTCATCTCAATACATTTATTGAAATACCGGGTTCTGCAGTCTGAATTTTGCAGTCTGTGGTGCATGTACACACAACAGTGTTGCTAATCTTGAGTATTGTGTACAGTTGGACGTAGAACAGCGGCTATTTCTGGTCTGTTTTTAATTTGTTAGTAGTATTGTGTTTGTATTTGTGCCTTTCTTACTGATTCGATTTTCTTTTTTTCTTTCATTCACATGATTCTAGATGATTTGTATATGTGGTGTGTCATCTGTAGTGCTCTGCTTAGCATGTTGATATTCTCTTTCATAATATATACACATTTTACTCTGTTGTAGCAACAACTTGAGAGGAATGCTGGTTGCAATTATCTAGTACGGTTGCACCGATTGCATAATTATAATCACATTTTCTAAATTTGAGATGAAATATTCGAAATACGTTATTGCATCAGCGTACAGAAATGTTATGTTCTATTTGCAATTTATTTATACATTTTTGAACAGCTTTAGACTGTGTCTTACTCGATGGTAACTTGACGAGGTATCCAAGGTGAGAATAAACTTTGCTATATGCTTCTACACGACGGATAAGATCTCCATAAACCTTATAAATTATCATACCGATGTTGGTCATACCGATGTTGGTCATACCGATGTTGGTCATGACGATGTTGGTCATGCCGATGTTGGTCATGACGATGTTGGTCATACCGATGTTGTTCATGACGATGTTGGTCATACCGATGTTGGTCATGACGATGTTGGTCATGACGATGTTGGTCATGACGATGTTGGTCATGACGATGTTGGTCATGCCGATGTTGGTCATGACGATGTTGGTCATGACGATGTTGGTCATGACAATGATGATGAAGAAATAGTTTTACTTGTGAGAAGACAGCTCTTGACAGTGCAGTCTTTCTGGCAAAAACACAGTCTTCTTCTGCAAGTAATTGAGGTAATCCGAACTTGTGTAAATTTTGTAAATCTCAAATGCATAGCTGTGTTTGGGGTTGACGGGGGGGGGGGTTAGTTAATTTAAAAAAATATTGTTTTTATTATCACAGTAGAGATATAGTTATCCCAATTAACCGAATCCCCAATTATCTGAATCGAATATGGGTGAAATAATTTTAGAGCGGGAGCGTTAGCGGACAGTAAGCACGTGTCGTTACTATGTAGTTTATTTGCAATATATAGTTTCTTACATATTATTGTACTTTTATCAATAAAATTTCGTTCATTTCAATGTATGATTGTATGTACGTACACTGTTTTGCTTCATTCCTGAGATATATCCAATTATCCGAATCTACCCGATCCCTTCAATTAATTCGGATAATCGAATTTATACTGTATTTAAAACGAATTTTTAAAATTTTTAAATATAAAATATATTTTTATATTATTTTTATATAATATAAACAATTATTATATTTTTTAATATAAAAAAATAATATGTTTATGGTTGCATATTAGTCATCAAAGAGGGAGCATTCAAGTGTAGTAATAACCCCGGATCATCAAATTCTTCCAGTAGCAAGGAATATACTTAAGAGCCAACTAGTTCATAAAACCTTCTGTTAAATCTGTTGACCTATTTACTATGATGGCATGATGTATTATTCTCCGACACATAGGAATCTGCCTAAAAAGGACAAAGAAGCACAGCCCATTGGCCTGCATATCTCCGTCATTCATTTGACCATTTGTTATAAGATTAAAAATAAGAATATCGAGAAAAGACATACAGCGGGGATGATGATACTTTCACAGGTGGCAGGAAAATGGTCAGCCTATTGTAAAATTTGTCTTAGTCACAATCTACTAGATGCCAGCAAAGATGACAGGGTGCAGTTAGATATCTTGAACCAAGCTACTATTCCGAAATGTGGATTGATAGATATTATGCACAGTTTCATTTCAAGTTTCTTATAGTGAGCGCAGTTTTCGTTTCGTCAATGAAATTAAGTCACTAGCAGACCGCGTTGCCAGAAAAATAAAATAGTTAATTGTAGCGCAGATTAAATTATCATTATCAAGTGCCATACCGACTGGCGTAGGCGATCAGGGCTCTCCACAACTCTCTATCTCTAGCATTATGTACCAAGATTATTGTTGTTTATCTGCCGTGCCAGGTTGTCAAACATATTTTATCACGCTGTCCCCTTCTGTTTCTGTTGCCTTCAATCTTACCTGTTGTGACTATGTTCTCCAAAACCTCCCTGATCACATCTATTATGATTAAATTATGCCACGATTTAATGCCACGATTGTGGATCGGAGGAGAAGAGGTGATCGTGGACATTAGGGACTGCCGCCGGATGCATCGATTTGATCGATACTCACTGAACACACCCCCAGGGTCATACAAGAGAAGCAGGGGAATCTCTGTGCATAGCGCGCATATCGATGCATCTAGCGACAAGAAAGTGTAGGGATGATTTATTTAGGAGGGTTGTGTGTTGGGAACCAGCTGGGATTATGGAGGTTGGGTTATATTATCAGTCGAAGGCAAGTTCAGCAACGATACAGCAGCCATTTCGCTAATAGAAATGAATAGACAGAGTGACGTAACAACTACTAAAAATATTGCAAACGACGATGACATCACAAACTACTAAAACATTGCGATCGGAGTAGATTACTTAAAAACTGTGAGCGAGGTAGACACATGATATGTGATTTCACCCACGACAGTGCTCCCATTATTTGCACCTGAACTTGAAGTCCAGGTCCCGGTTGTTGCATGTGTGTTCAGAACAGGAAGAGAACATGCGAGAAATAATGAGAACAAGAACTTCTGGAGCATAGTCTGTTGTCAAATATATTGAAAAACAGAGACTGAAATGGTTCGACAACTTTGAGAATAAATCCCTATTGGCAAGAAGCAAGATCACACAGCTTGAGAATTTAAACATCAAGAAGCAGGGGAAGACCCCGAAGAATGTAGATTAAAGAAATTACTGACATCCGCAACGTTGCTGCTTACCAACTGATTAGCTCCACAGCATCACAACTGAGATTCTAAACGTGTCCAATATGGGCAGTCGCATATGAGATGCATGTTATTTTATTTTACATTTTATTTTTACATTTATTTTTAAAATTGTACATCTAGGAATTTCTTTTAGCGTTATTTCTTTTCTTATAGATTATAGATTAGTTCGCATTTCTGACATTTTAGGTAAGCATTGTTATCGATGAGCGTGTAGTAAATATTTGAATAACTGACTTTTTTAAAATTTGCAATTATTTTGTTATTACCAATTTGTATTTAAACCAGATCTTACTATTTTGTATACAGTTAATAAAGTATAAAAACAATCACATTTTTCAACATTGTTAAGCGGGACTGCTAATACATGAGTTACCAACAGAAAAACAACGGTTTCAATCAAGTTATTGTTGGTTAAGACCATTAATAAATGGGGGAATTGACTAGCAAATACATATGTAATTTCAGATGTGTTCATATTTTTCTTAGCAATTGTAATGCTACATCACGAAGAAAATGTATTTAATATATTTACAAAGCACTTTCAATTTACTTAAAAATGGCATATAATCACTTATATTGGTGACAAATTAAGGTACAATATTCAATATGAACAGATCCACGTTTTTAGATATATCCATGATTAACATATTTTTGAGAAAAGAAACATAATTCCAACCGAACTCGAAATAAGTAAGTGCTGAATTAATTAAGCGACCAATCACGCTACAGGTCGACAAGTTCCCAACAAACAACCAATCGTCATTTAATCATGTGATGCAGAGAAAAAGCCGAGAAAAGACAAAAACAAAATAAGAATTCGATTATCAGTTATTAAACGTGTTCATTGTTTTTGTTTTTGCATTTCTCATGGCGACATGCATTTTTCCAGAAAGTAATCATCTTTACAGATATTCAGAAACCTCGGCTAAGAAGGCGAACCATCGATAGTCCAACTCTACTGTTGATTATATTCCAATACCGGAATCAGACGAACAGTCGAGTTAAAGATCAGCACCCCAGGACACAGAGGGAAATGTAGCGTCTAATAACACAAATAAATTGAAGCAGGAAGGAAAGAATTGAAGCAGGTCCGTTCTAATGTCACCGAATCACACTGAAAATTGAGTAAACGGGTTTTTTTTCGTACTTGATTAAACACATCTTCAAAAAGGATGGAATTTTGTCTAGATATTCTAACTGTGTTCGCAACTCTCTGAGAACGGACCAATCGAGACAAGGACCACTACAACAATAACGAACATCCCGTACATGGTTTGAAGTATCCTCAGCAACTTTTGTGTGTTTGTGTTTAACAGCCTCCATAAATGGAGTGTTAGCTGCAAATAAGCAGCCTCGGATCGAACCGGTGTTGCTGCCTACCAGGACGGGGCGGGATATCGGGTGACGCTGATATCTCTACTGAAATACCCATATGTCCAGTGACGGACATCATCATATGAATGTGTGTCGCTATAACCTCATGCTGCTATCATGGGGTTATTAACTCCATGTTAGGAGCATGCCGGGGGAGTGGTGATTTTTTTACATAATTGCTCCCTGGCAGTCACCATCCCGAAAGATGGAAACGCTATGGGAGAAAACAGAAAACACCCTAACAGAAAACAGGAGAAGTCACTCCACAAATATCCGATGTCTTGCGGCAGTGCTAGGATGCTCAAGAACATAGATAGGGAGACTTCATAACTTCCCTCACCGAAGACGGACAAAAAGTCGTGGGTACCTATCGATAGAACTGGGACATGTACGCACGATATGGTTAATGACTAAATGGTAAATGGGCCTGCCTCTGTGATTCATCGCCAGGTAGGAGGTGCTACGGACCTCCAGCCTTAGTGGGTCCACTAAAAGCTACTGATGATGATTATGTGTATCAGGGACCCGGGGTTAAACAGAGTAGAGCAACCGGCCAAACGAATAAAGTAAACAAAAACACAATCGAAATCATGCGGTGGGACAGTGAAGGTGTAGCTAAGCAAAAAATTGGAACTACAGAATTTCCTCCAAAGGTAAAATATTGATGGCTTGTCCATCAGGAGACACATCTTAATGACAGCAACAGACTCTCAATCAGTAGCTTGAATGCTTCAGACAAGACAGACTAGGCCACAAAGGAGGGATCATTACTATGGTACGGAACAACATACCTGCTACAGAAATCGCACGAAACTCATAGGACTCAGAACATCTCACCACCAAATTGCACACAACCACAGAACCGTCATAGTGACAAATGTCTATTGTCCAAACAACAAGCAACTATACCTCAGGACAAAACTCCTCTCAACATCAAATCATATTATAGTTGGAGATTTCAACAGTCACTCCTCTAGCTGGGGATACCCAACCATGGATTTGAGAGGAAATGAAATAGAAGACTGGATGATAGAACATAGGCTATATCATAAATCAACATCTATCAGACCAACCTTTTACCGAAGACGATATAAATCTCAGAGCACTCTAGATCTTGACACTACAGCAGAGAAAATCTAACGTGTGACAGATAGATGTGTGGCACAAAAACTTGGTGGGAGTGACCACAAACACGTTATGCTAACAATGTTGTTGTTGTTACAACACGAAACATTGTTAGGAGGATATCGTCCAGGAAAGAAGACATGGCAGAATGCAGCCATATTTGCGCAGGATGTTTTTGAGGGGTTCGATTCGCGCATGGAGACATGTGCGGTCGCAATAGACCTTGAGGATACGTACAATAGGGTGTCCTTGGATATCTTGATGGACCAGCTGTTAAATCTTGCAGTTAATCATTTTGTCGTGCGTTGAGTTGGCACCGCCCTGATGCACATGGTTGTAGTTCTTAAGTGTGGTAACTGGATATCTGCACCAACGGTTATTAGCCCTGGTCTGCCACAGGGATCGCCTCTATCTCCTGTACTTTTCAATGTATACACAGTACATATCGCTGGCAATCAAATCACAGGTTTTGGCAGAACGATGTCATATGCCGATGATATCCTGGTGTATAGACAGGGCAGAAATCGAGAAGAGTGCGTCGTGGAACTACAGAAGGAGCTGGACAGACTGACAAATTGGTGTCGAGATACAGGAGCAGTGGTTAATCCGTCTAAGGCATTCGTGTCGTGGTTTTCCTTGAACAATCACATGGTAAAGACACCCATGCCACAAGTTTCGTTGTCCGGGAAAAGTTTCGAAAGAACTAGCACAATGAGATATCTGGGTGTGTTTTTTGACAGAAGCCTGAGTTTCAGGGAACATGTTGACCATATTATCATAAAGGCAGGCAAAGGCTTAGCAGCAATGAAGGTTATGGCTGCTGCGCAGTGTGAGCAGAGATTGTTATTTCTTTTGTACCAGGGTTTGGGTTTGGTTGTGGCTGTGGTGGAATATGCACTGGCAATTCTGACTCTGAGCCAAACTCAGATCGAAAGACTGGATAGAGTCCAGAATGCAGCAATGCGTATCATTCTGGGATGCACAAGAGACACATCGACAAGAGCTATGCGATACCTACTTGACTGCCCAACAGCTGAGCATAGATTACAGTATTGCCGTGCACGGGCGTACCTTCAAATACATGCAGATAAGGAAGACCCGTTGCATTCCAAAATACAGAAAGTTAAAGGCAGCAGACTCAAGAGAGGAAGGTCGTGGATGGGACAAGCTGAGGATGTCATACAAAGCGTGTGCAGATTACAGGATGTGGCAGCAGGTGCGGAATGGATAGGTCTACCCACAGATTTCGAAACTTGTTTGAGAGTAGTACTATCACTTAGCAGGGAATGCAGAGAATGGTGTCCCACAGCTGTGGAGAAAGAAGTGCAGGCTTTAATCAGTGAGAATACCAAAAAGGGGGATGTGATTATATACACTGATGGATCTGTAATTAGGCATGTTCGCAGTGCTTGGGCTTTACAGCTCACTACGAGTAGTATGACCATGGAGACTATGGCGGTGACCAAGGCATTTGAGTGGCTACGCACACAGAAGGTAACGCAGGTCTGCATCTTGAGTGACTCTATGAGTATGATTAAGAAGGTACAAGTGGGTCTCATTCGCGAACAGTGGATTGAGGCCTTGAGAAAGGCGAGCTTCAAAGTGGTTACATTTATTTTCGTGCCGGGACATGTGGGCGTTCGAGGCAATGAAAGAGCGGATCAATTGGCATCGTGCGCGATTGTGGCACAGGGTGATGGGGCAATGGATCGCGCTGCTGTTTTGAACTCCTTAAGAGATATAACACGCGAGAGTGAGACTAATGTGGATGATGATTCCTTTTCAATGGCCAGGATTAAAGATCAGGGATTGAAATGCGGTGTTGCTAGAGGTGAACATTTTGGAGGGTGCAGAAGAATGATTGTCAACCAGCATAGGACCGGTACTATCAGCAGAAGTGTGATGGCGGATACACTCAAGGAGAGATCGGAGCAACTATGGATGTGTCCAGTTTGCAGTGATGATGATCCGACGACTAACTAACTAACGTTATGCTAAGAATGAAAGGCAACCACAAGACAGAGAAACAACAACACAAAATCGCTATGTGGAACCACAAAAGGGCAGACTGGGATATTTACCAATGCCTTACAAAGGAAAAACTACAGGCACACCATACAACAGGAAATATATGAAAATATGTATAATTAATAACAGGCATAATTCTGGAAGCTGCCAACAAGAGTATACCTAGAAGCAGAAGACAACAATTACGAAAGTTTCTGGAATAGAAACCTTCAGAAAATGCATGATGAGTCCTCTGCTGCAAGATTCAAGATGGAAACAAGACCTAGATAAACCAACATCATTGAACACATTAGACAGCAAGCAATTTTCAGGAGAGAAAAGTTAAACTGCATTAGATCCAGCTGCAAAGAAAAAAACATCAACATGGAAAAAAAACTACACAAATATGGCATCTTATAAAGTGTCTCAATGAATAGACCAACCCCCAGAGCAATATCATCATAGAAGACAAGGGAAAACCCTGCAATGGCAGACAAGCTGCAAATGTTCTTGTAGACTCCTACTCTGAAGAAAGCAAAATGAAGATAATAAGAACAAGATCTGCCGCAGTAAGAGGAGAGACAAAACAAAACCCTGTAAAAAAACAGCAACCATGCCCAGTCACGATGATCTCACCCTTTCAGGAATCAGAACTTAACATGGAATTCAAAATCTCAAAAAATAAGAAAGCCCTCGAACCTGATGAAATCACAAACAAAATGATTCAATAGCTAGATCCCGTGGGGAGAAACAGAGTCCTAGATCTCTAATGAATCATGTGCACAAGGGATCTTCCCAAAAGAAAGAGATAGAAATAGTTTCAATTGCGAAGAAAGGAAAATTTAAAAAAACAAAAACAAGTCACAGCCTTATCAGTCTACTAAGTTGCCTTGGAAAAGTCATGGAAAAAATAGTGAATAACAGGCTATTAAACTATTTTGAGTAAAACAATCTTCTAGACGACTGCCAATCAGACTCTAGAAAACATAGAAGCGCTGACGATCAAACAACATACCTTGCCCAGGAAATAGAACATGCTTTCCAGAAGAAATCAAAACTTCTAGTCACCTTCTTTTACCTCATAAAGGCCTTTGACAAATTCTCATTAGAGGGGCTATTGCTAAAGCTCGCCCTGAAAAGAATCGGAAGAAAAATGCTATTTTGCATAAAACACTTCCTACGTGGCAGATATAAAAGAGTCAAACTCCAGAGAAAGAAAGGTAAAATGGTAAAAATAACAGAATGCGTTCCTCAGGTAGGAGTTTTATCCATAGTATTTGTCAAATGTGACAATCAGATAAAACTATTCTCAGTTGTACTTGTCCCATGGGACAATCAAATAGAGCTTTTCACTTTATTACTTGTCAAATGTTCTTCCTATTAATACAGATGAATTGCCAAAATTATTCACCCCATATGTACATAGAGCTCTCCATGCAGACGATCTTGCTATCTGGACCCAATCAGAATACATTAGAATTGCAAAAGTTAGAATACAGGAGGCAATACACAACGTTGAAGAGTGGACAAAAACTTTGGGTGTTTAAATAAACAAAAGTCCAGACCGTAACCACACTTTTACTCTTCCCACAAAACCTGAAAATTATAGCCGCAAACTAGACAATATTAGACTCCCAGAAGAACACAACCCAGTCTTCCTGGGACTAAAATTTGACAAGAGACTGACATAGGGATCAATCACAACATTAAAGAGACAGGGAAAAAAACCACACTAAAAATAATGAAAAAAAACTATCTGGGACAGATGAAGGACCTGAGAAAAAATCACGTATATGTAGGTTATATTCGTCGAAATCTGGAAAATGATTGAACACATATGATATCTATCTATCTAGCTATCTGTTTGCTAAACCCTTTGTTGCGTTTAAGGATCAGGGTAGAAGAGTTTTCTGGAAATGGTACTAGTAGTCGTATTCAGAAAACTTTCCATTTTACTACGAGCCATTGTGTTCTCACTGACGGTTTGCTAATCCTGTCTCAGTGTTGTATCAGGGAATTCACATGGCTACACAGCGATCTCTAACTAACGCATACAGAAAGACACCACATATTACAGTCCTGAAACATTGAACTGCACTTCCATTTGTGCTCACAAGAAATAAAACAGCTGTCACTTCGCGCCATTTTACCGGAGGCACATATGCAACAACAGCAAATACCAATCTCGAAAATTGAACAAAATTCAGAATGAAGGTCGCCAAATTATTACAGGAAGACTAAGGAGCACACTTATGACGAGTGGAAACAATAGCAGGATTACAAAATCTAACAGACAGCAGGGATTAGAAAATCATAATAATGACTGAAAAACTTAGATGTCTGAAACATCAGCATATGCTTGAGATACAGCCAGATGTTTCCAAATTCAACCAATCCGTTTCTGTAAGAAAGATACCATTTCAGTCCTGACTTACAACGTATATGTTCTCCATCTGTCATGAACACAAACCTGTAAATCGGTGCACAGGCAAAAATACACACACTGCTCATGTATGTAAATTCTTCGAGGACCAGAAACATTAAACACTAGTATGTACCATTAAGATTCAATACTATAAGACCATTGAACCTAACTGTAGCATAAACAACAATACACATAAACAACGTTGCTTCGGATGTAACCCACAATGCAACCATGCCTGTGTATGAATGAAAACAGGAAACCATATTCGAGTTCGGGTGCAGAAGTTTATATTTTCTCAGGGCTGTCAAAAAGTGCTCTTATAGCTATAGGGATTACTTATAATACTTATAATCATCAAAATCATAGAAGAACATCATCTACACCCTGAAATTCTCAAAGTGAAAAGCAGTCGAGTTAAGAGAGGAAAGTCGTGGATGGGGCGCGCAGAGGATATTATACAGAGGGTGTGTAGATTGGAAGATGTGCTACCTGGTGTGGAATGGAGTCGTGCGCCCTTAGATTGTCCGACAGCCTTCAAAGTAACAATAACACTCAATAGAGAATGGTGTCCGACAGTGGTAGAGTCGGAGGTAGTCGCTCTAATCAGTGAAAATTCCAGGGAAGGTGATATGATTGTATATACAGATGGGTCGGTTGAGAGACACATCAGAAGTGCCTGAGCCTTCGTGGCTCAAAGGTGGGGGGAAACTATCAGAGAGGAAAGTAGTGTATTCGCTCAGTCGACAAGCAGAATTACAATGGAGATTTTGGCAGTAACCAAAGCTTTGCAATGGGTCTGCTCGCAGACTTTCTGCGAGCATGCGTGCATACTCAGTAACTCGATGAGCATGATTGTGAAAGTTCAGGCGGGATACATTCAGGATCAGTAGCTGGATGCAGTGTATTCCTGTATTCCTCTATTCCTGTATGCGTAAAGGGACTTTCATTTTTGTGCCGGGACATGCGGGAGTCCGGGGTAATGAGAGACCAGATAGCTTGGCTGCACACGCTGCTACTACGGCTGTTAGTGGAGCGATGGATCGAGCAGACATTCTGAACGCCTTACGGGAAAACGCACGAGCAAATGACTGTATAAGTGACGATGACTCTTGTTCCATGACTAGAATAACGGAATTTGGTTTGAAATGTGGTGTCGCTAGAAAGGAGCGGTTTCTTGGGCAAGAAAGAATGATGGTCAGTCAACTCCGTACTGGGACCGTCAGTCAACGTGTAATGACGGCTACACTGAGAGAGAGATCTGAGCACATATGGACTTGTCCGGAGTGCAGTGTCGATGATCCAACGACTAACTTACTATCAGAATCATCACTTATCATCATCAAAATCTACTTATCATAGCTAAAGGAATTACTTATTATCTTTAGAAATGGGTTTTGTACAATTATCACGTGGACACAACAATGAACAACATTAAGAAAAGTAATATGAAACACATAATACTATAACATCTTAGCACCATCTTCAGCGACTACGTGCATCAATTTTGATCAGTTATGTTCTCAGTTAACATCAAGATAAACAAAAATAGGTAGAAGTGTTACCAAAATAAGACATAAAACAACCTAACAACGAGATACAGAGAAAAACGACGTTTCGACTAAAAGCCTTCATCAGGACAAAGAAGTGAAAATAGATAAGATGTAATAGCAAGTAAACTAAGATACGATGAGATAAATTAAAATACCTGCCTCAAAAGTGGCAACAGGCAATGTGTATTACTTGCTATTACATCTATTCATTTTCACTTCTCACTTCCTTCTGTACACTTTCCCCTTCTCACTTACCACCGTCTTTTCCCTATACCCTCTTCTTTCCTGTCATGCTGCTCCATCTTTGTTTCCTCCGCTATCTAATCACTATCTCGTTTTCTTTCTTCCTATCATAGCCATGTTTGTCTTCATGCAAGATTCATTGTACTGTGTTCTTTGGTTTGTCCTAATAAAGGCATTTTAGTCGAAACGTCGTTTGTCTCGGCATCTCGTTGCTAAGTTGTTTTATGTCCTATTTTCTGTTTTATGTCCTTCTACCTATTTTTGTTAATCTTGATATTTGCCCTATGTTACTCCAGCCACTTACTTCCTGTTTAGGGTTGTTACCCTACACTGGAACATTTCTCCCTATATTCCAAGTAAGCTATGGTTTATACACGATTTCGTCTTTAAACTGCTAGACATTTAAATGTATTTGAATGAAATTTGCGCAGAATGCAAGAATCCTTATAGTTCTCTATAAACTATATATGCTTCAATTTTGAAATGGAGAAATATGTTTGGAACATTGTTATTGCGTTACAGTGATGATCTCACTCAAACTAAAACATGAGTATTAATGCAAACTACAGTCAAGAACTACGGAAAACAATCAGAAGACAACAGTCGGGATGTGAACCAAATCCATTCAGCTAGCACATATTCGCCTCACAATTTCAGCCACAACGGTTTCCAAACTCGATCAGTCCGTATCTGTAAGAAAGATACGACTTTAGTCATGACTCACAACGTATACATTCTCAATCTGCTATGAACACGAACCTGTAAGTCGGTGCATAAAACACACACACTGATCAGGTATGTAAATTCTTTGAGGCCCAGAAACATTCAACACTAGTATGTACCATTAAAATTCAATACTATTAGACCAGTATATCTATTTGTAGCATAAATAATAATACACAGAAATAACGTTTCTTCAGCCCTTGTTCTTCAGAAACAACAACCCTTAACCTGTGACTGACCTAGCACGTCGACAGGGGATACACAAAGTCTTCAAAAAGAAACTTAAATGGAGAGGAAGGCACATCACACGCAAAAGAGATCAGCAATAACAACAAAAATAGCAACCATCAACATCTGCGGCATTAAAGAGTTAAATGGTACGGCCACATAACCAGACAGAAAGAGCAAAGTATTATCCAAAAAACACTTAACAAACGATACGAAAACAGGAGACCTATTGGACGCCCTCGTAAAAGGTGTATAGATAGTGTATTAGAGACACTCGGAAATATAACAGCAGAGGAGGCAAATAGAAGGGCAAAAGACCGTACACTCACTCCCCCCTCAACACCGAAAGGTATATGAGGACAGAAAGAAGAACGTTTCTTCTGATGTAACATGAAAATTATTAATAAACAAGAAGTTATAGAAAAAATGAAGGCATTAGAAATTAGATAACAAAAGAAATTATAAAATAAACAAATCTTATATTTAATACGTGGAGCTTAAGAAATACGGTCCGCTTTTCAGAAGTGTAACCCAGCCCTATCTCGTCACGTACTTTGTGTTTTAGCACTGCTCGGTACAAACTCCATATGCATTTTATCTCATTCAATTACTGCTCCACTGTTCTCCTCCTTATAATGTTTAGTCTGCCTTATTTCCTCTTTCCCTCAGGTGTTCACCAGAGAGGATTTTCGTGATTTAATTGTCTAACATGTTTATAATGTGTGTATCCAAACAGTTCCCGTCATATGGCACATACAAAAGATATACAGCTGAATGGCTTATCAATGTCACATGCTACATATTCAATTATCTTTGTGAACAGTGCTATTCAGTAAACCTCCAGCTTATAATCAATGTTACATGCTATCTATGGTGGAACAACATCCGGGGTAAAATATATTGAAAACCAGAGATTTAAATGGTCTTGACTTGTTTTTATTAGAAAACTGGCCACACAGCACGTGGGACATTCCCATAAGTGCTCCGTCCTCTGTTCCAGCAGTCATTCGACTCGATGGTATTTCGAGTCCAATGCTGCCGAAACAGACGTCGACATCAGGGCACAACTCTCGCCCTTGCGACAGGTTTCTTTGTTGTTCAGCCCACCCACTAACTAGTGCCCGTAACTAGTTCAAGCACAACGTCGGCCTCTGGAACAACATGGTAAGTGTTATCGAAGGTTACGACTACGGGAAAGATTTAAATGGCTAGAATACCTAATGAGAATGAATCCTTATTGGCCAGCGGCAAGAGCATGCGACATGAAACTTGAAACATCAAGATACAGAGGAAGATCAAGAAGAAGGTGAATTGACGGATTTACAACATTCTGACACGACATAGTATTACTGCATATCATGTGACCAGGCGTACAATGTTCTGAAAACCGATCGTCATTCAATCCTGTGACGTCTGACAGCATAAGCAGAGAAAACACGATAGATAGATAGATAGATAGATAGATAGATAGATAGATGGATGGATGGATGGACGGACGGACGGACGGACGGACGGACGGACGGACGGACGGACGGACGGACGGACGGACGGACGGACGGACGGACAGATAGATAGATAGATAGATAGATAGATAGATAGATAGATAGATAGATAGATAGATAGATAGATAGATAGATAGATAGATAGATAGATAGATAGATAGATAGATAGATAGATAGACATGCTGTCTATTCACTTATTTTTGTCAGAAATGTTATTTAATCCATCGACTGAATATTTGTCCAGTAAGTAACTGGTTTCTATTATAACTAATAATACATTTCTGGAAGTCGTCCTACCTTCAGTGCACCGAGACCGTCAGCATTAGACGGAGTCTGGATAGAATTAATTATGATTTCATGCTTTACGTTTTTGATTATTTTTGTGATTTTCATTTTTCACTATTTCTATAATTGGAGTCACATGACCAAAAATAGCCAAGACCGACCAACGAAATTAATGACAATAGTCAAATTTAGCCTTTCGGGTCATGTTTATATTTTCTGTATACCTGTCTTATACTGGATACCCATAATGAGTGGACACTCCAGATTTATTTTGGTCTCCATCAAGTGAAAATGAACCACTTCTCGTGATTAACGTTTTTTTAACGACCTTCAATTCCAAGTTGGTGAACTAGGTCGGCAGAGATCCATTTTACCAAATTAACTCTGTGAATCCGTGTCGCCACTATTAGAGTTCCACATTTTTACTAAAATTAAAACCAACAGGAAGTGGTTTTTCATAGAAGTATCAACAACAGCTTTAACATGTGATTTCAGTCTTCGCACAATAATAGTTATAACAAATAGATCTACACACGGATGACACATGTTTGTTTTTATCTCTATGGTCACAGCTGACGTTGTATTTGATTTAAACATTGATTTTTCACATCATAAACTGTTTATGGCAATCTATAGAAACAATGACACAAGTTTCCATATCACATACTTGCTTCTAATCATATAAATCGTGCATGCTTCATAGATCTAAGCACCCTTTGTGTCAAGTTAGTGGACCGTGAACAAATAACGAAAAACAGGTTCCAAACGTTGTATACTGGGATTGCATGACTTGTTTGTGAGTTGGACACATGTTGCAAGTATTATAAACAACGTTAGCATAAATGTGTTGTGTCTCAGTATGCAATGATACATGTAAGAGCTATAGTCTATAAAACTGTGTTCCTTTAGAGCCGTTATTCCCAACGGGGGGGGGGGGGGGGGATTTGATTATTCAAGGGTGCATATGAAAATTAGCTCGTCTATTTTAATTTGAAAATTCCCTCATTGTTTTTTTTTCTTAATAATTTCCTAGTTTTGTTTGTTTTTCGTTCGCTCCATTGTAACCATCACGGATATCCGTGCGATTTCCGCCGGGAGCGTGATTACGTTGTGCCACCGTTATGCGCCTTGTAGGCAATTTCCTAGTGATTTCTTCCTAAAACCTAAGTCTTGTGCCCCGAACAAGATGTAATTAGGCTTCATTTAGGGAATAATTCAATTTTTGAATATAAAATATATGTTACATAGAATTTTAGAAAGACATAGGTGTAAAAAAAAAAGGTTGGGAAAAACTGTTTTAGATCAATGATGATAACTTCGTATACAGACAAGAAAACTAATCTAGAAATCCTGGGAGATGCTGGAGTAAAAAGATACATTAGGCATATAGCAAAATTAGAAGCAGTAAATTTTGTAAAGAATTTTGATGAGAAGAGCACAACTGAAAACATTTAGTAACCACAGCAAAGATCAAGTGGAGAAGAGATGCGAAGACAAAGAGAAGTTGCTTGATGGGTTGTGACTGTGGCACGAGGGAATGTCACCATCTGAACGTATTAACAATACACAGGACATATATCTATGGAGAAACATGATTGCCTACGCCACCCGGCATAGAACCTAATTTATTGATATAGAACAATTGAACATGAAGCGACCTGTAGTTATCGCTCTGTTTCTCGTATTTGATAAGTACTGAAGACAATACATTCGTATAGATTCGCTGTTCACATTCAATAAGTACTATAGAGAATATTTTAGTTAATTGTCACATTTTAACAAGTACTATAGAGAATGGTGTTATTTGATGGTTGCATTTGACAAGTACTAAAAGGAAAAGCTCTATTTGATTGTCCCATGGGACAAGTACTACAGAGAATAGTTTTATTTGACTGTCACATTTGACAAATACTATGGATAATAGATAATAGTTATATCTGATTTTCACAGTTGACAAGTACTAAAGAGGGTACTTTTTTTATAGTTACATTTGACGACTACTATAGAGAATAAATTTTTTATTTGATGGTCACATTTGACAAGTACTATAGAAAGTAGATTTTATTTGATGGTCACATTTGACAAGTACTATAGATAATAGATTTTATTTGATGGTCACATTTAACAAGTACTATAGAAAGTAGATTTTATTTGATGGTCACATTTAACAAGTACTGTAGAAAGTAGATTTTATTTGATGGTCACATTTGACAAGTACTATAGATAATAGATTTTATTTGATGGTCACATTTGACAAGTACTATAGAAAGTAGATTTTATTTGATGGTCACATTTGACAAGTACTATAGAGAATAGATTTTATTTGATGGTCACATTTGACAAGTACTATAGATAATAGATTTTATTTGATGGTCACATTTGACAAGTACTATAGATAATAGATTTTATTTGATGGTCACATTTGACAAGTACTATAGAAAGTAGATTTTATTTGATGGTCACATTTGACAAGTACTATAGAGAATAGAATTTATTTGATGGTCACATTTGACAAGTACTATAGATAATAGATTTTATTTGATGGTCACATTTGACAAGTACTATAGAAAGTAGATTTTATTTGATGGTCACATTTGACAAGTACTATAGAAAGTAGATTTTATTTGATGGTTAAATTTGACAAGTACTATAGAAAGTAGATTTTATTTGATGGTCACATTTGACAAGTACTATAGATAATAGATTTTATTTGATGGTCACATTTGACAAGTACTATAGATAATAGATTTTATTTGATGGTCACATTTGACAAGTACTATAGAGAATGGATTTTATTTGATGGTCACAATTAAAAATTGCGTTTTTATACTGACACTTCACACTTTACAAGTATGGTAAAAAATACGTTTTAGCATTAACATATTTTACAACTGTTGTCAATTTGTTTTTACACTGACAATTAATGTTTAAAAGTGATGTAAAAACGTATTTTATGCTGGCACTTCAAATTTGACAACTTTTTAACAACAATACGCTAATACTTTATATTTTATAAGTATTGTAAAAATATATTGTTATGTTGATACTTTACATATGACAAGTATGGTAAAAATGACATTTTAGATTAACAATTCAACATTGGACAATCATTGTAAGTCGAT
The DNA here is from genome assembly GCA_034231615.1 of Meghimatium bilineatum. Classification (NCBI taxonomy): domain Eukaryota; kingdom Metazoa; phylum Mollusca; class Gastropoda; order Stylommatophora; family Philomycidae; genus Meghimatium; species Meghimatium bilineatum. Next base: position 21,688,639 of record CM067298.1, on the reverse strand, counting down.
CACTGCTACACATGTTAACAATTAGACTTACCCAATAGTCACTATAAAAGTTTTCAGTTTTATGAATGCGTATCTCATGCCTGACAATCCCATACATCGGTCTCTTGAGACCAACACTGATGAATATTAGCGACGGTCAAATGAGAAGGCTGCCCCGTGTGGTAGTTGCTGTCAGTTTCCGTTGTGTTAAACTACAGGCGCGAGCGGCGTTTCTTTGCTTGTACTCGACTAGCACCGCTGGAGTGTGCCGCAACTTGTGGAAACAGTTGAGAATTGCGCAGTCAGTTATAATCCAAATCTACACTCCGTCTAACTGTACACATCAGTCATAATGGGCAATATGAATTGTCTAAAAGTGTTGCGTGTTGTGGCTACAAATTGGCGAACCATCTGTCACATCAAAAAGAAGTAGTGCCTTTAATCATTTTGACCTAGACTCGTGCAAACATCTTGAGAGAGATACATACGCGCGGCGAGTGTTCGTACACATACGCACGCGCAAGCATACTCACACTCATACAAATAAGTATGTAAGAGGCAAGCATAATTCAGTCGGCAGCTAGCTCAGTGTTTCCCTTACCCAAGTCCTTATCTAAGTCTTTCTAAAATTCTGATGTTAACCCCTATTTAATATATACATATTTTTTAACATTCAAAAACTGAATTATTCCCCAAAATTGTGTTTGTATTGCCACCTCATCATCATCACGTGACATATTCTTTCTAGAACGTAGTCTTCCTTATGTATCTGTTAAATTCTCGTGTTTTTAGCTGTCCCGCCTCTTTTAGTGACATATGCAGGCATTCTTGTATGTCTTCTGTCCAACGGCGTCGTAGTCGGCCTTTACCCCTGTTTCCTTCTATCATCCTTTCTAATGTCACTCTCTCCATACCTTCATGTCTCTTATCGTGACCGAAGAAAACCTAGACTTTTAAAATGGTGTTCAGAAGCCAGCCCTCTTGGACGCTGATTGTGTTTAGCACCTCCTGATTTTTTTCCTTGCTGTCCATGGTATTCTCAGACTTCTTCTGTAGCACTTTAATTCAAATGATGATGTTCTCTTAGGCAATGCTTTATTTAGTGTATATGCTTCGCATCTATATCTCGCCATTGGAAATACACATGTTCGTAATAAGCACAATTTGATTCTAATGTTAATACCCAACCATAATTTCTTTAGCTGTTTTAATTTTGTCATCGCTATTACCGTTCTTCTCTTAATCTCAGCTGAACAGTCACCTGCATTATTTATATTAGTTCCTAAATAATCAAAATGTGTCACTTCTTCTAAGTTGCAGTTTTCCATATTAATTTTGGGTCTTAAATTCGTTTTGTCGGTTGCCATAATTTGTGTCTTTTTTCATGTTTAAAAACAAGTTTTGTTGTTCGCTGAATTTTTGAGTTGGCTTAATTAAATCTAATAGGTCGTGTTCGCTGGTTTTTAATAACAGTCTGTCATCCGCATATCTGATATCTGCAGCCCTCCTACATTCATGGGTCTGAATTCAGGTTTCATTATTTCTTGCTTCACGTTTCTCATTATGTTTTCTGCATAGATGTTAAGCAAGTCTGGAGACAAGTTACAGCCTTGTCTTATCCATGTTTGTACATTGAATCACCCTGATCTTTCACCATCCACTTTTGTTTCTTGGTCTTTACACAGCTCTGCTAATAGTCTTGTAATGTGTTTTGGGGAAAACCATGGTGTTCATTATTTACCACAATTGTTGGTTGTATTCCCCACATCCGTTAGGAATTTCTTGTTTGGCATATTACTCCTGTAGAATTTCCCCCTGAACAATCAAATTACACACCCCTCCTTCTTCCATACGAGGCGTGTGCACACGTTGAGAAACACTGAGTTAAATATTTCCTAACATTTGTTATAATGTTGATTGACATATTGAAAACTGTCAACAAAATGGTATGCATTTTGAGAGAAATTATATATATACTAGATTCCTTCGGATACCGTCGGGACCAAATTTGTGGGTTCCTTACACGGATATGCCTCAAATTGCCAATGTGCTTATCAACCCGGCTCACCGTATGGAAACACAAGCAAGTATGACATCATACAGTCCATAACCAATACATTGAATACAGTCAAAATCAATATTTTATGAATGAATAAATGCCAATGCTGCGGTGAAAGGGTGGTTCGCCATCTTTGAAGACGAAACCCATTTATTGGTTCAATATAGGGACGTTGATCAGATTGACGATTGCGCTGCACAGTAACATTTGTATACAACAATGGCGTCTGTTTTAAGTCGTGGGGAAAAAATTCCGTCTCGACATCAACTGTTTTGATTGGATGCTGTATGGAATTCCGTGACGTAAATGCTCTATTTATAGAGCGTTCCGGAATGAATGACAGAACACGACAATTATATTACAGATACGCTGGTTTCTAACAAAAATGAGGATTTAAACAACTATTTCAACAATTGGTGCTAGTTACCAGGTTTGCCATATTTAGCTATTTTATGGTCAACTTTATTAAATTTGCCATAGTTAAGGGCTATTGACCATGAAATTTGTTTGAAAATAAAATTGTATTTTTTGGGTACTGTTTTTGTAAAATAAATATCTACTTTCCCTTATTTTTTGTAGTTAAATTTGGCTACAAATTGTGTGGCCGGTTTATTTGTGAATATCAAAAAATTATGTTTTAAAATAGTATTTTCTACTTCATGTGTAAATGTAGAATGTAGAGTACAAACATGTATTTGATAATAATTGTATCAAGATGTCTAAGCTTTGATACCATAGTGGGACTTGATAAGCAAACAATGGGAACAGCAGTTTTCATGGTAGCCAAACGTGGGGTTTTTCCGAATGGAAATAGAAAAAAATCCTGTACATGACGTGACGAATGTGGCAAGCGCATGCAGCCTTTTTCACACAAGCCAGTCGAAACCTTCTTGCAACTCCCCTCCCTAAAGGGAAAAACAATACATGCAGTATTGATAATTTTCTTTGTATGGTGACAAAAACACTAGATGATAGTAGGGTCAATAACTTGCCTGTAAATTCAATTACTACATAGTGAAAAGTAAAATGTATACTTTAACTATGCACAAAACTGTTAAGTAACATTATTACTTTCTTGTCTAGAAAGTACGAGTCTGAAAATAATATCTTAAAAAATTCACATTAAATTATAAATAACGTATATATGTCCATGTTCATTGAATGAATGAATGTTGATGATTGTAGAAAAGTAATACAAGTTTATAGAAAGGTTACACTCTTGAGATTTCATCATGTTTTTAGTAGTTTATGCCCAATTTTGAAGTTTGGCCATTATTGCCATTTCCACCAACGGTTTGGTTATATAACGGTTCCAACCAACTGGAACCCCTGCTAGTTACCAACCCGCCTGGATTGTTTATGTCGTTGTCTGCGTGGGTTGGATTAGAAGAACTGACGTCATTTATTCAATAATGTTTGCAAAATTGTGAGCCAAAGATCTGTATTTAATCCGATCAAGTGTTAAGATATTACAAGGCACTGTAAATCTGGACACAATTCCAAACCAGGATGTGAGTTCCTACTGACAGCTTTGTTTCAAATCTGATAACATTCATGTGTGTGTTTCAGTGGCCCTAACTGGGAGCAAAACAAGAATGTATGTCGTAAGAGGTGACTAAGGAATTTTATGAGTGAGGTTTCTTGATTCTTGATTAGGAACAAGCGTCACAGCATTGAGGGTATTCACATATTTGCTCTGCTTGCCGTTCCGTCAGCCATCTAAAAGTGTATAAGCTCAGTGTCCCAGTCAGTTTCTGATTACGCATTCTTATGATCTTTCCGGAGAGGGAGCTCGTTCTCCCATCGCCTCTAGTCATTCCCATTTCTATCATTTTCTGAATATGTACATTGTCTCGTTGACTTCCTCCTCGTCTTCTCGTAGGGTATCCATGACTGATCTAATCAATTCAATCCTGCCTCTTCTTATTTCGGTGCCGTTCACCAAAGTTTTACCAGCCAACACATCCGCTCTTTCGTTTCCCCTGCCCGCAGCATGACCTGGACAGTAGATCCGTATAATGCTCTGCGAGTTGTTGAGAAGAGTGACCCATTCAGTTCTGATCATACACTTTTCGATCTTGCGCAGCATACTTTGAGAGTCCGATAGAATAACTGAGTCTTTTAGTGGTTGCGTCGCCAGCCAAGCGAGAGTTGCTGTCATCGCTTCTATTTCCATTCTCATACTCGATGTTGTAGTGGGGTACGCAGCTGACTTCTCAGCTAATGTCATGCCATTTTGGTAGGCCACGAAACCCCAACCTCACCTGTTTGTTTCTTGTATTACTGAGCCGTCTGTGTAAATTATTGTATCTTATGGCTTCGAGTGCTGCAGTATGAGTTCTTGTATCATTCTCTCTGTTCTGTTGGCAGCCCAGTCGCGGCACTCTCTTCCCATCTGTATCACAACTGTTGTCAATAACTTTCTATCTTTGCCAAATGTCACCCATTCAGTCTCTTCCCACTTCCTCCAGCTCACAATCTCTTAGTAGGTCTCCATAACTCCATCCAACACCTTCCTCTCTTGATACGCCATCTTTTTGTGTTGTCTAGAGATTGATGTAAGAGGTAATGATCATTATTGGCGACCTTGAAGTATTTTTTAACCTGAGCTATTTTATGTCTTGTTTTGATGCTCGGTAGGTCTAGGAGAGAGCGCATTGTCACGATACGTGTATCTCTTGATCATCCTAGGACACATCTCATGGACTCGTTTTGAACACTCTCCAATCTATTTACCTGTGCTTGCGACAGTGTACGCAAGCCAAAACCATAGTCCAACACAAATAATACCACTGCCTGCATCGTCTGAAAAAGTGTTCGCTGCATCATCTCTGAAGATGTAATCACTTTAACTGCTATGACATCCTTCTTACCTTTCTGAATGATATTGTCCACATGTTTCGCAAAAGATAGACTTCTATCAAAAGTGATGCCTAGATATTTCATAGTCCTGTCAATGTTGATGCCCATGCAGGTGGCTGCTGGTACTGTGTCTGTAACCATGTTGTTGTTCAGTGAGAACCAGACGATCTTTACCTTGGTGGGATTGATGACTGCCTTTTAGTTAGTGTACCAGAGCGACAAATGTTCTAGACTACTTGGACACCATCAATCATGTTTCTTCTGTTTCTGCCGTGCGTGTACAGCAAGAGGTCGTCCGCATATGTTAGTATCCTGCCGGGTCCAGCCTCCCGAAGCTGCGCTATTTTGTATGTGTAGACGTTAAAGAGTACAGGTGATACCTGTGGCAATCCCGGTGCTATAATTCTGATCTCTGATGTCCAGGATCCCAATCTCAGAACTACAGGTCTGTACATTAACACCATTGCTACCCATCGAATCATCCAGCAGTCGATGCTGAGTTCGCTTAATAAATGTATCAGTTGGCCTAAGCTGATTCTGTTGTAAGCAACTTCTAGGTCGATCGTGGTGACCACTGTGTCCTCCTTTGCCTGAAAGCCCTCGTAGATGTCATAGGCGAGAATTTCCACAAGTGTTGCCGTCTCTCTGCCCGGTCTGTATTAACCTAGAGTGCCAGAAAGTAGTTCTCTATTTTCCAAATCGAAGGGCAGTCTTCTAGCGATTATCCTCTCCAGTACCATGCCGTAAACATTTTGTAAGGTGATGATAGGATAACTCTTGATGTCGGAAGTGTCTTTGCCTGGCTTTGCCAGGGGGAGAAGGTAGTTGTGTAGCCATTCCTCTGGTACGCGCCTTCTGTTGAAATCATCAACAATTGTTTTAAGCCGGTCTTCTGCAATATCGATCAGGAGTCTGTAGCGTATTCCGATGGGTCCTGATGCACCATTTGATGTTTCCTTAATTGTCTCTTTTACATTCTCCAACGAGACCAGTTGCTTATCAGTGACATCACTTGTTACCAGCGATGCTGTTAAAGTTCTTACGTTCATCATTATTGTTCTTATCTGATTGTTGGAGATATCTGCTGAAGAAAGCGATGCCCTTCTGCTCATCAGTGGGTAGTATGAGCCTCGACTTGTCCATCAAGCATAAGTTTAATTTTGTGTCATTTTTTTCGATTCATTGCCTTGTATAATTTACAAATGTTTTATAGGGCACTGTCGGTTGCAACATCTTGTGCGAAATTATCACAGCGTTCTTTCTTGGCTTCCTTTACAATTTGTTTAAAGGTTTCATTGATATTTTTCATAGTATTCTCTGACTTGTTTGCTTTCCATGATGACATGTGTCTGTAGTCTATTATCTTGTCACTCCCTGACGCTTCTTCTTTACCCATGCAGACTCTTACCTTTTCAGTCCACCATGGGAGTTGTAGTAAGTTTGGCATCACTGTATTTCTTTGCCTAGTCAGTTGGCGCAACTTGCTCAAGATTGACTGATTGTTTCGCCTATATTTAAAGGCATGTTGTCTGTTGTTATTTCTACAGTTCTGCCCTTTTTTTATTGTTACCGAGCATGGTAGGTGGTCACTACCATGGTAAGCCAGTGCCGCACACGGCCTTTCGATTTCACCATGACACGATACCAGTGCAAGGTCAATGTTTAAACCTGAGTCTGTCTCTATGGTAGCTAACCTGGTCATTCTGTCACAATTAAGAATAGTGAGATCAGTCTCTAGCAGAGTCTTTCATCGTGCCATTCCATGTGCGTTGATTTTTGAGTTTTTGCAGGTGACATTTCAAGAATTAAAGTCTCCGCACACTAGTGGAAAATCTCCCGGGAGGTCTTCCAACTCATTGAGAAAATTCCAGTCTTCAGGATTGACTTGGGAACAGTTTCGAACATAGATATCAATAATGTTTCATCTTCGTCCATGAATTATGATCTGTACTCCCTGCAACTCCCTATCTCCGTTATCCCAAAGGTGTCAGGTCAAGCAGACAGTGTGGCATGCCACGTTGTACGAGGATCTTCTCACCGTGATGCGTAGGGCTTGTCGGGTTAACTTAGCTCACTAAGCCTTGAAATGATAATTCTTTAGCCTGTGTCTCTTGCAGAAGCATTACATCGAAATCGTATGCTAACGGTTCCAGTTCTGGGCCGCACTGAAAAGGGCTAGAACAATTCCAATACCCAATGTTGACATACCCAATGTTGACATACCCAATGTTGACATACCCAATGTTGACATACCCAATGTCTGATTCGGTCTACTTTCCTTCTTACTCCTCTCTTTCCTGCCTTTCCTTTAGAAAATCATCCTCGGCGTATGCGTTTTCTAATTCGACTAGAACCATCTGACGGAACAGATGTCAACCGTAGAGCAGGTACTCCGTCGCTCCGAAGACTGCTCCTTTTGCCTTGAGTGCTGTAAATGGCGCTGTCAGCAAAATGTACATTTAAACCACACACTTGTTTGATGTGGTCTAACAATGATTTAATATAATTTATAGTGAGTTGTCGTTCTGTTCAAGGGTCGTTGCTGTTGAAAGTAGTTCTGTGTGTTTGGTTGACGACAGTTACTTTTTTACTACTCTCTGATTAATTTTAAGAAATCTAGGCTGTATGATTGACCAGTCTTGCGGTTAGTTGTTCTGAACTCCTGACTCTCTTTGTTATGAAACAAGTCACACATAATATTAATTATTTCTATCCACGGGTCTGTCACAGTTCACCGTTTCCTACCAACAATGAACTCTTCATTTTGTACCTTTTCGTTGTATGTGTATTGAACTTTATTTTACCGCTTTTCACATCCCTTTTACGAGAAGATTTTAGCTTAAACACCACATCAGTACATCGAGACATGGTAGCTTTAACGATGACCACCACAACGTGCTCAAATCCAAGAGGGAAAAAATTCACAGTTGTCACAAATCCGGAGACATGTGAAACACGACTTATCAAGACGTCATCTTGAACCGGAAACCGAGTGGGGTTTGTTGTAAGGCACCTATAGGTCAGTGCCAAAAACGTCATGCAGACGTTGAATGTGCATTGGCGTAGCGTGGGTCAATGGCGCCCGGGGTGGAATGATAATTTTCCGCCCTTGTGACATTAAACAAATATGTCTGTGATTGTGAAAGACTGGACGAAAATAAATATTTACCCTCCCGATAATGTCGCCCGGGGCGGTCCGCACCTCCGCCCATCCAGCTACGCCACTGTGAATGTGTCAGACCTAAAGACTATATAAATACGAGAGTAATTGTGTACTTAAACCCCATAACATCTGACTTACTCACATGGTGACATCTGGTGTATTACACATACATAATGGCAACATAGGACCTTGATGACCATGTTCGAGAAAACGTTAATTCACACACAAAAAAGGTATGCATAAAAACTATCACATTGTTGTCTACTCGACCCAACTCATACTGGATCGCAGTTGCCATGAGAACTAAAACATGTCGTTAGTATTCATCAAGTGAATATCGTTGCATTTAAAAAAAAAGGAATTCTCGATACTGCACCTCGGAGTGAATTAGTACTACAACCTCGGGTGTGACACACGTATAGACTAGTAACACAAGTCATTGATGAACTAATATGAAATTAAATGTATTCACAAGAATTACATGCATCAAGAACATAATTCTCAATCACATTCTTTATCAGTCTGATTTCTAATCTCAGAGAACTCACAACAGTTTTGTAATAACCCCACTAAGCTCAAGCTAGTACTGGTCACTGGTTATAAACTCAACTTACTTTCTTCAACATAAATACTTTTCAAGTTTGAAGTAATCAAGAAATATCTAATTTTAGAAAAATGAAATTCCCCAAAGGCTCAGTTATTTGTCTCACTATATTTACAATAATGGTTAACGATCTAATCAATCGCATAGATCCTAATATCAGACTATCCCAATTTGTCGATGGTTCTGTCAATTTGATGACTGCTAAAATTACACATTATTTTACAGTTATCTATGCTACGACAGCCAAATAAAATATCTGAATGGATGAATAAATGGAGATTTTCGATTAATGTCAAGAAAACAGTAGGAATAATATTCAGTAGAAACCCCATCTTCTCTCTCCCCCACTCCTCCTCCCCCCATAAGAAAATGTAAATAAATCCCCAAACATTTTTCTAAAAATGTTCACTTTCGAGGAATGATTTTGATTTAAACCTAAAATGGACAAAACATATTGATAATTTATTAACCCAAAGCCATACGGTTTTTAATTTATTCAGATACATTACTATTAATGGTTTGGGAGCAAAACCTAAAGCAATGCTAAATATATACACATATTTCGTAAGAGGACAGTTTGATTATACCAGCATGCTATATGAATTAACCTCAGTACGCATATTTTTAAAAAAACTAATTATATGCAATGCAAAGCAATTTGCACAATATCAAAAACACATATAAGTATCTCTGCCGAAGCCCTGAAAGTGGCACTTGGATTCATGCCATTAGAACTAAAAAGAAAGGAAGTAAAAATTGAACTATTGGTCTCAACTTCACTCATACACATCTAATCCAGATTACAGATCCTTAAGAATATACATAAATGAACAAAAAGATATTAAAATAATTCAGTTCTATAAATCAATGCATAGAGAACACAATTAAAACTACAAAGTGAGGAAAACAGCAATCTGAATTTATATTACCAACAAACTTAAAACACATACATTTATCATACCTCCATGGGCTTTATTTGCTTCTAACATAGATACATCGATAGATACGTCGATCATTCAATTAGTAACAAACTATGAATATATATATATATATATATATATATATATATATATATATATATATATATATATATATATATATATATATATATATATATATATATATATATATATATATATATATATATATATATATATATATATATATATATATACATAAACCACATTTTAAATAGTCTGCAGATATTTACAGATGGTTCACGAGAAGAGGTTAGAGAAATGGGTGCAAGTGTGTACAGAAACTACTAGAATATCTCAAGACACTTTCGATACTGCATGTTTTCCTGTGAAGGAGTGCAGAGAGGCTTTCTATGGGCTGTGGAAATAAAGGCCGCTTTGCTATAGCGAACGCCGCGACATGTACAGGAAGGAGTGTGTATGTCCGAAAGATAAAAATCCTGTCCAAACGTGGTTTGAACTCCGGACCTCAAGGTTAAGAGGACGCGTTCTAAACACACGTCAATGTGTTCCAAACTACAATTAATACTTCTTCTTCTTCTTCAGAGTTCATTCTCAAACTCCTGTTGGATCTCTCCTGTAGCAGTACTACTAGATCTCCAGCAGGATGCAGTCTAGAGAATGGAAATGCGTTGTGTCGCCGTTTTATTTGCGCCAATGGCCCGACACATCCGTCTTCGGCGGACAATTAATACAAATCCTCAATATTTACGACAGAGCTGGTGGCCATACGTAAAGTAATCAAAATACTTTTTTTTATAATTCTCCCATCAGCTCCACTATAATCACAGATTTTCTATTTTCTTTACGGAGCAAATCAAATTTTAATACATTCCAAAACCTAGATGTAGTTCAAGAAGTTCTCCAGCAAGTTTCTATTTTACAATATTATGGAAATGAAATTATGAGGTTTTCTTCGTACATCAGGAATATCAGGAAACGAGGTTGCAGTCAAATTAGTGAAATAAGGTGTGAAATCCGAAACGGCAGTATATACAAAACATATCTACATCCGATTTAAAAAAATATAATTTAAAAAAAGTATATTAACAATAAATGGATGAGTAATGTCTTATCTTGTTTCTAATTCTTTCATGTATTATCTTGAGTAGTATTTTGGTTATATAACTCATTAAACTAATTGTTCTATTATTTATGCTAGAGTAATAGTAATTGTAAATATAGGTTTCTGGGACCGCAAGATATCCTTAAGATCGGATATTAAAATTCAAAGAGGTTATGACTATGACTCTCAAAAATATGCAAACATTACGGACAGTGGCATCACATCGCTCGAACTGGAAAGCTATGGTTTCTGCCCTATGCTCCATGTTCGGCGCTGAAGGAACAGATATTGTTTGTTTGAGAACCCCAGGAGTTGAGAGCGATTAGCTCTTACTTCCTATGTGCAGTTGGGGCATATTTTAGCCTTCTTTCATACCCAAAAGACTTCAGCTTTCGACTTAGTGCAATTCCTATTGATGAGCCTTCTACTCAGAGAGGGTCTATAATTGTATAGATACATGCTACAATACTTCCATAAGAGAGCCTCAATATAACACAATGTCATCTTCTATGGTTTTCTGTTGCATGGATGGTTTGTCAAGTTGATGAGATTCACAGACGCAAACGCATGCGTAAGGAACTGATATAGATATAATAATAATAATAATAATAATAAATAATAAATAATAATAATAATAATAATAATAATAATAATAATAATAAAACGATTGTTCTAAATATTTAAAAAATTTCTCTGTTTGTATGAGCATTAAATTTGTACATGAATGGTAGATGTCTTATATGTATCCCGACCATCAGTCTTACGTTTCTGCCAAGAGTCATTTGTGTTAGGGTATCTTTCGTACACTAGAGTATCCCATCAGCTGTGCACAAACACCGCAGTATGCCTAAGCAGCAGTGCACAAACAGAGCAGCATTTGCTAGGATCTATAAACTTACAAATGTTCGAGTGTTGCATTAACATTTTTCTGAGTGGCCTGTAGTTGCTGCAATGTAATGTTCAGTTATTCTTCCGACGACACGAACAACAGGTGTTTAACTCCATCCGGTATTCGTGGTTTGAATACAACAATACTCCCGTGGTTCAACCAGCAACAAGGGCGTAAAGTATCAAAGCTCATGCTCTAGCACAGTGTTTCCCAACATTATTTTATCCATGCCCCACCTAAGTCTTCTAACGTTCTGATGCCACCCCCCACACTATGTAATATATCCATAGCTTTTAATATTCAAAAACTGTATTACCCCCTCCCATGAATTGTCTCCCCCCCCCTGCCGCATGAAAGACCAAATAATCCCCCTCAACAATCAAATTGCCACCACACCCATGGGGTGGGCCCACACTGAGAAACACTGCTCTATAATGTATGTCACGTGATACTATTTTCTAAAGCATGAGCCCGTGTGCTCTACTTCCTGGTACATGGGCCCTGGTACTCTATTCCCTGATACATGAGCCCTGGTACATGAGCCCTTGCCCTATACTTCCTAGTACATGAGCCCTGGTACTCTACTTCCTAGTACATGAGTCCTGGTACTCTACTTCCTAGTGCATGAGCCCTGGTACTCTACTTCCTGGTACATGAGGCCTTGTACTCTACTTCCTAGTGCATGAGCCCTGGTACTCTACTTCCTAGTGCATGAGCCCTGGTACTCTACTTCCTAGTGCATGAGCCCTGGTACTCTACTTCCTGGTACATGAGCCCTGGTACTCTACTTCCTAGTGCATGAGCCCTGGTACTCTACTTCCTAGTGCATGAGCCCTGGTACTCTACTTCCTGGTACATGAGTCCTTGTACTCTACTTCCTGGTACATGAGCACTTGTACTCTACTTCATGGTACATGAGCCCGTGTATCTACTTCCTAGTACGTGAGCCCTGGTCTTCTACTTCCTAGTGCATGAGCCCTTTTACTCTACTTCCTGGTACATAAGACCTGGTACTCTACTTTCTGGTACATGAGCCCTTGTGCTCAACCTCCTGGTACATAAGCCCTTGTGCTCTACTTTCAGGTACATGAACCCTTGTGCTCAACTTCCTGGTTCATGAGACCTGGTACTCTACTTTCTGTTATATGAGCCTGGTACTCTACTTTCTGGTACAGGAGTCCTTGTGCTCAACTTCCTGGTACATAAGACCTGGTAATCTACTTCCTTGCATAAATCTATAAACAGTCATGCAATACATCAAAGTATGTCTAACTTTAAAATCACAGACCGCTCGTGGTACAGAACAGACGAAACTAAACGTTTCACGTGGCACATTATATTATAAAATTGGTTAAAGCAACATAAGAAGATATTTTAAAATTGTAAAAAGAGATATAGAAATGTGCATGGACAATACTACTCATGACGTAATAGCAATTACTATTGAATATATCAAACTGCTCTTCAAGGATCAACACATACAATGCCAGAACAATATTGCATTAGGTACTAAGAAATAAGCAGAAGAACGGATGGGGAAATTGAGCAGCTGGCACTTATGTCCACTAGTTTTTTTGAACGGCAATATCGAAGCTGGTTGCTCAGCTACTTGATTCCATTATTCAAGCCCAGCAAGATCACTTAAAGGTTTACCCCTGTCAAATACACAGTCATGAGTACTCATCGTGATTCATCCCTCAAATTAATCGCTATTTGGTGTGTCCCGTGATTTTTATTGGCTGTCGACACAAGGTATACAAAATGACCAATACAAATTGTGGAAAAGTCAAATAGCGTCACATTTTATGGATGACACCCAATGAGTCCACCTGATTGTATAATTGACGAAGAACTCGGTCTTGCATTAATGAAATATGGCGAGTGAGTGGAAATAAAAATGTACTCTTATGGTACAGAACGCTTTTTCTGCTTCTTCTTCTTCCGTGTTCATTCTCAAGCCCCCACTGGTTCTCTCTTATAGGTGGACAATGGTCCAACTGTTTTTCCACAAAAAACAGTCATGAGAATGGGTATCTGAGCTGTGGCAATCAAAAGTCACGTATTAGACGAACTCGACCAATGAAGGCCGTGGTTATACCTCTGAAGTATATTAGATATAGTTGACTTGTCTAAAATATGGGAGACATGTCACAACGACTTCCGCGGGGATTAACAGGTCAAAAATAAATCAGCATACCTGTATGTTTCATCAACTGTTGAGCATACATCAGACATGTCACCGACACTTAACTTTTAGTTTGATAGTAAGTTGTATGTGACATGACCTGACAAAGAATGCTTAAGATGAGCTCCCGTGCGTGTCTGCTTCCAACTTCCAATACAAATTTGCTGACTTGCACGTGCTGGAGTTAGTGTAACGAAAGATCATACTGACAACAAAATCATAACCGTGAGAGTCTTGGAAGAAAGGTTGTGCTTAATGTACATAGAAACCGTCTGTTTGATGTGGACATTGTTTTTATATTGTTTCTACTCAGCAATTAAGAAAATATTTGATAAAACATGAAATTGTAGATTTATTCTCAACTCTGTTAAGGCAAGCTAAAGTATATTTTATACAAACCTACTTCTTTGTGCAATGAACTGTGCACTACTAACTAGAGTGCAATGAATCTTTGCATACGCTCTTGTAATGTTCATGCCACAACCTTGCAAATGAATCAGTTCTCATGGCAGAATATTTCTTTACATACGACAGGTGTCTGACCATTTGCTTTAAACCCTCACTTCAATCATAATTTGTTGTATAGACAAGGTATGTCAGCTATTTACTGAGAATTGTGTATAAAGCTATTTTACAATCCATAGACAAATATATATGACAGAAATATTATTTTATAACAAAACATTGACCGCTTTTTGCATAATAATAGTTACAGAGTTTTATCACAGATGTTCTTAGAAGTGACATTTTAACATGCTTACAAGTAGTGTATCATGCATGGAACGAGCCGCGGATGTGCTGAGTGTGCCGAGTGTGCCCGAGTGTGCTAATATAGCTCATATAACAAAATACTCTGGCTGGCGAGGTCGTGCAAAGGTCGTGCCGAATGTGCCCGAGTGTGCTAATATAGCTCATATAACAAAATACTCGGTCTGGCGACGTCGGGCAGAGGTCGTGCCGAGTGTGCCGAATGTGCAACTGAATGTGCTGAGTGTGCAATCGAATGTGCTGAGTGTGCTAGCACATCCAATATGGTGGCAATCGAAACCGTTCGAAATCGGTTAAAACCGGTCAAAACCAACCGAAATCGCGCGGTGTGTGTGTGCCCGGCCTACGCGGGCGGGGCGGGGATCATGATATCGGTGGGGCCCACTGCCCTATTTAAATTTAGTTCAACCCGGTTGAAGAAAATATTGGTCTTTTTCACTTAAACATTTCCACTGTCTTATTTTGTTCTGGTTTAGAAGTAACGGAAACTACCAGGGTGGCTGACCAGTTGAAGGTCGGTCATTCTCAACTAGGTCGGCGACATAACAAAAGGTCAGCTGAACCGTAATTTTCCACTGAGTTACTTAGCGGTGGGCCACTTGATTGATGAAATACTACAGACGCGTACTTTTCCGTGTGAAAATCCTTACAAGATTTCCGCGATAACGACAGGTAGCAACCTCTGGCATTAATAGCTTTTCTTCGCCCGCGTGTGTGTGAACCACGCCAACGGAGGTGCTCACCATAAACCTGTTATCTGATTGTGGGAATTAATGGTGTACTAGGATTTTAAAATAAGGAATTTAAAACTAATATATTTCAACCGTTCATACATACATACATACACACACACACACACACACATACATACATACATGGGTGTATGTTTACATTTGTTTTAAGCCAGAATAAAGTTTAAATAATTTGCACTAGGAAATTCCCTTACAAGATTTCCCCGATAACGCCAGGTAACGACAGCTGACACTAATGGCTTTTCTTCGCCCACGTGTGTCTGAGCCAACGGAAATTCTCACAAGATTTCCCCGATAACGACAGGTAGCGACATCTGGCACTAATAGCTTTTATTCGCCCGCGTGCGTGTGAACCACGCCAACGGTGCTCACCATAAACCTGTTATCTGATTGTGGGAATTAAATGACCTTATATGTTTAGTGGGCATGTTTGGGATTTCCGCTTACATTCAAGTGGTTCTCAAATTGTAAAATACTGACCATAACAATGTAAACCCCCGAGACATATAGACACCACAAAAACTAATATTCTGCAAACATACTTCTGTGCCTTTGGCCAACGGTTCTCATTATTTCATACTTATATTCAAGCGGTTCTCAAATTGTAAAATCTTGACCATGCAATGTACAAACCCTGACATATAGACACCACAAAAGCTAATATTCTGCAAACATACTTCTGTGCCTTTGGCCAACGGTTCTCATTATTTCCTACTTATATTCAAGTGGTTCTCAAATTGTAAAAACCTGACCTTGAGAATGTACAACTCGTAACATTGACACCACAAAAGAAAATATTTTGCAAACATTATTATGTGCATTTGGCCAATAGTTCTCATAATTTTATGGTTATGTTAAAGTGGTTCTCACATTGGCCAATCCTGACCATACAAATGTAAAACCCATGTCATATATACACCACAAAAACTAATATTCTCCAAACAGTCTTCTCTCAGGCCACGCTTCAGCCATGGTCGCTTGATGGTCTCTGTATGCTCTTCAACTATGTTCTACCATATTATCATTATGGTCTCACTAACTTCTAATAGGGTCTACTTTGGGCCAATATATTCTTAGTATATTTTCGCTAGAGTCTTAAACTAGGTTCTCATGTGCAGCTTCAATTATGTTCTCTCTGTGTTTTGAGTTATTTTTCTCTACTAAAAGGGTTCTTATTAACATATTTCATTAGCGCAAACGGCGTGTTTATCAGATGTCGAAATTAACAAGTCACACGAAAACACATTTCAGCCCTTTCTCACTAACAACATAGTACATTTGAGAAGTTTTATTCGTGTAAACTTAACATTTATTGGTGTTTTTTCACAACTAGATAAGCCACTAATACGGATTTTCGATGTTTTATTAGTTGTCTAAATTGTCATACGAAAATACATTTCAGTATTTTTGCAGTAACAACATGACAAATTTTATCGTGTTTGTATTTGTGTGACTGTACCATGTACCATTTTCCACAATTAACCAATCTGCTTTTAGTGATTTTCATGTTTTTATTTGTGGCCTTCGGCATTTATCAATTTTAGTGATGTTCGTTATGTTTTATCAGTAGTTATCTAAATTAGATACCATACAAACCCATATTTCAGTACTTTTGCACAAACATCATAACACATTTACCATGTTTTATTTATTCGCTTTCAACAGTTATTACTATTTTTGCAATTACACAAGCCGAATTGGGTGATTTTCGTTATGTTTTATCAGATACCATTTATCAGTTATGATACCATACGAAGCTATTTTTCAGTACGTTGCCATTAACAACATAACAACTTTTGACATGTTTTTATCTGTTGGATAATCACTTATCACTTTTTCACAACTAGGCAAGTTGGTGGTAGCTTTCAGTGTGATCAGACAGTATTTATCTCTTTTCAATACTTACAGTTGCGCATTTCACGACATTTAGATACAAAACACGGTTCCATTTTTTAAATTTGTGTAAGTACATCATTTAAATTTTCTTTTTTTCACAAGTAACCAACCCAATTTTACTATGTTATCATACCCAAAGAAACCATTTTCAGTACGCTGCCACTAACAATATAACACATTTTAGCATGTTTTTATTTGTGGGCCTGCGGTATTTATCAATTTTAGTGATGTTCGTTATGTTTTATCAGTATTTATCTAAATTAGATACCATACAAACCCATATTTCAGTATTTTTTGCACAAACATCATAACACATTTACCATGTTTTATTTATTCGCTTTCAACAGTTATTACTATTTTTGCAATTACACAAGCCGAATTGGGTGATTTTCGTTATGTTTTATCAGATGTCTAAGTTATGATACCATACGAAGCTATTTTTCAGTACGTTGCCATTAACAACATAACAACTTTTGACATGTTTTTATCTGTTGGATAATCACTTATCACTTTTTCACAACTAGGCAAGTTGGTGGTAGCTTTCAGTGTGATCAGACAGTATTTATCTCTTTTCAATACTTACAGTTGCGCATTTCACGACATTTAGATACAAAACACGGTTCCATTTTTAAATTTGTGTAAGTACATCATTACAATTTTTTTTTCACAAGTAACCAACCCAATTTTACTATGTTATCACACCAAAAGAAACCATTTTCAGTACGCTGCCACTAAAAATATAACACATTTTAGCATGTTTTTATTTGTGGGCCTGCGGTATTTATCAATTTTAGTGATGTTCGTTATGTTTTATCAGTATTTATCTAAATTAGATACCATACAAACCCATATTTCAGTATTTTTGCACAAACATGATAACACATTTACCCTGTTTTATTTGTGTGCTTTCAACAGTCATTACTATTTTTGCAATTACACAATCCGAATTGAGTGATTTTCGTTATGTTTTATCACATGTATAAGTTATGATACCATACAAAGCTATTTTTCAGTACGTTGCCATTAACAACATAACAAACACAACGCATTTATCACTTTTGACAGCTAGACATGCTGTTTTTCGTAGTTTTCACAATGAGTAAAGTCACTATTTCACCTGTCTCTAGACTTACAAGGACAAATTACAGTGGTTTTATGTACCAACATGTTTAATATTACATATATTCAAATGACAGAAGTCATGTTTTATCACTGTTCACAACTAGGCAAACAGCATTTAACAATTGTTGGTATTACCAAAAGCATTGCGTGGTGGTTCACTAGACTTACACTGTAAATTTTCCTATTTTTATGCACCAACCGGCTTCATATTGCATATTTCCAAACGACAAAGTTCATGTTTTATCTATTTTCACAGCTAGACATGCTGTTTTTCGTAGTTTTCACAATGAGTAAAGTCACTATTTCACCTGTCTCTAGACTTACAATGACAAATTACAGTGGTTTTATGTACCAACATGTTTAATATTAGATATATTCAAATGACAGAAGTCATGTTTTATCACTTTTCACAACTAGGTAAAGACTTTTAACACATTTTGCTATAATCAAAGACATTGGATGGGGACTTTCTAGCCTTACAATGCAAATTTCCTTATTTGTATGTACCAACAAGGTTCATATTACGTATTTCCATAGGACAACCTTCGTACATTATCACTGTTCACAACTAGGCAAACAGCTTTTAACAATTGTTGGTATTACCAAAAGCATTGCGTGGTGGTTCACTAGGCTTACACTGTACATTTTCCTATTTTTATGCACCAACCGGCTTCATATTGCATATTTCCAAACGACGAAGGTCATGTTTTATCACTTTTCACAGCTAGCTAACCCGATTTAAACACTTTTCAATTGACAAACGACATGTTTTATTAGTTTTCTATATTATCAGGTTATATGAAACCACATTACAATACGTTTACACTAAAAACCATAATGCATTTAACCACTTTTCACAATTAGGCAAACCGCGTTTCGCAAATACCTTGCAATAACCCGGGTGATATCACATGACATTAGCCAAGGCCGATAGCTCCTGTTGTTACCCATGACAATGACCTAGGACACTACACCCTGTTAATACCTCATCCGGATATCACCATACTAACAAGCCATACTAATATAATATTCGTTATTAACACCAACACGACTAAAAAAACCCTGATACAGGACTATCTGGCTAGAAACAACTGACACATTTCTTACAACTAAATACCGATACAATATAAGAGGCGTTGTTGTTGGTTATGGTTTGCATATATTTCCCAGTTATAAACAAATATATACACCAAGCTAAACTCGACAATATATTTTTTTAAAAGACAAGCACATATTAAAAAATACTGACAAATACAGAAAAGACATTCACAGAAAAATTTAACAACGCAGGTTGCCTCATAATGGTTTATTGAATCATTTGAACGACATACATAGCGTAGTTAGAAAGGGGCATATGTTGGTGCCAGCATTTACTATCTATAAGAACAGCTTCAATTGGTTGTGTCGGTTGTCTAAACACTCAACCCAACGGATGGTCGTTTATAAAATATAAGTCGAAAGAAGTTCCCACAATGTTCTCCAGCTGATATTTGGTATTTGGCCGCGTATTCTGGGAAACATTCATAGGGTCAGCTTCGTTAACTTTCTGAACAAAGAGGTCAAAGTCGTGTCTATTATTTATCAGCGCTGGGTACTCTAAAACAGCCGAATTGTTAACTGAGCCGTGAAAAAATCTTGCTTCTAATGTCTCTCGATGCCGTAATATCAAATGTTTGGAAAAGTTCACTTTGAACCGCTTAGTTTGGTCAGTGAACATGGGTCTTAGAACCTCATTCCAGTCTTGTATATGAGGTATCGTTGGGGGATGAAAAAACGTGTAAGTCGCGCTGGACCTACGAACTGTGATATGTGTATGTATAGTTGACCAATTATCGATATATATTTGCTGTATGTCTAATGCTAAACCAGCTAAAAAATCGAAGTGGGGTGAGTTAGGTGCCCGTGGTGTTAGTGCTCTTATGGTGCCGTTATTGTCTGGTAGTAGTGGTTGTGGTGATAATGGGGGTACACTGTTTTCAGAGGTAGCAGACAGCGACAAGGGCGATGTAATTTCTAAAACTGCTGCTAATGAAGAGCCAGTCATATGTGGGGGTGAAACTGATAACGTTAATGATGTAACTGGCGCGGATGCATGACCAACACGTCCGTTCATTTGTTCTTGGTGTTTCTTTACGTGCCGCTGTAAAGACGCAATATCAGAATAGTCACGCTTACAAACAGCACAGTTATATCGACGCTTAATGTGCAAATTCTGACAATGTCTACGCAGTGTATATACGCGTTTAAACTCTTTCCCACAAGTTTCACAGGCGTAGGCTTTGCTACCAGGGGCGACCTGGTGAAGATAAAACACAAAGATGTCAATAGGACAAACACATATATTTTAGTCGATGTAACAACCAAACCATAATAAAAGCATCGTTTAATAACAGAATATACGCAATAATACACACTAATTATAACCACACAGAGCTAATGCAGTGACAACCGGGCATGGTGGTTAGTTCGCCACATACCGATGAGGTAAGCAGCATAAAAACTAACATACATCATATAACAAAACAAAGGTATTACATACAACCAACATACCGGTTGAACTGAAACCATAACGGCTAATTAGACAACAACAGAGGTTAGCTTTTCGGTTATCTATTATAACTCTGTAACACACTAGAAAACACGTTGGGTGTTGGTAGTTCAAAGAACACGACTTAATGAGACCACTAAGGACTGTCACGGATATTTATTCGCCCAGGGGAACCAAATTACTATTTTCACTAACCATAATTGCATGAAAAATTCTATATGTCTATGTACCAGTGAATTAGTTTTTTTAACTAGTCATAAGCGAACTTTTATCACACCAAGCAAATTCAACCACAGCCCCTCCTCTTATCACTATAGCCACTAACACATACAAGGTACCTAGTAATAAGAGGAGGGGATGTGGTTGAATTTGCTTGGTGTGATAAAAGTTCGCTTATGACTAGTTAAAAAAACTAATTCACTGGTACATAGACATATAGAATTTTTCATGCAATTATGGTTAGTGAAAATAGTAATTTGGTTCCCCTGGGCTAATAAATATCCGTGACAGTCCTTAGTGGTCTCATTAAGTCGTGTTCTTTGAACTACCAACACCCAACGTGTTTTCTAGTGTGTTACAGAGTTATAATAGATAACCGAAAAGCTAACCTCTGTTGTTGTCTAATTAGCCGTTATGGTTTCAGTTCAACCGGTATGTTGGTTGTATGTAATACCTTTGTTTTGTTATATGATGTATGTTAGTTTTTATGCTGCTTACCTCGTCGGTATGTGGCGAACTAACCACCATGCCCGGTTGTCACTGCATTAGCTCTGTGTGGTTATAATTAGTGTGTATTATTGCGTATATTCTGTTATTAAACGATGCTTTTATTATGGTTTGGTTGTTACATCGACTAAAATATATGTGTTTGTCCTATTGACATCTTTGTGTTTTATCTTCACCAGGTCGCCCCTGGTAGCAAAGCCTACGCCTGTGAAACTTGTGGGAAAGAGTTTAAACGCGTATATACACTGCGTAGACATTGTCAGAATTTGCACATTAAGCGTCGATATAACTGTGCTGTTTGTAAGCGTGACTATTCTGATATTGCGTCTTTACAGCGGCACGTAAAGAAACACCAAGAACAAATGAACGGACGTGTTGGTCATGCATCCGCGCCAGTTACATCATTAACGTTATCAGTTTCACCCCCACATATGACTGGCTCTTCATTAGCAGCAGTTTTGGAAATTACATCGCCCTTGTCGCTGTCTGCTACCTCTGAAAAAGGGGAACCCCCATTATCACCACAACCACTACTACCAGACAATAACGGCACCATAAGAGCACTAACTCCACGGGCACCTAACTCACCCCACTTCGATTTTTTAGCTGGTTTAGCATTAGACATACAGCAAATATATATCGATAATTGGTCAACTATACATACACATATCACAGTTCGTAGGTCCAGCGCGACTTACACGTTTTTTCATCCCCCAACGATACCTCATATACAAGACTGGAATGAGGTTCTAAGACCCATGTTCACTGACCAAACTAAGCGGTTCAAAGTGAACTTTTCCAAACATTTGATATTACGGCATCGAGAGACATTAGAAGCAAGATTTTTTTCACGGCTCAGTTAACAATTCGGCTGTTTTAGAGTACCCAGCGCTGATAAATAATAGACACGACTTTGACCTCTTTGTTCAGAAAGTTAACGAAGCTGACCCTATGAATGTTTCCCAGAATACGCGGCCAAATACCAAATATCAGCTGGAGAACATTGTGGGAACTTCTTTCGACTTATATTTTATAAACGACCATCCGTTGGGTTGAGTGTTTAGACAACCGACACAACCAATTGAAGCTGTTTTTATAGATAGTAAATGCTGGCACCAACATATGCCCCTTTCTAACTACGCTATGTATGTCGTTCAAATGATTCAATAAACCATTATGAGGCAACCTGCGTTGTTAAATTTTTCTGTGAATGTCTTTTCTGTATTTGTCAGTATTTTTTAATATGTGCTTGTCTTTTTAAAAAAATATATTGTCGAGTTTAGCTTGGTGTATATATTTGTTTATAACTGGGAAATATATGCAAACCATAACCAACAACAACGCCTCTTATATTGTATCGGTATTTAGTTGTAAGAAATGTGTCAGTTGTTTCTAGCCAGATAGTCCTGTATCAGGGTTTTTTTAGTCGTGTTGGTGTTAATAACGAATATTATATTAGTATGGCTTGTTAGTATGGTGATATCCGGATGAGGTATTAACAGGGTGTAGTGTCCTAGGTCATTGTCATGGGTAACAACAGGAGCTATCGGCCTTGGCTAATGTCATGTGATATCACCCGGGTTATTGCAAGGTATTTGCGAAACGCGGTTTGCCTAATTGTGAAAAGTGGTTAAATGCATTATGGTTTTTAGTGTAAACGTATTGTAATGTGGTTTCATATAACCTGATAATATAGAAAACTAATAAAACATGTCGTTTGTCAATTGAAAAGTGTTTAAATCGGGTTAGCTAGCTGTGAAAAGTGATAAAACATGACCTTCGTCGTTTGGAAATATGCAATATGAAGCCGGTTGGTGCATAAAAATAGGAAAATGTACAGTGTAAGCCTAGTGAACCACCACGCAATGCTTTTGGTAATACCAACAATTGTTAAAAGCTGTTTGCCTAGTTGTGAACAGTGATAATGTACGAAGGTTGTCCTATGGAAATACGTAATATGAACCTTGTTGGTACATACAAATAAGGAAATTTGCATTGTAAGGCTAGAAAGTCCCCATCCAATGTCTTTGATTATAGCAAAATGTGTTAAAAGTTCTTTACCTAGTTGTGAAAAGTGATAAAACATGACTTCTGTCATTTGAATATATCTAATATTAAACATGTTGGTACATAAAACCACTGTAATTTGTCATTGTAAGTCTAGAGACAGGTGAAATAGTGACTTTACTCATTGTGAAAACTACGAAAAACAGCATGTCTAGCTGTGAAAATAGATAAAACATGAACTTTGTCGTTTGGAAATATGCAATATGAAGCCGGTTGGTGCATAAAAATAGGAAAATTTACAGTGTAAGTCTAGTGAACCACCACGCAATGCTTTTGGTAATACCAACAATTGTTAAATGCTGTTTGCCTAGTTGTGAACAGTGATAAAACATGACTTCTGTCATTTGAATATATGTAATATTAAACATGTTGGTACATAAAACCACTGTAATTTGTCCTTGTAAGTCTAGAGACAGGTGAAATAGTGACTTTACTCATTGTGAAAACTACGAAAAACAGCATGTCTAGCTGTCAAAAGTGATAAATGCGTTGTGTTTGTTATGTTGTTAATGGCAACGTACTGAAAAATAGCTTTGTATGGTATCATAACTTAGACATGTGATAAAACATAACGAAAATCACTCAATTCGGATTGTGTAATTGCAAAAATAGTAATGACTGTTGAAAGCACACAAATAAAACAGGGTAAATGTGTTATCATGTTTGTGCAAAAATACTGAAATATGGGTTTGTATGGTATCTAATTTAGATAAATACTGATAAAACATAACGAACATCACTAAAATTGATAAATACCGCAGGCCCACAAATAAAAACATGCTAAAATGTGTTATATTTTTAGTGGCAGCGTACTGAAAATGGTTTCTTTTGGTGTGATAACATAGTACAATTGGGTTGGTTACTTGTGAAAAAAAGAAAATTTAAATGATGTACTTACACAAATTTAAAAAATGGAACCGTGTTTTGTATCTAAATGTCGTGAAATGCGCAACTGTAAGTATTGAAAAGAGATAAATACTGTCTGATCACACTGAAAGCTACCACCAACTTGCCTAGTTGTGAAAAAGTGATAAGTGATTATCCAACAGATAAAAACATGTCAAAAGTTGTTATGTTGTTAATGGCAACGTACTGAAAAATAGCTTCGTATGGTATCATAACTGATAAATGGTATCTGATAAAACATAACGAAAATCACCCAATTCGGCTTGTGTAATTGCAAAAATAGTAATAACTGTTGAAAGCGAATAAATAAAACATGGTAAATGTGTTATGATGTTTGTGCAAAAGTACTGAAATATGGGTTTGTATGGTATCTAATTTAGATAACTACTGATAAAACATAACGAACATCACTAAAATTGATAAATGCCGAAGGCCACAAATAAAAACATGAAAATCACTAAAAGCAGATTGGTTAATTGTGGAAAATGGTACATGGTACAGTCACACAAATACAAACACGATAAAATTTGTCATGTTGTTACTGCAAAAATACTGAAATGTATTTTCGTATGACAATTTAGACAACTAATAAAACATCGAAAATCCGTATTAGTGGCTTATCTAGTTGTGAAAAAACACCAATAAATGTTAAGTTTACACGAATAAAACTTCTCAAATGTACTATGTTGTTAGTGAGAAAGGGCTGAAATGTGTTTTCGTGTGACTTGTTAATTTCGACATCTGATAAACACGCCGTTTGCGCTAATGAAATATGTTAATAAGAACCCTTTTAGTAGAGAAAAATAACTCAAAACACAGAGAGAACATAATTGAAGCTGCACATGAGAACCTAGTTTAAGACTCTAGCGAAAATATACTAAGAATATATTGGCCCAAAGTAGACCCTATTAGAAGTTAGTGAGACCATAATGATAATATGGTAGAACATAGTTGAAGAGCATACAGAGACCATCAAGCGACCATGGCTGAAGCGTGGCCTGAGAGAAGACTGTTTGGAGAATATTAGTTTTTGTGGTGTATATATGACATGGGTTTTACATTTGTATGGTCAGGATTGGCCAATGTGAGAACCACTTTAACATAACCATAAAATTATGAGAACTATTGGCCAAATGCACATAATAATGTTTGCAAAATATTTTCTTTTGTGGTGTCAATGTTACGAGTTGTACATTCTCAAGGTCAGGTTTTTACAATTTGAGAACCACTTGAATATAAGTAGGAAATAATGAGAACCGTTGGCCAAAGGCACAGAAGTATGTTTGCAGAATATTAGCTTTTGTGGTGTCTATATGTCAGGGTTTGTACATTGCATGGTCAAGATTTTACAATTTGAGAACCGCTTGAATATAAGTATGAAATAATGAGAACCGTTGGCCAAAGGCACAGAAGTATGTTTGCAGAATATTAGTTTTTGTGGTGTCTATATGTCTCGGGGGTTTACATTGTTATGGTCAGTATTTTACAATTTGAGAACCACTTGAATGTAAGCGGAAATCCCAAACATGCCCACTAAACATATAAGGTCATTTAATTCCCACAATCAGATAACAGGTTTATGGTGAGCACCGTTGGCGTGGTTCACACGCACGCGGGCGAATAAAAGCTATTAGTGCCAGATGTCGCTACCTGTCGTTATCGGGGAAATCTTGTGAGAATTTCCGTTGGCTCAGACACACGTGGGCGAAGAAAAGCCATTAGTGTCAGCTGTCGTTACCTGGCGTTATCGGGGAAATCTTGTAAGGGAATTTCCTAGTGCAAATTATTTAAACTTTATTCTGGCTTAAAACAAATGTAAACATACACCCATGTATGTATGTATGTGTGTGTGTGTGTGTGTGTATGTATGTATGTATGAACGGTTGAAATATATTAGTTTTAAATTCCTTATTTTAAAATCCTAGTACACCATTAATTCCCACAATCAGATAACAGGTTTATGGTGAGCACCTCCGTTGGCGTGGTTCACACACACGCGGGCGAAGAAAAGCTATTAATGCCAGAGGTTGCTACCTGTCGTTATCGCGGAAATCTTGTAAGGATTTTCACACGGAAAAGTACGCGTCTGTAGTATTTCATCAATCAAGTGGCCCACCGCTAAGTAACTCAGTGGAAAATTACGGTTCAGCTGACCTTTTGTTATGTCGCCGACCTAGTTGAGAATGACCGACCTTCAACTGGTCAGCCACCCTGGTAGTTTCCGTTACTTCTAAACCAGAACAAAATAAGACAGTGGAAATGTTTAAGTGAAAAAGACCAATATTTTCTTCAACCGGGTTGAACTAAATTTAAATAGGGCAGTGGGCCCCACCGATATCATGATCCCCGCCCCGCCCGCGTAGGCCGGGCACACACACACCGCGCGATTTCGGTTGGTTTTGACCGGTTTTAACCGATTTCGAACGGTTTCGATTGCCACCATATTGGATGTGCTAGCACACTCAGCACATTCGATTGCACACTCAGCACATTCGGTTGCACATTCGGCACACTCGGCACGACCTCTGCCCGACGTCGCCAGACCGAGTATTTTGTTATATGAGCTATATTAGCACACTCGGGCACATTCGGCACGACCTTTGCACGACCTCGCCAGCCAGAGTATTTTGTTATATGAGCTATATTAGCACACTCGGGCACACTCGGCACACTCAGCACATCCGCGGCTCGTTCCATGCATGATACACTACTCTTACATCACATCGCCTTGTCCATCTATTGTATTTTCTCTGCTTTTGTTGTAAGCAGTCCAAGGATTAAAAGAAGATCGCTTTTCGAGTTATGGCACACTTAGTCACTCGATTTGTGGTATTACTGTGACGATTCAGAACGTATGTATTTACCTTCTTAAATCCACGATCTTCTTGGTCTCCATTTGCCTCTTCTTGTTTCCATTCTGGTGTTCCACTATCGTGTTCCTTGGTCAATATAGGTTAATTCTAATGAAACGACCGAAATATCCCACTCTCTGTTTTTCAATATATTTGAGATTAGATAATGTTATCTAGTCGTGTTGTATGATACCATGGTTGCTGGTGCGACTCTCCGCCTGGTATCTCCGATTTCAGCACCTGTGATACCTTCAGCAGGAATGA
Source organism: Meghimatium bilineatum (assembly GCA_034231615.1). Classification (NCBI taxonomy): domain Eukaryota; kingdom Metazoa; phylum Mollusca; class Gastropoda; order Stylommatophora; family Philomycidae; genus Meghimatium; species Meghimatium bilineatum. The sequence continues at coordinate 21,660,954 of CM067298.1, read as the reverse complement.
GGTCCTGCTCGATGTCAGGAATGGCCCAACTAATCTTAGTTTTCAGTCTCTGTTGGCTGGACTAAGCACCATCTCTATTTCAAGAAGTTGACCTTGACGGGAATCCAAAGAAGGGTATACTATAGTGGACACTGTGCATGCTTAGAAATTAAGAGGCAGACATGATATCAAACAATGAAGCAACATAGGAACAAAAAGATTAAGAAATATTACCTACCAAGAAAAGATGACGATCATCAAAGCTATTAGGATAATCGACCATCCAAAAGACAACTATTACTATCTTGACAGAACTGAACAAGTTAGCATCTTTCGCAACAGGACAGGACACAAGAGACTAAACCACCACTTAAATAGACTAAGACTGGTCCATCACCTATGTGCCAATATGAGCAGCCAGCACAGACCACGGACCAAATCCTGCAAGACTGTATTACACTAAACCAGTTAAAGGAAGAACACTGTCCCACAGAGACTGATATACATAGATGTATGGAAGCACTGAGATGTTTTAAAATACAGAAACTTTGATTAACAAAACCGGACTAGCTGTGTAGACATGTCAATTTGCAAACGAGAAGAAGAAGAAGACATCAAACGTTGCTCCAACAGTTCTTGTAACCTCTTCATTATTCACATGTTCGCTTCTTGTTCTGTTTACTGATTTTCTTATACACCTCATTTCACACGTAATAAGTTTTCTTTTTTCATCTTTAGTTAGTGCTTGACACTAATAACAATGTTGTTTTGAAGATATAAAGTATTTTTTCCGTTTGTATTCCATCAAGATGGCCTTGTTACAAGGTAAAGTTGACAATAATGTTATTCGTAAATATATAATTTCTTGTTCAATTTGTTATCTATTACTTCATCGAGCGTTAGGAGCATTTTTAATTTGTTATCTATTACTTCATTCAGCGTTAGTAGCAGTCTTTAATTTGTTATATATTACTTCATCCAGCGTTAGTAGCAGTCTTTAATTTTGTATCTATTACTTCATCCAGCGTTAGACGCAGTCTTTAATTTGTTATCTATTACTTAATCCGGCGTTAGGCGCAGTCTTTAATTTGTTATCTATTACTTAATCCAGTGTTAGGCGCAGTCTTTAATTTGTTATCTATTACTTAATCCAGCGTTAGGCGCATTCTTTAATTTGTTATCTTACACTTAATCCAGCGTTAAGCGCAGTCTTTAATTTGTTATCTATTACTTAATCCAGCGTTAGGCGCAGTCTTTAATTTGTTATCTATTACTTAATCCAGCGTTAGGCGCAGTCTTTAATTTGTTATCTATTACTTCATCGAGCGTTAGGCGCAATTTTTTACTTATAACGGAGTTGGCGTTCATATTTTCAATAAGAATGCGTGGGACCGGTTTGGAATTAGTGCATACCTATGTGATTATTTCCCTTGTCCACGTTCATCAGTTGATATTTAGCATTTTATAATATAAATATAAATACATTTAGGGATAGAATGAGGGTTTGCTATGTAAAACATAAATAACCCGAATCCTTAACCCTAACCCTAAAAAATTAATATTTAAATTACTTTTTGATATCTTATTTAGATTAATTAACCATAAAATAGTTAGGTAGGCACTAACTGTAAACAAGAGCCAAATGTGTACTTGGAAAATATAGGTTATTGTCATATTAATGGAAGGCGAGGGTGTATCAGGCAGAAAGGAGTAGATATCGCAGTCATGCTGTAAATCTTAACATAATGTGATCCGTTTTCCGGGCTACATTCTGTTATATAACAGCGGAGATGTGACAAGAAGGCGGGGTAAGCTGAGCTATCCCAAAAAAAATACATAAGGAAAAAAAGCATCTCTTTAAATGAATCAGCTGTAAAAAGGAAATTCTAACCTTTTTTTTTTTAATAAAAAATAACACCAGAGTGATATTTTATAATTCTCAGCACGCAAAGCAAATGTATGATTTTGGTTATTTCCCTTTAGGTTATTTTCCTGTGGCTAAGAAGAAGTCGCTCAGCTTAACGTGGATGTAGAATCAGAGATGCAGGGTTTAGTTTATAATAGAAGGAAGGAGATGTGTACAGCATCCCATATTTTTCAGGCGACACGCTGAAAAGTAAGCCGGCTTATCCCAGAGATTCGCGATGATCTTGTGGGTATTTAGAATGTGTAGGCCTATGCAACTTTTATTTTAGTTACGTGTTTTGTGGTTGTGACTAAAATTGTATTATTTTATTGCATTGTTTTAAATTATAATATTAATTATGCTTTGTGAATGGATTGGTTATTTATTATGAGCCAATGCCGCTGAACTCCTGGCAAATCCATACGTGCTAAGTCTCCGCAAGAAAATATCAAATTGTAAGTATATGTATGATTCATGAGGCTGGCAGGTTGAACACATTTCTTATTTTGTCCCTCAGATGCCCAACCCTACCCATGCGATACTGAAATCCAAATGTTCCCGAATGTAACCTTGGATGTTTCATCTGCAATAGTGTAGAAAGTCTTAGGGCATACTCTCAGAAAAACACCGCAAAATGTCTCCCTTATTAAATCTCAATTTACCAACAATAGTTACATTCGACACAAGAATAACCGTTTTTACATTTCCACGAAAGCTAACAGGTATAGGGCAGTAAATCCACGGGACACCCAGATCCTTGGAACCTGCTATAGTGTCCATACAGAAAAATGACATTTTGAATCTTTCGAAGCGAGAACTTAAAATAATGATGCACTGTAACTGTGCCCTGGTAAATCGAGTCCAGATATTCATTTTCGTTTTTATAAAATCACCTTTAAAAACGAAAACGAATTAATTATTCACACAAAATGTTGAATATCATTTTTTTGTGCAAATACCCCACCCCTTAACATCTTAATGAAGTCGTATCTACGGCACTAGTTACGTGAACTGCTCAGAAGCTCAATTTTCCCGAATTTGACTGTTCCGGTAATTTTCATTCGTCACTATGTTTATACTTTGTGTTAACAGCCAATCAAATCACTCATTTTAAAGGCTGTATTCCAAGTAGCAAACAGGTAGCAATCGTGGCAAATGGAAATCACGATTAATAGTCAAATGAATCGTAAAGAAGACGTTATTTACCACTAGCCAGTAGGTCTTACATTGCAGACTGCCATAATGTCATCTGTTAAGGGTTTGCATTTGTATGGTGGTGGTCAGCTTGACCATTCAGATCTACTATGTGCTGAGTGTATATATTTAGTTTCGTATATGGTATACAGAATTCAGAGCGTATGTGTGTTTTTGTTGCATGTTAGTTCTATATATCTATTTATTGGCATTTACCTGTGTGCTCTTAAGCGACGTGGGGGGGGGAAGACAGAGAGAGAGAGAGAGATAGTTGGAGTTGTCTTTCTTTGGCAATTTGGGCTACATTTTCAATGGTTAGTCCGTGCCTTTTCCATAATTTTTATTGTGTCTTCCCATCTAGTTCATGGTCTTCCTGTTGCCTTGTAGCCCAATCTTCTCCTGTTGTGTGTGAAGGGTTGGTTGCGTTGATTTCATTCGCATGACGTGACCAAACCATCTGGTTTGCTGTTATTTTGTATGTAGTCTTGAAATAAGATAATCTTTATTTCTTTTCTGATATCTTCATTTTTCAGTGGGTCTCTTCTTGTGACATTTATAGATTCCCTCAAACATTTCATTTCACATATTGTGATCTTTCTCTCTAGTGTATGTCAGCCCCTCCCCACAAGGGGAGCAATATGATTGTTCAGGGGGGCAATTCGAATAAGCTGTAATTAATCTTTATTAGGGAATAATTCATTTTTTTGAATATACATAAAATATGTATATATTACATAGGGGGAACCATAATTTTAGAAAGATTTAGGTGGGGCATGATACATACAAGGTTGGGAAACACTGGTCTATGTGAAGGACCATGTTTGACATTGGTAACACAGCGTTGGTACAAAAATACCGTTTACCATTTAATTACTACTGGGTAACCGAAGGGATATCCGACTACGACATCTGTCAAAAGATTTTGATGTGTTGGCTACTGATCCAGCTGTCCATGATCTCGTGCCCTTTTGACCCAATGTCATTGTGTGATATATTCATGTATTCATGAGCTGTTAGTATGTGCTATATTTAGTATTTCATTTACTTGGCCTTGACATTTATCCAATTTTTCTTGGCCTTCCTCTGTCTCTGTAACCTTATTGTGTTTTATTATATGCATTTGTAAGGAGTTTAGTTTATTCTTTTTTCATAAGATGTCTAAACCATGTGGTATTATTTAGCTCATTAAAAATATCTTTGAAAATATGATGACTGTCATTCTGTTTGATGTCTGTATATTTGTTAACGTTTATGCTTGCAATGGATCTCAGCCATTTTTACCTCATTCCTTTGAAAACTCGGAGTGCGGGTAGGTGGGCACGCAGTTAGGTGATACGCAGGTAAACATGCAGACAGGTGGGTATCAAGCAGGTAGGCAGACAGGCACGTAGGTAGGTACGTAAGACAAAATGTCAACACGAAAATCGTGCACAGAGCAAGCTACCAATAATAATCTCTGATCTCAATAACAGGATATTCAAGTAGCTTGGGTCGTGTTCAGAAGACGAATACCGGCAAAAAACTCGGTGGATCGAGTAACATGGAGAACAAGCCTGCATAGTGGTGATATGTCATTTGATAACTTAATATTTAACAACGCGAAAAAGCGAAGACTCAGATGCAAGATGTAATAGTTTAGCAATGTATATACGCCCTTGCTTCTTCTGTAACAGATAAAATCGGTCATAGATTACAGATTTAGCTATGACATCACATGTTCGACTCGTTCCAGCACAATTCCAACTGATACACGCTTGTTTCAGAAAGTCTGTCAAGACAGATAAGGCTATGCCATACACTGTACACTGTGTCTGGTAGAATCACTGCCAACAACTAAAATTAATATTTTTTATACTATTAATAGTATACTGACCGAATTTCGATGTACTCTTAGGCACACAACAAATTTCAGTAGCAATTTACTCTTAGGCAAACTCAACAAATTTCAGTAGCAATTTACTCTTAGGCAAACTCAACAAATTTAGTAGCAATTTACTTTTAGGCAAACTCAACAAATTTCAGTAGCAATTTACTGTTAGGCAAACACAACAAATTGCAGTAGCAATTTACTTTTAGGCAAACACAACAAATTTCAGTAGCAATTTACTTTTAGGCAAACACAACAAATTTCAGTAGCAATTTACTTTTAGGCAAACACAACCAATTTCAGTAGCAATTTACTTTTAGGCAAACACAACAAATTTCAGTAGCAATTTACTTTTAGGCAAACACAACCAATTTCAGTAGCAATTTACTCTTAGGCAAACACAACAAATTTCAGTAGCAATTTACTGTTAGGCAAACAAAAAAATTTTTAGTAGCAATTAAATAAGTATCAATAAATATCAACATGAGAGCCTTTAGTGGCCAGAAAAATGTCAAGATAGTATTCTATCTCTCTCCAGATGTTTTGAAGCATATGATGTGTTACGGCTGCACATGCATCAATTATTCGCTGCCGAAGATTATCAAGTTCCTGAATCAGAGTTTGATAGACAAAGTGTGTACACATCCATGACCATCAAACAAATAACACTTTCAGGTCGCAGAGTTGCCACTCTGAAAATATCAACCCAAAAATTCATCCATATATCTCTGTTTCTTCTTCTTCCGCGTTCATTATCAAACTACCCCTGGATCTCTTTTGTAGAAAATAATCGCGTCTTACTAGATTTCCAGCAGAGTGACGTTCAGAGAATTGAAATGCGTTGTGTCGCAGTTTTAATTGAGCCTATCGCCCGACACATTCACCTTCGACGGTAGTTTCTTGCTTAAGTGTGGTGAATCTTAATCACCTACAGTCTTGAATATTATCAATCAATATTTCCTTTTTGAACCCCATCTTCTTCTTCCATTCTCAAATGTTCCCTGTATGATAGTTTTGGAAAGGGAATCGTGTCTTTTCGCGTGACCAAATCATTCAAGTTTGTGACGTTTCAATATTGCCATGAGGCATTCTTGTTGACCTGCAATAGTATTTTTTTTTATCACATATATGTTGGATTTATTTTATTTTCTGTATAATGGATACACAATATGCGTCTGTAACATGTTTTCAAAAGCCACTATTCTCTTCTGTAATCGCAGATGTCCGCAAAGACCTCAACATGGGAGAAGAATGACTCCTCAAAACTATCAAAAACACAAACTAACATATTTCAGACATATAAAGAGACACAATGGTTTGGAAAGATTAATCATTGAGGGAAAAGTACAGGAAAGAAGAAAAAGAGGCAGACAAGACTAAGAGGGACACATGAAGACCTTCTGAACATGACACTGGAATATGCTGGGCAACTTGCACAGAACCGAGAGTCTTACAAAATGACAGTGAGGACAGCGTTCTGTAAAGGACACATCACATAGATAGATAGAGAAAAAGATTATTCTCTTTTCAATTTCAGCTATAATTGTCCAACTCACATCCGTACATAAGTATATATATTTTTAGAGATTTATTTAAGTTTATCTTCGCTTCTATACTTTTACTGCTCTTTCATATGGTATTTAATCTGGACATTACATTAGAGGCTATTTCCAGTTCAATATTTTTTTAGTGCTTCCATCGCTGCTCATATCTTCTTCTTCATCGTTCATTCTCAAACTCCCGCTGGATCTGTCTTTTAGCAGGATCATTGTCCTACTAGATTTGCAGCAGGATGTAATCCAGAGAATAGAAATGTGTTGTGTCTGTTTTCGCCAATGGCTCGACACATCCGTCTTCTGCGGAGCTGCTCATATAAGATACTAATTATTTAAAGGTATCAAGTTCTTCTATCGTTGGGTGTAATGGTGGTGACGACAGTGATGATGATTATGATTAACAAAATGAGGATAATAATAATGACGATAGAGCCGGAGAGACTACAAGTTTGCTCATTATTAAATTATCTGCTCTCATTTGTATGCGTGATGTGTGTCTTGAAGTTGAATTAATCTTTGATAAAACAATGCGCAACAAACCAAAACAAATATCTCTATTTAATAAAAGAACATACTTATTCGACATTAGTCTTTTTTATGTTCTTTGAGCACAGCTTACGCGTAATAACACCCTTCTCCTCAAGTCTCAGTAGATCCTTTAACGTTAGCGAAATTGTTCGGTCGATACGAGGAGTGAGCGGTTTCTTTAAAGCCCTAATTACGAAGCAGAGGCCGTTAACTAACTCATTCAGTGTGAAGGGTGTGTAACTGATCTGACTGAGAGGCATTTTGTGGGTGAGAGCTGTTATGAGAAATGGAGGTAGGAAGCTCATCTCAAGAGCAGAGACATAGTGAATATGTCCTGTTGAGATACATAGAAAATGTTGAGAGTGAAGTGTGGATGTGGAGATTTGAGGGCGAGAACAATTGTTCTGTGTGAAGTGTGGATGTGGAGATTTAAGGGCGAGAACCATTGTTCTGTGTGAAGTGTGGATGTGGAGATTTGAGGGCGAGAACCATTGTTCTGTGTGAAGTGTGGATGTGGAGATTTGAGGGCGAGAACCATTGTTCTGTGTGAAGTGTGGATGTGGAGATTTGAGGGCGAGAACCATTGTTCTGTGTGAAGTGTGGATGTGGAGATTTGAGGGCGAGAACCATTGTTCTATGTGAAGTGTGGATGTGGAGATTTGAGGGCGAGAACCATTGTTCTGTGTGAAGTGTGGATGTGGAGATTTGAGGGCGAGAACCATTGTTCTATGTGAAGTGTGGATGTGGAGAGTTGAGGCAAAGGACAATTGCTAATTGTATAGTGTGGGTGTGGAGAGTTGAGGTAGAAAACCATTGTTGTGTGTGAAGTGTGGATGTGGAGAGTTGAGGCAAGAACCATTGTTGAGTGAGAAGTGTGGAGAGTTGAGGCAGAAAACCATTGTTAAGTGTGAAGTGTAGAGAGTTGAGGCAGAAAACCATTGTTGGGTGTGAAGTGTGGATGTGAAGAGTTGAGGCCAAGGACAATTGTTGAGTGTGAAGTGTGGATGTGGAGAGTTGAGGCAAAGGACAATTGTTGACTGGGAATGCGGAAAGGTGAGGCAGAGAACCATTGTTGTGAGTACAGTTATGGTTATGATAAGACTAACTACACTCCGAGCAAATACATAGGTGCTCAGTTTTACCTAAGTATATGACGAACGGTGCGCATTCTGATGCATCATTTGAGACGCTGGTTTAAATTCTTTTCATTTCACTCTACAGGCCTTCAGTTATAATGATGCCACACATAATATCGAATTCGTGAAATCGTATTCAAGATGTATGATAGATATAAGGTGACCACTTCAAGCAGGCGATCATGGAGCAGTTTCAGAATACCAGTCTTTCCCATTATCAACGTCCCGTCTAATGATGCTTTAGATGCAAGTCGGTCTGCTCAATCTCATTACCGAGCACACTATCATGTACAGGGTAGTATAACCAGTGACACCTTAACTTTTGGACACATTTATAGAAGCCAGTGATTCATAACAACACACGCCATTTTATATTCCAAAACATGGACTGGAATTCTAACACTACTGCCCTAATAAATAGTCACAAAGAGCCAATCGAGGGTTGCAGTAACAGCATTGATCTCCATCCTCATACTAAATATAGTTGTTGTGTACGATCTGTTGCGCTCAGCTATGACTGTCTTAGCACTACCAATAACACCTAGACAAAGTCTTCTCCCCGACGCACATATCAACCAATAAACACAATGATATCGTTATTTCAGTTATCATCATTCAGTTGACCTATTTCCAAGTTTTTGTTTTTTTTCAATGATACAATAACAATATTCCCTGCCAAGGGTGTTTATAACTTTATGGAAGCATGTTACGGCCATATCAGTCACGTGCTATTCCTTTTGTGGAATAAGCTCGAGACTGATTATCTCTCTACATTGTGATATTTTTGTTCCATGTTATTCCGAGGATTTTTCTGTAACATTTTGCTTCAAATGCTGCTATTTTATTTTTCACTTTGTTGGTGATTGTCCAGGATTCACACCCATGTATGGCCATTTTGGAATATGCAAGCGCTTAGGAATGTCAGTTTTGTTGTTTTGCATCAGCTGAGCCATATGTTTTTCATTTGTATCAGGTTCATTGATGCAATAGCCAGCCTCCTTCTGACTTCTTCATTGCAATCCTCATTGATATTTATAAGAGAACCAAAGTATTAAAAACTGGTGACTATTTCTAATTGGCTGTTGTTGATACTGATTGAGAACGTGTTAGTGGTTTTGTCGATTTTCATAATCTTGGTAATGTTTCAATTTAGAAATAGGTTTTTTTCCCAATATGTTCTTTAATGGAGTTTATGAGGGTTGGAGACCTACTTGACTTTGTGCTAGCTAATAATGTTGTATCATCAGCATATTTTAGTTCTGGTATTTCGTGACCTTCGATGTTGAGTGGGTAGAAATTATTTCTCTTTTTATCATTTCTTACATTTCTTATTATGTTCTTTGCATAAATGTTGAAGAGATATGGTGATAGGACACGTCCTTGTCTGACTCCTTTTTCCACCTTGAAGGAATCAGATGTTTCACTATTCACTCTCACGGCTGCTTGTTGGTCTTGATATAATGTTTCTATGAGACGGATTAGTTGTAACGGGAAACTCATGTCCTTTATTATATTCCCTAGTTTTTGATGCTGTACACATTCAACTGGTTTGGTGTAGTCAATAAAGCATGTGTAGATGTTAAACTTACTGCATTTCTTTATGATGTTCCACATATTGAAAATATGGTCTCTGGTGCCTCTGTCATGTCTGAAACCTGCATGTGCTTCATTTAACTCTTCTTCCAGCTTATGTTTTAGTCTTTTCATGATGATACCAAGTAGTATTTTGCTTGCGTGATTTATCAGTGCTATGGTTCTGTAGTTGATGCTTAGTGTTAGATTTCCCTTCTTCGGTAGCGGTTAACTGAGATTCACATTTACTGTCACCATACATGATGCCTCAGAGAACCAATTTGCGCGACAGTAATAAACTCAAACTATATATTGTTATCATGTGTGCTCCGCTATGGCTGTGGCACACAAATTATAACGGTGATAATGCAATAGCACATGAAATTAAAAAGTTGGTATGTTGCAACGTGATGGGTCCACTGATTCTTGTATTGTACCATTATAACAATTAATGAAACTTTGATCAACGTGCATCCTCATTACAATAGAGGAGAAATAATGGAGATTCTTGAGAAAAAGTCAAAATCCATTGCTTTAATATAATAAGTCCAGATCTGCGATTAAAAGCCCTCTAGTGGCAACAGCGAGGCCTGCATTCAGGCGGTAAGACAATTTTCTAATCATACTAACAGGTAGGCAATATTTTCTCCCAGCGGAAAACAATTAATGTGGTCAAGAAATCGACATAGTTTATCTTCCAGCTCAGTCCAGTCTCAGACAGGACCCACTATATCCTAGAAGATTGTCACTTACAATTATGTGTGTATGTCACTCCCCTTTGTCAAATGTGTCTAGACGTATAATACGTTCTCTTCTTTCTCCCATTCTCTCTGCCCTGGTGCGGTGGACATTCTCTCTTCTTTCTCCCATTCTCTCTGCCCTAGTGCGGTGGACATTCTCTCTTCTTTCTCCCATTCTCTCTGCCCTGGTGCGGTGGACATTCTCTCTTCTTTCGCCCATTCTCTCTGCCCTGGTGCGGTGGACATTCTCTTTTCTTTCTCCCATTCTCTCTGCCCTGGTGCGGTGGACATTCTGTGATTGACATGATATTTGGTAACTAAACGACAACTGAGGCACACACTGGAAACTTTCATAACTGTCTTGGTCAGAAGGCGCTAATATACTCCTACAGAAAACTAGTTGAGTGTTTCTCATATATCGAGTGTACACTTTCACAGTTGACATATTTACGGAGTGTACACGTTCACAGCTGACATATTCACGGAGTGTACACTTTCACAGTTGACATATTCACGGAATGTACACTTTCACAGTTGACATATTTACGGAATGTACACTTTCACAGTTGACATATTTACGGAGTGTACACGTTCACAGTTGACATATTCACGGAGTGTACACTTTCACAGTTGACATATTCACGGAGTATACACTTTCACAGTTGACATATTTACGGAGTGTACACGTTCACAGTTGACATATTCACGGAGTGTACACTTTCACAGTTGACATATTTACGGAATGTACACTTTCACAGTTGACATATTCACGGAGTGTACACTTTCACAGTTGACATATTCACGGAATGTACACTTTCACAGTTGACATATTTACGGAATGTACACTTTCACAGTTGACATATTCACGGAATGTACACTTTCACAGTTGACATATTCACGGAATGTACACTTTCACAGTTGACATATTCACGGAGTGTACACTTTCACAGTTGACATATTCACGGAGTGTACACTTTCACAGTTGACATATTTACGGAATGTACACTTTCACAGTTGACATATTCACGGAGTGTACACTTCTGCCGTGATTGCATCTTCTTTTCCTATTTGAAGATTTTATGAATTTTAACATCTATTGCAGAGTGATTTTTTCTTCTTATGTTTTTTTTTAAAAATGGCATGCTGCTTTCTCTCTCTCCCCATCTATCTATATATATCTCTCTATCTAGCCTCACGCATTCGCCTACGCAATCGCTTTGGCTATCTTTCTCACTCCCTAATACGCGCTGTTATTCTTGATTTCTCTTTCTCCCCCATGTTATCTCTCTGACTATTTTTACACACACTCTCTCCAACTGGAACTCTGTTTGACTCAATTTCTCTCTCTCTCTCTCTCTCTCTCTCTATCTATCTATCTCTCTCCCGTGGTATTTTTGTCTATATAATTGTTTCCGTTAATTTTCAACTGAAGCTTCCATCACATCCAGAAATATTCCAAGGCGATCTCAATACACAATATGGATAAATGCGATCTTCATACACAACATATGTGAAGCAATTTTAATATACAATATAGGTGAATGGTTCACATATACAATATAGGTGAATGGTTCACATATACAATATAGGTGAATGGTTCACATATACAATATAGGTGAATGGTTCACATATACAATATAGGTGAATGGTTCACATATACAATATAGGTGAATGGTTCACATATACAATATAGGTGAATGGTTCACATATACAATATAGGTGAATGGTTCACATATACAATATAGGTGAATGGTTCACATATACAATATAAGTGAATGGTTCACATATACAATATAAGTGAATGGTTCACATATACAATATAGGTGAATGGTTCACATATACAATATAGGTGAATGGTTCACATATACAATATAGGTGAATGGTTCACATATACAATATAAGTGAAGGGATCTCCATATAGGTGGAGCGACCTCAATACATTATAAGATACGAGGGCAAGTCAATAAGTAAGTCACAAAGTTCTGTAGGGTGACAGGAAAATGTAGTAGTATACATAGAAAATGTATAAAGGTTACATTAAGTTACAATAACAGTGACTTTTATGTTCCCGTTCATTAAGTGGCTCCAGGTGGCGCATGCGCTGTGCATAAACAAAATAGTGAATGTACAATCAAAGAACAGTGTACTGTTGGTGCGGTTGTTTTTTTTATATATATTTTTTAATTATTTTTTTTTTTTTTGGGGGGTGGGGGCAAAGGACTGCTTGCAAAGGAGATTCATAAAGAATTGCTTCATGTTTATGCTGGTAATTGTTTGTCCCGTAAAGCCGTGTAAAAATTGGGTATACAAATTTCCTTATGGAAGCTCTAAAGTTGTTGATGAAGTCCCATATGGCCGTGCTGTTCATGTGGGGTGAAGGAGATGATTCGAGGTGACAGGCGAGTAACGATAGACTCTGTTGCAGCTGGAATAGGATGTTAACACAGTCAGCGTACAGCATAATGCATGATCGATTGAAATTGAAGAAATTGTGCTCGAAGTGGGTACCGAGACAACTGACGGACGAAAACAAAATGAACCGATTAGGCCTATCGCTGTCGCTACGCAGATGAAGGAGAAGACACGTTGAACAGGATTATTACTGCGACGAATAATTTGTGCATCACTACAAATCACAATCAAAACGTGCTTCAATGCAATAGAAACATATTTCTTCGCATGTGTCCACAAATGCACGGTTACGCAATCAGTAAGGAAGGTATTGCTGACGGTGTTCTAGGATTGTCAAGGAGTGCTTCTAACCAATTTCAAGAAGAAAGGTGACATATGTGAATTCAGAATCGTGCTGTGAAGTTCTGTCGATGCTTCGGGACGCAATTCTAAGAAAACGTCCAAGCCTGTTGACTAGAGGAGTACATTTCCTTCATGACAATGCTAGACTACATACGAATCGTCTAACAGGAGAGAATATACCGTCTAGTATGAGATTTTTGAGCACTCAGTTCTATGCAAAAGGTTTGGGAGGACTGGTAAAACGATGAGTAAGGCATCTGGAAATTATGTTGACAGATAAATGGTACAATGCAGGTTTAAAAATAATAGGTTTTCAAGTTGTTATCGTTTTTATTTTTTTACAGCCATTTGTGACTTACTTATTGACCTGCCCTTGCATGTCAGTGTGGACAGTACTTCAGAAGAATTTGTTCCTTCGAAGATCGCCAGAATTAATCTGTGGATTTAGCGCTGGTATCCTTAAATTTAATACAAATTCACAGTTTTATATTTGTGAACTAAAAAAAACTCTTCTTTATTTATTTCCAAACTCCTGCAGATCAGCAGGATGAGTATGGAGAACGGAGTACTTGTGTCATGGTTTACAACTTGGCTGTGATATGTACGCCTGTCGATGTGACACCTCTAACTTCAGAACGTCACTTGATCCTCTATGGGATGGAACAGCTAACTCGATCCCCTCCCAAAACCACCTTAGTCGCCTCTTACTACTTGCCTGACATTTAGCAGTGTCAATATTCTCTGCTCCCCTTTTGAACCCCGAAATTACACGGGCTGTCACCAATATGTTAATACAATGATTGGTCTAAGGACTATATTAAAATCACGTACCTAGGCGAAACGAGACAGTTTATACCGATGACGGCTCCATTTGTCACACTTATCCATACAATTTAGCTATATTTTATGTTGAAAACAGTCGAATAGAATGTATGATGCCACGTTCATCAATAGAATGTATGATGCCACGTTCATCAATAGAATGCATGATGCCACGTTCATCAATAGAATGTATGATGCCACGTTCATCAATAGAATGTATGATGCCACGTTGATGCCACGCTTCTGAAGAAATTTTATTCTGAAATCTTGAGTTAGAATAAGCAATTGTGATGTATTTATTTTTGTTTATTTCCGTAAATTAGATCTACAAATGAATGATAATTAATTTACAGTTGGCACACTCACACATTATACACATCCCATATTACTGACTGCATCAGGGCGATAGATATTTTTCCCATAACGGGAAAGGGAAGATACATAAAAATAAAGGATCTTTCGTGTATCAAGTCTGCCTTTTAATGAAAAATGTGATGATTTTTGTGTGAAAAATCGATAATAGTGGAGGGGGTTGACTTTTTGACGACGTTTCTAGTACTAAAATTTCTGATTTGCTAAACGGTGGTTTGATTTCTCTTTCCCCCCCCCCCCTTATTTACTACTGTATAATATTTTTATTGTAGACGTTTTATTATATGATAAACTAACTATAATCTTATAATTATAATATACACCAAATGCAGACTTTATATTATACAATAAACCAAATATAGACTTATTATTATACAATACACCAAATATAGACTTATTATTATCCAATACACCAAATATAGACTTATTATTACCCTATACACCAAATACATACTTACTAGTATGTAGTTAATTAAAAGTAGCCTGACTATTAAGTACTAGACTAAAAGTAGACTTGCAACAGAGTGTGTTTCACTATTTCATATAATACAAAAACTAGACCTATTTACAGATACGCAAGATATGGTGATTAATTGCCACCAAGTCATCAACGGAGAATTCAGATCCGAAACGATGTTGTCTCCGTAATGGAGCTGGCACTAATGGGGCTTGGCATATTGTCTATCTGTCACGTACGGTAAAAGTACACCAGGATAGACAGACAACGAACCTTGGATGTCTGATGTTTCTTCCGGTATGGTATCAAAGTCGACAAATTGTATGTTTAAGTACATTCGTACCCTCTGTTATAGATTCCAGTGCAGGATTTCTTTTCTTTCTCTGTGTTTTTGTCCATTGTCTTTCCCCAAATGGTTTATTATCCACTCTTGTCGTTAAACGTAGGGGTGCTTGGAGCTTGAGCTTGTGTTCCAAGGCCAGATGTATAGCCTCGGTTGTGCTATGAATGCGTTTATTCAGGATGTCCCTGGCGTTTTCTGTCCATTTTTTCGTGATCTTCCTCTGGCTGTGTGCCCTGATCTCATTTGGTTATATGCATGTACGGGCAACTTGTCGTGATGCATTCTCATAATGTCGCCATACCATTTGATCTACTGCCTTTCTATGTATTATGTGCTAGGAGTTATACATATGTGTTCATTTAGTAATCTATCGAGTGTGGTGACCCATGCAGCTTTCCTCATGCATTTCATCTCACATGTCACTATATTTCTGTGATGTGAATATGAGAGAGACCCGGTTTGGCACTGGTAACACAGTGTTGGTAGGAATATACTGTAAATCATTTGTCTTTGAACTTCCATCTTGATCTTTGGATGAAGAAGTAGTGGTGACAGTTTTTCTATTTGATGTTCTGTTTAGTATTAGCCTGCTTCAGTTGACAAAACACACAATTTGGAAAAATAATTTGATACCTGAAAATCGATATTAAAATATCAACCCAAAATCACAATACATATATTGACAAATAACATGTTTTGTGAATTTAAAAAAAAATTGTTGCGAGTTATAGGGAGTGGATAAAATCAGCCAATGAAGTCCCATGACGAATGGCGTAGGCGATCATACTTCTCCACAACTCACTGTCCCCTGTGATGTTAATAAGTTCAGTTTGTGAAAAGTATTCGTGCCAAAGTAACAAACCATCTGGGAATTCCTCACTTTGTCTTCCTATAAGTCTTATCCCCTTGAGCTTTTCGGTTGTTACTAAATGTTGAAGTTTAGTTCCTCTCATCCTGTACTCTAAAATATTGACTGTCTGCCTCTTTGCTCCAATATATTGTTCTACTCCAGCATCTCTGAGTACTTCTACATTAGTTTTCTTGGCAGTCCGTGGAATTTTCATCATTCTTCTCTTGGGAGGAGGATGTGTACCACCGATTTGCAAAACTTTTAGAACTAAATAATTTGTAAAGTTATGTTCTAAAATTATTATTTAACAAAAGAAAATTGGTGGCATGCTTGACTCTCGTCCCCCCCCCCCCCACCAATCTCTTCCATTTATCTACAGGTTATGTCCTTACATGATATAAGCCCATGTTACTTTATATGATATTAGCCCAGGTTTGCGTATATGATATAAGCTCAGGTTTACGTATATGATATAAGCCCAGGTTAACTTATGATGTAAACCCATGTTAATTTACATGATCTAAGCCCATGTTAATTTATATGATATTAGCCCAGGTTAACTTACATGATATTAGCCAAGGTTTGCGTATATGATATTAGCCCAGGTTTGCGTATATGATATAATCCCAGGTTTACGTATATGCTATAAGCCCAGGTTTACGTATATGATATAAGCCCAGGTTTACGTATATGATATAAGCCCATGTTAACTTATGATGTAAACCCATGTTAATTTACATGATCTAAGCCCAGGTTAACTTACATGATATAAGCCCAGGTTAACTTATGATATAAGCCCAGGTTAACTTATGATATTAGCCCAGGTTAACTTACATGATATAAGCCCAGGTTAAGAGTCACAAAATGAGAATAATTCTCTTCAGTACAAATGTATTCATCGACTCCAGCCACTGAGGACATAAATAGTCCGACTGAATCGCTTTAGTCATGGACATAGATTCAGTAAGAAAACAGACACTTGCAACACGCGGGGTCTCCATCCATATGATTTCACTGTTCAATCATCTCTATAGTCATACTTCTAGTGACTGTACTGAAAACACGTCTTTCTTTCCTAATACTCTTCTTTCTGCATTGAGCATCAATGTGCACTCATTGCGCATGTGCCAAATTATAGTTCGTTCCTTATTTCATGTTTCTCGCTTGAGTTCAATTTTCACAAAAACTACCTGATGCATAGCAACCATATTTCGCAGTTAGTCTTATACACGACAAGACATTATAAATTTATATTGTACAAATTGATAGATCAATTGGGAAATGCACATAACATTTTTTTGTTATATAGTATTGCATAAGCAGAAAACAATGGCACTCACATTTTACATTTTACCGTAATACACAAAATTGGGGATGCAAAGGTGTATCACAACTACATATAATAACAGGAAATGTGAGATAACATATGTGTGACAACTACATATAATAACAGGAAATGTGAGATAACATATGTGTGACAACTACATATAATAACAGGAAAAGTATCAGAACTTCCAAAATTTATGTAAAACAGTTTATTTTTATCTTTGATGATCAAATAGTCTTATTTTTTTTTTGTGGCATTGGTGTTGAAGAGGAATATGTGTATTTTATGATTCCGTAAATAAAGGTACTTGCAAAAAAGTCGTTGTGAGAAGCAAAACAGTGAAATACCATTCGATTTTGCTTAAGTCCGTGATATTGTTAGAAATTTGGTCGATATCAGAACAATAGAGACTGGCACATCAACTATTTTATTCGGATTCTGAAGACTCCAAAACATCGACTAATGCTAAGGGCTGGATATAATGCAAACCATCTCGTTGCCAATATGTTTCTTTCTCTTGCAGCACTCGCTATTCATATTTTCGTCAGTGCTCATTAACAAACACAATGCCAATCCTGGATTACATCAGAAGACAACAGATTAAGTGGTTTTTGCATTCTTCCAGATACCACCAGCCATTGCCCCTCAAAAATCGTTACTACACAGACACGATAGATATAAGCCAGGGACAGACCTTGCAAACGATGGATTACAGAAATAAAAGAGTCAACGAAAACAAACATATATGAAGCACACAAAAAAGGTCATCTCCAGAAAACTCTTCTACCCCTGAATCTGCAAGGCATAAATGGATTTAAAGAGAAAAGAAAGAAAAAGAACTCATTATCTATTTGTGCCAGGACATCGGGTGTTATGTTTGTTACATCACAAAGTGTGAAAGTCTTGTTTAGTGGGGAAACTTGACTTTTGACTGCAGCTCACACAAGTCCAATAGGATTGAGATGTGAATGGTAAGATGGTAGCCGAAGAGAAGTATGACCATGCTCAGCGATGATTTTGTCAATTACAAAAGTATTCGTCTTCTTTGTCCGTCTCACAAATTCTAACAACGCTTGTTTGAATTTATTGCAGCAAAAAGATACATTTTCTTTGGCAAACCATGTCATGATTTCTTGTTTTGTGCTTGATGGAATGAAAATTGTGTATTCATGCGCTAGTACGTTATGATAGGCGACATTGTCCATAACAATACATGACGGTCTATCCAGCGCTAGTAGAAGTGAGTTCACTAACCAATTACTGATAATAATACCATTCATTCGGTTTGATAGTCTCTACCATTTGTAGATATTGCTTGTAAAATAAGTTCTTCTCCAGTGACATGACCATTTGCTTTACTGTATAATGACTTATTACATTGAGTAACCCTTTTCTTAGTTCCGACAAGTGATTACCACTCTTTATCAAATGCATAATGAGCATTTATCCACGATTCATCGAGATATACTATGCCATATCCGTTCATCCAACGCTTACGTATCTGCCTCAGATATTTGTAACGTGCAGCTATGATGTGCGTTTTCTCACATAATATATTCTTGAATGTTAGAGATATTAGAAAAGTGAAACCACTGCCCTAACAATTTTCCATAATGCATTTTATAAATATTAATATCACAATCACTGCGCAGACAAACTTTCCATCTACGTAGTGTTACATTATTTGCCCCCCCCCCCCCCAAAAAATAAAAACTGTTTAAGTATCTCACGTACAATAACATCTTTGTCCAAATCGACAGTTTTTCTTATCCGACCTTGGTGGTGTTCATGTTTTACATAATTACAGTCCTGTTTTATCCAACCGTTAAGTGACATTTTATTTAAGCCGTAGCATGCTTTGTTCCCTTTTTAAGATTTTCTATGTCGTAATATAAACGGCCCATTCTAGCTTCTCTGCAAAAGCAACTGTACAATTGTGTCGCCACATTTTGCATAGTGGTGAATTTACACTACAAACGTATATTGTAATTAAACTCTTAACTATATATATAAATTCGCTAAATCGAGCCAGATGCAACAATAAAAACGTGTCGAATATGCAATAAACTTTTGAGTAAACTGAAGTTTAGTTGTTATTTTAAAATTAAACAATTAGGTAACCCAACAACAAAAATGCAGCCCATAATGTATCTTATATATGCATATCCCACTATTTCCGTGCTTTTCATTGGGGGCAATCTTGACAACACATCACAAAAAGCAATACAAATCACGAAGATATCCATGCCAAACACATTCACGAAGTATGTCAATAACAATGACATCTCTAAATAAATGAAGGAGTGACAGAGTATGTGAGGCTGTATAAAGTGATGTGAGGTTATGTCGACGTGGTGGTGTGAGGATGTAGAGCTTGGGAAGAGCTGAGGCTGTATAGATGGATTGCGTGAGGATGCATAAACGGAATGATCTGAAGCTGTTTAGGAGGATGATTTGAAGCTGTATAGGCGGAGAGATGTGAGGCTTCTAAAAGAGAAAACTGTCAGCCTATAGAGGTATACAGATATCCTGGTTGGTCTGATAGGCCCCTGGTTTGTCCCTGAAACCTTTTGCATTCAGGTTATACTCTCATCTATTTCTTAGGTGACGTCTCCGCAACAGAGGTTGGCTGCAACGGACCTCCAACATCCCATGTATCTTGCCGTGGTGGTGTACTATGTTAGACTATAACCTTTCCATCTCGTGAAATAGAATAGATGTATTATTTTATAATTCTCATCTTTAGCTTGTTTATAATTTATCAAAGTACCTTTAGCCATTCCCATTCTCCATTTAACTTCTGTTTCACATCTGCCATCATTTGTTATTATGTGTCCAAGATATTGGTAATGTTCTACTCGTTGTAGCATCTCTTCATTTAACCTGTCATAAGAAACTGTAATAAATATCAACAGTTGTAAGAAATGGCAATTAAATAAACTATAATATAGCCCGGCTCTGTAGCGAAGTGGTACAGAGCTTGATTGTGATGGCCAAGATACCCAGTTCGATCCCTGCCACAGGCATTTGAGCATACGGACCGTTCAAAAAGCAATGGCAAACTACTAAATGTATTTATATTGTCTAGAAAATCACTACAGTCAAACAATGCTGGGTTGATGGCTACGTCCTGAATAGGATACGCTACACATTTTAATTTAATTATGTAGTCCAATTGGTGGGAATTCATTTTCTTTGGCCAGGTCGACGATCACAAGAATCCTGTTTACTGACATCGGTAACTAACAATACTCGCTGTACATACTCCTCAAGAAATATGTTCATGCACATTCTTGAATCGCCCGTTTGATTAGCCGTTTTGTGTGTGTGTATTGTTGAAGAGTAAGGAGGAAATTGCCTTTCTGATGATTAATGAGTAGATTTTCGGGCTAAAACTCACATCCGCAGGCTGCTCAGACGTAGACGTGGCACGAAAGGATGTAATCATGTTTTGTTCTGAATCAAAATGAGTATTGTGTAACCTTCCATCGTAATATTTCTGCTAAACATTGTATTTGTATCTGGAGATCTGAAATTGGATCACGAAAAGTGCACTCGAGACCGATCATTGTACACTTTAGTTGTGTCTTTTGTCAATTATATAATCCTTCTGGATCATCGGGTTGAATCTTTTTAAAATGATGCATTTGACATTTCCCGTAATGTTCATTAATCGTGTTTTCTATATATTATATGGACTTCCGGTAGTGACGACTGTTGATTGAGGGTGTTTCTCTATTCCGTTCAAGGTCACTCAGTCGATCGCTGGATTAATCAACTAACATCATAAAGTCCAGACCGTTTTGTGTAATTAACTATTATTTCATTCCAATTTTTTTTCATTCACATGGAATTATTTTGTGCCAAACTGTGAATTACAATATCGGATATATAAGATATCATACGTTATTTCTCATCATCATAATCGTGATATGGACGTACAGTCAGTACTAGTTAACAGCAACACATTATAGGCAAAAACTCGAATTGCATTACCATATTTCTTTAACAGACTGTCTAATATCTGGAGGTTAAAGTCAATCGGCACACTCATGAATATACGCTTATTTAATTCCTGCGTTATTCCGGTGCTGTCATATGGATGTGAGAGCTGGAAAAATTCGTTATCTTCAGAAAAGAAACTACTGAGTTTCGAGAACAAATGTCTTCGTAGGATAATTCATTGGAGTGAATTCAAATCAAATGATAAAATCAGAGAAGAGACACATCATAACTTCATCACATATGTTATTAGAAACATTGGTCCTACATCGGGCATGTCCCACGCTCAGACATCAATAGAATACACCACCAATCTCTTGAATGGATACCTACAGGCAAAAGAGCCATGGGTAGACAAAAAGAACACTCAGAAGAACAATACTTTGAGAAAGTAAAACAAACAATATTCATACTATTCGAGAACTACACAGAATAGCTTCGAACAGACAGAATTGGAGAGATCTGACCTCTGCGCTAACTTCAGTGCTATAGGAAATTGATGATAATATATTCTATGTAACAGCCAGTGAAATTATAGGAAAAATCAAGTTTGTCACTTTAGAAGGATAGTTCCCAATTTAGCCCAAATATCATATATCGCCGATGGTCATGTTTTAGTACACTAGTAGTTCTACACAAAGACCACATTCCCCCAGGCTGATATGTGGTGAAAAGAAAAACAATTGTAAGGAATGAGCTGCAGTAACGCTGAACAAATGGACAGAATAGTTGGAAATATGTAAATGAGAATGTAACTAGCGTCAATTGTTGTTGTTCATCGATCATAAGTCGAAATCTTATATGTCAAGTCGTTGGTACAAAATAAATGGCGGCACATCGCATTCCGTTCTCTAGAATACATCCTGCTGGTAATCTAGTTGTTCCATTGTACTACTATAAGCTATAAGAGAACTGTTGGGAGTTGGAGAACGTACGCACACAAAATATTGTTTTCATTAAAAACTTTAACTTTATTTCTTTCCACTTTGTTTTCATCAAAAACGTTAACTTTATTTCTTTTCATTTTGTTTTCATTCTCTGTCGAACGCTTTCTCTTTTTTTATTTCTTTTTATTATTGTTTATTAACTCTAATTTGTGTACATTAACCACCCCACCCCCGTCTTTCTTTAACCCCTTAATCTCTCTCTCTCTCTCTCTCTCTCTCTCTCTCTAGAGATTAAATTCCTGTGCATGCAACACTTTCAAATCTTAACCTTATTTCACTCCTTATCTTGCTCTGTATCTTTGAAGCCAAATTATTTATACCATCTCATCTCCCATCACTCTCTCATGTACACACTTCTACCCCACGCGCTACAAGCAATGTAAAATGAAATGTCGCATCGTGTATCGACAAAATATGAACAAAGTGACAAATTAAAATAACTGGAACATCAATAGCGTAACTTTAGAAGGATAATATCCGATCACTCCACAGGACTGTGTGAGTCGAGGTTCTACACGTATTATTATGCACGAATCCATCATTGCAACTTCCATTAATTGTTGTTTGTTATTTATTGATAAACCATCATTCTCTTTCACTATAAAACAAGATTGAATATATTCTGAAGACATTGTTATTATCCGTTCATGTTACTCTCTACATTGCCATTGTTTGTCCACGTTCTTACATTGGTATTTTATAGGCTATATGTGATTTATTAGAATTATTTATTATTGCTTAGATCAATAGATTTTCATTAATTTATTTTGCAGCTGTGTTATGACGATTTATATTTCATGAGTGATCGTGACTCCCCTTCTATTTGAAGTAAATGGGTATTATAGTGTGATCTAAGAAGGTGCCATGCTAGTCAGCACAAAATATAATAACCACTAAAACAGTGGAGATTTGAATATATAAGGAGAATAAATAAGAATGAAATAAGGACTAACTTCGCATGTTTAGATATTAAAAAGAACAGACATTAAAATATGTTAGAACTATACTGAAGCACATTAACATATGTTAGAACTATACTGAAGCACATTAACATATGTTAGAACTATACTGAAGCTAATTAACATATGTTAAAACTATACTGAAGAACATTAACAAATGTTAGAACTATACTGAAGCACATTAATATATGTTAGAACTATACTGAAGCACATTAATATATGTTAGAACTATACTGAAGCTAATTAACATATGTTAGAACTATACTGAAGAACATTAACAAATGTTAGAACTATACTGAAGCACATTAATATATGTTAGAACTATACTGAAGCACATTAATATATGTTAGAACTATACTGAAGCACATTAATATATGTTAGAACTATACTGAAGCTCATTAATATATGTTAGAACTATACTGAAGCACATAAATATATGTTAGAACTATACTGAAGCACATTAATATATGTTAGAACTATACTCTTCTTCTTCTTCTTTCTATCCTCATGTACCTTTCGGTGTTGAGGGGAGAGTGAGTGTACGGTCTTTTGCCCTTCTATTTGCCTCCTCTGCTGTTATATTTCCGAGAGTCTCTAATACACTATCTATCCACCTTTTACGAGGGCGTCCAATAGGTCTCCTGTTTTGGTATCGTTTGTTAAGTGTTTTTTGGATAATACTTTGCTCTTTCTGTCTGGTTATGTGGCCGTACCATTTAACTTGTTGTTTCTGTATGTATTCTATTGTTGGCTTGATCCCTAATTGTTTCCTTAGTGCTTCATTCCTGATTTTGTCTCTCAAGCTAACTCTAATCATACGTCTCACACATTTCATTTCAGTGGTGTTAATCTTATGTATTGTTCTAGAATCTAATGTCCAAGTTTGACACTGATAACACAATGTTGGTAAGAAAATGGTGTTGAAAAGCGCTTTCTTTGTTTCTAGTGTAATATCTTTGTTTCTTAGTAAAGGTGTTAATTGACCAATGATCTGACAGGCCTTATTACATCTTGCGTTTATTTCTGCTTCTTGTTTGTTGTCATATCTCAATGTGCTGCCCAGATATTTGAATTCATCTACTTGTTTTAGTTGTTTATTATTTATCTGTATGTTGATGTTCTCCTTTTCTCTTGCAATATTCATTACTTCTGTTTTGTCTATGTTGATTTTCATTCCAAATTGCTTGCCTGCTGTGTCTATTATGCTTAGGTGGTCTTGCATGTTTTTAATGCTGTTGTGGAATAAAACCTGGTCATCTGCAAAAAGCAGTTCATTTGCTTCATTAGAATTTGCTGTTTTGTTTATATGGTCCATGTATGTAATAAAAAGTAGTGGGGATAATACACATCCCTGCTTTACTCCTGTGCTAATCACAAAGTCCTCTGTGTAGCCTGCAGCTGTTCTTATAGTGCAACTGCTGTTGTTATAGAGACTTCTACAAACGTTAATTAAATGTTGGCATACTCAATAAATTTTTAATGTTTCCCATAGTTTTTCTCTGTTTACTCGGTCAAATGCTTTCTCTAGATCTATGAAGGATATGTATAAATTTTGGTTGTATTCTATTGACTTCTCTGCCAACTGTTTCAGAATAAATATTGCATCAGTACATCCTCTGTTTCTTCTAAAACCCATTTATGTATTGCTAAGTTGTTGTTCTATTACAGGTCTCAGTCTTTTCTCTACTATTTTTGCATATAGTTTTCCTGCATGGCTTAACAAGGAAATTCCCCTGTACTGGTTACAGTCTCATTTGCTGCCTTTCCTTTTCCATATTGGTACTATGATAGCTTTTCTCCAGTCTGTTGGTGTCTTCTGTTGCCTCCGCGCTGTGTTAAAAATTCTGTGTAGCCAATATAATCCTGTTTCTCCTGCTGCTCTTATAATTTCTAGTGGTATGTTATCTATCCCTGGGGCTTTGTTATTTTTTGCCTTTTTTATGACCTCGGCAATTTCCTCTATGAGAATATTTGGCTCTTGTTCATTACAACTCTTTATGGTTTCTTTTGCTGTATTATTGCTTGGGGATGTATTTAGTAACTCAGAAAAGTATTCTTTCCATCTTTTTAATGCTCTTTGCTTATTTGAAATGGGATTACCTTCTCTGTCATTTATTAGTTCTGTAGGATCGTGATTTTCTGTTCTGGTTCTCATAACTTTGATTGTTTTGTAGAAGCGTTTTGTAGCTGTTTTGTAATCCTTATTCAAGTTCTTGCCAAAATCAGACCATGATTTAATTTTAGCTTCTTTAATCAGTTGTTTTACTTTTTTTCGTGCTAATGCATATTTTTCATATGTTTCTTGTTCTTTGTTATGTTTCCAGTCTTTGTATAGTTCTTTTTCTCTCTCACGACTTGTCTTATACTTTCACTCCACCACGTGGTGCTCTTTTTCCCCGCTTTACCCCGTTGTTTAGTACCACATATTGCTTTAGCTGTGTTCATTACTGATGTTTTTAATTGTGTCCACTCTTCTTCTACTGATCTTGTTTCTGGGTTTAATTTCTTGTATTTTTCTGCTATTTGTCTTTCAAAGAGTTTTAATATGTTTTCATCTTGAAGCTTGTTAATTTTAATGATCTTGTCATTGTCTTTCTTGTGTATTTTATCAATATGTTCGCTTGCATTTGGCTTTCTGATGGTAGCCATCACCATATGGTGGTCTGTATCATCTGATAAATTAGGTACGGCTCTACTGT
The DNA here is from genome assembly GCA_034231615.1 of Meghimatium bilineatum. Taxonomy (NCBI): domain Eukaryota; kingdom Metazoa; phylum Mollusca; class Gastropoda; order Stylommatophora; family Philomycidae; genus Meghimatium; species Meghimatium bilineatum. The sequence goes on along the minus strand of CM067298.1, from coordinate 21,634,944 downwards.
CCGTGATTTGTCTTCTGTTCTTGGTTTTTGTTAATATGAAGTCAATCTGGCTTCTGCATTCAGGCTTGTTCCATTTGTGCCAAGTATAGATGTGTGACTCTCTGTGTTTAAAGAAAGTATTCGTGATGTATAGTTCGTTTTGACTGCATATCTCTAGTAATATGTCTCCATTTTCATTTCTTGTTGTTAGTGTATCCCCAAAAGGTCCTAGGTATCTACTGTCTTCACTCGTTCTTTTCCCTGGCCTTCCGTTAAAATCTCCCATTACTATTAGGCCATCCTCTTTATCTATTTTGTTTATGTTTTCATTCAATAGTTCATAGCATTCTTCACTGTCTATCTGGTTGTTGTTGCATGGGGAGTAAATTTGTATGTAAGTTGTTCTTTTGTTGTTTTCTAATATTGTAATGCTCATTATTCTTTCTGAAGTATAGCTTATTTCTAAAATGTTTTGGGCAGTTTTTTCTTCCACTATAAACCCTACACCATGTTTCGCATTGTCATTCTTGTTTACACCTGAATGTGTAATTGTAAAGTTGTTGTGTGCCCTCTTCACACCTCTACCTATTGTTCTTGTGTCTGCAATTCCTAACATTTTTATTTTCCTTTTAATCTTGCACATTTATTTATTTTTATTTTGCACATTAATATATGTTAGAATAGATTGGTTATGTCGCGGTGCATTATAGTGCGCATATGTTAAGGCCAAGTATAGAATTCGAAACCCACCTCATGCAATTGTGCATCTGGTCCGTTCAGAAAGCAATGGCAAACTACTGAAAGTAATACTGCCAAGAAAATCGCTGCAACCAAAAATAAATTGGGGTTGATGGCTACATCCTGTATATGCTACAAAATGTTACCATGGATACATATTCTACCAAAAAATAGTGAAGCACATTAGAATGTGTTAGAATTATACTAAACTAATTGCATTGTATCAATTCTGAGTCTTAATTGCAGCACTCAAACTAATACAAATGAGAAAGATGTGGTAAAATAGTATTAATGACACCAAAATAATCCTTATAAGATCATGTGCTTTCTCAGTGGCAAAACGGCTGCGAAACCTGGACTTTAAACAAGACAATATCAAGAAGAATAAATTCATTTGAAATGAAGTGCTACAGGAAGATGCTACGAATATCATAGACAGAGAAAAAGTAGAACATAAAGGTTTTAATATTGAAAATTAAATGAAGAGTTCCTTCTAAATACAATCATAAGAAGGAAACTACAATATTTTGGACAACGAGATATGATGGCACGAAAACGCTGATTCTTGAGGGCAGAGCACCAGGAAAGAGAAGAAGGGGAAGATTAAAAAGACGATAGACCAGCAATATCGAAGAATATATGAACATGTCTTTGTTCAATGTATGCTTACTCGCACGGGACAGAGAGGCGTTCAGAGTATCCACGATGAAGGCAACGTTCTGGAAAGAGTATGTCACTTGATATACACTGAAGCACATTAAAATTATTCTGCGAAGAGAGTCGAATCTGTCTTGTGCAAGATTCTCCCATGAATGTGTGTATTTTGAAGTGTTTCAGTGGTGTCTTAAATCTCTATAAAACGCTTCTTCTGTCCTCCTGCCTTGCGGTAGCAAGTCTGAAGTTCTCCATATAACAACGTTTTTGGTAGGAATGTTTGGAGATCAGTCACAATATGCAAGATTGAAGGCAACAGAGACGGAGGGAATATTAGACAGTTTGACAACCTGGCACAGCAGGGAAACAACAATGATCTTGATACATAATGCAAGAGATAGAGAGCTGTGGAGAGCCATAATCGCCTACGCTAGCCGGCATGGCATCTGATGATGATGATGATGATGATAATATTAACATTAACGTATTACTAGTTGTTACAATATTTTAGTTGTTACAATATCATTAGTTCTTTTTTGTAACTTTAATGCAATTCTCATGAAGAAACACTTCTTTTCATGCCGGCACGAGAAATCAACTTTCACCCATCTCTATACCTTCTTCAATATTGTTCACACTGCAGCAGGCTTTTCCTAACCCGAATTGGAATCCCCAGTCATCTTCAAACTCAACTACACACGGACCATGACCAGGCTCCAGTAAGTATATAAATAGTGACAAACGAGTAGCAAGACAAATCGAAAACCTCACGAATGAAGGCTTGTTTACTTTCTCACTTAAGTCTTCTATATTTCCGACGGTCTTGTACAGGCCCATTCGACTATTTCTACGCCATGTTCATCTTAACTTGCGAGGTAGAAACGTTATCATCATCATTATTTGTTCTTGTTTCGGTTATGTTATCGAGATATCATTTCTGATGTACTTAAAATAGGTTGTGTTTTAATTATCTATCTCCAGATGGTGTTATCGTAGCTCCCACACTTACTGTTGATCGTATGGGTTTGTGAAGAAGATATATTCTACGAGCCAGATGTGTCGCTCTTTTTTTTCAGGGTGGTCTTGATGTTGTCTATCCACCCTTTCCTCGGTCTGCCCTTGGCGCTGTATCCTGATTCCATCTTGTTATAAGCTCTTATGGGAAGTTGTGTTTTAATAACAACAATATTTACAAACTCAAGTAACACAAAACGTATCGACATTTATTAAGGTTATTGAAGGATATGATGATCTCTTAACTACAGTTCAGAAATTCTACATTAGCTGCTGTGGTCATGTTTCAAGAGTGGGTTCAACATTAGCTGATGTGGTCATGTTTCAAGACGGAGAGCTCTATCATAGATCATCTTACAGCCGGGCAACCTTACCTGGGAAGAGAAAAGGAGCAGACGATAGAGAAATATTAGAATATGTTTACAGTATGTTCAGATGATAATTGCACTTATGTCAACATTTAATTGATTTTCTATCTATTTTTAGGAAGATAGTTGCAATTCATAAGCTTCGCAACACAGGTAAGACATTTCTAATGTCATTGTGCTTGTGTGTATTGAGTCCAATTTCTAGGAATTTTAAAACTTATTATGTTTGTTCTAACAGTGGTTTTTCAATCTACGTTTGTCGATTTATGAACTACCATTCCTAATATACAGATATTACACACTTGACCAAAAAATGTATCGTCCATCTCGGAATATACCTAGCTCCTTACAGCGTATACTTTTTATCATCTAATCTATTCGCTAAAACCCTTTGTTGCCTTTCAGTTTCATGGGTAGAAGAGTTTTCTGGAGACGGGCCTCTTGTGTGCGAAGTATATTGTGGACTTTGTAGCCTCTTTTATTTCAGTGGTCCATCGTTTTCACGGTCGGCCTCTAGGTCTGCTTTCGTTATATCTGTTTAGCATAGCTTGCTGTGGTATACTGTCTGATGGTAGTCTGCTTATGTGTGCAAACCATTTGATCTGTTGTCTCTTAATATATTCCAAGATTGAGGTGGTGCGGTTTTTTGTCCTCATTCCACACCCTGTCTTAGCAATATTCCTAGGATTCTGCTTAAGCATGCCATTTCAGCTGTCACCAGTTTACGTTTATCTTGTGTTGTCGTTGTCTATGTTTGGCAATGGTAGCACAGCCTTGGCATAATAATTCTTTTGAATAGTGTTATTTTGGTGTTTAAATCTACATTTTTGTTTCTAAAGATTGATGTCATTTGCCCTAAGGCTTGCTATGCTTTACTGCATCTATTATGTATTTCTTTGCTGCTCTTCCAGTCTGTTATATTGCTTCCTAGGTATGTGAATTATGTCACCTGGTTTAGTCTGTTGTTTTCAATGTATATATTGGTGTTTCTTTCTGTTCTTCCTATCTTCATCACATCGGTCTTTTCTATATTTATATTTATGTTAAAGGTATGGCATGTTTGATGTAATCTTTTTACTTTTTATCATCGCCACCTCCAATTTGCAACAAACATATTCTTATGTTTACATAGGATTAAACTCCTCTAAACATAGTGGATTTGCTGAAAGAGGCCAGTAAGTCGCGTCACGACAAGGATTATTCTTCATGAGTGATGATTTCTGAGCATAGACGATAAAATATCAACAGATTATTCGAAGTCTTACAATACCAATGTGTCCACACCGATGAAGTTATATGACTCATGATGATTTGAGTGTCTATTGTCTTTCCCCAGGTTAATGATGGTTTGTCGTAACCACACTTGCCGTTAAGCATATGAATAAGAGCTTCAATTGTCGTTCCAAGACCAGATCTGTCGCTTTGCTTGCATTGAGTTCATGTTTGTACAAGGTTATCTCAATTATTTCTAACCACCGTTCCCTTGATCTAACTTTATATCAAGCTATTTTTTATATGCTCCTTTTTTGGTGTTTGATTTGGATTCATTCTCATTAGGTGGCCAAACCATTTTACTTGCACTCTTTCCATGTACTTCATGTACAATAGTAAACCTACGTATGATTATCATAATCTTGAAGTCAGCATATTTAGCTGTGTTGACAGTTTAAAAAAAATATTTAATTTAGTAGAAACGTACCCTGTTTCTGTGTCTAGAAATATTACATCTAGTAGAAATATCGTCTGTTTTTGTGTCTAGAAATATTACATCTAGTAGAAATATCGTCTGTTTTTGTGTCTAGAAATATTACATCTAGTAGAAATATCGTCTGTTTTTGTGTCTAGAAATATTACATCAAGTAGAAATATCGTCTGTTTTTGTGTCTAGAAATATTACATCTATTAGAAATATCGTCTGTTTCTGTGTCTAGAAATATTACATCTAGTAGAAATATCGTGTGTTTCTGTGTCTAGAAATATTACATCTAATAGGAATATCTGTCTTTGTCTATAAATATTTAATCTAATACAAACGTCGTCTGTCTCTGTGTCTAGAAATATTTCATCTATTAGAAATATCGTCTGTTTTTGTGTCTAGAAATATTACATCTATTAGAAATATCGTCTGTTTCTGTGTCTAGAAATATTACATCTAGTAGAAATATCGTCTGTTTTTGTGTCTAGAAATATTACATCTAGTAGAAATATCGTGTGTTTCTGTGTCTAGAAATATTACATCTAATAGGAATGTCTGTCTTTGTCTATAAATATTTAATCTAGTAGAAACGTCTGTCTCTGTGTCTAGAAATATTTCATCTAGTAGAATCGTTCTCCGTCTCTATATCTAGAACTGTTTAATCTAGTAGAAAAGTTTGTGTGCCTATGTGCTTTGTTTATAAACATTGGTAACACATTACATCCTTTCCTTTTTCACTACGTTTTCACTGTGTTACACCTGCCCACGCATCCCAACACGTCGGGCTGTTTCCCTGTGTTACACCTGCTCACACATTTCTGCACTTCGGGCTGTTTCTCTGTGTTACACCTGCCCACACATCCCAACATGTCGTGCTGTTTCTGTGTTACATCTGCCCACACATTCCAGCACTTCGGACTGTTTCCCAGTGTTACACCTGCCCACACATTTCAGCACTTCGGGCGGTTTCCCAGTGTTACACCTGCCCACACATTTCAGCACTTCGGACTGTTTCCCAGTGTTACACCTGCCCACACATTCCAGCACTTCTGACTGTTTCCTCAGTGTTACACCTGCCCACACATTTCAGCACTTCGGGCGGTTTCCCAGTGTTACACCTGCCCACACATTTCAGCACTTCGGACTGTTTCCCAGTGTTACACCTGCCCACACATTTCAGCACTTCGGACTGTTTCCCAGTGTTACACCTGCCCACACATTTCAGCACTTCGGACTGTTTCCCAGTGTTACACCTGCCCACACATTTCAGCACTTCGGACTGTTTCCCTTTGTTGCACTGCCCACACATTCCAGCACGTCGGGCTGTGTCCCGATACTGGAAATGTATCTCTTTCTGGATGCATAACCCAAGAACAATTTCTGGATGTTATCAACCACATATTTCTTTAGTCGCTTCCTCTTGATATACACTCAAATATTTCCTGAAATGTGTGGAAGTAAGACTCGGTTAATCGCGAATATGAACGGTTGACCAACTGTTAGTATATATATATATATATATATATATATATATATATATATATATATATATATATATATATATATATATATATATATATATATATATATATATATATATATATATATATATATATACATCCTCAATCTTGTAACTGTTTTGATTCCAATGACGCGAACACGCTCTTATATTCAAATATTCCTATTTGAAGATTGCATTCTCACTGACGTCTTCTTAGGATCAATCCATCAGTTGACAGATGAGAGAACGTGAACATTCACGAAATTGCACTTTGATACGGAAATTGATTGCTGCCAGTTTAGGACACTGGTCAAGAGTGCCTTCGTTAAATTAACTTTTCGTTAGCTTATATCTATTCAGTATGGTTATCATGTTTGCATCTTGTAGAAAGAGAACACAAAACCTATTTTGACTGAAAAAAAGGATAACACACTTTAATATGTAAAAGATAACGCTTACATTAACACACAAGCGTAACGGGAAACAACATCAATCTGACCATTTTTATATGAAAATACATACATTTATAATAAATTATGTTGTTGAGTTTTACCAAATTAAAAACATAAATTAAGTTTTAATATTCTTACTTTTATCCAATTTAGAAAACAAATAACCACTACAAATGCACAACTACCGAAAAGTAAAAAAATATAGATCTCATTATTTCTTTTCGTCTGTCACCTTTTTCTTGTTCGTATCTGAAAACTCAATTTGTTGAGCAATGTTTTCTTACTTTGTCAGTAACTATTTTAAAAAAAATATTGACAAGACATGTCTCGGAGGTTCTAGTGTACAAATAAGTAACCTATTATAGATACAATAACGCGTCTCTCCTCTCTCAATTGAATAAGCACAAGGGGTACATATATGTAATAACGCATACCAAAAAGAAAAAATGACACCAATGTTCAGAAGTTCAAATGTAGATTTAAACACCCAAATAACTCTATACAAAACGAGTATTATGCCAACGCTGAGCCACCATGCCAAACATGGACAACGCAAGACAAACGTAAACTTGTGACAGCTGAAATAGCATGCTTACGCAGAATCCTGGGAATATCGCTAAGAGACAGGATGAGGAATTAGGACATTAGATAAAGAATCGGCACCGTCCCAATCTTGGAGTATATTAAGAGACAACAGATCAAATGGTTTGCACACATCAGCAGACTACCATCAGACAGCCTACCACAGCAATATATGCTACAAAGAAACAGTGCAGGCAGACCTAGAGTCCGTCCACGGAAACGATGGACCCCTGATATCAAAGAGGCGACACATTCCCTAATATATTCAGCACACAAGCGGGCCGTCACCAGATAACTATTCTACCCCTGACGCCGAAAGGCAACAAAGGGTTTCACGAATGGATAGATAGACAAAGGAGCACAGTAGCTCCACGTTTCCATTGTGTCGATAAACAAAAGTTTTAAAAAAAGAATTGAGGAAAATTTAACAATTCTAAATCTAGTCCATACATTTAAGTATTTCCAAATATTTTGTCAAATTTGTTTTATGTGGCAACAATTCGATAAACTCTTTATTATTCTTATATTTTTCTACGAATATTTTAAAATGACAAATTGTATCACAAAACTAATCAATAGAAACTGACCTCAGTAGGACATTGAAAAACGAATTCTGCATACGTCTTATTTGATACCTCATCAATGATCAGCCAATTAAAACACGAAAAAATTTGTTATTTAGGAATTAAAAACTTATTCGTTTTTTCTATCAAGGATAGTTAGTTAGTTAGTCGTCGGATCATCATCACTGAAAACTGGACACATGCATAGTTGCTCCGATCTCTCCTTGAGTGTATCCGCCATCACACTTCTGCTGACCGTGCCGGTCCTATGCTGGTTGACCATCATTCTTCTGCGCCTCCAAAATGTTCACCTCTAGCAACACTGCATTTCAATCCCTGATCTTTAATCCTAGCCATTGAAAAGGAATCATCATCCACATTAGTCTCACTCTCGCGTGTTATATCTCTTAAGGAATTCAAAACGTCAGCGCGATCCATTGCCCCATCGCCCTGTGCCACAATCGCGCACGATGCCAGTTGATCCGCTCTTTCATTGCCTCGAATGCCCACATGTCCCGGTACGAAAATAAATGTAACCACTTCCAAGCTCGCCTTTCTCAAGGCCTCAATCCACTGTTCGCGAACGAGACCCGCTTGTACCTTCTTAATCATACTCGTAGAGTCACTCAAGATGCAGACCTGCGCTACCTTCTGTGTGCGTAGCCACTCAAATGCCTTGGTCACCGCCATAGTCTCCATGGTCATACAACTCGTAGTGACCGTAAAGGCACCATTTTCCTCCTTGATCGTTTTACCTGCGTACTGAGCTGTAAAGGCCCAAGCACTGCGAACATGCCTAATTACAGATCCATCAGTGTATATAATCACATCCCCCTCTTTGGTATTCTCACTGATTAAAGCCTGCACTTCTTTCTCCACAGCTGTGGGACACCATTCTCTGCATTCCCTGCTAAGTGATATTACTACTCGCAAACAAGTTTCGAAATCTTTGGGTAGACTTATCCATTCCGCACCTGCTTCCACATCCTGTAATCTGCACACGCTTTGTGTGACATCCTCAGCACGTCCCATCCACAATCTTCCTCTCTTGAGTCTGCTGCCTTTAACTTTCTGTATTTCGGAATGCAACGGGTGTTCCTTATCTGCATGTATTTGAAGGTACGCCCGTTCACGGCAATATTGTAATCTATGCTCAGCTGTTGGGCAGTCAAGTAGGTATCGCATAGCTCTTGTCGGTGTGTCTTTTGTGCATCCCAAAATGATACGCATCGCTGCATTCTGGACTCTATCCAGTCTTTCGATCTGAGTTTGGCTAAGAGTCAGAATTGCCAGTGCATATTCCACCACAGCCACATCCAAACCCTGGTACAAAAGAAATAACAATCTCTGCTCACACTCCGCAGCAGCCATAACCTTCATTACTGAAGGCTTAGGCCTTTGTCTGCCTTTATGATAATATGGTCCCTGAAGCTCAGGCTCCGGTCAAAAAACACACCCAGATATCTCATTGTACTAGTTCTTTCTAAACTTTTCCCGGACAACGAAACTTGTGGCATGGGTGTCTTTACCATGTGAATGTTCAAGGAAAACCACGTCACGAATGCCTTAAACGGATTAACCACTGCTCCCGTATCTCGACACCAATTTGTCAGTCTGTCCAGCTCCTTCTGTAGTTCCACGACGCACTCTTCTCGATTTCTGCCTTGTCTATACACCAGGATATCATCGGCATATGACATCGTTCTGCCAACACCTGTGATTTGATTGCCAGCGATATGTATTGTTTATACATTGAAAAGTACAGGAGATAGAGGCGATCCCTGTGGCAGACCAGGGCTAATAACCCTTATCAAGGATTTTTGGCTGTAGTGATTTTCTAGACAGTATAAACATGACAGTAGTTTGCAATTGCTCACTAAACCGTCGGGGATCACAATTATCTGCAGCGATATAACAATAGCGAAAATGACACAATGACACAAAAACATAGCATAAATATTGTTTGAAATAGTTTTGAATCCCCTTTGTTGTATATTTTTATATCCTTCGTTATAATATTAATAACGTGAATTCAAATCCGCTGCGGAAAGTAAAAAGACATGACATTTTTGTATATTTCAAACATGCGACCCGACATAAATTTAAGGCCTAAAAAGAGGACATGTCCGCGGAAAAAAATGACAAATGGTAGCCCTATTATTGACATGTTTGTAATTCTGAAATATCTTGTGGTCACTGACTGCTGTTAGCAATTCTGAAATAGCTTGTGACCACTGACTGCTGTTAGCAATTCTGAAATAGCTTGTGACCACTGACTGCTGTTAGTAATTCTGAAGTCGTTTGGAGTCAGTGGCTGATTTTAGTATTTTTTAAGTTAGTGTGTGGCCATCATTGGTTGCAATTAGTAGTTCTAAAGTTCGTGCGTGGTTAGTAACGGATGTTATTGATTCTAGCGTTCACTTCTGGACAGTGACTGCGTGTCTATAGTTCTGATTGAGGTTAATCTAATAGTAATTGACTAAGTTTACTAGCTCTAACAAAAGCGTATGGTCAGTTGCTTAGTTTTCATAGAGTCTAACGTTAGTTTGTGGTCATTGGTTCTGCGTCAGTAGCTCTAAAGTTAGCTTTTAGTCAGGGACTTAGTGTCCGTATTGCCTGCTGCTAAACTTGAACCAGGCACTTTTCTCCGAGTTAGTCATTACGTCTTATCCTCAGAACTGGACAACAAGTCCGAGTTAGTCACTACGTCTCATCCTCAGGACTGGACAACCAGTCCGAGTTAGTCACTACGTCTCATCCTCAGAACTGGACAATCACTAAGAGTAGTCACTACGTCTCATCCTCAGAACTGGACAACCAGTCCGAGTTAGTCACTACGTCTCATCCTCAGAACTGGACAACCAGTCCGAGTTAGTCACTACGTCTCATCCTAAGAACTGGACAACCAGTCCGAGTTAGTCACTACGTCTCATCCTCAAAACTGGACAACCATTCACTAGAAGTGGAAATAAGAAGTGGATAGTGTTGTATTAGAATATACTATGTTACTAATGACCAGGTTTGAGATGTTGAAACTGGAAACAATGAATAGAAACTACAGATCTATCACAGATTGACGGATGTGAGACGTTAAAAATGACAAATATAGAAACTACAGATCTATCACAGATTGACGGATGTGAGACGTTAAAAATGACAAATATAGAAAGTACAGATCTATCACAGATTGACGGATGTGAGACGTTAAAAATGACAAATAGAAACTACAGGTCTATCACAGATTGACGGGTGCGAGACGTTAAAAATGAGAAATAGAAACTACAGATCTATCGCACATGGACAGATGTGAGACGTTAAAAAATTACCAATAGACACTACAGATCTATCAGACGGACAGATGTGAGAAGTTAAAAAATAATGATAGAAAGAAACTATATAGATATATCATTGATGGATATCGAAACTATAGATTTACTACTGATAGGCGACGAATCAACCAACATCCGGCAGCATGAAATCATATATTTCAATAATTTATAAGCAAATGTTAAAACGTCATAACAAAGAAAGAAATTAAACAAAGTACAAACCAAAACTGCAATATCTAACAAAGATCAAAACAATATTGATGCATTCATTGACATATTCAGTAAACAAGAGCTGCATACGGCATTACAGAAACTGACCAGAAATAAAGCTCCAGGATCAGATAATATTATAAAAGATATCACATGTAAGTTGGAACAAAAATAGACACTAATGTGAATTGGTAATAGAGCATGGAATAGGAAAGTCGCAATCAGTATTTCTCACAGAAACCATCCACATCATTATTAATAAAGAAAAACTGGCATTAACACCAGAAAGGTATACACCCATATTCCTCATCTCGTACTACACAGACAAGCTGATTCAGAGAATACTTAACATCAGATTTATACTGGTGGCTGGAATATCATAGATGTCTGGATAATGTCCAGGCCTGATTCACTCAAGTGTCTCACAGACCATGTTCAGCATGCTATAGATAGATGTGATAAAACTGCTTTCACTAAAGATGAATAGATGGGGATAGAGGGATGAGAAAAATTATTAGATGGATATATTCCTTCCTAACCAGCAGAACCAGTTATCAGCTGTGCTGATGTAATAAATGCCTTCCTAACAAACAGAACTGTAGTCACCAGCTGTGCTGTAGTAATAAATGTCTTCCGAACAAACGGAGCTATATTCACCAAATGTGATGATGTAATAACTGCCTTCCTAACAAACAGAACCACTGTCATCAGCTGTGATCGTGTAATAAATGCCTTCCTAACAAACAGAACCATAGTCGACAGCTGCGCTGGTGTAAATAAATGCATTCCGGAAAAAAACAGAACCATATTCGACAGTTGTGCTGGTGTAATATCCTGGAAAAGAACACTAGGTAATGGACAGTCTTAAGTTTTTCCTTTACATTTTCACATTTCCTAATATTCATTGATGAGCTAGCCAAATACCTCAATATGTTGAAAACATTGTTTGCTGATGAACTTGTCAACTAGACTAATGCTAAATATCCCATCCTGAGAAAAGCAAAGATCAATAAAGCTCTCCTCAAAATCTCAGTGTATTGTGAACTGTGGACATTAAAAATCAATACACAGAAAACTTCTTATACAATTTTCTCTTGAAGCCACAAAAAAGCAAAGCGATCTGTCAACATCGAAATGATTGGGAAATATTAATAACGGAAGATCCCCCCTATTATGTATATAAATATAGACATAATGTAGACAAAATATGTAAATATAGACAGACAACTAACCACTAAAAGACTACAATGAAAATCTCAGAAAAAGTAAGTAAACTCTTAAACTCTTAAAGAGACTAGATAGTACAAACTGGGTAGCAGACAAGAAAACTATCTGCAAACTGTATATCGACTATATGAAATCAGTAATGTATTATAACCTTCATCTCCAGACCATTGAGGATAACTTTACCATCTCATTTGTGAAGTAGATGAAGAACTAAGAGACTCTGAGATTAATTTGTGGAGGGATACGATTAGCGCCCGTATCTCTATGTTAGATGCAAATGTAGAATTGCTGAACATCTGGCGGATGAGAATACTAACGGAATGTCGAAAATCTGTGGAGACAAAAGAGTGACCACCCATTAAAAGTACGTATTGAAATTTCGAAACAAACACAAAACAGTTAATAACTGTTTCCCTTGCACATAACCGAAGATGATAATAATAAACACCATCTACCACAAGAGAGATTGTAAAACACCTCGAACCACCCCTTTATACTCTGTTCACTTTAAGAATGAAGTGGGTCAAAACACACCTCCACATTACTGCGCGACAACAGGTGACTTTTACACAGCTGATGACATGTAAAAACAATATATTTAAAACATTAAAAACAATTAAAAACAGTATTTAAACAACATTTTTAAAACATTTAAAAACGAAATTACGAAATAAAAAACAATATTATTGGGCACTTAACAATCGAGTAATGCGTTCTGCGCCCAACAGCCAATCAGATGCACTGATCCACTTCATTCTTAGAGTGAACAAAGTTTATGAAGAATTAGCACTAACCACATCAGCTTAGCATATAAACAAGTGATTAGATGAGAATAGACAGCCCATCAAGCTCTGTCATGGTCTGCAACAGGAAAACTAAAACGTGGAAGACACAGGACAACACTACGAAGAACAATTAAGGACGATGCAATGACAATGTATTAATACCACACAAGAACTACAGCAGCTTACAGTGAACCGTAAGACATGGAGAGACATGACTCTTATGTGCCACCCTTGGCACCAAAGAAACAAACTAACATACCCAATAAGAGACATGCAATAAACAACAAACAAGGGAACACTACCCACAATCGCGAAGACATGTGCTCTAGAACAGTGCTTCCCAACCTTTGTAAGACCGTGGTTATGTAAAAAAAAATTACAAGACCTGGGCCTGGTCCAAACATATTATGTATACTCATAAATAACTTTACAATTCAATTAGAAGCTATCGCAGCCCACAATCAGGCCTCGGCCAGGCGGTTGAGGAGCATTGGTCTAAAGACCATAACCAACTATCCACCATCGGTAATCAAGGCTTACACAGATTACTTGGTTTTGAAGACCACGAGTTTTACAACATATGGCATCTATATAAGTTATCACACATGTCTACCTGCGAATTATGTGACTTGTGACGAAAATTTTTCACAATATAAAGTAGAAGGTCACTTCTGAAGGTCATTAAGGCAACCATTGAAATATTACATCAATATTTAATCTCGGAAAAAAACATCATAAGTAAGCCATTTTAAAGATGCCATGTTGGATTTGGAGACATTTAAGCACACTCCATATGAGAATCAGTTTCATTTGTATAGAAAAAGTAATGCATAGTCTTATCTCCGTATATTTAATCAGCGAAATCCTAAAATTGATCGCCGGACATATCAATCTAGCAGCAAACGAAACAGCAGAGAAACTTGCAGGAAAGCTGTATCAAACCAGTGAAAGGAAAGACCTTGCTGTATGAGAATAGTAAAACAGATTCTTAAAGACAACACTATGGAAATCTGGCTGAACAAATGCGTAAATGGACTAACTGGTTAAAATGTATTTATTGAAATGACACTACAAAAGGACAATGACAACATAATTAATCTCTGCAGGAGAAAAATCAATTCCTAGCCTCTTAGTTTTAAACATCACATGCTATTTATATAAAACTATCAGACCACAGTACCCACCGACGAGCAGAAACTGCTACAATCCAAACTAAACAGCTTAAAACATCCTTATTGACTGCCTTTCTCTTACAACTGCTATGGAAAATGTTTGTCACCGTTACCACTCACTAACTCACTGTTTTAATCGTAAGTCAATTTTTGAAGACCTGCACCCTTTTCTAAGAATGATATCGAGCTATTCTACCAAGAATATGACTATTCATCGGGAATTTCATATGGAAAACAACAAGGAACTACAGGCAATCTTGATTTGTAACACACTGCTACTGTGACCAGTCACTGCAGTATATCCTTGTGACTAGAGATCGATGAGATATTGAAGTAATCTAAATGTCTGCTATGAAGATTGCTTATATACAAATACAAGAAACAATTTCAATGGAAATTGTAATAATTTAGTGTTACACGAGAAGGCATCAGAGAGATTAGCATCAGAACTCTGGAGTTCTGCAAATCTCACAAGATACAACAAATAGTTCCGTCAGCAGATACAACAAATAGTTCCGTCATAAAATACGAAAATAGTTCCGACAGAAGCTAACTAATGACCGATGTCAGGTAACTAATGACTGAAATTAGCTAACTAATGATCGATGTCAGCTAACTAATGATCGATGTCAGCTAACTAATGATCGACATCAGCTAACTAATGACTGAAATCAGCTAACTAATGATCGATGTCAGCTAACTAATGATCGATGTCAGCTAACTAATGATCGATATCAGCTAACTAATGACTGAAATCAGCTAACTAATGATCGATGTCACCTAACTAATGACATTTTTAGAATCATATTTTCTGGCTATGTAGCATAGAGATGCACACGCGTCTCGGACAAACATATATATTTCATAATTTCGTGAGTAGAAATGTTTCTCATTTTGTGATTGTTATTACTATTCTGTCTTAATAACAAACTCGTGCATGCCAATTTGTCTTGTATTAATAGATGTTTACACACACTAAATAGACCATTCATTTCCAAACAGTAGGATATGCTGTATGTCGTGGTATACTGAAAAATTAACAGATATATCAGTCAATCAGTTCCTCTTTTGCCAAGTTTGGAACATAGGACGGATGTCTTAGTTCTCCATAACTGTCGGTCAGTTGCCAAGGAATGCAGGTCTTGTTGCCTGTTGATTTTAATTCATTCATAAATGTTCTTCTGTGTTATGTTTTTACACAACAGTTATATATATATATATGGCCTGAGAATGCTTGAGGCATTTAATTCACAACTAATGATATGTAAAACATGAGCCATATAATTTATGTAACAAATGATAAAGAAATTAGCTTCAATCGTTTTCATCTCAAGTGGAGATTTACTTGGCCATGTAACCAAAGATGTGCACACCAACAGTATCCGACTGATTGGTTTATTAGAATGTTATGTTTGTGAAAATACAGAAACGTTCTGGGGTTCCTATTTATAGCACAAAAACAATCTCTTAAAACTGCTCAACATTGACACGTAATTATGTCCCAATATCCACGTTTCGGGGAAAATAGGCGTTGATTTGGAACATCCCTGAAAATTTCAAAAGTGTTTTCTTTTTTATATTTCAAGAAATCTAACACAGCAAAAAACAAGAACAGCTTATGAGAGGATCTAATTTCCGGGGATTTCGTTTCGTTTCATCAGATTTCATGATGAGAGATTTGATATTCAATTGGTCATTACGTTATGTTTATCTCGGAAGTAATCTGAAAAACAAAAATAGTATAGGTAAAAATGAATATCTCAGAAAATGAAAACAAGCATAAGTTGTCAGACGGGAAACATATGCGTAATTGAAGGATATAATGATATAAGGATTGTTTTGTTCTGTAACAATAAAATATAACTGGCTCTATCTATCTTTAATATAGTTGCTGTCAACTTAAGACCGTCAGCCATTTATACTGGCCATGGGAGATCATTTGAAATGATTATACTGTTAAAAAAAGATCTCTAAGGTAACTCTACTTTTTTGGAGTTACTTTTATACAAGATATTCTCTGATTGAAGATCATTCAACTTATCGACTGTGTCCACCTTGTTATTAACTTCTCCTGGTTACCTGAATTGTACTCATCTCATCCGTTAGGTCATGAAAGAGGTCAAGGTCAAAACAACAATTTTGGCAGTAACTCGTGGCAGCTTCATGAGAATCCCGTGAAACTTACTCGGCATAAAACTATCTGACCATATTATTGAATGCATATAAAACTATTGGTGGTCTTCGAATAAATTTGAAAATACAATGGGCAAGTATGGTTCATCTCACTATAGAACTACGATATATTATTATTGGACGCTTAGAGACTGGACAGTCACAAAGTGTAGTGGCTAGACAATTTAATGTGGCTAGAAGCACCATTATCGCCTATGAAGGCTATTTCAACAAACTGGCTCAACGGTGGTAGACCGGCCGCGCAGTAGAAGACCCAGAGTTACAACTCCTGTCGAAGCCCGCTTCATACGGTTGCGCCACCTCAGCCATCGATTTGCATCTATCTGCGTCCTCCACAGTCCACTCATTGCCAGTAGCTCGTCGAATTTCAGATTAAACGACCAGGAACCGGCTGCACGACGCTGGTCTTTGTGCTAGAAAACCCTACAGAGGTCCTGTTCTTATGGACAGGCATGGCCAGAACTGACTGCAATGGGCTAACCGACATCGTCAATGGACCGTTGAGAATGAGTGGAGACGTGTCTGGTTTAGTGATGAATAATTGTTTGTGCTCCAGCGACATGAGAGAAGGGGAAGGGTTTACTGCAGAGTCCGTGAGTGCTACGCGCAGAACAGCATTGATGAAGCTCCTTCACATTGTGGTGGATGTGTACTGATGTGGGGTGGGGTAGCTAGCTATCAACTTCATGGGAAGAAGTGACGACCTGTTCAAATTTAAGGACGCTTGAATGCCGAACACTACGTCGTTGAAATTGTTCTTCATCGCGTCCTTCCAGTTTTGGCTGCACTATGGTCGATGTTTAGCAGGATAACGCTCGACCTCGAGTGACACATCTCATCACCCAGTTCCTCGCTGACAACTACGTCCAAACCATTCCGTGTCCGGCCATGTTATTAGACATGAACCCCATAGAAAACTTATTGGATGAACTCGACAGACGATTCCGCCAGCAAGACGTGTCTCCAACCAATCTTCGACAGTTGCGTCTTGCACTGCAGGAAGAGTGGGCAGCCATCCTACAACAAAAGATCGAAATGGTAATCGGATCCATATCAAGGAGATGTCGTTCTCTGATAGAGCACAGAGGAGGTCATACACCTTACGGAATGTTGGTAAGAGTGTTGGTTACTAAACACAAAAGCAAAAGGAAAACTACACCTGTTTGGTTTTATATAGAGACACAGCTTTTTATAAAGACAAATAATGGATGGCAGAGTACCTGAGACGAGGATAAAGAGAAGATGATGGATTGACGACATTAAAGATAACATAATACATCGTTGGAAAATGCAAGCCGCCATCGCTCAAGACAGGTTCAGCGAGTTCATTGGGAAGACAACGCTCTTGAAAGAATACGTCACATGTCACACTAATGTTGTTATGTTTCACGCAGTATTACCTTATATTTATAAAGTGTAAGTATTGTTATTTTTGGGGGTTGGGACGGAGGTCAGTATGTTTTTAGCTATAGGCCTATATATATATATATATATATATATATATATATATATATATATATATATATATATATATATATATATATATATATATATATATATATATATATATCCAATTACTAATATTATTAAATCTTGTTACTCACTTCACTTACTGTTTATAAAGAGGTTGTCCCAAACAACCTCAAATTTACAGAAGACGTTAGATTCCTCATGTTAAGATCGTTAACAAATTCAACGATGGGCAAACACTGGAACAATCTCACCGATAACGCATAAACTGGGCGCTGTCCTGCTTATGTCCAAACACGCAACTTGAGGATCTTGAGAGCAGCCAAACAGCACTCAAGACATTTTCACTGCCATCTCTCCTTGGCAACCAGCACTCCAGACAAGCAAGCACCAAACAAAATTGGCTTCATTAAGCCACGTCAATGTGACGATATATTTTTTTTTCTTTAATTGTTTATTTTGTGTAATTTATCATCCTTACAAATGTGTGTTGAAACACATCTTCCCTGGCTTGCAATTCTGTGATAGCTATATTGAAACTCCAAGATGTAAGTGCAGTAATAAATAGGCCTACATCAATAAATACAGTAACGGATCGTTAGCTTTTCCACAGATCATCAAGTGAATGATAAGATTTACTTTCATCCATACCGGAACCCAGACGCATGTGGAAAACTAGTTAGTTTAGGAAATTGTGTTATTTTAATTTCTAAACAGGACATAAATTTATGAAACGAAATCATAGAATAATGTGTGCAGACATCTTATAAGTTGTACTGACAAGTTATTTGATTGTCCAGACATCTTACTTGCCGTACATACTAGTTATCAAAATGCACAGACATCTTACAAGATGTACAGACTAGTTATAGATTGTCCTGACACCTTACACGATGTAAGATATCAAGATGTATAGACAAGTTATCAGATTGTACAAACATCTTACTTGATGTACAGACAAGTTATAAGATTGTACAAACATCTTACTTGATGTACAGACAAGTTATCAGATTGTACAAACATCATTACTTGATGTACAGACAAGTTATCAGATTGTACAAACATCTTACATGATGTACAGACAAGTTATCAGATTGTACAAGCATCATTACTTGATGTACAGACAAGTTATCAGATTGTACAAACATCTTACTTGATGTACAGACAAGTTATCAGAATGTACAAACATCATTACTAAATGTACAGACAAGTTATCAGAACGTGGAGTCATCGTACATGACTAACAGACAGGTTGTCAGATTCAAAATAGGGTAACTATAGATAGAGTATAGTCATGCATTATAAAACGTTTCTCGTCTTCCTTTTTTTTTAATGAAAGATAGAAAAGTCTCATCCAACTTTTTCTAAACAGCCCTCTTAAAATTGTGGTTCATATGTAAGAACTAACACCCATTGGAGAGAATTCAACTCGAAGGATAAAATCATAGAAGAGACACATCAACACTTCATCACAGATGTTATCAGGAAACGCCGTTGGTCCGACATCGGGCATTTCCTACGCGCATCAACAGAATACACCACCAATCTCTTGAATGGATACATAGAGGCAAAAGAGCCAGGGGTAGACCAAAAGAAACACTCAGAAGAACAATACTTAGAGAAAGTAAAACGATTAATATACATACTATTCAAAATATGCATAGAATAGCTTTGAACAGGCAGAATTGGAGAGATCTGACTTCTGCCCTATGCGCTAACTTAACGCTAAAGGGGAATTGAATGAATGAATGAATATGTAAGAAGCATAATAAATGCTCTTGAAGTCAACAAGAACATCTAGCAATGGTACAACGTCGCAAACTTGTGTGGTTTAGGCACTTGTTGATGCATAGTTCCCTTTTAACGACTGTCTTGCATGAAACAGTTAAGAGTGGATGAAGAAGAGAAGGACAGCGAAAATTATGGACTGATAAATGATAAATGAACTTATAAATGATAATGATAAATGAACTGATAAATGATAAATGAACTGATAAATGATAAAAGAGTAACGGGCTTACGTTTCACCTTAAACACGGAACTGAGAACAGAGAAGTAGGTGCAATTTTTGTATTGATATTTTTTAAAGTGGCACAACTTGAACCCTGAGGGGTTACGGATTTGATGTTAATGATGTTACACATCGTTCTCTATAAAACCGCATCTTCGTTCGGCTGTAAATTTTCTCAGTGTCTTTAAACCAACCTTCTCATGCATACATTTTTATAAATGTTTAATTGTTACAGAAAATATATTTTCAAATGCCTTTTAGGGTGTCAGGAGGCCAGGAAATGTTTTCTTATTTTTAAATTGTTCAGTCATTGGATCCTAGTTTTAGTTCTGTCCACTATAGTCGAAAACAAGCATTTTTGCTTTCATCGATAATATGTACTCACTGCAGCAAAACAGAAATACAACAGGAAGAATTTCTAACTGGGTAATGAAATTGTGCTAATTACTGAAAACAAACATAATAACACATACAAATCGACGTTTTGACCATACGGCCTTTATACATGCACAAGAAAGGCGAGCAAGAACGACACTATTGACGTTCACATGACTGAATTAAATTAATATTGTGTATGTAGTCTTGATAAAGGACTTTTAGTCGAAACGTGGATTCGTGTGTGTTATTATGTGTGTTTATAGTGATTAGCAAATCTTCATTACTCTATTTCAAAATGTATGTTTTCAACCATTTCTTTGTTTTCAAATGAAAGTTGCTTGGATAGCAACGTACTCAATGTAAGTATGCGGGGGGTCTATCTTCCATTATGTTCTAAAAATTAAATATCAATAAATAAACTGCCATTCCGAATGGCGTAGACGATCATTCTTGTGTGTGTCCTGGGTAGTGTATCCCACCAGTTGATGGTGTGTGTCCTGGGTAGTGTATCCCACCAGTTGATGGTGTGTGTCCTGGGTAGTGTATCCCACCAGTTGATGGTGTGTGTCCTGGGTAGTGTATCCCACCAGTTGATGGTGTGTGTCCTGGGTAGTGTATCCCACCAGCTGCTGGTGTGTATCCTGGTTAGTGTATCCCACCAGTTGATGGTGTGTGTCCTGGACAGTAAATCCCACCAGTTGCTAGTGTGTGTCCTGGGTAGTGTATCCCACCAGTTGCTGATGTGTGTCCTTGGTAGTGTATCCCACCAGTTGTTGATGTGTGTCCTGGGTAGTGTATCCCACCAGTTGCTGGTGTGTGTCCTGGGTAGTAGATCCCACCAGTTGCTGGTGTGTGTCCTGGGTAGTAGATCCCACCAGTTGCTGGTGTGTGTCCTGGGTAGTAGATCACACCAGTTGCTGGTGTGTGTCCTGGGTAGTAGATCCCACCAGTTGCTGGTGTGTGTCCTGGGTAGTAGATCCCACCAGTTGATGGCGTGTTTCCTGGGTAGTAGATCCCACCAGTTGCTAGTGTGTGTCCTGGGTAGTAGATCCCACCAGTTGCTAGTGTGTGTCCTGGGTAGTAGATCCCACCAGTTGATGGCGTGTTTCCTGGGTAGTAGATCCCACCAGTTGCTAGTGTGTGTCCTGGGTAGTAGATCCCACCAGTTGCTGGTGTGTGTCCTGGGTAGTAGATCCCACCAGTTGATGGTGTGTGTCCTGGGTAGTGTATCCCACCAGCTGCTGGTGTGTATCCTGGGTAGTGTATCCCACCAGTTGATGGTGTGTGTCCTGGACAGTAAATCCCACCAGTTGCTGGTGTGTGTCCTGTGTAGTAGATCCCACCAGTTGCTGGTGTGTGTCCTGGGTAGTGTATCCCACCAGCTACTGATAGAATATGTGCTTACTATGATTCAACATTCGAACCCATATTGCTCTTACCAACACAGACATCAAAACATGAATTAAATATACGATAAAAATCAAACTAGAAAAAAAAACCTTTAACAATATAATCAGACACAATCATGTCAGCTGGACAACAAAGAAACAATCATGTTGTCGTGGCAACCATGTCTTGCCATAACGGTAACAATATTGCATTGTTTACTGTTCACATTAATTTCTGGAAGGAACTTTGCGTGCACAATTTGTGCATGTGGTCGTTCATTAATGTTTCCTCGTCTGTGACTATTGTATGGGAGAAATATGTGCGAGTGTCGGAAATCATATACAATAGAAATAGACAGAGAATTGGAGAGAGAAGCAGGCATATTGATCGCTACTAGCAGGGGATACCAGGTATAACGTAAATGTAATTTAGTACGACACGCACGCATAGATATTCATTGAAGTCAGTGAAGGAGTCAGCAGTGATATAAATATAAATCAAGTTATGAGTGTTAGTATGTCAACAGAAACTGGATATTGGAAAAAAGAAAACACGAGAAGCAAATACTGAACAAATTAAGTTTGGAAATGAAGATGACACAGTAGAAGAATGTCTAGATGAGGGTGATAAGGAAGTTAAATGTCAGAATGAAGATGACACCATATGTATAGATGAGGATGACAAAATACAGAGTGAAATGAAAGGTATACTTCTTCTTCTTCAGCTTTCATTCTCAAACTCCCTCTGGTCTCTATTGTGGCAGGACAATAGATTTTCAGCAAGATGTAGTCCAGAGAATGGAAATGCGTTGTGCCACCGTTTTATTTGCGCCAATGGCCCGACACCGTCGTCTTTGGCGGAGAAAGGTATACAGGAATGGTGTATAAAAAATGAAAGTGAAAACAAAATGTTGCATAGAAATGAAATGGATACAATAAAGAAATGAAGGCAATACAAAACGTTAGAATAGAAAAGAAAATTACATTAAAATTGAACGTTAGAATGGAGATTAAACAGGAAATATTGGTATGATCATGTTTTAATATGCCTCCAGGGCCATTCTGTGCAATGATGCAGAGAGGAGGCCGCATCCGGCGGCAACAATCAAAATACATTATGGGGGACGGCATTTCGAAGAAAACCCATTTAAGGGGGCAGCATTTCCAGAATAGAATCTTGCTGGGAAATTCTACCGCACAGTCCTGTGTACTTCTTATACATAATAACATAGGTAGCAGCAAAATGTGTAGGAGAAATAATATGGGGGTGCCATTTCTGCTTCTATACCACTTTTTTGTATACTACATTTTCGTACCACTATTATTTCTATACTACTTTTCATTACCTATACTACATTTTAAATACTATATTTTTGTATCACTTTCATTCCTACATTACAGTATTTAGTCATTCTTGAGAGAAATGAGAACTGAACTATTCTGATCTAACGGTATCAAATCGCCTGACGACTAGAATAAACGGGTTTTTCCTTACTTGACTAACCGCATCTCTAAAACAAGATGCAATTTTTTGAAGACATTCAAACTGTGTACTCAAGTCACAGAGAACGAACCAACCGAGACAAGGACTATTACAAAAATAACGAACATCCAGTACAGGTATTGAATTATCCTTAGTAATTAACTTGTATAAGCAATTAGTTGAAGCAAAATTGTACTGTCTATAAGTTATTTATACTTACAAGAAGATCTATTAGCCCTTGTAGAACGAATATGGATGTTATATGTTTATGTTACTGAGGATACTTCAATACTTGTACGGAATGTTTATTACTGCTGTAATAGCCCTTGTCTCATTGGTCCGTTCTCATTGACTTGAGTACAAAGTTTGAATGTTTGACAAAATCGCCTTTTTGGAGTTGCGGTTAGTTAAGTACGGAAAAACCCGTTTACCCTAGTCGCCAGGCGATTCGGTGCCGTTAGAACTGATTGGTTGATTCCCGTTTGTTTCAAGAATTTTTAATTTATTCTCTTGCTTCCTACCTTAATTTACTTGTACATTATTTAGTATAACTGTATACTTTGTGCTCAATTGTGATTATGTGTCGTGCTTGACTTGCATAACCAGTGCAGGACCGTAAATATAACTTTGCTAAGAAAGAAAAGAAGGTAAGTTTGGTTGTTTTATAACGTGTTACTTCCGTTTGACTTTTGAAGCGGAATGTTTTATACGATACTATTTTGTGTAAATCACTGAGGTTGGGAAAGTTAACCATCCTTCGACCACTGAAGTTGGGGAAGTTAACCATCCTTCGACCACTGAAGTTGGGGAAGTTAACCATCCTTCGACCACAGAAGTTGGGGAAATTAACCATCCTTCGACCACTGGTATTGTGTAGAGTGTTATGTTCGTGTTTTTCTAAAGGGTTAGGGATGCTAGACCGAGACCAATCTGCGGTAGAAGACATAATGTTTTAATTAAGTTGGCCTTCATTCGTCCTTTTCTTGATTATTCCCGTGTTTTCCGTTGGTCAATATGTATATACGTGAAATCACATGCCAAAAAAAGCCAAGTATATAAATAATAACAAATGCAAATCGTGACAATAATCAAAAGCGTACCGAATGAGGGCCTCTTTACTTTTAGCAGTTAGGTCTTATTTTACCGTCAATGGTCACTGTTAGACACCACAATTCTCCCCCCCCCCACCTTATGAACGGATTTTAACCAGTGGTTCACAACTTTTTTTAATGCGTGGTACTTTTTCTTGGCACATTTTTTCCACTTCCCCCTCCCCCCCCCAATCCCCCCCTTGAGACTTGGGAACCTCTCTTCCCCCCCCCCAAAAAAAAAAAAACAAGCCTGACAATTTTCTTGAAGAATTGTTATTATATTATTATCAAGGGGCATAATTTATCCAGAACGTAGTATTTTTTATGAATTCTCTGAACAACTTACGCTTCTGTGTGAGTTTACTTCTTGCAGCCAACTTACGATTCTGTGTGAGTTCACTTGATACAGCCAAAGATATGTTGAAATACGTACGTAATGGCGTGATGTGCCTTTGGTGCATCGACGTCTTATGCGGTCCTTTTTCTTATTATCGACAACCATTCCAGTAATGCTTTTTCCATGCTATTATGGCTTTTTCTAAGGCTAAATCTCCTCAATTTTCTCGTTATAATGATTTTTGATTTTTAAGTCAACACCTTCCATGTGTATTCTTAACAATTATTGATTTGCTTGCTGTTGTTGTTTTTTTGTTGTTGTTTTTTTTGTGTTTCATGGTATTCTCAATATTTGTATGTAGCATCTCATTTTGATGGAAGAAATTATCTATGCAACTACTTTTTTTTCTATTTCTCGCAGCCAAGCATTGCTAATGGGAATAAGCTTGCTCTTATCAGATTATTATTAATATACATCGTATTAAACATCGTCCAAATAGTTCAATTTATGTGGTCCCCTTCAATCGACAATATATAATTACTGGAGAACACCTAAATCAAAACAGGCGAAATTTGGAAAGTATAATGAAGCTTTGTTAATCACTGGAAACACGCAAATCGACTTTTCGACACAAAGATCTTTATCAAGAACACATTCACAATAAAATACGACTTGTAAAAACCACACTACTGACGTGAATGTTCACAAGGTAGAGCCAAATATAGATATAACCCGGAAGAGTAAAAACAAGAAGATTGGAAGTGAAACAATATGAACGTAAAATAGACAAACAAATCATAGGACTGACGGCATTGGTTCCAAAAAGCACACTCGTGACGAAGATGATATATTAGGTGAGACCGGAAGGATGCTCGCAGACTGATTCTGTGAACATCTGTACAGCATCTAAGACCAGACTGGTACTCCTGTTGCTGACTACATCAATGGCAGTGCACATGATACTCACGTGAAGGCCATTATGTCGTGTTTCTCAGATTACAGGGCCCGACACGCACTTGCGTACCGTTATATATATATATATACATATATATCCATTTGACACGATTTATTCTTTTTGGGATCGATTTTTGTAGTAAAGCTTCATTACTTTGTTCTAAGTTCCGCCTGTGCCCCCCCCCCCACTCTTTTAAGACGTTCGTGGACCCCAATTTACAATTGCTCACACTCTCCGCCTCCCTCCCCGCGCAAACGCTGTTAGGCTCAAGGAAGCTTTCTATATACCACATGTTGAGAAACGCTGGCAAAGACGATCGTTGATCTCTATTGGATCGAAGGGTGAGTATGGAGTGCGTGAGTGTGGAGTGAATGAGCTCAGGAGTGTAGCGTGCTAGTGAATGACAATACAGAAGAAATAGTAATTTGGTCAGACAGCGAATTGAAAGCGAAACCACTCCCTGGACAATGATGATATGTTTGTCTGCTTAAAAAACAAGAAACCAATCTGGAAATACGAGAGTCTTGAATAACTTGACAGACGTGACAAGACAGTTCTAGCCCTTGGGAAAAACCTAAATAGTCTTAGAAAAAAATCTCATTTTTAGTCTTACTGTAACCAATTTTAGCTTCCAAATATCACTGTCTGCGCTGAACAATGTAGTCCCATCATGGTTAGTCCGTCCATAATAACAGTTCATTTAACCTTTAAAATTAGTAGGTTAGTCATTGTTAATGTGTTGTGATCTTCAGCTATTATGAGTTGGTAGTTCGGTATCTTATTGTACAATCAATGTGTCTCCAGACTTTTCTTTCATAGCTAGAGTACTCCGTTTTGTCGGGTGAATCACGTCTGGACAAGCCTCCTTCTCCGATGAGTCGTTGTTAGGAGATGTATTTCACACTTGGTGGTATTCCGCAATCAAAGATTTTTTTAATCTTTGATCTCTCCTTACCCGGTATCACTTGTTCCAACATTATCTATTAGACTAGCGCTTCATAAACTTTTTTTAACTTGGTTTGGTTTGTGTTTGGAACGCGTGTCTACCTATTTTATTATTTCCCTTGGCTATGTTCATCAGTTTAGGTTTATCATTTGTTAATTTAAATATAAATTTATTTAGGTTTAGGGTTAAGGTTAGTTGTGTAAAATACAACTCTTCTAACCCTAATTCCTACCGATATGTATAATTAAACTTTAAATTAAGTATTGATTAACTATTGATATAGTATTTATATTAGTAATCCATAAAATAAGATGGTAGGTACGCATTCCAGACAAGAACCCTTGGTTCTCCTACTAATATAATAATACATGTTTGGTTCACATGTTAAGAAAACATGTTTCAAATTCAAACAATTTAATCAGTGTAGTAAAAACAATGTTTTTACGTCAAATTTTAGTCAAACCCTCACTCTCCTATTCTAAAGAACTGTAAATTTGTTCAGACATCTAACCCCCCCCCCCCCCATTTCTTGACGTATTTATGGACAGCCCACAGCCCCAATATACGAAAATTGTTCATGAATTAATTATCTATGCATTCACAAGTCATGTAATCTACCTCAGAAGCTGTGGTTCACAAACAACCTCCACTGTTTTTAAGGGTGAGAAAGCTCTAATATAACCATATTGGACTAACTGTCCACGGTTGACAGAGGCGCATCTCACCTTAATAGTGTCTCACGGTTAACACAGCGTATCTCACGAAAATCCTGTCTCACGGTTAGCACGAGCGTATCTCACGATAATCATGTCTCATGGTTAACACGAGTGTATCTCACGATAATCATGTCTCATGGTTAACATGAGTGTATCTCACGATAATCATGTCTCATGATTAACATGAGTGTATCTCATGATAATCATGTCTCATGGTTAACACGAGTGTATCTCACGATAATCATGTCTCATGGTTAACACGAATGTATCTCACGATAATCATGTCTCATGGTTAACACGAGTGTATCTCACGATAATCATGTCTCATGGTTAACACGAATGTATCTCACGATAATCATGTCTCATGCTTAACATGAGTGTATCTCATGATAATCCTGTCTCACGGTTGACAGAGTCGTATCTTATCGAATGTGGTAGTATTTATTTAAAAAATCATGATCCATGTACTTAGTATTTGTTCAGTTGTGCAGGGTATGACTTAAATTGTGCAGTATTTGTCATTTAATTTGTGTCTTTTTGTAAGTCCCGCACATTTTAATATCTAACGTGAGTACAGTTAGATTATATCAGTCTTTCACCATTCCCACACAAAATATGGAGATTGTGGTTCAGGTAATCTTGTCATCATGACCACGGAAAGCTGTTCATGTATTTATCATTGTTTTGGTACTTTCATTTTAACGTTATCCTTTCAATGTAGATTTTTTGTCTGTCAAGTTCGGGGTTAAAGCCTCTACTTGCCGAGGTACGCCTCTCCAACCTAAGACCGATATCTAGTTTGGTTATATCAGGGCGTGTTAATATTTAACTTTGTGCGACGTTATGTTCTTTGACCAAATTACCGATAAAGGGTACAATTATTACGACAGAACATTCATTGTGGCAGACATCTTTGGTCAGCACTACTCTGATCAAGTGTACTTTGTGTTGTCTTGTCTGATGTTGTCTAGTTGACTTGACAACCTGAAAAGAACTAATTGGAGTCTGGAGATGGACTGTAAAAAAAGCATCAATAGGACGGACAGAAGTAAATTTAAAGGTTCACAAAATGTATTTCAAGACTTTGTGGACCACTGAGGGCAATTCGGACCACCAGTTCCGCAAATAACAGGTAAAGAATCGTGTACTACACACATTTGTTGCTCGTTTTGTTGTATTCGTTAAATAGTTTTTATATCATGTATTTATAATAGCTTTGGTCATAAATAGTGAAATGTTATATAAACTTTAATATGTCCTAGCTTGAACTGTGAGGTTACTAACCAAGATGCAGCTTCCCTTCCCCTTCCCCCCCCCCCCCCCCAATCGCTGCTTACAAGCATCAGAAATGGAAAGAAATGTCTGATTTCTAGCATCAGGTGTAGCAAGCAATATTTGATTTCTAGCATCAGGTGTACCAAGCAATATTTGATTTCCTATATTAGGGTGTATCAATATTTGCTTTCCAACGTCAGATATAGCAAACAATATATACTCTCCAACTTCAGGTGTAGTAAGAAATATTTCTCAAATATATGCAATGATATATAGAATATTATACTTGTGCTATAATCTTGTGCGACTTTATGTTTATAAATATTTAAATTAATTATTGATTAAATATTGATATAATAGTTTTCGCCTTTCATACGGTTTTATCTAGCAGATTCACATGTTTTGGTGGAAGTTTGTTGTAGAATGAATCATCACTGCAATGATCTTTGCGTTATATCTGTGTTGTAAGTGCTCATGTTTGTCCCTCAGAAGCGTTTCAAAAGAGTCTGCACCTCTAATGTCACCTCCAAGCACCTCCATCTTCGGCCACGTTTCCCCATCAATTGTTTATGCTATTTACGATACTTAGATTCGTGTGCATACATGGAATATAATAATTATAGCACGTTTCACTAGATCTACCCAACTTCAAAGGGGTATAACTCAGCAAATATATAACGCATATGCCTATAACTATAATCAGCATTCCAAAGAATGAGAACCATTTTGTGCAATGAAAGATTTTCAAAGCAGACCCGAATTCGAGTTCTGAGATGTTACATCGAGCCAATTCTTTTTATGGATGTAATGCATGGACTGTAAAAAAATGCAAAGCGAATTAGAGGCTACAGAGATGTGGTTTCTGAGAAGAATGATGAAAATACAATGAACAGCTAAGAAAACTAATGCAGAGGTCATCATTGATGCTGGTGTAAAAAGATCAATCATATTAAACATTAGGGGCAGACAGTCAAGATTTCTATGGCATGGGCTGAGAAGAGCACAGTTTGAACACCTAATCCCGCCAAAGACGGATGTGTCGGGCCATTGGCGCAAATAAAACGGCGACACAACGCATTTCCATTTTCTGGACTACATCCTGCTGGAAGTCTTGCAGGACCATGATCCAGCTAGATCCAGTTGGAGTTTGAGAATGAACGCAGAAGAAGAAGAAGAACACCTAATAACCACTGGAAATATCAAGGAGAGAAGAGATAGGGGACGACAAAGAGAAAAGTTGCTAGATGGACTAGTATCCTGGCACGGTAGAAGTTCACCAACCGAGCTTATTGACAACACAGGAGACAGAGAGTCGTGGAGAAACACAATCTACCCCATTCGACATGGCACTTGATTGATTGATTGCCTATAACTGAAATTGTGTGTGTGTGAATTTGAAATAGTATAGACCCTATGAATTAAATTTGTAATTAAAATGCATCTACTGGTTTCAATTTTCGTTTATATGCTGATAGAGACCATACGTCCACTTGTCAACAGACATCTCCTACACATATTTCAGATGTTTTACAGTCAATTATAAGATGTCATTTACACATGATTTATTAATCAAACAAATGACATGATTTAAGCGTGAAATTTGACTATTTTGTACTATCGAACACAAGACAAACCGATGTTAAGGTTGCCTTTCTTTTCGCTTTATACCATTGTGTGCCTTGCAGCATCAGGGGTCGACGAGTTCTCTGGAGATGGCTTTTTTGTCTGCTTCATATATATTTGTTTACGGTTGTATCCGATGTAATGTCTGAAGTTATAAAATCTCTGTTCTCCATAAACAATAATTAGTATACCGACAAAGATCAAAGGATTATATTCGTTTATAAAAACTGGACACAATGCACAAAAATAAAATAAAATATTTATTATGTCTAACCAAATATAACATCATAGGAAAAAAGAGGGCATAAGTACATAAAATGGTTCATCGGATAATTACTATTGATCGATGGCAAAGCTAGTTTGTTTGTTTGTTTGTTTGTTTTGCGTTCGTTCCATTGTAACCATCACGGATATCCGTGCGATTTCCGCCGGGAGCGTGATTACGTTGTGCCACAGTTATGCGCCTTGTAGGCCTAGCACATCCGATTTCGGCATGCCTTGACAATTCGGGTGGGATACCCTTAGCCTGTGACAGCCTCTATATCTGTCTACAGGCACGCGTAGTGGCGACTCTTCGCCCAGACGATTTTTGCTCTCGTCTGACTCGCACGAGGTGTTCCACTGTCTATGAACTTGCCTCGTGTAATTGGACGTGCTGTGCCTGTGCCTATTGGGTACTGAACCATTTCTCATCCGTGAGCCTGGTTCATTAAGGGGAAGAACTCAACAGAAGTGTTGGAACTTGGCTCTTTAGCCCTCTTAGCTGAGGTGTCATTCACCGACATCGTGTACCCCTTGTCCAAGTTCGAGTCTCACACCACGCGATTGAGAGCAAGGCGTTCTCGAGCTGAGCGACCTTGTCCCAATAGCGCCTGTGCCCATCAGGTACTGAACCCTTTATCTCTTCAAGTGTATTTCCGGTATATGAGAACCTGACAGTAGAGTTGGGCCAGGGCTGCCATCTTTATCCCTTTTTTTGCCTGAGCCTATCGGTTTCGGCACTCTTTCTCTTTGCGAGCATTTTTTCCGGTATAGGAAGACTCGACGTTAGAGTTAGGCAAGGTATTTTTGCTTTGCTGGACGCCCATTATTGGGTATGGGTCTCTGCCTATAAGAAAATCAAGCAACTAGAAGCTCGTCACGAGCTAACAATTTCCGTAATCGTTTTCACTTTCTATTTGCAGTTGGCGCTGCCCTCTAGCGCTGTTCTGCCCTTTCATTTTTCATAGTACTCAGTATGAAATCTATCTGTCTTTCGCCATGCATCCACCTTTTCATGCTTTTTTCATTGGCCGCCCCTCCAATGTTCGGACTGGACTAACTAGCTTCACTGTATGTCGACAGTGTCGCTGTATGTGGTGTTGGAGATATTGTCTGTCTCTTTTGCAGTCAAATCTCTTTCCATCTGCTACCTCCACACTCTCGGACACAATCACCAAATGATTTGGCCAGAATCAGCTCGAGCTGCTGTTTTTCTGTTACCAAGGTGCACCGCGAGGAGGTACATTTGGGATCTTGGTTATCTGCTAACCTTGGGTCCGCCTATAGCAATGCGTTCCCTTTGCACCCCTAGATATTATATTATACATATGGAATAAACAAAAACTACAGAAACTAAAAGCACAACTCAACATACATATTTATAATTTTTATGAAATGTATTTATTATATTGACATCTGACATTTATAATGATGACACATCCATCGAATGATTATTTATTATCATATACTACCATCAATATCACAACATGTCAGAAATCGATTTCTATTCACAGAAAACCAACCAGCCAATTTCTGTCCAATTAATTGTCAAAAATAAATTACTAGAAAACAACAGACCAGCTCATTAGCACACAATCTAAGATATACAATCAAATATCATTACAACAACCTAGTTGGACAGACAAAATATCTATGTAATAACATACATTTGCTATAGGCCTATATAGGTACTACCAATAAAGAATAATAATTATTGGGGATTTTTAAAGGTGTTGTTATATAAGGAAATTTGTTTTAAAAAGGTTGCACTATAGAGGGATTCTGCTGATTGTTTGTGCAGATACAGATCAAAGTTTGTGCAATATTTAATGGAGCAAACTGAAATAAGTCTTAATTAAAATTATTAAGTATTTTTATATTCTATTGAGGTCCAAGTACTAAATTAGGCCTATATTTTAACTTTCATAATTTTTTCTCAAACTCTACCAGTTAGCAAGACATTGTCCAGAGAATAGAATGTTATAAGTCAGTGTTTACAGCTTGGCTGCAACATTTTCACCTTTCACCCCAACTCTTTCAAGCTACAATATCACTTTTAATCCTAACAGATTCAAGCTATAACATCTTTACCTACAACCAAACATATAAGTTACAGTGTCTTCCATCTACATCCAAGTGCTCTAGCTTTGTGTTCTATCCTAACACGTCCAAGCTACATCTTTGCTTTAAACCCAACACATTCAAGCTATAACATCTTTCCCATCAACCCAACACATCAAAGCTACAACATCTTCAGCTTCAACCCATCCAAGTTACAACATCTTTGGCTCAATATGGGGAGAAATACCTACATTTCAATGTTTTAATATTATGCGCAGTTTCATTTCAACTTTGTTATAGTATGCACAGCTTTTCAGTGGTCACTGAAATCACATTACTAGCAAGCTGTATTATCATAAAAACAAAATGACTAATTTAATCAGAGATTCCTGTTCTCTGATCTTGCCAACAACAGATAAAGATGCTGTACGTTTGTTACAAACTCATGAAAAGATGTGCAGCTAGGTTCATCCAAAAGGAGGGAGCTGGTGGGGGAGGCTCTCAGTGTGTAGCACACAGATTGATGCATCTGGCAATAGTCATCGCAACTGTAACATGCGTACACTATTTTTATCGATATTTTTACTAACACTGCTTATCTGGCCCTATTTAATTTTTCAATAGGTTCCAACTTTTTAATATTATTTCATATTCCGCTAAATAATGTAGATACTTTTGTCCATATTGTACCACATCTTTGCCTTTCAGCCCAACACATCCAAGCTACAATGTCTTCACCTTCAATCTAGCATTCAAGCTACAATATGTTTGTGTTTCAACCCACCACGTCCAAGCTACAACATCTTTGTGTTACAACCACACACATCCAAGCTACATCTTTGTGTTTCAACCCAACACATCCAAGTTACAACATCTTTGTGTTACAACCCAATACATCTTCACCTTTTACCAAAAACATCTAAGCTATAACATCTTTGCCTTTCAGTCCAACACATTTGTGATTATGTGTTCAAGATATTGATAATGTTCTATTTGTTGTAGTTTCCATGTATTTGTATGTCTAACACCTGTTCCTCTATGACTTAGTTGATTATTTGCTATTGAAACATTAAAGCATAAAACTACAAAGATTTGTGAATAACTGCCTTAAAAAAAAATACTACATTTAGGTGACAGAACAAGATAAGCAATGCAGAGATATGGAAAAAAATTGACCAAGAACTGGTGAACACTCACAACCCATCTCTATTTTCTTCCCTTACATATAGGGCCTGCCATAAATTAAATGATAATACAATATGTTACATAAGTCAAACATATCTGATTAAAAACGTAAATAACATTTATCAATAGCATCAGCAGGCAGAATAATTGAAACATACTTAACAGCAAATGTAGAGTTTTCACAGTAATGAAACTAGCAGTTATTCATTCCAGCCCTTGTTATAGGCCTTATAGCTTTTCTCCCTTCCTACTTATGGTCTATGTTGTGTGGTGTTGGGTATCTTGTCTTTCCACAGTCTTCTATTTCTTGTGCTGTCAATCCTTTCTGATACCAATGAATGTTCTCCCATGCCACAATGCTAGGTTGTCAAGCATCTTCCCTCTTGGTCTTCTCCTAACCCTCTTGCACTTCAACTTGTCTGTTGTTACAATGAAACCATCTTCCCTCCTCTAATGATGTGACCAAAAAATGTGGACTGTCTTTCTGATGCAGATAAGCAGCTGTCTTTTTTAATTAGCATATTTCAAGATATCTTCATTACACTTTTTATCTGTACATGGTGTCCATAACAATTTTCTATAAAACCACATTCACTGCTGACTCTTTAATTTTTCACTATTCTGTTGATTGTCCAAGATTCACTTGCATACATCAGAATTGCCTATGACCAATTTAAAACTAATCTAGAAGTTGGAGTAGAGCATCAAAAAATATTCCTTTATAAGTGTAATAACAATTTAATTACAGAAGAACAAGATGGCTTCAGAGCGAACAGAAGAACTGTTGAACAGATATTTAACATTAGAATATTACTTGAAATGCATATTCAGCACCAAAGTGATCTATACCCCAATTTCATTGATTTTACGAAGGCCTTGACCATGTTTGGCATGTTGGTCTCTGGCACATACTGTAATTTTGACACGACCATCATAGACATTGTTAAATCACTTTATGAAAGTACAAATAATACTGCCTTGCCAAATAATATAGTTGGGGAGTTCTTTAACTCAAATGTGGGAGTTCCGTAGGGAGGTGTAATGTCTTCAGTACTTTTCAACTTAAGCCCTATACCTAGAACACATCATACAGGAGACCATTGAGGATTACAATATCTCTATGTCGATAGGAGGTCACCCTATTTGCAATTTGCACTTCACAAATGATATTGATCTTATAGCTGGGTCAGAACAAGAATTACAAGAGTTAACAGCAACGTTGAAAAAAAGTTACCAGCAAGTGCGGAATTGAAATCAAAACAGAAAAGAGCAAGATCTTGGTTAACAGCAGAGACACAGAAACACAGACCAACATCATAATGAATGGGTATAAACTTAAGGAGGTGGATACTCTCAAGTACATTGGGTCTAGAATATGCAGGGATGGAAAATGCAAAGCAGAATTAAAGATTTAGCTGGAGATGGCTCTAGATTCTATGTCAAACCTAAACTTAACTTGTGAAA